>CM053591.1:45352057-45365873 GCA_028646515.1 Pseudochirops corinnae | reverse complement strand
TACATAAATTTATATTATATAAATTAATTATAGAAATCATATAATTAATTATATAAATTAAATTATATATTATATAAAATTTTATGTATGATTTAATTATATTTATATATAATTTAATTTAATAATAATTTTAATAATCAAAGTCCTAGTGCCATTGGTTAGAGGAGGACAGGAGTCCAGAAGCCATGCAGTTTCTCATTTTATAGATGAGAAAACTGAGATACAAAGAAGTTAAGTGACTTGTCCAAAGTAAGCAAGCACATAAGTGGAATTTAAACTCAGGTCCTCTGACTCCTAAGTCAGCAAACTTTTTATTGTGCCACACTGGTCAGGGATCATCATACTTTAAAGCTGGAAGAGATTTCAAAGATAATCTCATCCTCACAAAATCATAAATATAAAGCTAAAAAGGGGACCTCATTTTAATCCCTTCATTTTACAGATGAAGAAACTGAGCTCCATGAAGAACTGAATTGTCCAGGGTCACATAGCTAGTAAATTTCAGAGGTAGAATTTGAACCTAGGTTCTCTAATTGCACAATCAGCTCATTCTGTGGTACTAGACTGACTTAAAGGGGGAAAGAGGAGAAAAAAGAAGAGGAGGAAGGGGAAAAAGGAGGGGGGAAGGGGGAAAAGAGAAGAAGAGGGGCAGGAAGAGAAGGAAGAAGTGGAAACATAAAACTACAGCATCACAGAATTTGAGATTTGGGAGGGGCCTTAGCCACTATCTAATCTGACCCATACACTAAAGAATCCCCCTTGTAACATATTCAACAAATGGTCATCCAGACTCTCCCTGAAAACCTCTAAAAAGGGAAGAACTCATAATCTCTGGAAGCAATCCATCCCACTGATGGTTGGTAGTGAGTTTTCACTATTTCTTTTTGTTTTTTCTTACTAGTAAAACTAAGAAAGAACAATCAGCTTTCTAGTGGTATTGAAATAATGGTGCTATTACAAATCTCCAAGGTTCCCATCTTCATGGTCATCTTTGAATTCCTCATTTTTCTTTCACAGAATAATAGAATCTCAGAGCTAGTTCATAGTTCAGATAATCAAGCAACATCTGAACATTAATCTTCTCTACAACAAACACAAAAATTGGTAATCCAATCTTTGTCTAATAAAACTACAGTGAAGGAGAAGCCAGCAAGTCTCAAGGCAACCCTTGCTATGACATTTTTAGATGATACTAATTATTAGGAAATTGTTCCTGATATAAAGCCTAAATTTATCTCTGTGATTTTCATCCTCTGCTCCTGGTTCCATCTTCAAAAGCCAAATAGAACAAGTCTAGTCTGTCCTTCATATGACAATATACTTAACACAGCTATCATGTCCTCCCTGAATCTTTTTATCTCCAGGCTAAGCATACCCAGTTCCTTCAAACTCCATACAGGTATATCTCAAAGATAATTCAGGTTTGGGTTCTAGACCACCCACAATAGAGTGAATATTACAATAAAGAGAGTCACAAGAATTTTTCTTTCTCATTGCATATAAATTATGTTTACACTGTACTTTAGTCTATTAAGTGTGCAATAGTATTGTGTCTTTAAAAACAATGTACATACCTTAATTAAAAATACTTTATGGTCCTCCCCCAAAATGCTAACCATTACCTGAGCTTTCAGCGACTCATAATCTTTTTGCTGGTGGACCATTTTGCCTGGATGCTGATGGCTACTGACTGATCAGGGTGGTGATTGCTGAAAGCTGGGTTGGCTGTGGCAATTTCTTAAAATAAGACAACAATGAAGATTGCTATATTGACTAACTCTTCATTTCACAAAAGATTGCTCTGTAGCATGAGATGCTCTTTGATAGCATTGCACCTACAGTAGAACTTCTTTCAAAATTGGAATCAAATCCTTTCAAACCCTGCTGCTGCTTCATCAACTAAATTTCTATAATATTCTTCAATATTGTTGCATCTCAGGGAATAGGGAGGTCTGAGGACAGGGAGAGAGAGATGGGGGAATAGCAGTAAAGTGGAGCAGTCAGAACACATGCAACACTTACTGATTAAGTTCACCGTCTTATATGAGCACTGTTCGTGGTGCCCCAAAGCAATTACAATAGTAGCATCAAAGGTCACAACACAGATCACCATAATGGATATAATAACGATGAAAAAGTTTGAAACATTGTGAGAATTCCCAAAATGTGACACAGAGGCATGATGTAAGAACATACTGACGGGAAAATGGCACCAATAGACTTGCTCAATCCAGGGTTGCCACAACCTTCATTTTGTAAAAAACAAACAAAAAAACACTGACAATTCACAATATCTACAAGGTTCAATAAAGCAAATGACAATACAATGAGGTAAGCCTGTATATCATGACCTCAAGACCCTTCAACATACTGGTTGCCCTCCTCTGAACACTCTCTAGCTTATCAATACTAGGCAACTAGGTAGTGCAGTGGATAGAATGCCAGGCCTGGGTCAGGGAAGCCTGAATCCAAATCTGGCCTCAGATACTTACCACCTGTGTGACCCTGGGCAAGTTACTTCACTCTGTTTGCCTCAGTTTCCTTATCTGTAAAATGGGAACAATAATGACCTAACTCCCAGGGTTGTTATGAGAACCAGATTAGATGATATTTGTAAAAGTGCTTAGCATAGTGCCTGGCACGTAGTAAGCATCATATAAATGTTAGTTGTTATTATTCTTCAACTGTGGTGCCCAAAATAAAGCATGATATTCCAGTGAAGTCTGATGAGGGCAAAGTACAGTAGGATTACTACTTCTCTATTCTTGGAAGCTATTCCCCTCCTAATGGGGTTGAGGATTGCAGCAGATACCTAGATGATTGAAGTCCCCCACCATCAATGTGTGTGTGCATGTGTGTGTGTGTGTGTGTGTGTGTGTGTGTGTCTATATCATACCTCTGTGCCAGTCTTGTGTCTATTTCCCATATTCCTCACCTATTCTTTCTGTGCAGATAATCTGTAGTATAATCCAGTTTCAAAAGGGATTCTAATTCTCCCTCCTTTGACCTTCCCCTGAATAATCTCTATCCTGCTTTTTTTTTGTTCCTGGATTTCCCTACATAAATAAACCCTTCTTAATAAACAATGCTACCCTCCCCCCCTTTTTTTTAAACTATTCACTTATCCAGAACCATGGTTCAGTCATAGCTTTCAGCCCACCGAGTCTCAATGGTACCCATGAGGTCAAATTTGTCCTCTTGCTGAAACAAACAGAACCAGAATGATGTATACAATGACAACAGTCCTGTGAAGACTAACAACTTTTACAGACTTAGAAACTCTGATCAACACAATGAAACCAGCCACAGTTCCACAGGGCTCTGGATCACACATGCTGTCTACCTTGAGATAGAGAGCTGAGAGACTCAGAAGTCAGACTGAAACCCACATTTATTTATTCATTGATTTATTTGTTCACTTATTGATTTGCCTATTTGTTTCTTTATTCATTTACTTATTTATTAAAATAAAACACATAATATATATTGGACATAGCTAGTGTAAGAAGTTGCTTTGCTTGGCTATATATATTTTATGTATATTTTCAAAGCACATTTCTCTATTCTTTCTCAATAGGTAGGAGAGAAGGAGGAGGAAGGGAGAAAATTCAAAACTGAAAATAAAATGAAACTGAATTAAAATTTTTAATTAATTTAAAAAAATGTTCTCTCTTGTTTCAAGACCTCTACTTCTTCTTGCGTGTTGACTGAACTTTGGATGTTTGTATACAGATATTGGAAGCCATGGCTTCTTTCTTGGGTTTTCTCTCCCATGAATTTCTGGGCAACTCAGTTGCTCTTCTTCCATCTTTGGAGCTACTTCTTATATTATCTGACTTAAAGGATGTACACAGGTAGTATTCTTCCTCCCCCATCCTTTTTCATTTAAAGACCTTTTGATGAGATTGACAAGAGGAAGAAGAAAAGGAATAGGGAGAAGGATGCTAACAGCTCTCACGTAATCATGCCCTTATGTTTGAAAAACAATTTTCTCACATCCCTGTGAAGTGGATATTGCTAATTCTATTTTACAAATGAAGAAAAAAAGAACCTCTAAAGTTAAGTGAAAAGCTAGTCACGAAGCTAGTTAAGGGTCCAAGGGAAGAAGTCCTTTGAGATCATTTAGGCCAACTGCCTCAGTTTGTGGATGAGAAGACCAAATCTCCGGAAGATTAATAGCACAAGGTTACATGACTTCCAAGGGGCAGACTTTGCAATCAAACCCAAATCTTCTTTTTCTAAATACAACACTCTATCCAGGACTCCATGAAAGGTTTTCAACATAACTCTATTTAGCATATTATCTAAAGACAGTCGGCAAAAAGTAATGTGATGGTTTTGTAGGAAACAGTTTTTTAAAAGAAGACTGAGAAGTAACAATGTAAACTGCAATATCAATGCTCCACTGTAGAAGAGAGATTTTTAAAGAAGAAATTCATATTTTAGAGTGCTTCTACCATACCTAAGAACGATCATCATCATTATTTCACATTCACATAGTACTTCCAGGTTTGCAAAGTGGTTTGCAGAAAAGATAATCTGTTAGAAAACACATCCATACACACCATTTATTTAGGGATATAAAATATGCCAGCACAAGTGGGAAGGAAATTTACAAGTAGAATACTTTATCAGTTCTCATTATTTATACTATCATATAGCGGAAACGTATTTGAGAATCAGGCAAAAATGAATTGTTCAAAATACAGGCTTCTTAACAAAAAGGAACAATTTACATTTTTTAGAGCAATACTACTGATAATACCCTCTCACTAAGGAGAACCAGGAATATATTGTATGTTGACATTCAGAACAGAGGCAATAGTTGTGGGTGCTATAATCTAACCTTCAAAAAAATCACAGCATACTGTATCTACTTTCCTGCTCAGAATTGTGAGGAAACTGCTTTACAAACATAAAACTTCATACAAATGTGACCATCTACCTTCATCCTCCTTCTTTCCTTCTTTCTCATTCTTTTCTTTTCCTAGCTAAGTACAGAGAAGCTGTCACCAATAATTGGTCACTTGGTAATAAATTATTTTTCTACATCAGCCTTTGAAACAAACAAAAAAATGGACCTAAACTGAGTATTATGTAGCCCTCCTTCTGGCTCTGCAGGGGTTCATTCATTCATTCATTCATTCATTCATTCGTTCGTTCGTTCGTTCATTCATTCATTCATTTGTCCATTCATTTGTTCATTCATTCATTGGTTCATTTAGTTATTCATTCATTCATTTATTAGTTCATTTATTTGATTATTTATTTGTTCATTCATTCATTCATCCCTTTATCTATCTATTCATTCATTCATTTATTTATGTGACAGAATTAACCAGAAAGAGGCCCAAGTACCTTAAGGCCAAGAACTATGTTCTTTTCTGATTTCTTGTTTCTCCAGTACTTAGCCCAGTGTTTTGTACATAGCATTTGCTTAATCAATAGCTACTGAATAAATGAAAAATCACAAAGTTAGATCATCTGTAAAAATTAGTTTAGCAATTGCTCTTCTACATATGAGATCTTTGTCCAATGTCCAAAGATTGGAGATGATACAGTAGAAACAACATGTTATCAATCAATATTCTTTCTATGAATTAAACCAGATGACAAAAAAAAAAGTTGCATGTAAAGGAAAGAATAGGTAAAGGTTCTCGTTGAAGTAGAAAATAAGTAAAGAAATTGCCCCATAGTCACAACAAATTAGTGTCAGAAGCAAGATTTAAACCCAGCCCTTTTTGTTCTTCAGTTGTATCCAACTCTTTGTGACCCCATTTGGGGTATTGTTGGTGAAGATACTGGAGGAGTTTGTCATTAACTTCTCCAGTTCATTTTACAGATGAGGAAACTGAGGCAAACAGGGTTAAGTGACTTGCCTAAGGTCATAGAGCTAGTAAGTGTCTGAGGCTAGGTTTGAACTCAGGAAAAGGAATCTTCCTGACTCTAGGCCTGTTACTCTATTGCTGCCTAGCTGCTGCAAACCCAGGTCTACTTGACTACAAACCCAACACTTCGTCCTCTACTCCACCCTGCATCTACTTCTAGGCAGCTATATAGAGCACGGGACCTGGAGTCAGGAAGACCTGGGTCCAAATACCACCTTAGATGCATACTCGCTGTGTGACACAAGGCAATGACATAACGTCAGTCTTCCTCACTTTCCTCAGCTACAAAATGGGAATCATAATAGCGCCTACATCTCAGGGTTGCTGGGAGGCTCAAATGAGACAGCATGTGTAAAGTGCTTGGCATAATGGCTGGCACATAGTAGGTAATCAACAAAGGTTTGTTCTTTTCTGGCCCCTTCTTTGTCTCTTTTCAAAGTATTAAAAGTAAAGTTTAAAAAAAAAAAACTTAGATCTTATTATTTTAAAGAAAAGGCAATCAAAAGAATATTGACCATTATATACCCAGATGCCTACTTTCTCATGTCTACAAGATTTTTGTGAGACTCTATCTAGGGTATGGGGCCATTAGGTAGCACAGAGGAGAGAGTAACAGAACACCAAGCCTGAAGTCAGGAAAGCTCATCTTCCTGAGTTCAAATCTAACCTCAGACACTTAATAGCTGCATGACCCTGGGCAAGTTTGTCTCAGTTTCCTCATCTGTAAAAGGACCTGGAGAAGGAAATGGCAAACCATTCCAGTATCTTTGCCAAGAAAACTTCAAATGGGCTCAAAGAGTTGGGCATGACTAAAACAACTGAACAATAAACAAATCTAGTGTATGCTTAAAGAAAGTATGAAAACCTTTAAGAATGATTTTCCAGAGCTGTATAGTCATACAACTGAGTGAAAAGTGTGGAGAATAAAAATTCCTAACATGCTCTGATTATTAAAAGTCTTTTGCCTTGATAGAGCAAAATACTGCCTTAAAGGCTTTCCCCCAACAAAGTGTCTCCCTGGCATATGTCAAAATCATACAAGACTCCTTAAAGATATAACATCAGAGATAAGTTTTATCTCACAAACTTCTGATTACTAAAATCAAGCAAGGCATAGAATAGAGAGACAAGGGTATTTAATGCTGTCAGGGAAGATTTCCAGGATGAAGTTCAAATGCAAAAAGAATTCCTGATAGAGACTGAAGTCTTCTAGCTTGCTCTGTTTATATTGAGTTGATTACACCAACCTTGAAAACACTGTATAACTACCTAAATGAGATACATAAACCTTAAAAAAAAAAAAAGTTTAATCATCCAAAAAAGAAGAGGGGAGAGGGAGATGAAGAATGTCAATGGTTCATTTGATTTTCAATTGAATGGGCAAATTACAGAACTTATCCATATCAGTAACAAACCAAAAAAAGTACATGATTTTATCAATAGATGCAGAAAAAGCCTTTGGCAAAATACTATGCCCATTTCTATTTAAAAGAGAAAACAACTAGATGACCTAGGAATCAATGGAACTTTTCTTAAAACGCCTGGTATCTCTCAAAACCCAACAGAAAGCATTATTTGTAAGGGGGATATGTTAGAATTCTTTACAATAAGATCATGGGGGAAGCAAGAATGTTCATTATCATCATTATTATCCAACATTATACTAGAAATGTTGGCCATAGCAAAAAGACAAGAAAAAGAAATTGAAGGAATAAGCATAGGAAATGAAAACACAAAACTATTACTTTTTCAGATTAGATGTAGATATACTTAGAGAATCAACTAAAAAAACTAATTGAAACAACAACTTTAGCAAAACTGCTGGATAGAAAATAAACCAACACAAATCATGAGTGTATCTATATTTTACCAACAAAACCCAACAGGAAGAGATAGAAATAAAAACTCTGTTTGAAATAACTGCAGAGAACCAGCAGAACATTGTACACAATAACAGCAGTATTATACGATGAACAGCTATGAATGACTTAACTATTCTCAGCAATGCAATGATCCAAGACAATCCCATAGAACTCATGATGAAAAATGCTATCTGCCTCCAGAGAAAGAACTGATGGTCTCTGAAAGCCTGAGACATACTATTTTTCACTTTCTTTTTTTCATTCACGCTTTCTTCCACAAAATGACTAATATGGAAATGTTTTACTTGATTGTGCATATATAAACTATATCAGATTGCTTACTGTCTCAGGAAGGGGGAGAAGAAAGAAGGAGGGGTAGAATCTGGAACTCAAAACTTTTTTAAAATGTGAGAAATTGTTTTTACATGTAATTGAGGGGAAATAAAATTTTCTTTTTTAAAAAATAAAATAACTGCAGACAGGAGTTCATCTGCTAAGATACAGACAAGATCTATATGGACACAATTACAAAATACTCCATACAAATAAAGATAGATCTAAACAAATGGAGAAATATTAATTGCTTATAGGTGGGCCAAGCTGATATAATGAAAATGTTAATACTACCCAAATTATTTTACTTATTCAATGCCATGCCAATCAAACTACTAAAAATTACTTTATATAGAAACAAATAATAATAAAATTTACTTGGAGCAAGAAAAAAAGAGGTTAAGAATATCTAGGAAATCAGTTTGAAAAAATGAAAAAAAATGAAGCAAGGGATACCAGTACTACCAGATCTCAAACTATACTATAAAGTAGCGATCATTAAAACAATTTAGTACTGGATTAGAAATAGAGTGGGTATACAGTGGAACAGATTAATTATACAATATGAAGAAGCAAATGAGCACAGTGGTATAATGTTTGATAACACAAAGATCCCCTTTTGAGACAGGAGCTCACTATTTGACAACTGCTGAGGAGATTAGAAAGTAGTCTGATAGTCTGGCAGAAACTAGGTATAGATCAACATTTCATATCATAGAATAAGATGAGCTTGAAATTAATAAATGTTTTATACATAAAGGGTGCTATCATAACTATGATAGTATAGAAAAAAAAAATCGTCTGTCAAATCTATGGATAGGGGAAGAGTTCATGACCAAACAAGAGATAGAAAGGCTTGTAAAAGGTAAAAATTGATCATTTTAATTACATTAAATTTAAAACAAATTTCACAAACAAACCTAATGCAGCTAAAATTAGAAGGAAACAAAGAAATGGGGTGGAGGGATTTTACAATCAGTTTCTCTGATAAACATTTTATTTCCAAAGTATATAGAGAGCTAAGCCAAATTTAGAAAAATAAGAATCATTCTCCAATTGATAAATGGTCAAATGTACGAACAGGCACTTTTCAGAAGAAATCAAAGCTATCAATAGTCATATGACAAATACTGTAACATCACCAAAAAGTAGAGAAATTGAAAATTAAAACAACTCGGTGGTAACCCCTCATACGCATCAGATTGACTAACATAACAGAAAAGGAAAAAACAAATTTTAGAGGAGTTGAGGGAAAATTGGTAAAGTAATGCTCTATTAATGGAGTTATGAAATAGTTTAACTATTCTAGAGAACAATTTGGAACTATGTCCAAAGAACTAAAGAACCACACATACCCTTGACCCAAGAACACACTACTAGGTCTATACCACAAAAAGACCAGAGAAAAAGGGAAAAGACCCATGTGTACAAAAATATTTATAACAGCTCTTTTTGTGACAGTTGAGAATTGGAACTTCAGGTGATGCCCATCAACAGGGGAATAGTCAAATATATGACTGTGATGGAATACAATTATTATGCTATAAGAAAAGATGAAGAGGATGGTTTTAGAGAAAATGGGGAAGACTTATAAGAAGTGATACAAAGTGAAGTGAGTACAAGCAGAAGAACAACCGTAAACAGAAACAGAATATTGTAACAATAATCAATTGTGAAAGACTTAGCAATGCCGATGAATACAATGATCTGCAACAATACCTTATTCACCTCCAAATAAAGAATTGATCAACTCTGAGTACAGATTGAAGCATATTTTCTTTATTTTTTTCCTTGCTTGATTTTTTTTCACAACATGGCTAATGTGGAAATATGTTTTGTATGACTTCATATGTATATGTATTGTATATTCTGCTTTTTCAAAAGGTGGTGATGGGTAGGAAGAAAAAGAGAATTTGGAGCATAAAACTGGAATTAAAAATTAAATAAAATCCTTGGACTAGTTCTTTATATTTTTTGTGCCATGGGAGTCTGATAAAGTCTCTGAGATCCTTCTCAGAATAATCAGTTTAAAGTCATAAAATATATAATTACAAGGAAAATCAGTTATATTGAAACATAATTATCAAAGTATTTGAAAAATACAAGTTCATAGACCCAGGTTAAGAATCCCTAGGTGATAAAAAGGACCCCAGCAAATGAGTACCAAAGGGATGAGATGGGATGGGAGGAAAAAGAATGGATGAATTTCTATCTTCCTTACTAGAGAGAAAACCCACATTATTGAGCTCATTAATCCCTCAGAGAATGTCCAGGCACTATCAGTCACTCCTTTGGTTTCCTTATCTTCTTCTGCTCTTGCTCCTTAAGGCTTTAATTTCACCAAAAGGTGAGAGCATTCAACAGGATAGAATGGTCTGTCTGTTACTAATAGCCAGGGCTTGCCAGGTGAGTAGAGTTTCTTTGATACTGATCTAGCCCTTTGTAGGTGAAGAGTATGGCTCTGCAGGAGAAAGTGAGGTTGGTGACTTTGCACGGGCTTCCCAAACTCAAATCAAATTAAATTGCAAGTCATGTCATTATCTCCCTGAAGTCATGGTCATCTTAAAGAATGAAAGGCTAACCACATAACCTGTAAGTAGTCCAAGCCCCTCTCCTGGCAACAAAACTGGCCAGTTCCAGTTGGGCAACTCCCCTCCTCTCCTCATCCTTGCCTTCCCCTGCCCTCCTCTTTCCTCTACTATCCTCTCCTCCCCTTACCTAAGGATATTCTGCACACAGGAAGGCAAAACCTTCGTAGTTAACTTGGGGTTTACTAGGTACATTTCTTTCTCAAAGAACAAGTCTTAAACCAAATTCATTCTGGATCTCATTGATTGGACAATAACAGGTCCCTACCCTGCCCAACCACCACTTAATGGTTATTTTTTGGGTCCTCCAGGCTCAGAGTGAATGGAAATAGTAACTTACTTTTTTGGCCAGCAACCCTGAGAGTCTGCCCCTCCTAGTTTGACTTTTTTTTTTTTAATTAGAGGAGCCTTCCCTTGCCTCACTTATTAAAGAGGGCTATTCACTTGAAAGGGGGTTGCCTCACTCAAAGTGAGAATTTGAAGGGACCTTAGCTTAAAAAGGCCAAGGTCCCCCACTGCACCCTGGGCCATCTCCGGTCCGCCTGACTGATATCTGACCATTGGACCCACATGGCTCTGGAGGAGAAAGTGAGGCTGATGTCTTTGCACAGCTCTCCCTCACTCAAATAAAATTCAATTTCAAGTCATGTCACCATTTCCCTGATGTCCTGGTCCTCCTCAGGAACAAAGAACAAACCGCAACCACAGCTCTTGGGGTAGAGGGTCAGGGAAGGCTACAGAACAAGGAAAAAAGTATCAAAAGAGAAACTAGCAATCAAAGTATTTTTGGTCAAATGTCGTTGCTCAGTTTCTTACTTTACACTCATCTGTTGAGGTCTTATTTATTATAGTTGTTCATAACACCTTGATTTCTGTAGATGTCACATATCTTCTGATTCAGTGAAAATTCCTTGAGTCAGCTATGGAACTCAATTTGTCTTGCCTCTTTCTTAGGGAATCAGCTTTTCATACCCACATCCCTAGCACAGCATCCAAGAGAATCATTCTTTTACTTATTTATTTTGTTTCTTTGAAGCTTATTTGTTTATTTTTCCATTTAGCATTCTAAATTATCTTCTTCATCCTTGTCAACTTGAAAATTATTGTCTCCCATTTTTTTACCCTCATTTCTTCTCTCTTGTTCCTTTTTTTCCCCTGCCCCCTCCAACTGATTTCCAATTTAGGAGCTTATAGATCAGCTACCATTTTTTAAAGCCCCCCTTTTTATACCAGTATTAACAAGATAGACTTTATCCTCATCGGTTTGGATAATCACACATGACTTTATTGACCATTTTAACATGATTTCAAATAAATGGAAAGTCATTTTCAGTATCACTTCCAGTCACTTGCATTGAGAGTCACCAGTAGTAATCAGCATCATTGACAGCCCTCTACTGACTACTGATGGGGCAGATAATGAGTGATCCAGGGGTACTTTCTTCCTTAGGCATGCCAAAAGAGAAGTAAGGGCAAAGAGGCCCTTCAAAGACTAAATCTGAGAGACTATAGAGAAGGCATCTGTCTGTGACATTGTAAAACGCTATATGTCCCTTTTCATAATCAAGAAAAATGCCTACTTTGTGTACAGGCCGAATCCATTGAAAGCCATTGTGCGGATTCAAAAGGTAGAAATGATATCCAGATGTGTAGCCTGCTAGGGTCCTTACACCCTCAGATGAGGAGAGTTTTCCCTTTCTGCTGACTGAATCTTTACAGATGCCCAATTCCCACTCTGTCTTTTCTCCCACCTCCACTTCCCAATAGTGTCTGCCCGAGGTGAAGGTCTCAGCCCCCAAAACAGCAAGCACATAGTCAAATCTCTCTTTGTTGTCAGGCAGGTCCTGGGGGACACTTCCACACTGGACCCTTTTCAAGTCTTCAGATAGGATGAGATGAGGATTGGCTGATTCAGGATCAAGAGTTATATCCCTCTGGAAACTCATAAGAACTTCTCTCAAGCCTGTGATGGGAGAGATGGTCAAGCCAGGGGAAGGAAGCTCTGGTTCTTGAAGCAGCAGCTCCTCACTCCTTTCCAAAGGGCCTGTCACATCTGGCAGCATTTCCAAGGGCACCTTGCCCAAATTCTCCTCTACTTCTATGATCAGCCGCTGCAGATCCTGAATTTGTTGGCACAACCTGGTCTTACTCTTCTCCAGTTTGACCAGCTGTTCCCTGGATTCCTCATCCAGTCTTTGCAAGTATTGATATTCTTCATCCTTCAAGAACTGGTGCATTTTCCCATATTCAGAAATAATGGAGTCTTTCATAGCGTAGGCATCCTCCTGACAGAGCACCCCTCTTCTTCTCACTGTGTCCAAAGCCATTTTAAATTCCTCTTCTTTTTTCTCTAAGGTAGTCAGCGTCTCCTGGAGCTTGTCCTTGCACTTGTCAGCAGCTGTTTCCAAGGGAAGGACATGATGATCCTTGTGCTCTGGGGCTGACAGACAGGAAGCACAGAGGGGTCTCTGGTCCTCCTCACAGAAGAATTTCTCTTTTTCCCAGTGTTGGTCACAGGTGGTCAGGCACACCACACTCTTCAGCAAATGAGGTCTGAGAATTTTGCTAGTCATGGACAGGTTCTGCAGGTTCCTGTTGGGCACCAGGTCACTGTGTTTGATGATTCCTCTGCACTCTGGGCAGGTTAAGGTTTCATCAGCTCCCTCCTTGCACTGGAGAAGACATTCTGTGCAAAAGCTATGGCCACATTTGACAGTCACTGGGTCAGTGAAGTAGCCCAGACAGATGGAGCAAATGAGATCTGCCTTGAGGTTTTCAGTCAAGCGTCTTGCATCCATTCCTGTGCCTCTGATTCCTTCCTTCTTCAATATTCCTCCCAGGAGAAATAATGCTCGCTCTTCCTCTTCAGCTCTGCCAGCAAAAGATATGAGCATTGACTTGTGGGGCTCCCTTCTTTTATGTCTCTTTCTCTGCTTAGCCCCTCCCTTTACTCCACCCCTACTAGGTGAGAACTCCTCTCTTTGGAGGTCTGCCAGGGCTCTGCTCTAGGGCTGGGTTCTCACCTTTCTTCTAATCCTACAATCCAGCATCACCACCTCTCAAAGAAAACATCTTTACTGCCTCTTAGTGCTTGCAAAGTCTCTTCCTTGGGTCATTTAGCAATAACCCATCTCCTCTCCAAGCC
>CM053591.1:45292053-45351957 GCA_028646515.1 Pseudochirops corinnae | reverse complement strand
TATATGTATATATATATATATATATATATGTATATATGAAAATGCCTGATTCCTTTCTGCTCAGATGCTCCCGTCAGAAGGGATAAGGATAGCTCCTGCCTCAGAAGTCTACCAGAAAAGATTTGAGAACTGACTTGATTTTTTTTTTTATACCTTCCCTCTTTAATCTCCTCGTTTTACTGCTCCCACAAAAGGTGAGAATTACTACATCCCAAGTACTTCTAGTCTCTTCAATGGAACGGAGTTCTCTCCATTTACTCTTTTCAGAATGATGGCCTTCAAGGTTCATAATAGTGTTTGCACCTAGGCTTTTTAGAACAGAGTTGTCTTGCCCTTCAATCCTTCAGGCCGGCGGAGATTGGGTAGAAAAGATGAGATTTTTAATTGGAGGCAACAATATCAACATGGTTTTCCAATATCTTCTTTCCTGTGATAGCTCTGAAAAGCTGGCTAGTTTCAGTAGGGCAACTCCTCTCTTCCCTCCCTTCCCTTTCTCTATCCTCCCCTCCCCTTACCTGAGGGTGTTCTTTGAAAAGGAAGGCAAATTTGGGTGTCCTAAACCTACCTAGTTAACTTGGGATTTACTAGCTAGATTTCTTTCTCAAACACCAAGCCTTAAACCCAATTCACTCTGGATCTCATTGACTAGACAACAATAGGTCCCTGCCCTGCCCAACCACCACTTAGTGGTTTTTGTGGGGCCTTCCAGGCTCAGAGTGAATGTAAGTAGTGAAGTTCTCTTTCGGCCAGCAGCCCTGAGGTCTTTCCCCTCCTAATTTGATTTTTTAAATTTATTTATTAATAAACATTCATTTCCACAAGATTTTGAATTATAAATTTTCTCCCTGTTTCTTCCCTGCCCCCCACGCCAAGATGACAAGGAATCTAAATATCCCTTCCCACCATCTGCTCTCTTAAATTCTCCCCTAACCCTGCCCCCTACTTTCTTGTAGGGCAAGATGGATTTCTATACCCCATTGCCTGTCTGTCTTATTTCCCCATTGCATGTAAAAAACAATTTTTAACATTTGTTTTTAAAGCTTTGAGTTCCAGATTCTCTCCCTTCTTCCCTCCTCACCCACCCCCACTGGGAAAACTAGTAATTCAATATAGGTTGTACATGTGTAGTTACACAATACAGTTCCACAGTAGTTATATTGTGAGAGTCTAACTATATTTCCCTCCATCCTATCCTGCCCCCCCATTTATTCTATTTTCTCCTTTGACCCTGTCCCTTTTCAAAAGTGTTTGCTTCTAACTAACACCTCCCCTAATCTGCCCTCTCTTCTTCCCGAGCCCCCCCTCCACTCCCCCCCCCCATTCACTTTCTTGTAGGGTAAAATACCCAATTGAGTGAGTATATTGTTCCCTACTTAAGCCAAATCCAAGGAGAGTAAAATTGATTCATTCCCTTTCACCTCCCTGCTCTTCTCCTCCATTGTAACAGTTTTCTCTTTCCTCTTTTATGTGAGATAACTTATCCTATTCTATCTCTCCCTTTCTCCTTCTCCCAATATATTCTTCTATCACTTCTTAATTTTATTTTTTAGATATCATCCCTTCATATTCAACTCATCCTGTGTCTCTATGTACCCTAATTTGATTTTTAAAATTTTTTATTAAAGGGACTATTCCTTGACTCACTTCTTAAAGAGGCCTAGTCACTGAATGGATGTTGCCTCACTCAAAGTGAGTACTTGAAGAGTCCTTAGCTTTAAAAGGCCAAGGTCCCCTACTGCATCCTGGGCCATCTCCAGTCATTCTGATTGATATCTGTCTCCTGCACCCTCATGACTCTGGAGGAGAAAGTGAGGCTGGTGACTTTGCAAAGCCCTTCCTCACTCAAATCAAAGTCAATTGTAAATCATGCCCTCATCTCCCTGAAGTCATGGTCCTCTCTGAGAACAAAGGAGAAACCACACAACCACAACCATGAGGTGAAGGATAGGTGGGCAGAACTAGTTACACTCCCTTTAATTGACACCCCCCCTCACTCGGATATAGCCACATTTTCCCAGTTCCTTCCTTCAAGTATATCTTTATCTGCACAAACAGCTTTAGCTTCAGCTCCAATCCTTGAAGACAGCTAGGTTGCATAGAGGATAGAATGCTGGATCAAGAGCAATCAAGACCTGAGTTTAAAAACCTTCCTCTGGTACTTAGCTTTAGCACCCTTTGCAAGGCACCTCACTTCTCTCTGGCTCAATTTTCTCATATACAAAATGGGAAAAGTGATAGCACCTACCTCCCAGAGTTGTTGAAAAGATCAGATAATGTAAAACCTTTTCAAATCCTTATTAAAAAACTTATAAATGCTAACTATTTATTATTGTTGTTGTTATTATTGTTATTGGAAGATGGGTTTCTTTAACCTTTGTAGAAAGATCAAAGGGTCTAAAGATACCTGTAGCACTTAACCTCAGTATGGCTAAGACACACACACACACACACACACACACACACACTCACACGGTTTTGTTTGGTTTTGGTTTAGGTCTGGATCTACTTGAAGTTTTTCTGCATTTGGGAAGTTGATTTATGAATCAATAATTCTCCTTTCATATACTCCTGAGCTCTCACGCAAATAGGAAAATCTGTCTCTCTCGGCACCAAACTATCCATTTGCCTCCAAGGATACTCAGAAGTCAATACAATAAAACAATCACACAGTCTGAAAGCAACTGGCCAAATACAAAGCAAACAGATTCTTAAATGAGGACTGGCCAAGAGGATTCATCTCTCCCTAGAGGGATAATCAGAGAGGAGAGAGAAGAAGGCAGGAGAGGCTATAGAATTGACTTATTTCTCTTTCTCCAGCTCCCTAGGCACAGCAGCAGCTCTGTCTAACTTGCAATCCACCTTGATCTTACAGTCCCAAGAGCAGAGTCTCAGAACCTTCCTCTCTTCACTCCCTGTAGCATAAACTGACGCTGTTTGACAATGGTGGTTATAACAGGGTTAGGCAATATCCCCCATTTCCCCACCATTTTGGTTGTACTCCTCTATGGGTTGCAGTGGTTTGTTTCTTCTGGAGCTCCTCATATCTTCCTCTTAAGTTCCTTGCTCATTTTTCAACCCTGTGAGATTTCAGCTGTCCTCTCTCCTTTAGGAGGGTAAAGAAAGAGACTAACTTTTTATAAGCAATTCTCGAGTACTAGGGATGGTTGTCCTGACTCTCAGACATCCATCTTCAGTGGTCAGTCCAACTTCTCAGTCATTCTCAAAGTACATGCTACCTTCAAATGGCATCTTAGTCCCAAGAACATGAACCATTTATTTTCTATATCCTATGCTCCAATTATCAGAGGGGATCAGTGATCTCATTGATATGGGTATTTACTACAGTGCTCTGTATCACAATCCATCCCATTCTTGCCCATCCTGCACATCTCTTAATATAGTTAACACATATGACACTTTTGTGATTTGCAAAACACTTTATATTCAATCCTCACAATAATGTTGAGGTAGGTGCTATTATCATTTCCAATTTACAAATAGGGAAATTGAGGCTTAGTAAGGTAAAAGTAGTTCCTGGAACATAGTATCACACATAGTCTCAGGCAGGATTTGAATTCATGTCTTTCCAGCCCCAAGTCCATCACCGTCTCCACTGTCTCATTTTGCTACCCAACTCTTATCTATGTCCTCTTATAAATTTAATGCAGGAGGTCTACCCAATGTGTTAGCCCCCAGTGTGTGGGGCTGTTGGGTACTTTCCCTTGACATTGTGAGGACAGTAACAAAGCATATCAGCACAACCATCAGTTATGTCTCAATCTTATTATGAAATTAGCCATCTTATTTTTGACTCATTTCTTTGTTCTTTTCTTTGTTCCTTTGCTCTGTTTCTCCTATTCTAAAACTCAATAAATTGGGGACCTTCTAGAATCATACAGCTAGAGCTAGAAGGGCCTTTAAAGACCATCTAGTATCATAAGAATATAGGTGCATAGCTATAGAGATGGAAGAAATTGTAGAGATCATCTAGTACAATCCCCCCATTGCACAGGTGAGAAAACTGAGGAACTGAAAATAGAATTGAGTAAGTAGAAGTTGCACAAGTAGTTACAGTTAGGATTCATCTTCTGATAAGTTTCTGATTCCAAATCAAGATCTTTTTCTGCTAAGTTCAACTTTCGATATCCAATGTCAAAGAGGGAATTCCCTCACCCTTCTCTTCCCTCTGATTATAAGTCTGGAGAATGGACCTCTAAACTCTTTCAAAAGCTTTCCTTTATAGAGGGCTAGATCTGGACTCTCCACTTGTCATCTCCAGCTCTGTTTGGTTTGAACTCCAAGGAACATGATGGTCCTGCCCCCTCCCTTTCTGGGTTCCTTTTGGATGTAGTCTTCCTTGAGGGGAGGGACTGTCTTTTTTTTTTTTTTGGTCTTAATTGCATCCTCAGCATTTGGCACAGTGCCTGTCACATAGTAAACACTTAATAAATAAGTGTATATTACATTAAACTGAATTGAATTCTTCCTCCCTAGATGGTCCATCTTGTAGACTACTCCCCAAGGTCAAAGAGGGCTAAAATGTATTCTGCTTGGTCCCAGAGAGTTGAACCATGTATGAGCAAAGTACAGAAGTTAAAGAGAGTCGAACTGAGAATTTGCATTGGGGAAAATGCAACAATAATTAGAACTATCCAAAAGTGAAATGGGTTTCTCCTAGGGGTCATGGATTCACCTTCACTTGACATTTACGTGAAGACCAGATTAACACTTGTGAGGTGTGTTGTACATGGAATCTTTGTTCAGGTTTAGTTTCAACTGGATGGTCCCAGGGGACCCTACCGCTCTGGGATTCTATTATTCCATGGGATTCTATGCTTCATTATGATCTAGGTTTGCTTGGACCAGAAGTGACAAATCTGATTACAAATCTTTTTCTTTTTATTTTGGGAACTCTTATGCAGTTTTAAATTTGAACCAGAGGATGGAATCAGTTTTTACTTTACCCCAATTAGTCTCCTCTGATTACAAGAGGAATGAAAAATAAGTTAATTCCCCTTATAAATGAGAAGTAGATGCACTCAAAAAACAAAGCTTAAAATGATCAAAGAGACAGAAGAGCAATCTCTCTGGTGAAGGATGGAGGAAAATGAAGGAAAATGTTCTCATTAAACAGAGGCATGTAACTGAAAGTCGTAAAGGGATGCTGAATTAAGTTAGAGATGGAGGTTATTTTTGCTCTCAGCAAGACTTTCAATTTGCACACAAAGAAGAGGAAAATTATTGTGAGAGTTTAAAAGAGATATGGCAGATGGATGGACATGATGCCTGGAATAACTCAGAGGCAGAATTATCAGGAATTGCTCCCTAATTCAACGTGAGAACTGAAGGAGACAGAAAAGTCAAAGATGACAGGATCAGATCTGTAATTGGAGGGGACCTGTGTTCCTCTAGCCCAACCACCTTATTTTACAAATAAAAAAAGTGAGCCCAAATGTCTTTAAATACCCAAGATCTAAAACCAGATCTTTTGACTCCAAATAATGTTCTTTCTTCATCACATAATGATGATGCCTGAAAGATGGTTCCAAGATGTCAAGCCTGGTTGAATGTTTGAAAGACAGTGCATTAACAGAAACAAGCCAGGAGTAGGTTTGAGAAGATTTACATATTTTGATCTCCTTTCCATTCTCACTGTGATCTCCCTTGTTTAAGTCCTCATTACCTGGGCCATGAACTCCCACAATCCAACGGCAAATCCAGAGGTCAGATGACCAGATTTGAGGACACTCTCAAAGTCTCTCTGAAGAACTTGGAAATCAGTCAAGAGACATAGGAGACACTGGCGCAGGATTTCCCAGCCTGGCATTCCTGCATCAAAAAAAGACCTTAAGTTCTATGAATAAAGCAGAATTGTCGTAGCTCAAAAGAAACATGAGATGTGAAAATTTAGAGACATCTCCACTCCAAATGTTCATACAGACTGTTTGTGCCCCACCTGTAAGAAGAACATTCTGAGCTCCTGTTGGTCTGATCACCCACAGTGAGGCACACTGTGCCCTGACCCCCAAATAGCGATATAATTTTGGACATCTTCCATCATGAAGGGCAACAACTATACCTGGACTATTCTATTTATTTATATCCTTAGCATTTAGCACAATGCTTTACATATAGTAAGCCTTTAATAAGTGCTTTTTCATTAATTCATTCATTTCTTTAGCCTTCTAACCCCTCTCCCTGCTTCTAATCTTATCCCACTACAATCCATCCTATACTCACTTGAACATCAAAGTAATCATCCTAAGGCACTTGTCTCACCTTATCATTTATATGCCCAAAAAACCAAAAGTGCCTTCCTACTACTACCAGATCAGATCCAGATGCATTTGTTTGACATTCAAGGCCCTCCACCTATGGAGTCCATCAATCTGCTGACTTTTTCTCACTTTCTTCTCCAGGATTCAATAATGCAACCAAACTCTGAAATTAACATTCATGTAGGCTATCCATCATACCTTGAAAATACTTCCTTCTCATTACCTCTTTCCAAATCCTTCTCTCCCTTCAAGGCTTACCTTAGTTATTATTCTTCTTGTGGAACTTTCCCTGATTTCCCTCAGCTGAAAGCATCCTTTCTCTTCAGAAAGGGAAGAATGCTCCCTCAAGAGTCAAAGGACCTGGGTTCCAATCCTGCCTCTCATGCTTCCTAATTGTGTGACCTTGAGCCAAAAACTCAACCTCTCTCCTCCTCAGTTTCCTCATCTATAAAATGAGGGGATAAGGAGGGGACTAAGTAGCTTCTTACATCCCTTTCATCTTGATTTAGATCTCTGACTCTATCAACTCCATGAGGGTAGAGTCACTTTATTTTGTTTGTTTGTTTTCTAAGGGCCTAAGCATTTTTATAAGTTGCTGAAGAAATGCTTAGCTCTGCTTCCTCTATAAAGTCCAGGGCACACAATGATCCAGAGCAGAGATCTGGAAGAGACCTAAGTTCAGCTCCTTATTTTACAGGCAAAGAAGCTGAGTCCTAGAGGAGGGCAGTGACTTAGATAAAATCACAGAGAGTAATAGCAGTGTTGAGAGTTGAACCCAAGTCTCATGATTATATTTCTAAGAAACAGACTTTTGTAGTCACCACATCCCCTGACAGAAAGTAATAAATAAATAAGTTTTTAAAAACCTTTCTATAGCCAAAATGTTGAGCCTTGTATGACTACTATGGACTTGTCATACTTAAATCTGTTACAATATGTATTATAGTTATTTAAATTATATATACAGACATGTATGTGTATGTGTATATATGTGCATGTGTGTGAGTGTATGTAAAATTGAAGGAAGAGAAAAATGTCACCAAATGGACTTGAAAAGGGAACATGGAGAACAGATAGTCTGTTGCATGTACAGGGATGTTGGAGGGCAGAATGAGATTGGAGAATAGCTTACAGTCCAACCTGGCTAGAGCATAAACATATGTGAAAAGCAATTCAATGAAATAAATTCAGAAAAAAGTAGGTTGGAGTAAAGCTATGGAGGGCTTCAAAGGTGATTGTGTGTGTATATGTATGCATGTGTACATACATACATGCATACATATGTATGTGTCTTGCATATGTGTACATATGTATGTTTGCACATGCACATATATACATTGTGTGAATAAGCCATAGTCCTAAATATATATAAACTATTAATACATTTATATAATATAGTTATATAATATATATATAAAGAACTATGGTTTATTCACACATATAAAATATAGTTATAGATATTAACACATATTTCTAAAATATAATTATATATTATATATTAAGGACTACGTATATACACATATACACACACATATACACATATACATACACATGTGTGTATATATTATATATTATATATAGCAAAGATTGTGGTTTATTCGTCTTTGTTTTTGTCTTTGTCTTTCTTCAAGTATCGTGCATATAACAGGTACTTTAAAATACTTGTTGAATTTCAATTTAAGATATAGTTAGTGTTTTTTAATGAATTCCTAAATAAATGACATTAGTAAAGGATTAATAATTTTTTTCCCTGGTTATCATTAAAATATTATGTTGGGTCCTGTATTTTGTACTTTAGACTTTTTTATCTGCAACTGAAAGGTCAGAAAGCCTTGGAAATGCTTGAGATGAATACCCTTACACAAAGGCAGGAAGGTGCAATGGGAAAAGGGCTAGATGTGAAGTCTAGAGACCTTGGTTCCATTTACTCTTCTGTTATTATCCTCTCTGAGCATCCGTTTTCCCATCTGTAAAGCCAGGACCATAGTATCTTCCACTGCCCATTTCACAGGATGGGTAGGAGGATAAAATATAGTAACTTGCAGGAAAGGGCTCTGAAAACCAAAAAGCAATGTGTTGTTATTGTCACCAGTGAGTGGAGAAGCTGTGAGCAGTGATGACAGTTACAGGACAACTTTTACACTCACTTAAGTGTTACCCAACAGAACAACCCATCAAGAGAAAGTACATTCAAGGATTTAAAACCTAGAGTCATTTAGCTAAGATAGATAGAAAGGAAAAAAATCATGAAAGTTGCAGGTATGGTTACCATGGCTACCAGATGTCCTCATCATAGTTTGGTTTCTTTTATTTAATCATGAATTCATGGGAACAAAGAACAGTATTGTTTTAAAGGATTTTTCTGGTTAAACTCTTGTGTGGACTCTATTTAAAAAGTGACCTGAGTCTCAGCAAAATGAAGGTCAGGTGTTAGAGTAGGAACATTACTGCGATTGAATGCTTCTTCAGAACTGCTCCACTGTCCCTCAGGTAAAAATGCTGGAAGCTGAACAGCAATTTTTGTAAACATTGCAAAATCTACTCCTGCAAGAAAAACTTCCAAAGTGCCAGAAAGCCTCTCTGAGATAATGAAAAGGCAAAATTTTAGAATGCATTCTGCAACAATGAAGTGAACAGAGCTAGGAGAACAGTGTACACAGTAACAGTAATATTATAACAGTTCTCAACTGGGAAAGACTTAGCTACTCTGATCAAGATAATGATCCAAGACAATTCCGAAGGACTCATGATAAAAAATGCCATCCCCCTCCAGAGAGAGAGCTAATGAACTCAGAGTACAAATTGGAAGAATAATTTGTTTTACTTTCTTTATGTTTCTTGCTTTTTTTGCAACAAGACTAATATGGAAATATGTGTTGCATGATTTCACATGTATAATTAATATCATGTTGCTTTCTTAGTGAGTGGAGGAGGAGCCGCAGGGAAGGAGAGAATTTGGAACTCAATTTTTTAAATGAATAACAAAAATACATAAATAATAATTTTAATTGAATAAAAAAGAATATCCTCTCAATATTCCAGGTAACTTGGTAGCCCTTAGAAGCCTGCTCTGCTTGTGTATAGGTTTTGTGTTCCTGGCCTAATAGTTTCCATAGCTATAAAGGCTGTCTCAGCTTCTTAAAGTATTGGAACCTCTAATAGAGTTTTATTGGGTTTTTTCTTTTTTAACAGTCTAGTCCAGTGTTAGGATTGGTGATATTGTTCTATTCTTATCCAAAACAAAAGGGCAAATTTGAGTTCTTTAGAGATTCCATATCGTTGAAACCATGAGTTTCTTTTTCAAAATGGAACTCATTATCTTCCCTGTCAAATCTGCCTCTCCTCCCAGATTCTATTGATGGCACCACCTTCTTCTCAGTCACCCAGGCTCAGAGTCCAAGGATTAACTTTGACTTCTCCTCCTCTGCTCTTACTCCATCCAATCAATTACCAAGTCCTTTCGTTTCTATATCTATAACATAAAGGAGTATGTTGGTAAATGTTCGATAACTAGTTCTCCAAAAGACTTTTAAGTTTAATCTGTATTTTATTAACATTTTCTCCCTTGCTTTCCTAAGTCGGGACATTAAAAAAAACCACACATTTTTTAAAAGTCCTTATTTATAGCGTTTACTGATTTCTGAGGTATAAAATGCTCATATTAAAAATTTAACAATCAGCTCTCGGG
Organism: Pseudochirops corinnae; assembly: GCA_028646515.1. NCBI lineage: Eukaryota > Metazoa > Chordata > Mammalia > Diprotodontia > Pseudocheiridae > Pseudochirops > Pseudochirops corinnae. The sequence continues at coordinate 45,341,991 of CM053591.1, read as the reverse complement.
GCTCTAGGAGCTGGCTTTGACATATCCTTGATAATATAGATGACCTTTTTTCTCCCGTGGCCCTCAGAAGTCCTTATGAAACCTACTAAACCTACTATAATCCTCTTCTAACCTCTTTCTCTGTCTCTGATCTGTCCTTCACAGACCTACCAAATCATCTTTCTAATGCATTGGTCTGACCCTGTGACTCCTGTTCAAAATTATTCAGCCTTGCTTAGGATAAAATGCTAATTCTTTAACCTTGTTTTTGAAGCTCTCCACAGGTTTACCTCAACCTACTTTTCTAAATGTATTTCATCTGACTGCCTTTCACACGTGTTTCTGCTCCAGCCAGAGTGGACTGTAAGCTCTTCTAGATTCTCATTCTGCCCTCCAACATCCCTCTGTATTCAACCAGCTATTTATCCTCCATATTCCCTCTTCAGGTCCATTTGGTGCCACTTTTTTTCCTTCTTTCAGTAGAAGCTACCTCCTTCATAAAACTTTCCATTATTCTTCTCATGACCTGTTCCTCCTCAGATTTACCTAAAATACTTTCTCTTGATCTCATTTTTGCCAACCTGAATGACGCTTTTGTGTATATGTGTTGTATCCCTCCAGGTATACCATAAACTTTTGTTTTTCATTTTTGACTTCCTTGTTCAATGTCTTACACATAGTAATCCCCTCCTTTTTTTTTTTAAGGCTATCAGCGTTAAGTGACTTGCTCAGGACTACACAGTTAATAAATGTCTGAGGTCAGATTTGAACTCAGGTCCTCCTGACTTTAGGACCAATGCTCTTATCTGTTGGGCCATTTAGCTGCCCCTTTAAACTCTAAACAAATTATTATTTTATTATTTTTTTGTTCCACATATTTCAAATATCCAAATGTATAGATGGTGACCTCAGTTCTCTCCAATAATACAGCTAACAGTGTATCCATGGCTGCCACTCCACCTCCTCCCACTCCCAGTAAAGTTTTCATCTATGTCTTCCCTTAAGCTTATCACCGGGATACACTCGACATGCTTCCTTGCTTTCTCTTGATATCAGAATTGTACCAATGGAAGACAAAGGCTATTCATCAGTTGGTCTTCACACTCACCCTGTGACTGGCTCTTTGGCATTCATGTCTTTTTTGTGGCCCTCATTTACCCTCCTTCTTCTTCATAGTCCCTTATTTAACTGCTATAGAATACTCCATTGCCAGGCAGCCAAGTAGCAAAATGAATAGAGCACTGGCCCTCTGAGTTAAAATCTAACCTCAGACATTTGACACTTACTAGCTATGTGATCTTGGGCAAGTCACTTAACCCCAATTGTCTTACCTTCCCCCCTCCAAAAAAATAAAATTAAATTAAAATTAAAAAGGGGGGCAGCTAAGTGGTGCAGTGAATAAAGCACCAGCGCTGCAGTCAGGAGGACTGGAATTCAAATCCATCCTCAGACACTTGACACAATTAATAACTGTGTAAGCCTGGGCAAGTCACTTAACCCCGATTGCCTCACCTTCCCCCCTCCAAAAAAAAAAGAATACTCCATTGCCTTCTGATAGCCGTAATCTGACTTCCTCAGAGACTGAGGTGCTCCTTAAATTAGAACCATGCAATATAATTCCTTCATCAAAGGAATATATAGGGACTGGACTTGAGACTTCACAGTAGAGAACATCCTGGGAGAGAAATTCCTTCTATTAATCCAGGTTGGTACCTTCTCTGCAATTGAGAAATTAACCAGCCTGCCCTCTCATATATCTCCCCCATCCTTTCCCTTAACCCCTTCCCCCTTACTTTGTTGTAGGGCAAGATGGATTTCTACACCCCATTGCCTGTATATCTTATTTTCCAGTTGCATATAACAACAATTTTTTAGCGTCTGTTTTTAAAGCTTGGAGTTCTAGATTCTCTCCATTTTTCCCTCCTCACCCACCTCCAGTGGGAAGACAAGCAATTCAACATAGATTATACATGTGTAGTTATGCAAAACACTTCCATAGCAGTCATATTGTGAAAGACTAACTGTATTTCCCTCTGTCCTATCCCACCCCCATTTATTCTATTTTCTCCTTTGACACTGTACCTTGTTTGCTTCTGACTTCCCCTTCCCCCAATCTGCCCTCCCCTCTATCATCCCCTCCTCTTATCCCCTCTCCCCCTACTTTCCTATAGGATAAGATACCCAATTAAGTGTGTATGTTATTCCCTCCTTAAGCCAAATCCAATGAGAGTAAAGTTGACTCATATCCTTTCACCTCATTGCTCTTCCCTCCTTGCCTCCTTTATGTGAGATAATTTACCCTTTTCTATCTCTCCCTTTCTCCTACTCCCAATATTTTCCTCACTCACCCTTTAATTTTATTTTTTAGATATCATCCCTTCATATTCAACTCACCCTGTGCCCTCTATCTATGTATACATGTACACACACATATATATATACACATACATATATACATGCATATACCCACCTATATGTACATATATATTTACATATATATCCCCTTCAACTCATACTGAGAAAAGTCTCACTAGTTACAAATATCATCTTCATTTGGAACATTTTTGATTGATCCTTCTTTTTTGTTGTTATCGGGGGCATTTTTTCCAACTAACTCCAACCCATACTAGGTGGCTATGGCATGTCTTTATTTTTATTAAGGTCCCTGCCTTTTCTAAACTGGCCTCTTTTGATTTACAAAAGTCAAAGGCTTGATCTCTTACAAACCCTTTCTGAAACCCTTTGGAAAAACAATTTAAAACTGAACCTAACTCTCGAGCTCCTTAAAGTTGAAATGTCCATGTGCAGAGGCCAAGATGTTGGTAAAATGTTATTGAAAGTCAATAAATTTGTGTAAGCATATTGTCAGCAATCAACATACAGTCTTCTAACTGTAGCATATGGTCATAACTAACAGATTTGGCTTTCTTTGTGCCTTGAAAGCTTTAAGTTTGCCAAATGCATGCCCAGGTGAGATCGATATGGAAACAGGAAACATTTCTAAAGGGTCCCAATCAAATTGAGATGCATGGTTTTGCAGGAATATCAAACCCATTGCATTCTAAACTTCCTTTGATTTGTTTTGAACTTCAAGAGGTGAGAGGACGGCCAAAATGCCTTAGAGGCTTGGCTCTCTGTAGAAAATCGGCATTCAAGCAGTTTATTTATCCAAATGCCTGAATGGGAATAGGAACCAGTATTACTGACAAGTGTTCTAAAAAGAACCGCAGTGCACCTTTCAACAGAGCTGTCAGTCAAAGGAGGGAGATCATATGGCTTCAAAGTTTGTCGTTGAGGTTTTCTTCTCTTCTGAGTATGCATACCCTGCGAATGGAATCTGTTGACAGAAATGCCGAAGCAACTGCCACCTGGACCCACCTGAGAAGAAGGAGGCCTCGAGGGCTTTGTCCCTTGCTATCACATCACAAAAAAGAAAGAGATATTAAAATCCCCAAGTGCTTTCAAGACAATGAAATTGATTAGGAATTGTGATTTTTCTGAGGATTCCTCATCAAGTCAAATTCATAATGTTTAATGAAATATTGGCTCTCCCTAAGCTCAGCTGCCATATTCAGGAAAGAAAAAAGATGTCCTGGCAGAAGGTTTGCATAGCATTATTCCCATTGCTCTGGTAGCTGAAACTTTTGGTTGATATCCTTTGCCTTGGGTTTGCTTTGGCATAATGGTTTGCATACACAATGAGGTACAAACCTAAGTGCTGACAAATGATAAATGGCACTTGAAAAGCATAGGTGCATGAGAAGAGACTGTTTTAGGAGAAATATCTGAAGTCTGGTCAGGTGTGTTATATGCCTTCACTGATATTTACTGCAATTGTGATATCTCAGAAATTCATGGGAGTACCAGACCTATAGGGCTGACATAAATGTTATTGCTAGGAGATCTCAGAGGAAGCAGTATGGTGGAAGGAATTTGAGGCTTGTGGTCAAGAAGATCTGAGTTTAAATCTGGTTTGGCCACTTAAAGTCTATATGACCTTGGGAAAGTCACTTGCCATTTACATTTCCTTAATTTCCCTCATCATCAAAATGATGATGTTGAAGTAGAGGACCTCTATGTTTTTTCCTGCCCTAAATTTATAAGTCTGTGATCCAAGGCTTGAAACTTCATGAAATAATGGAGATTCATTGGGCTCAATGGAAATCCATTGGGATCCTGCATAATGTCATCAATGTCTCTTGAGGGCAGGGAATTTGGAGGTTGTTTTTCTAAAATTTTGGTTTTTTTTGTTGTGTTCTCAGCACTTAGCATAGTGTCTAGCACATAGGAGACACTTAATAAAGGTTTATTGAAGTTGAGATTTATTTCATTTTAAATTTTGATTTAAGGAAGGTTTATTTCCAACCAGAAAGTAGAGTTTTCTGTAAGACCTTTCTATTCAGATGAAATCCTTCCTAGATTCCCTTAAACATCACTGACAGTCAGTGAAAAGACAAGAAGACCAGATAGACTCATACCCAAAGCTGAATATTCTTTCATTGCCCAAATGGAACTAATAATTGGGTCTTTTTTTTTTTTTTGCATTTTTGGAGGGGGGAAGGTAGGGCAGTTGGGGTTAAATGACTTGCCCAAGGTCACACAGCTAGTTTTTGTGTGAGTGTGTGTGTTAAGTGTCTGAGGCCGAATTTGAACTCAGGTCCTCCTGACTCCAGGGCCGGTGCTTTATTCACTGTGCCATCTACCCACCCCAAAACTGAATATTCTTTCAAAAGAACCTCTCTACCAAGACTTGGGGAATGGAGGGTAGAAATCACAATTTCAAGGAAACAAAGAAGCACCAGAAAAATGTGAACATTCTAATGAGAAACCTAACTCTCTTATGTCATCAAATGTGAAAGTCTAGAGACAACATTTTTTTTTCCCTGAGTAAGCATCTCCTTTGGGGTAAAACAAGGTAAGGTGAATGTTTTCATGCCATTTCCAGATAAGCACACAAAATTACCTAGGTTTTCAATTTTTTTATCTTATTTTTATTAATGTCTTATTTTTATACCACATTCGTTTCCAAATATATTCTTCCTTACTCCCCTACACAGAATTTTGTAACCAAGATTTTAAAAGAAAGAGAAAAAAGCAAGTTAGAAAAATAAACCAACACGATGACTACATCTGACAGTTCATTTCAATTCTACACTTTTGCAAAGAAAAAAGGCAGGTGAATATTTCTCAACTTTTTTCCAGAGTTAAGCTTGCTCAATTATAATGATCTAACTTTCAGTTTCTTTCTTTTTGTTTTTGTTATTTCCATTTCCATTGTTACAGTCATTGTGTATATCATTTTCCTAGTTCTTTGCATTACGTTAGTTCCTATGTGTTTCTTTGCTTTTCTGAATTCTTAATATACAGTTTCTTATGGTACAGTAATATCCCATCACATTTATAGCCCACATTTTGTTAATCATTTCTCCAAGGACGATTAGCTAAATTTATTTATATTATTGTGTTTTGTTTTGCTTTTTTTTACTATGACAGCCATTAGGATGAATTTTAGCATGTCAGCTGATTTTTTCTACCTTTGGACCAATAGCAAAAAGTATATATTTTAGTTGGCCAAACACCCTCTTTGGATGCTGGAATGAAAAACAAATACCTTTCTTTAAAAGGAGTCTTTATTTTAATAAGCCAAAGAAAAGAACAAGCATTTTTTCCTCAAGCTAACCTAAAAACTTGAGATTTGTAAAAACACAAAATTTCCCCTTTTCTTGAAAAAAAAGCATTTGCTACTATTTGCCAGGTGGGAAAATGGGAAATGTTCCTTTATTAAATGGTTCAATGAATACTCTCTAGCCCAGTCCAATAAATCATCATAGGTAGATATGAATGGCTGCTGATTGACAGTGGATACAAATTTGGTTTAGTCCTACAGGTCTACCAGAAGCTGAATGAAAGCTGAAAGATTTGATAATTTCCCCCTTTGTTCTTGTTTAATTGTCCTTCCATTAAACATACTTTCTCTATCATCACATTTCCCTAGAGCAGTGGTTCTCAACCTGTGGGTCGCGACCCCTATGGGGGTCAAACAACCCTTTCACAGGGGTCACAGGGGTCGCCTAAGGTCATCAGAAAACACATATTTCCGATGGTCTTAGGAACCAAGACACTGCTCCTCTATCTGTCTCCAGGCGGGTCCACCCACATGCAGATACGCCCACATACCAGTATTAAAGGGTCATGACATTAGGAAGGTTGAGAACTACTGCCCTAGAGAGAGTGGCTATGCCAGGTTTTCACCCATTAAAGAAACAAGGCTCTCTGGAAAAAGGTTCCTGATGTTAGAGTGTGGTGGTGAGGTTGAAGAAATCCTTTGAAGTAGTAGAATTTAATTCAATTCAATGAACATTTATTTTTATTTATTTATTTTGCTTTTTGGAGGGGGGAAGCTAGGGCAATTGGGGTTAAGTGACTTGTCCAAGGTCACATGGCTAGTTTTTTCTGTTAAGTGACTGAGGCTGGATTTGAACTCAGGTCCTCCTTAACTCCAGGGCCAGTGCTCTATTCACTGTACCACCTAGCCACCCCCAACAAACATTTATTTAAGCACCTACCAAATGCAGGCCTCTCAAAATCAATATATTCAAAATAGAATTCATTATCTTTTTTCCCAAATCCACCCCTCTTCTGAACTTTCCTCTTATTGGTGAGGGCACCACCATCTTTGAAGTCACCTAGGTTTGCAACTTTAGTGTGATCCTCAAGCCTTTTTTAAAAAATTATCTCTGGGATGTAGATCTAGTAGCGGCACTGCTAGATCAAAGGGTATGCACAGTTTCATAGCCCCTTGGGTATACATCCACAGTTCTTAATTCTCATTCACCCCACATACTCATTCAGTTGACAAATCTTGTTTCTACTTCCACAGCATCTCTTACATTCATTCCCTTCTCTCCACTCACACAGTCGTCACTCTCATTCAGGCCCTTGTGACCTCTCACCTAGGCTATTGCAGCAGTCTAATAGTCTCCCTGCCTCATGTCTCTCCTGTCTCCAATTCCTTTTCCACACACATACCAAACTGATTTTCCTAATGTACAAAGCTGATTATGATACACACACACCCAACTCACTTAACTCCAGTGTCTCTCAATAGCTCTCAGGTTCAAATGTTATCTCTGTTTGGCATTTAAAGTCCTTTACCACCTGGCCACAAAATACCTTTCCAGTCTGACACCATCTTTCTTTCTTGCTGTTCTTCACATAGGGAATGCCATATCCCACCTCTGAGACTTTTCAGTGGCTATGTCCTATACTTGAATACACTTCCTCCTGACTTCATTTTCTCAGAAACCTCAGTTTACTTCAAGGATCAACTCAAGCACCCTCTCACCCCACCCTCACCCCCACAGCTCTCTTCCTTCCTCTTCTACTTCTGGCTCATGCTAAAACTTCTCTCTAGGGCAAGGATCTGAACCTATCACCTTTGTGGCCTGCTCATCTTTCAATATTGCTCCTGGGAGTACACCCCCTTTTCTCATTTATGAGTTCCTCCAGCAGCCTCCATTTTGTGGAAGGAACAAGGCCAACCTGTCTTCAGAGACCTGTTCCTGACTTTCTGGACTCCAAAGCCATCCCCTAATACCTTCATTTCCTTCACCCCACTTTTCAGCTTCCTTTCTGTTGTCTTTCCCAGTTAAATGGTAAGCTCATGGAGGGTAGGGACTATTTTTTTGCTTGTATCCCTACTGCTTTTCACAGTACCTAGACTCTAGATACTTCTAGGTCCTAGAACATAGTATTTGATAAAAGATTATTTCCTTCTTTCCTTCTTGTTTTCTTTCTTTCATATCTTCCTTGCTCTTTTCCTCCCTTCCTTCCTTTCTTCATTTCTTTCCTTCTTCTTTTCTTCTTTCCTTCCTTCATTTCTTCTTTGCTTCTTTCCTCCCTTCTTTCTTTTTCTTTCATTTATTCCTTTCCTGATTCCTCCCAGATATTGGTGCCTTCTGCTAAAAAATTGCCTTGTACTTAGTTTACATAATTTTATATACCTCTATTTTTCCGTGGTGTCTCTTGTGGCTCACTATAAGCAGTTTGAGGCCACAGACTGTTTTCACTCTTGTCTTTGTAATCCCAGTACTTATATAGTAGGAATGTAATAAATGCTTGCTGATTGATTGACTCTTCTGGAGTGGGCAAATACCCATAACAAGTAAATAGTTTAACAATGGGGAAAGAGCACCAACAATTAATGGATTGAAAAAGCCTTTCCATAGTGGGTAGCACCTAAGCTGAACCTTGAAAGAAGCCAGGAATTCTGAGAGGTAAATGGAGAAAGGAATGCATTAAAGGCACAGGGAACTGCCTATGCAAAGGCAAGAAGGTAGGAGAATGTCAGGTCTGGGGTACAGTGAGTAGATCAGTTTGACAGAAATGCAGAGTATGTGAAGGGACAAAAAGTAATAAGTCTTGAAATGTTAAGTGGCAGGCAGATTGCAGAAAGCTTTAAATGCTAAGCCTAGGCATTTGTATTTATCCTAGAAGTAACAGGGAAAACCAAGGATTTTTGAGCAAAGGAGAGGCATGGTCAGACTTGCAACTTAGTAATATTGATTTGGAACGATGATTTGAGAGTGGAGAGAATGGAAGTACAGAGACCAGTTAGGAAGAGATTTCAACATCCAGATAATTACTATTGAGGGTCTGAATTGTGTAAGGGTGAGAGTTGTGAGGGATAGTTACAGAGGCAGAATCAACAAGATTTGGCAGCTAGTTTGATCAAAGGAATGACAGAGAAGCAAAACACAAGGTCTGATGTTGCAGACCTACCCAACTATGATAGAACTACAAGATCCTCAACAGAATAAAAAAAAGTTTGGAGAAAGCATGTATTTAGGGTGGAAAATAGTGAGTTCTGTTTGGAACATGTTGAGTTTGATTCATCTTCCAGGTGATGTCCAGCAAGGCATTGATGATACGTTATTGAAATTTAGGAGTTGGGTTTGTCGTTCAGTTGTTCCAGTCATGCCTGACTGTTCACGACTCCATTTGTGATTTTCTTGGCAAAGGTACTAGAGTAGTTTGCCATTTACTTCTCCAGTTCATTTTACAAATGAGGAAACTGAGGCAAACAGGGTGAAAAGACTTGCCCGGAGTCCCACAGCTAGGAAGAGTCCGAGATCACATTTGAATTCAAATCTTCCTGACTCCAGGCCCAGCACTCCATCCACTGTGCCACTTAGCTGCCCCAGAACACAGATTAGGCATGGATATATAGATTTGAAACTACTACATCATTTGCATAATAATTGAACATACAATAACTAATGAAATCATTAAGAAAAGGAGTGCAGTGAGAAAAGAGAAGCAGGTCAAAGATAGAGACATAGAAGACCCAAGATTAGCGGGATGGATCATAAGTTTATAGACTGAATATTAGATGGGATTCCAGAGACTCTCTAGACCAGAGATTCTTAACCTAGGGTCCATGAACTTTAAACATACAAGTATATACATGTATGTGTATATATACATACAGAAATGTATATATATACATACACACATATATTATATATACATGTATATGATAACTATTGCAATATAAATAATTTCCTTTGCAATCCTATATATTTTATTTTATGCATTTAAAAACATGATTCTACAAAGGGGCCTATACCTTCCACCAGGCTGCCCCAAACGTTCATGACACAAAAAAGGTTAATAACTCCTGATCTAATCCTACTGCTTCATTTTACAGATGAGTAAACTGACAGCGCAAGAGGCTAAGTGACTTACTCAAGGTGACAAAAGTGGTAAATATCAGAGTTTGGATTTTAACCCAGGATGCTCCATTTCAATCAGTGAATTCATCACAGCCAGCACTCTTTCCTCTGTAGCATGATAAAGGAGACTGAGAAGGAGTAGTCAGACAGATGGGAGGAGAGCCAAGAGAAAGAAAGCAGGGTCATGAAAGCCACAAAGACAGTATCTGGGAGGAGAGTGGTTGACAGTATGAAAAACTGAAGGTCTTGATTGAGTTGATTAGTGAGAAAGAGATCATGGCTTCTGTAGAGCATAAAGTCCCAGTATTTGGTTTACATGTGTTCTCAGTGTGATACCTGAAACACAAATCTATGGAACTCTTTTTATAGTTCCTCACACAGCATCACCTATGGGTGCAAATGATAGTGAGAAGGAAAATTCTGTAGTTCACAACCATTCACAACATTGCCCATGAAAACACCAGAGTTGGAGCCATAGGCCTAAAATAATGGTCATAGTCAGAAGTCTTTTAAAAACAAGGAATTTTGGGTCTCTCATACTGAGTCCAAGGAATATTGATTCTAACACACACACACACACACACACACACACACACACACACACACACACACATATACATACATATGCCTATGTATGTATATAGTTTTGTCTTGTTGATCTGTTCTCATATGAGAATGTGAAACATAAATAAATGAAAAAAGCACTTAATAAGAGTTTGCAATGTGTCTGACTGTGCAAACCCTTGGGGATATGAATAAAAGCAAACCAAACAGTTCCTGCCCTCAAGGAGTTTACATTCTAATGGAGAAAGATGATCTAAAAAGAAGACATATGAAAGAAAAGAACATGACTGGCATGCTTCACTGTGGTTTGGAAATGACTAGGAAGCAGCATAGTGGTCTAATTCTGGGCCAAATAAGTCAAAAGCCTCCCTATTAGAAACCAGAGTCTCCAGGGCAGAGTTCAAGTTCTAATGGGAGGGGAATAAGAAGGAAAGCTCCAGTGCAGTTGGTATAGTTTTTAAATGGTCAGGAAGAATAGACAATATGTCAAGAGATTTGAGCTCTGCTACCAGTTCCATCCTTTCCTAGCTGTGTAATTGCCGGTCAAGTTTTTTTTACTTCTCTATATCCAAATTTCCTCAACTATAAAATAAAGAGATTAGGTTCAATGATCTCTAGAGCTCCTCCCAGCTCTAATATTCTATTGTTCTCAATTTTTAGAGGCCATACCTATGCTATGAATCCATAGCTAGGTGGTACAATGGATAGAGCACTAGAATCAGGAAGACCTGAGTTTAAAACCAATCGCAGACACTTACTAGCTATGTGACCCTAGATTAGTCACTTAGCCCAGTTTGCCACAGTTTCCTCATCTATGAAATGTACTGGAGGAGGAAATGGTAAGCTACTCCAGGAATTTTGCTTAAAAAAAAAAAAACCCACAAATGAGGTTCCCAAAAACCTGTACACAACTGAGCAATATTTATTCCGAGGTCCTTAGTACAGAATAAGTTTGAATAGAAAGTTTCTCTTTAGCTGCATTTGTATTCTAGAAATTAGACAACAACATTGTATAAGTGAAAGCTATTATTTTCCCCAAAATTCATAATGTTGCTCAAAACTCAACACTATCTTTCCCACCCATCCCCCAGCATTAATAACAGGAATGCCTACAAGAACAGAGCAAGTACTTAGTATATTTACAATTACATTTCAAACTTTCAACAAGAACATGTGCAAACATTTCTTAAATGAAAGGAGAGGAAATATCAGAAGATTTGTTTTTGAATAGGCTGATGTCACCATTTTTGCCCTTGTCCGTTCTTGACAAGAATCAAGAAGACCTGAGTTTAAGACCAATCTCAGGCACTTACTAGCTGTGTGACCCTGTATTAGTCACTTAGCCCTGTTTGCCACAGTTTCCTCATCTATAAAATGAACTGGAAGAGGAAATGGTAAATCACTCCAGGAATTTTGCTTAAAAAAAAAAAAAACGCAAATGAGGTCCCAGAGAGTTGTACACAACTGAGCAATATTTATTCCAAGGTCCTGAGTACAGAATAAAACAGAATAAAAGTTTGAATAGAAAGTTTTATAGAAAGGGCTTTAGGCTTAATAGAAAATATGAAGTTCCAATGAAATGCAACAGCTTTCTACATTTCATGGTAATTTGAAGAGATTTATTTAAGATTACAGAATATTATAAATGCTTGTCACTAAGAGCTTGAAATGGCTTCAAAACCCCTTTTTAGCCAGTTACATGAATATTTGATAGCCATTGCCTTATTGAGTATGGATTTGGAGACATTTCCTATATAAGGGATCAGTTAGAAAGGATACGATATCACAGAGAAGCACAGAATCTCCAGAGGAGAAAAGACCATCCAGTCCAATGTGCCCCTGACTAGGACTACCCTCTACAACATCCTTGTGAAGTAGACATTGATCTTCTTTTTGAAGATCTGCAAGATGGAGGACTTAGAACCTCCTGCATTAGCCCATTACACTTTTGGATAACTCTAAGTGAAGAGTTAGGAAAGTGTTTTGGTTTTTGTTTTGGGGGGGTTTTTTCTCTCTTTACATCAAACCTTTCAAATACTTTAATACAGTCTTTGTGTCTTCCATAAGTGTTCTCTTTTCCATGTTAGGCGTCTCTAGTCCCTTCAAAAAATCTTCCTATGGTAGTCTCCATTCTGATCACCCTCCTCCGGACCTAGTCCAGTTGGATGATATGATGGGATGGGATGTGATATGGATCCATAGGCTTCTTTTCCATTCTATTTTCTTCAAACACTCCTCCTATGGCATGGCCTCCATCCTAGTCATCCTCCCCTCGTGGTTGTTGTTGTTTCTTCATTTTCAGTTGTGTTTGACTCTCCATGACCCCATTTAGAGTTTTCTTGGCAAAGATACTAGAGCAGTTTGCCATTTCCTTCTGCAGTTCATTTTACAGATGAAGAAACTAAGACAAACAAGCTTAAGTGACTTGCCCAGGGTCACACAGCTAATAAGTGTCTGGGGCCAGATTTGAACTCATAAACATGAGTCTTCTTGATTTGAAACCCAGTGTTCTATCTATTACACCACCTAGCTGCCTCCATTCTCCCCTAGACTACTCAATCCAGTTTGTCAATGGGTTAGGATGAGTTCAGATGGGAACAGGATGGGATGGAATGGAAGAGGACTGGATATAATATATGAGTCATTTCAGTGGCTCCTAGTCATCTACAGAATCAAATACAAAATGTTCTGTTCAGTATTCAAATCCTTTCATAATGTAGCCCTCTCCCAACTTTCCAGTCTTCTTACGCCTTGCTCCCCATCAGGTACTCTTTAATTCAGTGATACTGATCTCCTGGCCAGTGATATCCATCTCTCAGCTCTAGACATTTTCTCTGCCTGTTCCTAATGCCTGGAAAGCTCTCCCTCCTCGACTCTGTCTTAATTCTAATGCCTTTCCTCTATTAATTGTTTCCTATTTATCCTGTATATAGCTAACTTGTGTGTATAGGTGGGCTTGCTTTCTGTCTCCCCCATGAGATTGGAAGGCCCTTAAGGGAAAGAACTGTCTTTTGTTTCTTTTTGTATCCCCAGGTCTTAACCCAATACCTGGCATATGCCATTGTTCAGTACTTTAGTTTTTCAGTCAAATTCTACTCTTCATGACCCCATTTGGGAATTTCTTGGCAAAGATACTGAAGTGGTTTTCCATTTCCTTCTCCAGCTCATTTTACAGAAGAGGAAACTGAGACAAACAGGGTTAATTGACTTGCCCAGGGTCACAGAGTTCATAAGTGTATGAGGTAAAATTTGAACTCAGGAAAGTGAGTCTTCCTGACATGAGACCCAACACTCTATCTATTGTACCACCTAATTCCCTAATATATATAGTAGGTGCTTAATAAATGTTTATTGATTAGCTGATTGATAAATGACAGATTACATTCTATTAGTAATTGTTGTCCTTTATACCCAGGGCATCATTGCTAGAGAATAATAATCATAGAGAAGTGGTAAAAAAAAAAATAAAAAAAAAAAAATACAAGAAGGCCAGAACTATAGTTTTGTGTTTATAAAGTTAATTTTTTAACCCAATTGTAAAATTAAGGGCTAGAAGATGTCTTGAGAAGATCTCTAATTCTCATTTTGCCTTTAAACTGAACAACAATTAAAGAATTCCAGTATCCATGCCTTAAGAAGGCTCTGAAAGAAAGGCATAAGTATACTAATTCACATCCACGTGCCATGTTATGGTTCACAAAATCCTTTTCCCATAATAAATCAATGATAATAGTGCAAGCAATATTACCTCTACTTTACAGATGAAAACATACACATTCTTGGTTACACAGCACAGGTCTTCTGGCCCCAGGTCCTGGGCTTTTTCCCTCAGTGACCAGGAGGTATATACACTCCCCATCTTTTGACCATCTGACTTACAAGCACACCATGAATGAAAAGAGCTGGCCCCCAACACCATGGGATGGGTCCCTGTCAGAGCACCAATGGGGTAGATTTGCAATCCAAATCATCTTGTCTTTTTTGTGCATCAAGCTGTGTAGCTGTCTCCTTGACTACAGGAAGAGAAATAAAAATGGAGAAAGAAGGGAGGTGCTTTCACATCCCTTTCCCTTTTTGTGCTCTGGTACGTATTTCTACCCAGAAACCATGGTATAAGCAATGTTGATAGGATCAGGGGCTTGGAGCTGCAGGGATCATCTACCACTTCTTCTTACAAGGGAGGAAACTGAGTCCCAGAGGGGTCACAACTTTCTCAAGTTCATGTAGATACCAAGCAGAACAACCAGGATTTGAACCCAATTTTTCCCCCTACTGGAAGAAAGGAAGGAAATAAGAGTTTACAGTTTAGTAATGAGATAACTTATGTGCAATGTTACCTCCTGAGTGCTTTACAAGGTGGAAGGGGGAGGAAGGATATTGCTATATAAAGTCTAATGGGGAAAAGTTGTTACTATTCAAGAAACTAGGGGAGGTTTCTTGAAGGAAGGGACATTTGAACTAGGCTTTAAAGTATAAACAAGAATTCAAGAAGCAAGGGAAAGGTTTCAGTTATAAAAAAAATCTGAACCAGAACACAACAGGCAATGAAGAGGTTTTGAGTCTAATAAATTGAACCATACCTCCCAGCACTGTCTCTTTACCTCCTCTGACCCACAAATCATTCTTCTTGCCTGTGGTACCCAGTCTGACACTTCCTGGCACTCCAAACATAAAGTTCTTCACACTCCAAATTACTGCAATGACTCAAGCTTGTTGATGGTCATTTATGGCCATCTCCTTGAAAAATTCCATAAAATTACCTAATCACATTACAAATAATCTTGTTTATTGAATATCCCTTCCACAGCACAGATTTGCTAATAGTTTCTCTCGAGGATTTGTTTCCTTGGCTACATCTTTTACCCAACTCCTAGCAATGTGCTGTACAAATACACAGGCTACCAGTGTTTCAGTCCCAGATGTGTGTGCTTGTATGCTTCTTATGAATATTGTTTGGGGAAGGGTTTGATCTGAAAGATTTCTTAAAACCTTTATTGCTTAATTTTAGAAGATCCTGACTGAGCAATAGCAAAAGGGTTTTTTTTAGAGACAGTAGATGGAACAGATAGGATGGCTAGAACAGCCTCTTATTCCTACTAGGATTACTCCTTTAATGTAAGAATCCAAATGGGTAGCCCTAGGCATAGGCAGCATTGAGGCTATGGACTCAGTAGGTTAGAATGGAATGGTCAAAATGAGATTTAAGATTCCATCAGTAACACTTCTGTTTTCCCAGACTACTTGGCAACCTACTTACCCTAAGTAAGGACATCATAGATACATCAACTGATCTATTTCTAAGGCCATACTTTTTTCCCTCAAATTTGTCTCTTGGGGCTCCATTATCCCTTGAGTGACAAATACTATAGTCTTGTAAAATTTGGAAAATATGAAGTATAGAAAGAGACATGCATTTGGGGATAGTGCTACTGTGTGGGTTTGTTTCTCTTGACTCTGTTCATTTATTCCAAGGGGGTTTCCCCTCCCCTTTCTCTCAGTTTCTAATTGAGGGGAGTGGGGAAGAGAGGAAAGCGGAATTGTAAAACCAAGAATAAGAGAGTCATTGAAACATTCTTTAAAAATTCACCAAAAGAGAAAGTTCAGAAGGAAACGCAAACAAGTAGAGGTGTTTTGAACGCAACATGTAAAATTTATTATATACTTTAAAAAAAAAAAGCAACAAGGGGCATGAAATGAAGATTCACAATCTGAGTCTGATTTTGATCTGCTGGCTGAGTTTTGAAATATATTTGTGCTATTCTATTATTATTTTACTTACTATACTACTTCCACATCTGGAATGTTTCTGCCTTAGGAGACAGTCTTTCATTCCTTGTTTCTTATTAGACCTTGGTTTGAATACAGAGCTATAGAAACTGGCCTGAGAAGGGAAAAAAGTTATTAATTACCAAGGGCAAAATATGAGATTACTTATGTTATATGCTTCTCCTCTTCCTCTTGTCAGAAAGGCATTGTGGTATATTACAAAGAGAACATTGTCTCAAGAGTCAAAAGATCTGGGTTCAAATCCTGCCTCTGTCATTACTATCTACATAACCTTAGGCAAATCAGCTTATCTGTTAAATGGGAGGAATTGGACAGATATGGTCCCTTCTGACTTTAAAAATCTGTGATCATTAAGCAATACCTTTTAGCCATTTTATATCTCCTTAGCAGCTTGCCAGCAGGTTATAAGGTTAAGTGAGGAGGAAGAATGTAGTTCTTATTAACTAGCAAGAGGCTTTCATTCCATTTCTCTCTACCACAATTGATAGTTCACTAAATTACCAAAAGGAATCATTTATATATGGATCACAGCATTTCCATCCTGACCTGCAAAGGAATAATGGCTAAGCACTAAGGTGTAATGAAAAGAGTCCTGAATTTGGAGCCAGAAGTCCTGCACTGGAATCCCATCTCCTAATTTTTCATATTTATTTCTGTATTACCAACAGCACCTAATATATAGTGTTTAATAAATGATTGTCAATAGATTGCCTTTGTGAACTTATGACTTTGAGTAAGTTTCTTTCCTCAAAGTCTCTGTTTCCTTATCTGTAAAATGAGAGTTGGGAGCATCACAATAAAATAAAGCTGAATGTCATCATTATAATGTCCAACCTTGGCCCCAGGAGAAAAGATGAGGGTATAAACCTCTCTTCTTTTGTTGGAATGGTAAGGAACTCTGGGTATGTAACATTGCATACACTGTCAAAGATGGCTGATGCATGGTCTGGTTTTGCCCAATTTTTTTTTCTTTATTACAAAAGAAAATTAATTTTGTTTGAAAGGGATGGTTGGGGAAGAAAGGCTCTAAATTATTAGAGTATAAAAAGAAACAAAAGACATCAATAAAATTGGTTAATAAAATGAGTGGTTTGGACTGAATGATGCTTAAGTTCTTTTCAGTTCCATCATCCTATGATTTAAGGGAATTTTGACGATAGGAGGAAGTTCAGTACAAATCCAGAAGCTCGAGTCCCACCTGGTGTAATGGACTGGGGAGTTACAACAGGGTGTAGGAGGAGATTTGGAGATACAGGCAGCTAAGGGACAAGGAGAGGTGACAGGGTCCCAAATACAGACAACCTATTCACAATGTTGCCAAGAACTCTCCCTGAGTACAATTCATTTGTTATCTAATTCTCATTAAATAGGTAAAAGGTTAAAATGATAAGGTTGTTATTGTTGTTAATCCTTCCTTCTCGAACAGGACCAATGACATCAAGAGGATGATGTCTTGACTTGCAAGTGTATTGGATTTAAGTGAGGCAGGGCTGTGGAAAGTCATCAGACTCACTCTCTCCTCCAGGGTCATCTGAGTCCAGTGGTGAGAGACAGGTCAGGAGGACTGGAGATGATCCCAGCTGCGAGTCTAACGCTATACAGAAGAACTAGGAAATTTTCACCTTATTTGCTTTTGGGAAAGCATCTAAAAACAAGATTACAAGTTACTGTCCAAGTCAGTAACAATGCCTAAACCTAGTTCAAGCAAGAATAGTAACTAATAGGATGGATTATCTCTATAGGGAATTCAATGATAAAGATATTTCTATGGGAAGTAAGTGTTTCTAAGGAAATTCATTTGCAATAGCTTATTTCCACATGCTGTCCCTTCTCCCTCTCCCCATCCCCTAACTTTTAGCAAATACTTTGTCATTAAAAAGGAGTGAAAGGAGACTAGAGACAGAGGACTCAACCTGTGATTTCACTGATTTAGGGAACTCTCTGTGTGAGGAAGCCCCCTCTCCCAAAGCAGGTCATCTCCTTCTTGTATCTAAAAGCTTAAGAAACTTGCTCAGTCTGACACAGCCAATATATCACGGTCAGAATTTAGTCTATGTCTTCCTGGTTCCAAGACAAGCTCACCATACACTGCACCACTCTATACATAAATTACTGTCTCTTCAACCAAAAAAAAATGTACTTCTGGAAAACGTAGCATACTGAAATGGAAGTCAGGGAGACCCAGGTTCTAATCCTGTCTCAAATACTTACCTGCTCTATAGCTTCAGGTAGTTCACCTCCCCTCTTTAAGTTTCCATTTCCTCAGCTATAAAATAGTGACAATAACACCTATACTCCCTGTCTTGTGGGATTGTTGTGAAGTTAAAATGAAATAATGTATAAAAAGCGCTTTGTAAAACTTAAGGTCTAGATAAATGGGATATACTATATCAATATAATATAACATCACATAATCTAACACTATGTAACACAGTATGATATGATAGAATACGATAGGATACGCTACATCGCAGTGTGATGCAATGTGATATGATATGACATGATATAATACTATATGATATAATATAATATGATATATGATGTAATATAATATGAAATAATGTAACATGATACAATGTAACATGATATAATGATATAACGTAACATAACATGACATAACAATATATAATATGGTATGATATGGTATATAATATAATGTAATGCAATACAATGTAATACAATATAATGTAATAAACATGATAATATCACGACTATAATTATATCATCTCTGGCAGAACCACTGAGGGCCTGGTGAGAGCAGTTGAATAGATGCAAACAGATGTCATTCATATTTCCTTGTGGGCAAGCAGGGTCTTCCCCACCTCTTCAGCTCCTCTTACCAAGTCTTCAGAATCTAGCACTGCTTACATGTAGCAGGCAGGCAGCCAAGAGATAAATCATTGTGAGGGTGGAAAATCACATAATTTCTTTTAAAAACTCGTATAAGGAGGAAGGAAGGAAAATAGTAAATGTGGCATTTATTCTTCTTTTGTTTTGATCCACTTTTCAGACACCCCCACATCCTTTGTTTTCTCATTGGTGAGTTTGTCCCAGAATTTCCTTTTTGAGAAAGGCCCAGACCAGTCACCCTCCATTCTGTGGACCTTGGCACCATCCGCCAAAGTGAATACATTCCCTACCACCCCACTCCTCAGCTCCCTTCCCCATTAGAACATAAGCTCCTTGACTGCAGGGAATGTTTTTCTTTGGTTTTGTTTGGATTTGTATCCCCAGTGCTTATCATAGCTCCTGGCTTGTGGAAAGGGTTTAAAAAATGCTTGTTGACTTGACTTCACTTGATTCTTGATACTCATTCTATGCATGATTCTGACTACAGTCACTCATTAAGCATGAAAGGCAATATGGAGTACGCAATAAACTGCTGAACTTTGAATTAGGAAGACGGGAATTCAAATTCCACCCTGGTCACTTCCTAGCAAAGTCATTTAAGCCTTTGTCACCATAAATTTCTTCATGTCTAAACTGGGCACTCAGGAAGACCTGAGTTCAAATGCAGCCTCAGATACTTAGTAGCTGTGTAAGCCTGGGCAAGTCTCTTAACACTGTTTGCTTCATTTTCCTCATCTGTAAAATGAGCTAGAGAATGAAATGGAAAACCACTCCAATCTTTTTAATTTTTTTTATTTTAATGTTTTTATTTAAAGTTTTGAGTTCCAAATTCTAGCCTTCCCTCTATCTCCTCCTCCCTCCCTGAGACAGTAAGCAGATAAGTTAAACATGTGCAATTATGTAAAGCATTTGCATATTTGTCATTTTGTACATGAAGACTCGAATTAAAGGAAAAAAATAAAAGAAAGAAAGTGAAAAATAGCGCACTTCAGTCTGCATTTAAACAACACCAGTTCTTTCTCTGGAAGTGCATAGAATGCCTCATCATTAATCCTTATCAGTGAGAATAGCTAAGTCATTCACAATTCTTCATCCTTCAATATTGTTGTTGCTGTGTATGATGTTTTCCTTGTTCTGCTCACTTTACTTTGTATAAGTTCATTCAAGTCTTTCCAAATTTTTCTGAAATCATCCTGCTTGTCACTTCTTCTAGCACAATAATATTCCATTACAATTATATACCATAGCTTGTTTAGCTATTTCCCAATTGATGGGCATCCTTTTGGTTTCCAATGCTTAGCCACCGCAGAAAAAGAGCTGCTATAAATATTTTTGTAAAAATAGGTTCTTTTCCCTTTTTTTGGATGTCTTTGGGATATAGAACTAGCAGTGATATTGCTAAATCAAAAGATATGCATAGTTTTATAGCCCTTTGGGCATAATTCCAAATTGCTCCCCTGAATAGTTGGATCAGTTCACAACTGCACCAACAGTGCTTTAACCATTCCAATATCTTTGCCAAGAAAACTTCAAATAGTATCATAAAGAGTCAGACACAATTGAAATGACTGAACAACAATTTTTTAAAAAGTACTCATCTATGGGATTGTTGTGAGGGAAAGAAGAAGGAAAGATGCTGTACGTAAAATATTTTGTGAACTTAATAGTGATAGGTATATATCTACCATTATTATTCATTAAAGTGCCTACTTCACACTAGGCACTGGGAATATATAGACAAAGTTCAGTGTGAAGCAATGAAAAATGTACAAGATTTTAAACCAGAAGACAAGATTTCCAATCCAGGCTCTTCTTACTCTATGACCTTGGGCACATCACTTGACCTCTCTGTGATTCAGTTTTCTCATCTATAAACTGAGAGGATTTTACCAAATAACCTTTAAGGTCTCTTCTAACTCTAAGTGTATAATCAACCCTATGAAAAATAGTCCCTGCCCTCACAGAGCTTACTGTCTACCACAGTTGCCTAAAAGAATACAACTTAAGTAAAACAAGGTATAAAACCCCACATTTTTAAACAATTCCATTCCACAGATTCTAATGGAGTCTATCTAAACAAGCAGAAGTGTTATTGAAACAAACAACAATAAGATGTTGTATTATTTGTAATAACACAAATGTATTATTTGTCATTCTCAAAGAGCATATTGCAATATAAGTAGCAGTAAACAAATACAGCTCCAAATGTTGCATCATCTATGAAAAGACACCATGTTTTAAAAAATGACCACAAATAAGTTCACTGATTGTGCAGGTGCCAAAATCTGCCTGCCTCTGGGGCATTCCATACCTGCCAAAGGGAAGAAAAATAAGTGTAGGTGATGCTATTTTTTTTCCTTAAATCATTTCTAACCTCTATTTCCATAGACCCTGCTAATTACTTTACGAGCTTATTAATAACCCTACTATTCTGCATAAAGTAGGTGCTAATAAGTGTTTATGGAATGACTCTTCCACAAGTTTAAACTACGTCGGAGTACGCTCTCAATTTGTCCCTGGAACACTAGGAGGTAAAATGAAGTTTCTTCTAATTTAGAGTGTTTCTAAGCTAGAATACTCTGTAGTGCTTTAAATAGATACTGTCTTTCTCCCATTATTGAAACAGGTCATGAGTGCCACCTCCATCTATAACACTTTAAATAGATACTGTCTTTTTCCCATCATTCAAACAGATTATGACTCCCACCTCCATCAAGCTGAATCAAAGAATTATTGGAAAAGGAGGGATTGGCTCTTCTCTAACGAGCACAGATCTTGCCTGATTACTCTTGTCAATTGATTCATTTAACACTTATCCTTGATCCTTAAAATGCAGTTAACCCTTAACTTGCATATGATGCAAGTAACTATTGTCTATCCATATATAGTTCAAAACAAGGAGAATCTGTGATTATATGGTGTCCATGCACCTTCCACCAAAGCAAAGGACAACCCCTCTATTACTTGGTAGATGGTCTTTGAGCATTGTTGCAACTAAAAAAAATCTTCACCTTGTAGTTGATTTGACATTGACCCTCAAAGAACTTAACCACACTGGTCTTTAGATGACAGTCTTTACATGGGTCAAGATATGAAGCTTTTCCAGCTTTAGAAGAGGCAGGGTGGCATAGGAGAAGATTTAGGTTCAAATCCTGTCTCTGACACTTATTAGCTGTAGAAGTATAAACAAGCCAGCAACTTTCTTATCTGCATAATAGGAG
Source organism: Pseudochirops corinnae (assembly GCA_028646515.1). Classification (NCBI taxonomy): domain Eukaryota; kingdom Metazoa; phylum Chordata; class Mammalia; order Diprotodontia; family Pseudocheiridae; genus Pseudochirops; species Pseudochirops corinnae. The sequence continues at coordinate 45,319,856 of CM053591.1, read as the reverse complement.
TGCTGGACTAGACTACATGGTTTCTAGGGACCATCTAAATCTATGATCCTATGAAATGCTAGAGTTTTTTCTCTGCTATCATGAAGTGGGCACCAAGGTGGCACAGTAGATAGAGTGCCAGCCTAGAGTCAGAAAGACTCATCTTCCTGAGTTCAGATTCAGTTTCAGACATTCACAACTGCGTGACCCTAGACAAGTCACTTAATCCTGTTTGCCTCAGTTTCCTCATCTGTAAAATAAGTCCAAGAAGGAAAAGGTGAACTACTCCAGTATTTTTGCTAAGAAAACCCCAAATGGGGTCATGAAGAGTCAGATACAAATGAAGAATGACTGAGTTCAGGACGTATCTCAGACACTTTCTGTGTGACCTTGGGCTGGTCACTTAATGTTCCCCTGGATCTCAATTACCTCAGTCATAAAATGAAGTGACTGAACCAGGAGATGTATGAGTGCCCCTTCAGCTCCAGATTTTGATCATATGGTCCTATAAATTTAGTGGAATTACCCATTTCTAAACTGGTTTACTTCGAGTTTGTAACTTGAAATTGTTAGTTCTTAGAACCGAAGAAAGTTGAAAGAAGACAAACAACCACACTGGCTGGATCCATTAAACATTTATATTATATATTCTTGACTGAGAACTCACTGCAACAAGGCAATACTTTTACTCTTCCCTAATTGAGTAATTCTACTCATCCCAGTGGCTGTTTCAGACTGCTCTCCTCACACCTACCACAGCACGCACTTTTTCTACCCTCTCAGCTGAGGACATTGACAGATTGGAATCTAGGTCTTATGACTCCTAAAGACAGCATTCTTTTTATGGAAAGTAACATGACAAAAGGATAGGTTTTCTGAAGCATGGTTCATGCTTTCTCCTTCCTTCAAAGTATTCAACCACAGATTGGGTCTATTATAAAGATGATTATCTATGCAAATATAGGTTAACCAAGATGCTCTTTAATGTCCCTTCTAACCAACAGGGCATCGAGGTGGCAGCAAATAGAGTTCCAGGTCTACAGTCAAGAAGATCTGAGTTCAAGTCTGGGCTCAAGCATTTATTAGCTGTGTAACCCTAGACAAGTCACTTAACCCTGTTTGTGTCAGTTTCCTCATCTATAAAACGAACTGGAGAAGGAAATGACAATCCACTCCAGTATCTCTGCCAAGAAAACTTCAAGTGAGGTCACAAAGAATTAGATACAACTTAACAGCTATAATCTAAGAAATTATGAAGTACTTAATACATGTTTGAGAGATGTTGTACCAATACTTTGATATAGATTGTCCTATCCTGCCAATTTGATTCAATTTAAGTAGATTTTATTAAGCTACCACAATATGTGGGGCAATCTTGCCTGATATATCAACTTTATGGATTTGTTGTGAGACTCAAACTGTTCATAAAACACTTTGCAAACCTTGAAGCATTATCAAAATGTCCGTCACCATCATCAGCATCATCATCTGAGCATTCTTAGTTGCTTGACATGGAGCCCTCTGTGTTCCTACCATATGGGTAGTGGTCATTTCCTTGATTGGCTGCCCTGCATCTTTAAGTTTTTTGACCCAGCTTTTTGGCCTCTTTCCACCATCCTCCTGCTCTGCTCCTAGTTGCTGTGCTCAGTGTGGACTCTGTGAATTGAACAGGTGAGAGGAGGAAGGGATTTGTCTGGCCCTACTGTTCATCTTTGACCCAGGCTCTGAGGAATGGTATTTGTTTCAGCTTCCTACTGTTTGTCCTCAGTTTCAGGTGTCAGAGGTGATCTTTATGGGTCTGGGAGTTTGAGCCGTGGTGACCCTGGAACCCGGATTGCAGGGAGAATGGTCCAGTTGGCAGCCAGGATACCAGGGAAGTCCTGAGAAACCCAGGGGCCTGGGACACAAGCCCAAGGAGGGGTGTAGACTTGGACCCAGGACTGTGCTTTAAGGAAATTGAGTTATTCTGGGAACATAAACCCCTTCCCGTCCCCAGAGACTGAGAGTGGCATAAGGTGAAAGGCAGATTATGCTTCCCACATGCTGTGGGTGGGGAAGACTGTGCATATACAGTTATTCTTTCCACATCATGGGGGTTAGGGGCTCAAGGTACGCCCATGATCTGGAAAATCTTCAAAAAAAAATTTTGGCCCTCCCTTTATATCACAGAAGAAGTCTGATTTTTTTTCTTTTTCTTTTATGGAGTATTTATAGTACCTTATTGCAAAATTAAGCATTTGGTCATTGGCTATATGTAGATCAATGTTAAGTAAAAATACTTTTTCTGTGTCATCTGCTGGCCTTCACGTGCTGTCTGTGACTTCTGCAAAGCTCCAAAAAAATTCCCCATTTAATTTCTTATGCTGACTGGCAATATAGCATCACAATGTGGAAGGGATAATTGTATGCACACATACATACTATATATACACACATACACATACACACATAAACACACATATATTTTATTTATATACATTATATGTACATATATATACATACACATATATATGTATATATATATATATGTAAAATGTCTTCTGAAGGAAATATTTCTTTGTAAAAGATGCAGAGTATTTTAGTTTTTGTTGTTGTCTGTCCACAGGGTCAGACTCTTCATGACACTGTGGACCATATAGTCCATGGGGTTTTCTTGACAAAGATGGTTTTTCATTTTCTTCTCCAGTGGATTAAGGCAAACAGAGGTTAAGTGACTTACCCAGGGTCACATAGCTAGTGAGTGTCTGAGGACAGATTTGGACTCAGGTCTTCCTAATTCTAGGCCTTTCGCTCTATCCACTGTGCCATCTAGCTGCCTTGACAGTGTTACACTGTTATCATTATTATTGTTGTTATTTCATTAAACTATCTACTAAGAAACAGCAGGGCTGTGTTCTATGTCAGGAGAGGTGGACCCACGCTGATGAAGTCACAGATCCTTGATGTATTGAAGTAAGTACTGATTGTACACCTACATTATCTTTATAAGTTTCCTTTTTTTTTCATAGTTGCAAAAACACTGACCTCCCTACTGTGCCATTCACAACTAGTCACCCTTCCCAAATAACGTAATAAAAAGAGTCCCCCAGGATAGCATTGAGAAGGAGGAACCCTCCTTCCCTTCTATTGCTTAATTACTGTCCTGCAGTCACCTTTAGAAATCTCTAATCCTGTCATTGCTGGTATTGACAGATGCCTGAGTCTTTATCCGTGTCTAAAATGAAACTTAATTTGTGAAGTTGTCTGTACATCCCAGTTTTCTGGCAGGGATTATCTGGAGGGATGATGTGTTAGAGAAGAATCTTAAGCAAAAAATAAGTACAGAATAATTCTTTTCTTTATTCTTGTGGCAGCTATATAAAAAGGGAGAGGAATAATAGACAATAATTTAAATAATTTAAAATTTTAAATAATTTTAAAATATTTGTTTTATGCATTTCATTTGTTTTATTGGTTTTAATGGATAGTCTTTTTTTTCATTACTGTCAATTTCCAATGATTCTACTCTACCAGAGAGCCCTCTATTATAACACAGAGCTTACCACAATGCTTGGCACATAGTAGGTGCCTGATAAATAATTACTGAATGATTGACTGACTGAAGTACAGTCAAGTATTTCAATCATTGGTCTTTTCTGAAAATGTATGATTTATTCCTCACCTGTAGTCCCTCATCTCTCTGTTGAGATGTGGAAGACATGCTTCACTATCAGTCTGATTGGACACTGCATTAATCAGCAATCTGAAATCTTTTAATGCTGTTTTCATTTATATTATGGCAATCATCATGTTAATTTTTCTTTTGAATTTACTTCCTTCCTTCCATATCACTTCATACTAGCCTTCTCAAGTTTCTCTGAAATCTTCATATTTATCATTTCTTATGGCACAATAGGAGGTAGTTAGTTGGCTCAGTAAATAGAGCACTGGGTCTAAAGTCAAGAAGGCTTGAGTTCCAATTCAGCCTCAGATACTTACTAGCTGTGTGACCATGGGGAAGTCACTTCCCCTCTGTTTGCTTTGTTGTTGTATATCCTTCATTTTCTAAGAAGACCATGACATTGCAGGGTGATATCTTGACTTGCATGTGAATTGAATTTAAGTGAAGCAAAGTTGCACAAAGTCTTCAGCCTCACTCTCTCTTTCAAAGAGTCCACTAGCAAGACAAAAGTCAAAATAGCTGGCAATGGCCTGGAATGCAGTGGAGGTTCTTGGCATCTTAGATGCCTAACCAAGCTGTAAGTGCTCCACTGCTCCTGCTTCAGCACCCTCATGCCATTGGAACACATTGTTCTCATCCCCTTATTCTGCCAGGAGAAGTCTTCAAATGCTTGGAGTAGACACACCTTAACTCACCAATGGAGTCTGTTACCTGTCTGTTACCCTGAACGAAATTTAGCCGGTCTGCTGAGATCATTTTACCAGTGTGTGGCCACCGCACATTCTACAATCTCTTGAAAATAGTTTAATCCACTAGAGAAGGAAATGGCAAACCACCTTAGCATCTTTGCCAAGAAAACTCCACTGGTGTGCCCACGAGGTCATGAAGAGTCAAACCCTAGTAAATGACTGACCAACAACATGGTACAGTAATAATTCATATCCCACAATTTGTTCATCCATTCCCCAATCAATGGGAACCTTCTTTCCTACCAATTCTTTGTGCTACAAAAAACACTGTTATAAATAATGTTGTCTATATGGGACCTTTCTCACAGGGAAAATCTTTCCCAAGCAGAGAGAGATAATGAAAAGAGCATTAAGTTGACTGGAATTCTGAAGATGTGTATTCTTATATTGGTTCTCCCAGGAGCTACCTGTGTGAACCTGGGTAAGTCACCTAACCAGCCTGGTCCGAAGTTTTCCCACCTGTCAGATTGAGACAAGCAGAGTCCCTTCCACTTAGGTCCCTTCTATGGGACCTAACATATGGGACATAACATTCTATGAATCTGAGTTAATGTAGAAGTGACTTAGAAATTATGCTTGGATCTGAACATGTATAATCTATATCAAATTGCTGTCTCAGGGAGGAGGAAGGTGAAGAAGGGAGAGAAAAAAATTTGGAATTCAAAAAAAATTTTTTAAATGAATGTTTAAAACTGTCTTTACATGTAACTGGGGGAAAATATCATTTAAAAAACATCTTTTAAAAAAATCTTAGCATCAAAAGATCGAGTTAAAAAGACTGATTTTTCCCAAGAATCATTCATATTCTTAATCCATAAATAGCTTATTCTTGCCATACCAAATGTTGTTTCTTGCATAGCTTTAAAAGCATGGTATGTCTGGACTCCTTGGAGTCTTGGGGCTGCAGAGAAAGTGGAAGAAGGAAAGAAAACCTCAAGATTAATGTGTTATTTTTAATTTGGATGGCTATATTTGAGAGAAGAGCTGCAAGATCAATTTTTTTTTTAAGTTAAAGATCAGAGATTTAGAACTGGAAGAGACTAAGAAATCATCTCGGCCAGCCCTCATTGAATCCTTGTGAGAAATGCGAACTTGCCCAGCTTCATGCAGGTAATAAATATCAAAGGGAAGATTCAAAGTCAGGTCCTTTACCTTCATTTTTTCTTTTTTTTTTTAAATAGAGATTTTATTATATAATAAATAAATTTTTATTACAAAATACATTTTAAATGTGTTTAAAATATAAAACATATTAAAATAAATTTATCTATTAGAATATAAAAATATATTTAAATTTTAATATTTAAAATTATGTATTTAAAATAAAAATCAGAATATAATATATTTAAAATATATGTGCTCTATATCTAAAGTGTATATTTGCATATATTTCTATGCAAAGAAAGCCCTTCCCCAATATATAGTTAACTTTATGGTTCCAAGGTCACATATGTATAAATATTTAAAAGGAGAGTTTGTTGCCTCCAAATAGTGCTTCCAAATTGTCTCAGTTGCATTGAAAAACTTTGGTTGCATGGTGTCCATGGCTGAAGGACAAATAGTTCATGGATATTAATTCTCATTCTCAGAGTAGTGGGAGATAGAAGATAAAAGTTTCCTCCTAAGGAGAAATAAGGGTGAAAGGTTGGAGGGGCAGGGTTGGGAATGGGGGTCCTATATGACTTGATTCCCTCTGGTACTCCTTACTTAATCCCTGGAATCAGATGCTTCACTCTCACAGGGTCAGCCAGCCCAGGTGAACCATGAGGATAATAAAACTTCTGAACTCTTGGAAAATAATATGTTTGATTATGCTTTAAAAGCTTAGTACCATCCTCAATTCAAAATTTTGGTTTTTTGCCTTCTGGTTTTGTTTTATTTGGAGGCTGGAGAGAAAGGTAGTGTGTGTTTTGTTTTGTTCAGAATACATCTGGAGTATTGTGCTCAGGGCTTTATAGCACTTTTTATGAAGAACATGGCTGAGAGACTATACAGAAGAAGGAAACTAGGTGGAGAAAAGATTGGATATCTTTCCATGTGATAGCCATTTGAAGGAACTTGGAATGTTTAGTATGGCGTTCTCAAGCTATAGAACTAAAAGAAATGGGTAGGAATTGTAGGGAAAAAAGTTGCAGGTCCAACATAAGGAAAAACTTTCCCAATATTCCTGGGAAGCAACCCTGCTGGCCCCTGATCCTGCACTGATTGATCGTACCTCTCTGTGCCCAAATTTCCTTATCTGTAAAACGAGGGTTGTGCTCAGAGAGGATTGCCCTGAATCCTACAATCCCACGTTTCTATGATCATGTGCTATGGGAATGTTAAAACTTTCATTACTTATCTCACAGATTTGTTGAAAGGAAAGTGTTTTGAAGGTGAGTTATTATTATTATTATTATTACAGTACAAACTTTTTTGGGTCAGTGCTTTAGAAAAGATTTTATGAATCAGAAAATATGATTCAATTAGATTTAATAAACATTATTAAGCACTAAATTTATGCAAGGCACTATGGTATGATCCACAGATACCAAAAGTAGTTCCTTTCCTCAAGAAACTTACAAACTAGAAGAGGTAATAAGACTTGAGTAATTATTTATAATGAAAGTTAGAGTCTTTTATTGGAAATCTTCTCTAATTTCTCTTAAGTGCCTTCTCCCTCAATTATTTCCAATTTATCCTGCTTATAGCTTGCTTTGTACATATGTGCTTGTATGTTATCTCCCCCATTACATTGTAAGTTCTTTGATGGGAGAGACTATCTTTTGCCTCTTTTTGTATCCTTAGCACTTAGCACAGTGCCTAGCAAATAGATGGCACTTAAGAAATATTGATTAATTGACTGACTGATTTATTGATTTATTAGGAGCAGTCAGCAAGACAGACATGAGAGAATGGAGGAGTTATGGATCACTTCCAGCTGGGGGAAACAAAAGAATGTTTCATGGAGGAAGTGGCATCTAAGCTGGACACTGAAAGGAGAGGATTTCAACAGGTGGATATGTTGATGAATTCCAATGTTAACAAAGAGGAAATATGAAGAAACTCAGGAAGTGGCAAATAAAAGGATGAGAGAAAGGAATTAAAAGTATAATAAGGAGAGAAGAATGAAAAACAGGTTGGAACCAAACTATGGAGGACCTTGAATATAGCAGCTATGTGGTTTGCATTTTATTCCAGCAGTAGGAAAACATGGGAGACATTTGAAAAGAGAAGTGATATAATCAGTGTTAAGCATTAGGAGATTACTTTGGCAGCTGTATGAAGGATAGTTTGGAGAATGGTCCAGGTTTTCACCAGTTTTGAGGTAGCAAGCAAGGGTAATAGATATGTGAGTGGAAAAGTCAGAGTAAATGGGAGAGTTTGTCAGTATGGTAGGAAGTCCAATGGGAGGAGAAAGCACAGGAAAAACTCTTCTGCTCAGAAAAGCTTCCTAGAGAGAGAACATATAAAAGCTAGTCCCCATCTATGATTTAGTCAGTTTAGTTGGTTTTTTTCAGTCACGTTTGACTCTTTGTTACCCTCTTTGGGGTTTTCTTGCAAAAGATACTGAAACGGTTTGACATTTCCTTCCTTAGCTCATCTTACAGATGAGAAAACTGAGGCAAACAGGATTAAGATACTTACTCTGGGTTACACAGCTATTAAGTATCTAAGACTGGATTTGAACTCAGAAGATGAGTCTTACATTGTACCGCCTAGCTGCCCCCAATTCATGATTGTGTAAGTATAAAGTCACCTAACCCATTATACCTTGCCAGCCCAAGCACAGACAATATTTCACATCCCATCCAGTCATCCATATGACTATCTTATCATCCTCCCAATCATCTTACCACCCTGCTTGTCTTATGAGTCTCCCTTCCCCCTAACTTCTACCCCTTGCTCTTAGAACAGTAATCAAATCAATCCTACCACTGCTTTTGAAAAGTACATGTTGATAGGCTTCCCTATTGATCAATTGCCCATTTCTGTGACTAGTCAGACCAATCTATATATATTGCATCCTCCTCTTAGAATGTAAGCCCACTGAGAGCAGGGACATCTTTTTATATTTGTATTTTGATTACTTAATGGCAGAATGCTATTACATAGAAAGCTTTTTTACATATGCATTTGCATTCAGTCACTCATACACTCCTGCCTGCGATAGATATAACGATAGATATATAAGCAAAGAAGCAGAGTGAACATTGCTGGTTTCTCTTGGAAAAAGATGCCCATTACGTTTTGTGAGTCTACAAAAAGATTCTGTGTCGCCATTCACCTCACTTCAAATGCAGAAAGAGACATACATTTGTGGACATTGTCAATGGGATAATTTGTTTCGCTGAATGTATAAATGTCCTAAGGGCTTTATTTTAATCTGTTGTTGTTTTTTTTTCATTTGCTCAGTGGTGAGGAGGAAGGGTATTGAGACAGGCAGATTAATCAAAGCAAACAATTTTAAAGAAAGATTGTAGATGAGGATAGAGCAAAGGAGGAGCCAGGTGAGATTAACAGGTGGGATTGAATAGCATACATGTGGGGCAGGACTTGCAGGCACATTACATTCATTTTCTCAGCAGATTTTCCTCCCTTTGGAAACGTTGTCAGGGGAGTGGTAATGTCTGTGACCCCAAGTTATCATGTGTGTCTGTGTAGGTGCTATCTGCTGTCTATACCTAGAAACATGCAGAGATGCCAGTGGTCAGTCAATCTTCCACAAATAACCTTCTAACTGTTCGTCTTGACTGTTCTTTCCATTCTCCAATCTATCTACCATACAGCTGCCAAAGTAATCTCTTAACACATTTGTTGTGTTTCAGTTGTTTCAGTCATATCTGACTCTTCATGACCCCATTCGGGGGTTTTCTTGGCAAAGATCCTGGAGTGGTTTGCCATTTCCTTCTCCAGCTCATTTTACAGATGAGGAAACTGAGGCAAACAAGGTTAAGTGACTTGACTAGGGTCACACAGTTAGTAAGTGTCTGAGGCCAGATTTGAACTCAGGAAGATGAGTCTTCCTGACTCCAGGCCAGGCACTCTATCCACTGCACCACCTCAACGCCCTCTAATACATAGTCCTGATCATAACACTTCCCTCTTCCTCCCTGAAGAAACTCTGAGTCATTCATCTCTTCTTAAGAAACCTAACTGTGCAATGATAGTAGAATTTTGGCAATGGAAGGCTGCTGGATCCTGTTGCAGTGATGAAATGGATAGCATTTGATGACTGATTGGATATTGTCATTGAGATAAAATAAAAAGTCAAAGACAAATTCAAGGTGTCATGGCAGCACCTTCAACAAAAATAGGGGAGTTAGGAGGAAAGAAAGACTTTTGGCAAGGCAAGCTGATGAATTCAAGTTTGGATATGTCAGGTTTGAACTCCATCAAGATGGAGCTGTAACCAGGCTGGAGTTCTGTGTTTCTTACATAGATGCAGAAGTCATTAAAAAAGAAATGACAAGAGAAGACATTGGAACAGATGAGAGCACCAAGGGAGAAAGTGTAGAAAGATAGAAAGTTGGTCAAAAACAGAATCTCAGAGAATACCCTGATTTAGACAGAAAGAACATGAAGAAGAAATAGTTATGGAGACCAAGGAAGAGCAATCAATCTCTTGGAGGAGAACCAGAAAGGGATGATGTTGTGGAAGCCAAAAACAGAAGAGAGCATCAAAACGAAAGGGCTGGTCAACATTTCTAAGGCTGCAGATACAATTCAAGAAGTATTTGCTAAGTGCCAACTTCTTGCAAGACGAAGCAGTCCCTACCTTGGAGTCCCTACACTCTACTGGTACACAAGTAAATCAAGGGGAGAGAGAAAACTGAAAACAAAGCAATACTGGACAGCATTTGGAAATTAAAGGATTGGGAACAACGTCACATACTACATATTCATCTCCTAGCTAGCCTGAGTCATTGAATTAATCATTATCAGCTTATAGAAGGAACAATCCTCAAAAGTGTTTATTTGCCAATGGGAAAAATAACCGGGGGAAGGATTTAAAAGATATTTTTGTTCTAAAGAACTACAAAAAACATTTGACTGAAAATGTCTGCTTTGGTCAAGTCAAGTGATCCATCACCCATAGACACAACCTAAGTGCTTATTATATCTAAAGGATATCAAATTCTAGCCAAATCAGGCAAAATTTGGGGGTGTTTGCCATCAAACAAAACTTCTAGATAACCAACTAACTGGCATGAATATTTTTGGACCATGTTGCCACCATCTGTGTTCCCCTTTTGATAAAATGACGATAGTGAGTCATGGTCCCACAACCCTAAGAGAGATGTTCTTTGGATGGGTGAGGCAGTCTGTAAGCTCTAAAGATAAGCTCTGTCTCTCAATGCAGAATTACCATTATAAGACTGAGCTTTTCTTTCATAGATCCATTTTAATGAAGTACATTGCTACTTCCTGTAATAATAGTATACTTTGGAAACATTCCAGGAGTTGTTCTGTCCTAGAATACTCTGGAATCCCAATCGCTAGCCCACATGTACTGCTGAAAATGACATGGTTTCAGGAGAAGGAATGAGGAATTTGACTACTTTTTTTAAACCACTCCTCAGGTATCAGCTGTGAATTCTTTTATTAACTTCTTCTCTCTCCTCCCCACCCCTCCCAAAGCTTACTCGAATGAAGTATCACATTTTAATTACCCACTTACCCACAGTGAGTTCTCACTCAAATTAAGACCTGGCTATAAGCACAGAGAAAAAGATAAAGGACAGAAAATACTGGAGACTTTATGTATAGCTCCAATGGTTCTAGAATTTCTTACTTTAACCTAATTTTGCAGCTTTGTATGCTTCTTCATCTTGTCTCATATTCCTTTTCAGTTGTTAGTAAGAGAATACTAATACTAACTAGCAAAAGAATACTAACTAATACTAACAAACTAATTCCACCAGTAAGTAGAATATAAAGTCAGCATTATTTGGCCATGGAGTTGAAGAATATTCACAGCTGTAAGACAATATTTTTCATCCAAAAAAGGTTAATCCAGTCATGCATATGAGACATATGAAATTAACATAGACACAGAATACAAGGATCTAAGACAGCTCCAAAAGATTCACAATGGAAAATGCTATCAATATCTGGAGAATTTTGGAGTCTGAATGAGGATGGAAGCATACCATTTGCTCTCCTTTTCTTTTGTTGTTTCGTTTTGTTTCTTCTTTCTTATGCTTCCTTCTGTTAGTTCTAATTCATGATGTAAACATCATGACTAATGTGAAAATATGTTCAATATGAATGCATAAGTCAAGCTTATATCAGATTGCACGCCATCTTGGGGAGGGGGGAGGGCAAGGAGAGGGAGAAAATTTGAAATTCAAAATTTTGTGGAAGTGAATGTTAAAAACTAAAAATAAATAAATTTTTAATTTTTTTTAATTAAAAAAATAAATTAACATAGGTTCTGGCTATGGCTTCCTTCCCATGTACTCTAAGATAGAGCAACACTGACTTTCCTTGGGGTTTATGGGTTAGATTTCTTTTTCTTTTTTTCTTTCTTCTTTTCTTTCTTTCTGTTTTTTTTTCTTTCTTCCTTTTTTCACAAAATTTTTAACCCAGTTCACTCTGAAACACATAGATTGGACCACAATAAGTCCCTGCCCAAGCTCCACTTAATGGCTGTATTTTGGGCCCTCCTGGCTTAGAATTAATGTCTATGGTAACAGTTTCTCTTTGGAATAGCAACCCTGATGGTATTCCCCTCCCAACTTGATTTTTTCATTTTTTTTTCTAATTACAAGGACCATCCTTTGACTCATTTCGTAAAAAGGCCTATTCACTGAATGGGCATTACCTCACTCTAAGTGAGTACCTGAAAAGACCTTAGCCCAAAAGGGCCAGGGTCTCCCATTGCATCCTGGACCATCTCCAGTCGTCCTGATGAATATCTAGTCACTGGATCCAGATGGCTCTGGAGGAGAAAGTGAGGCTGGTGACCTTGCCCAGCCCTTTCTTACTCAAATCAAGGTCATGTCATCATTTCCCCAATGCCATGGTCCTCTTCGAAAACAAAGGACAAACACAACAACAAGAAGACACTCCATCATCAGACTCTGGGCATTTTCATTGGCTGTTTCCCGTGCCTGGAATATCATCCCTTCTCATCTCTGCCTCTTGGCTTTCCTGGCTTTTTTAAAGTCTTCCCTAAAATCTCATCTTCTACTAGAAACCTTTCCTGATCCCCATTATTATAATGTATTAATAAAATGATTATAATATAATATAATAATAATATAAGCCCTTTCCCCTTTTGATTATGTCCAATTTATCTTGTAACCATCTTGTTTGTACATAGTTGTTTTCAATTTGTCTCCCCAATTAGATGTATGACTAGGTACTATCTAACCTTTCTTTATATTTACAGTGCTTGGCACATAGTAGGCATTTAAATGCTTTATTAACTGATGGTTGACTGTTATAAGATTCCTCAAAACTTAGCAACAATCCCATTGGTTATTGCTACTAAGAGAAATATATGAAACAGATTGTAGGGTTCCCTTCCTTTCTCTAACCCCTCCAAAAATTGTGAAAATAAGATCATTTTATAAGCCAAGATGTTAAATTGAGTCAACTACTTCAAGAAAGAATGAAAAGGATAAAACATGTTATCCATTTCCTGATAGAGAAGTTATGGACTCAGAGGGTAGATTGAAGCATATTTTATTTTCCTTCTTTCATTCTTTCCTTCCTTGCTCCCTCCCTCCCTCTTTTCCTTCTTTCCTTCCTTCTCTTCCTTCCTTCCTTCCTTTCTTCCCTTTTTCCTTCCTTCCTTCCTTCCTTCCTTCCTTCCTTTCTTCCTTTCTCTCTTTCTTTCTTGCCATAGTTAATAAAGGAATTTGCTTTGCATGACTATACATATTTGTAATGGGCTTTTTTTTTTCTTACCTTCTCAATGGGTCAAGGAGGAGAATGAGAAGAGGAGGGAGAGAATATGTGACTGAAAATGAAGCAAAATTGAATTTGTTTTAAAAGAAAGAATGAAGAGATTCAATGAAAGAGAAAGAGAGAAACTAGAACGTGACCCCTAATTCCTTGGTTATTTTGAAGGTGTACAAGGTCAAGGAGTCATGTGTCAAAAGGTTAATAAGAAAAAGTAAGAAAAGCCTGGCTCCCATTTACAACACTTCAGTCGCATGCATCCCTGCTCCAATATACAGAAGAAGCAACCTGAACTTGGTGACTGATCAGAAAAGCTATACGTTCAAAAGATATACAAAGGAGCAGAAATATTAGAAAGTTCCATTGGAAACATGGGATTGGTCCTGAACAGACACTAATTAATATAAGCAAATCTTGATAAGAAAAAAAATTTAGTATAAAACATTCTGGGAAAGTAGAAAAACTTGCAGTTATTCTAGTAGATGAGAGAGAAAGGGAGGGGAGGAAGAGGGGGAAAGGGAAGGAAGGAGAGAGGAAAGGGAAAGGGAGAGAGAGAGAAAGATTCAGAGAGAGATAAAAAAAAAATTACCACCTAGCTAAAGAAGGCCTAAAGGCAGATGATTTTTTTATACTCTGAAATTGCTATATCTATACAACAACAAAGTAATTGAAAGAACTTTTTTTAATTCGGTCATTCTTTTGTTTTGACTACACGTTGCCCCAAATAGTCTGACTAATTCTTTTCCACTATTTTTTTTCCTTTACTAATTTGGTACCACACAAGCACAGCCAATATCTCTACATCCAAAAAGAAAGGTAGAAATAAATGATGAGGTCACTAAAGGAAGGATAAAAGCATCCAAAGAATAATAAACTGGACAAGGAAATACATAATATGAACCAGACTCCCTCACTGCTCAGATGACTGAAGGTGTCAAGGCTACAGTGTCTGGGTGACAGAAAGGCAGACAAAACATGAGTGTGTTTTATTCATGACTGTGTTATCTTTGTACCATTCTTCCTCTGGTATTTATTAGCTTTGTGGTCTTGGGTGAGTCACTGAACTTCCCTGAGCCTTACTTTGCTTATCTAGAAAATGAGACAACAATAATCTCTATAGTAGCTGCTGTCAGTATACAACTACCATGATAGTTGTTGTCAGGCTCCAATCAGAAAACATAAATAAAGCACTTAGCAAATTTAGATTTTTATATAAATGTCAATTGTTCAATTCAATAATCATTTATTAAAGTCACTGCTGGGTACACTTTTAAGTTCTGGAGATACAAAAATAAAACCAGTCTCTGTCTACAAGGAGCTTATATTCAGGGCTGGTGGTGGTGGTGGTTTTGTCCTATGTTCTTGAAGAGGACCCATGATATCATGAAAGTGAAGTCTTGACTTGCACATGAATTGGATTTAAGTGAAACAGAGTTGGGCAAAAGTCATTAGTCTCACTTTTCCTCCGGAGTCATTGAAATCCAGTGGCAAGACATCAAGATGATCAGTGATGGCTCAGGAAGAACAGGAATAGAGAAAAATTGAGAGGCAGGGAGTGGGGGGAAATAGAGGGACAGAGAATTGAGGAACACAAGAAGTACACAGATGAGTAAATACAAAATATATACAGAATCATAATATCAAGTCGTTTCTGGGGTGGGGGAATCTCAAATGACTGAGGAAATCATGAAAGGTTTCACATTGGGGATAACAATTGAAGGAAGGTAGGAATTCTAAGAAAGAGAGGTAAGGGGGGAGGGGCAGTACTTTCTAGTCATGAGGACCAGCTTCTGCAGAAGCATAAAGATGGCAGCTAGAATATTCTGAGGAATCACAGTCTAGTTTAGCTGGAAAATAGAGTGTATGAAGGAGGATAATGTATAATAAACCTAGAAAAATGAACTACATTCAGATTGTAAAGAGTTTTACATGCCAGATAATGAAATTTATATATTATTCCAGGACCAATTGGGAGCTACTAGCATATTTTGAGCAAAGGAGAGACTTTCTCAGACCTGTGCTTAACAAATACCAATTTGGCAGCTGTATGGAAGAGGGATTGGAGAGGGTAGACTATAGACAATGAGAGGAGTAAGTAGTTAATCTGAAAAAGCTAAATGCTTCACACAGTAAGGACATGTATACGAAATGCTTATTGTCAATGAAGAGAATGTGAATATCGAGTAATGAGATCCCTAGAAGTGTATACACACAAACACACACATATACACACACACACACACACACAATAAGGCAAGAGGAGAAATTTCTTTCTTTTGGCACCATGGTCTTAGTGGGAAAATATTCTGACTGCAGTTCAGGGTTTAAAAATAACAACCACTGCTGTAATAGCTTTGGCAAAAATGATGCGTTTCTTAGCCACTTTACCCAGAGGTAAGGAGCAAGCACTGAATGCCCTTCTGAAGGGTGTACGAAGGATGGGAAGCCTGGGCAATGGATGGTGTTTGTACACAGGCCTCCAGGGAGAGCTATTATTGCTGTGGATTTGGCAAAGAGAACAAGACTTCACAAAACACCCCAAACAGACGCTGGGGAAGGATCATATTACATTCATTCCACACATTCCACAGGTTTTTATTTTCTTACAGTTGTCATATAAGCTGGGCCTTGGTTACAAAGGAAATTCTCCATTTCCTCTCTTTCAGAGAGATCTTGCCTGCGTAGTGCTGATAGTTAGTCTCTAAAAGCAAAGACTTAGAAGTGAGATGATCCACAGTCTTTCTAAGATCTTTGGTGCTGTTTTTAAACTTTTGAACACAAATGACTTAGACTACAACTATAAAGGAAACAATAGTCTTATAAAGGAGAATTTTCTTACCAAAATTAAGTACTTTCTACCCCCTTTTTCTGCATTTGCCACATTCTATTGTTCTCTCTATCTGCATTCTACAGTGTGTGAGCTATGAGAAAGTAAGGGTAAATAGAATGAAAATCAGAGGGAGATCAATGGGAGAACATGGATAAGCATTGCTGAAAAGGTATGAGTAAACCACAATCCAAACCAGTGAAGGCCACCTCAATATAGATTGAATCACATGGTTCTTCAAGTATATCCTAAAATTCCCAATAGATTTGAAGCTCCTTAAGGGAAGGTTCTGTGTCTTATCTGTGTTTGTAGCTCTTTCCCCCCAACATTTAGCAGAGAGCACTGAACATAGTGGATAGTTTGTTGATAGAACGAATTTTTTTAAAGTGTGTATGTAAATGAAAAAGGTAGAGTCCCATAGTTTAAGATTCTCTGATTCTGATTCACTTAGGTAGGATTGCATTTTACTTAGAATGAAAACCATTTTCCTTTTGATCTAAATAAAAGGATGTTTTAAGAAAGAGAAATGTATGATTGCTATATCCCTCTAGGCTCATTCAGGTAAAAGTCCTTGCTATAACTAGCACATTACCTGTGGGTGAAAGTGATGATATGTTGACTGCCAACATTGATGGTCCAGTGGAGTCCTTCCAAGATCATGTTGTTGTTTTTAAAATTGTTTCCTCAAAAGAACAAAGTAAAAAGTATACAGCAGAGAATGAAAGAAAACCTACAAGGAAGCAAAGAAAAGATGGACAGCTTTCAACTTAACACACAGTATTTAATATATAGGTTTTCTTGAAATGAAAAGTTATTACTATATATTTTGAAACCTATGTTCTGCTATGCACATGACATTTTTTCTCTTTTCTTATTTTATATTTAAGTTTATAATGTTTCTTTTTCTTTTCTTATTATGTATTTAAGTTTTAGTATTTGTCTAAAATTTAAAATATATATATATATATATATATATATTTCCTCTACACATCTGTTCTATCACCAGACACCTCTGAAATTAAGCAATAGGATTAAAAAATAATGTGCCATAAAAGTAAGGTAATGGTCCTTATAATTTTAAATAGAAGTAGGTGTATACAGTAAAAAGCTAACCAAAAAAACCCCACAAAACGCTTTTTCCTCTCCCTTATAAGAAAGTCCAGCATTCTCTTAGCTGAGGTTCCACACTGGGTCAAATTGAGCCATTTACAAGACACTGATCAGTTAACAAAAGGAAGCTTGCTTTGTCCTTATACAGCAAGCATATAGTGACACTTAGTTTCTCCAGAAGTGACCCCCTACTGCTCCATCATCAGGGCAGGTCATCATGGTAACTCTCATGGAGTTCAGAAATCTACCTGTTTGGAAGGGTGAAGCTTTATTATGGCCTAGGGTGACCAAGAAGCTGCTTGAGGGAAACAATGGCCAATCAGCTCCTGGGACATTTTCTTTCCTTTTAGGGAAACTAATCTCCCAGGAAGGACAGGGAGAGATGATGTAATCCATGTAGTTGAGAAACACTGATAGATACTAGTGTTATCACATAAACCTAATGGAAGTGAGAGGTTAAGGAAAAACTGAGTCAAACACCAACAAAATTTATCCTCTTTATCTCTCTAGAATTAAAGTTGCAGATGAGGTGCTGGTCTGCATGGACTGAGGGAGTTTCTTCATCGTGGAGTTCACTATGTCACAGATTTAGTCTCTATTTACTTTCTCTATCTCTCTCTAATTACCTTTCCACCTCCCTCTTTCCCTATTTTTAAAAAATTTTTCCTTGGTTTCCACCTTAACCCTTTCTTGGCACTTTGAATAAGCACCACTCTTGATCTCATTTAAAAGGATTATATACCACAGCCTCTCAGGACACCCAGACAATTTGCTAAGAATTTAAATTGCAGACTAGGTGTCCATCTGTGCTGGAGGAGGGAATTATTTCACCTAGGAATTCTCTACACCATGTCCTCACAGATCCAGTTCCTATCCCTCATTCTCTTCCCACCAATCCCCCACCCCATGATCAAGGAACTATACTAAATATCAGGGCCATAAAAGACCAAATGAAAAATAGCTTCTGCTTTTAGGGAGTTTGCATTCTCCTGAAATGATGGAATAAAAAAAAAAAAGAGAGCCACTTTAATGGATGTCCTCCAATTTTTTTTCCACGTTCTTCCTAAAACATGACCTCCAAAACTAAAAATTATGTTCTAGCTGTAGTCAGAGCAAGGAAAAATACAGCAAGTCTTACTGATTCTCTTCTTCTGGACCCTGATGCTTCTACTAATGAAGTATAAGATTGCATTTGAATTTTTAGTAGCTATGTCACACTGTTGATTCCTTGAATTTGTATTCACTGAAGCTTCGGTGTGCTTTGTATACAGAATGTTGTCTGTCCCCTGTCCTTTGCTTGCAGAGTTGATTTTTTTGACCCAAGTGAAAGATTTTATATTTAATCCTATTAAATTCACCTTAAAAGATTTGGTCCTTCATTTTGGCCTGCTGAGATTTTTTTCGGAATTCTGAATCTATCATTCATAGTATTAATTTCCCCTTTCCAGTTTTGTGTCATCTGAATATTCCCTAAGCAGGTCATTTATGCCTACAGGGTCAATGACAAATCCTTGAAGCACTCCACTGGTGAGGTCCCTCCCTCCAAAATGATGTTGATTCCTTAATCCCTACCCTTCAAGTCTAATCATTCAACCAGTTCCGAATGTTCCAAGACAGGATAGCAATTTAAGCAAAAGCTAGAAGGATTTTCACAGGCTTAGTGAAACTCTGGCCTTCAAGAGGTAACATAACCCTGGATTTGGAGTCAGAAAGCCTGGGTCCAATTCTTGACCCTGTTCTTTGTGTGACCATGGGCATATTGCCTTACTTCTCTTGACTTCAGTCTCTATATCTGTAAGATGAGGAAGTTGGACTACGTGGTCTCTAAAATGCCTTATAGGGAAGCTAGGTGGCACAGCGGAAAGGGCACTGGGCTTGGAGGCAGGAAGACTCATCTCCTTGAGTTCAAATCCAGCTCAGATATTTACTAGCTGTGTGACCCTGTTTGCCTCAGTTTCCTCATCTGTTAAAAAAAAAATGAACTGCAGAAAGAAATGGCAAACTAGTCCAGCATCTTTGCCAAGAAAATCCCACATGAGGTCATAAAGAGTCAGACATATCAGAACAAAAAAAAGACTTTTAATTCTAAATTCTAAAAGTTCCTATTAATTTAAATTCAAGACAAGTTAAAAAAAAAAAAAAGATGATACAAATACACTCAGTCTTACTGTCAATGAGCTCATGTCACCTGAATTGGACAAACCATATCCTTGGGTTCTAAAACAATTTGCAAATGTTATTTTCGATCTGCTTCTGGTGGTCTTTGAGAAACTATGGTAAAAAGGAGAGATCATAAATGAAGAAATGTCCTTGATTTTCTTTTTTTTTTTTCCTGATGTATGTGGTGTGTAATGTTCCATACCCACAGTCCCCATCTTCTGCAAAGAGAAAAAGGATCTTCAATATTTTCTACTATTTCAATGCTCCTTCTTTCCCAGAATCCTGGACTGTTCATCCCCAGGTACCCATCCTATATGGTTAGAGATTTTAGTCAAGGTGTTAGCAGAGAACAGCTTAAGGTGTTATCTCCTCCTTCTAGGGGTAATGTCCTTGATTTTCAATAAGAAGAAGCCCAAATGATCACTTAGTAAGTTTAGTACAATTCCTGCTAGAATTCTGAAATGCATTATAAGGATGGTTTGTGAGTGCTTAAAAGGAAATGTGAACACGATGAGCCAGTGAACACTGGGACCCACACCCCGACATGAAGAGCCAGCATAGCTTCATTAAGAATGTTTGGGATGAAAAAAAACCTCATCCATAATTTAATAAAAAAACAAACACAGAGATCTCTTAGGATAAGAACAGGAATTTATTCTCTTCCCCAGGAGAAGAGGGCAGTCTTCCCCGTGACTGATCATGAGAAAGACACACAAGGTGTGGTGAACAGTTTTTAAATCCTAGCACAGCAGGGCCATATTTCCCCCATCGTCCCTCACTCCCATTGGTTGGGGGATCGAGCTCGGGCTGTCCCTGACTCCCACTGGCTGGGAGGAGGGGCCCACAGAGGCGGGAAAGCAGACAAAGGACTGAAGGTGGGGGTCGAAAGACTCCCGAAGGGAGCTTGCTGCTGACTGACAGCAGCAATGGAAGAGGAAGAGGGAAGTTAACAATCCAAAACTGCCTGAGAAGTTTTCACTCAGACAAGAAGCTACATACAGGGTATTAGGAGATAATTAACGTAAGGAAGCCACTAAAATTAAGAAGGGTTGAGGAAGGCTCCCTGTTGAAGATGGAATTTTGTTGAGACTTTGTTGTTGTTGAGTCATTTCAGTCGTATCCAACTGTTTATGACCCCAGTTAGGGGTTTCCTTGGCAAAGATACTGGAGTGGTTTGCCATTTCATTCTCCAGATCATTTTACAGATGAGGAAACTGAGGCAAACAGGGTTAAGTGACTTACCCAGGTCCCAAAGCTAGTAAATGTCTGAGGTAGGATTTGAACCTTGGTCACCTGAGTCCAGAGACAATACCCTTTTTTTTTTCTTATAGTTGTCATGAGTTTGCGGTGAGTTATCAATCCTGCCTGCTCTGTGACCCAGAAGGTGCATTTGTAAGGTGGAGACCTAGAGGAGGATTTCAGGCAGTAACTATTAAAGAGTGCTTGTCTATGAACAAAACTAACTGGTCTTTAAGGGCTGAGCTCAGGACCTCATTAGCACCATTTGGTAAATAATTAAGCTAACTATATCAGATCGAGTCTTAGACCATAATACGGCAGAAGTATTTAATGTTCATTTACCTAACAAAGGGTGAATAGGGCTAAATTTGCTTCCAAAAGCAAAGTGTCCTCTTGCTTTCTGGGAAAATACTGTAATTTTTAGTCTCTCTTTTATGAATTGGTTTCTTCTTTTTTACCTACAAAAAGTCACTTCTTTGTTAAGTACTCTATTCTTCCAGTTCCCTGTATTACTCCCCATAGTAGCTACTCCAAATCTTCTCTTCACAACCACACCCTACCCCTACCAAAAAAAAAGGATAGTTTTAAACTATGTATATATATATGTAAACTATATAAAGCTTTAAACTTCTACTTCTCTAAGAAGATTGAGAATGTCATTTCCTCTATAAAAGAAAGCATAACTTTACTCCTCACTATGGTTAATCCTGCTACCTGTACCCTTAATCCCATTCTCAGTCACTTTTTCAAAGACTTTAGTTTGGCAAAATCCCCTCTCATGTTTCTTTGAATGTCTTCCTATACAATCAGCCTACAAGAGTAGTGAGATCCCCCATTCCAAAAAAACCAAAACCAAAACAAAACCTTCCGTTGACTCTTACACCCTAACCAGCTGCCATCCCATCTTTCCTTCCTACACTCTACATTCAAATTTCTTGAAAGAATGTGCTAAGCCTGTTGCATTACTTCCTCACCAATCATTTTCTCCTCACCCCCTCACAGACTGGCTTTTATGCACATTAGCCTTGAAATTGCTTTCTTAAAGATCAACAATATAACACAATTAAAAATTTAAAAATTTATATTTAACTTAAATTTAAATTAAGAAAATAAAAATTCCTTATCTCTTTGCCACATTTACCACTAGTACCTCCTACTGAAGGCTTCATGCCTTCATCATACTATCCTGGTACTCCTACCTCTCTCAATATCTGCTTTTGTTTCTTCCTACCCATTCTCTAAGGCTCGACTCAAATGACACCTCTACCATGAAGCCTTCACTGATACATGCTTTGTGAAGAATGACATTCTCCCTTCAGATCTTACCTATTTCTTTGTTTTGTAATTCTCTGATGAACTTATGTTTGTACACTATACATGATTGTACACTATAGCTGTCTATGTATGTATCATTCTCTTACTAAACAGAGCAAAGGCTGTTAATCTATATGCGGTAGGCTGCTCAGTGTCCAGCACTTAAGCATGATCAGAGATGTGAATAAGAAATAATCAGACCATGTGGGTAGTTCAAGGAAGAACCACGAACTCTATTTAATGATTCTTTGAACAAGGTTTTTAAAGATCAAGCAGACAAAGATTCAAGTACTCTTGTCAATAAGCTTAGTCTGTCATATCTTGGAACATTCTTATCATTATAATAAACTGTCATATTCTGGAAGTAGTTCAGAATCTGATAAGGCTTTGTTATCTAGGCACCAAAAAGTCTTAGGAAAAGTCAGTTAACTCCTATCAAATGCATTCGCATAACAAAGGATGCTCAAGAGGAGTCTTCAAGGCCCCAAGCCAAAGCCGTGATCATCAAGGACATCTACATAGGAACCGACCCCCAGAATCAAATTATTTTGTCTTTCTACAACTATACCTTATATTTCCCCCAATACTTAGCTCAGCGATCTGCACATAGGAGATGATTAATAAATGTTTGCTAAATCAAATTTTAAAATCATATTTTCCATAATGGAAGTGTACCACATTCTCTTTGCATTTATGAAATGGTCTTCATCTCCTACATGATTAACAGCTATGCCCTGAGGTCCTGGAAGAGCTAAATCTCTGATCCTTTAACCCAGAAGCTAAAGTTTCTTCATCATTCAGTCAATTTCATAGGATTCCAGCATTAGAATGTAAATTCACTGAGGGCAGGGGTCTATTTCACTTTTGTCTTTGCATTTCCAACACATAGCACAATTCCTTACACACAGTAAGTGTTTAATAAATGCTTGTGAACTGACGTATTTAAAGATGGAAGAGGCCTTTCAGGACATTGAGTTTTAAGGAGGTTGTGACTTGCTCAGGTTCACATGGCCAGGCCATGATTAGAACCTTGATTAGAACTCAGGACCCTATCCTCTTTTCATGACACCTTTCTGCTTCTATGGAAACTCAACATAAACGATCCTAAGCCATAGAAAGAACCAGTAATACAACAAAGAACAGAACAAAGGCATCTTAATATAGGTTTGTAGTATGTAGAACTAGAAGGAAGCTTTAGAGATGAGTCCATTCTCCTCCTTTTACAAATAAATTGAGGCCCAGAGAATTTGGAACTTGCCAAGATCACACAAGCAGTAAGTAGAAGAGCCAAGATGTCCTGACTTCAAATTCAATGATCTTTCCACTCCATCATGCTTCTTCTCTCCCTTCCTTGCTACTAAATCAAAATCACTTTGCCTTGGGTGATTTTTTTAATGCTATGAAAATGAATGTCATTGACTTCCTTCTTTGATCCCTGGATTTTTAATTTCTATGCTTCAATATCTCCCCACATCTATTTATCTAAAAGACTATTCTTCCACTTGACAAAAAGCAATAGCCTTTTAGTATTCTGCATTCTGTATTCAGCATTCTCTTCTGTAAAGATTGCCGTGAAGATATTTTTTTTTAATCTTCATTTAAAACGATAAAAATTTTTCCATTAGGATCAACAAAGTAAGAATTCCCCTTTAGGGACTCTCAGTAATAAAAACACTACCACGAAGTCTCATGAGATACTGTTATTGTGCCCTTTTCTCTTCAATATGATGCCAAAGACAGGTCAGTAGCGTCTAGTCAGGGCACTTACCTCCCAGAATTAAGGAAGGACCTGCAAATTGAGAACCTTTGGGGCGAGCCTCAGCAAAATTGTTAAGTAGGCAAAGTCAATGGTAACTTTCCACTTTAGAGTATCTTCTTTTTAATTCTCATCTAACTAACATAGTCCCTCCCATCCTATTTCCTGGACAGCCACCAATGTCCTCATGACAGCCCATGGTATCATAAAGGTCTACCCTCTCCCCAATAGTACCTTATACTCTTGACCTGAGACTGTTGCCTTTCCTGGGTAAATAAAACTTAGGAAAGGTCTCACTAAACTATTTCATTGGAAGTGTTAATGGCTTACAATAGATTGAATGCTAGAGATGAGTGTGTGAGACACAAAAGGGGCTCTCCTCCTCCAAATGTTGACACCTGAACTATGTCCAATCAAATCCCTACAACTCAAATCAATGAGGTATGTGCGACTTTACTCCCCGTCTCCTCTAGAAATTAAGCAATTCCTTTGAGTAGCTAGAGGCTAGAGTCTTTTGAGGCAGCTAGATGGTGCCTAAGTTCAAATCCAGTCTCAGTCCCTAGTTGTGTGACCCTAGTCAAGTCACTTAACATTTGTTTGCCTCAGTTTCCTGATCTGTAAAATGGGAATAATAACAGCACCTACCTCACAGGACTGGTGGGAGGATTAAATGACATAATATTTGTAAAGTGTTTAGCACAGTGCCCGACACATTATAGTGAATAAATACTTCCTGTGAGTTATGTATTCTTATCATTCCCAGTTTTATAAATGAGTAAACTGCGGCTGGCAGAGAGAGGTTAAGTGATTTGAGCAGGGTCACACATCTAGTAAGTGTCTGAGGACAAATCTGATCTCAGTTCATCCTGATTCCAAGTCTAGTGCTCTATCCACTGCTCCACATAAACCCCCATATATATAGTAAGTGCTTAATAAATGCTTGTTGCATCCCCTCGTCCACCCTCACCCCTGCCCCCACACCTAATTATTCAAGCAACTACTATGTGGAAAACTACAAGAGATTGGAGGCTCCCAGAGTTTCATTTTCATCAGTTCATGATTTCTAGGAGTGTCCCTATCAGTCATGACTGTCTTTGCAAACTCTATGTGTGTCCCACTAGGCTTGTGAAAAACAAGTTCTGTATCTGCCTTTCCCCCTTCTATCTGTCCCTCTTTCTTCCTCCTTCCTTTCCTCCTTCCCTCTCTCCATCTCTTTCTCTCTGTTTTTGTCTGTTGGTCTGTTTGTCTCTCTTCCTCTCTTCACCCTCAATTCAACTTCTCTGACTATGTATTGTGTGTGTATGTATGTGTGTGTGCATCTGTATGTATATATACATATACACATATGTATACATATATATATATATACATGCACATTTATATACAGTATTCCATCTTTGCAAGGGAAATTACCCCATTTCTCAGTCTTCTGGTTCAAAACTTCAGCAGCTTGGGTTTGTTAGCCAACAAGTTATTCTTTGATAAATAATAACTGGTTAAGTAGCATAAACATCAAATTAAATGGGGAAATCAACATTTCACAATCCAACTGAAGCAGCCAGAAAGAGACAAAAAGGAAAACAGGAGTTTGGACTAGCAAACAAGGAATTGGCTTCTTTCTAGAGAAAGGGGGTGGGGTGGGGATAAGGAGAGGTAAAAGGGCATCATCTTGTCCTCCTATCTCATGCTTGGCCAGAAATTTGTGTCCTGATTAATAAATGCAAAGGACACACTCTTAATAATTCTGGTCATTGCAGCCAGGCCACATTTGAATGACTCTCCATTAGGATGGTTGCTTCTATTGCAGCTACTCAAATTTGGCAACTTCCACTTCTCAGAAGCTGTTCAAGTTCAAGCACAAGAACAAAATCACAGTAATTTGGAGAATACTAGTTAAATCCCACCATACTCCTTACCCCTGGAGTCAGATACTTTTCAAGGTTTTCATCAATGCTTTTGTGGGTATGGGTTCAAATGATGTGTTATTTGTAAAGCATTTAGCACAGTGTCCAGCACATAGTGGCACTTAATAAACTATTATTCCCCATTCTCTTCCTTTAAAGAGGAATTATTATTTTGTAATTTTGTGGGGAATTTGGTATAACCCAAAGAAATGACTTTCTGCTGGTAAAAATAATCAAGCATCAGTGAGAGGTCACTGGAGGCAAATAGTTTTAAATGAGATTCCTCGATTTTCCCCCCTCAAACCTCACCTCATGGTGCTCCTATGGGGGAAAAAAAAAACTCAGGAGAAGCGTTAGAGATGGTACTTTCCCATCTTCTCTCATTTCCCTCTTCTGCCCTCTGCCTGGAGCAGGGTGTGTCAGGATTTTAACTGCTGGACAACTGTTTTTGGGAAACCTTCACACATTCCCAATAAGGGAAAATATTATTTATTAATATTGTTTGAGCCTAGCTTTATGTGGCTAGAAATTGCCTATCCTGAAGCTTCCTACAAAGGTCATGATGACCTCAGAGACTTCCAGAGAACCTAAGATGAATGTGAGAAAAGCTTAGAACCTAGCTAAGTCTTGGGTCTGCCAAAAAGCAAAACAAAAAACAAAAAACGTGTGTTTTGGGTTCCCAAATAGCTTATGTTTTAGCTTTGCCCAAATTTTATTGATTATTTATATTTATCTGATGATATATATCTCATGCAACCTCACCTGGAAATTGTCCCCTTCTGGAAACTGCCTAACAGACTACATATTGTTTGTCTTTGTATCCCTGTTTGTGCTCTGCATAACATGAAACTTAGAGGCTGGAGAACAGCCACATCTATTTCCAGTCCTCTCTTCTGCCAAATGACCCATTAAACTAGATCAACAAGAGCTGTATGCTGTCAGCCAGTTTACTCAGTATTCAAATATTCCAATCAATCTATGATCTAAGTGATTACATAGTATAACCCATCTGTGCCTGTCCATCCTATGAAACTCTTTATCCACAAACTCCTGAAAGTTCTCCGCAAATAGTCTATCTAGCTTGCTGGAGGGCTTTCTTTGCTTTCTCCTGATGTCATCAGGGTACAAGCAGAACACTGGCTGCCCACCTGTCCAATCATGACCAGCTCATCTTTTCTTCCTATTAGACATCTTTCACTGCTACTCCTCCAAGGTCCACATGAATTATATCTTGAAGTCTGCTCACACCCACCATGCATCTCTCTCAAAATTTTCAGTTTTTCATGCACTGTCCCACCTCTTGCTACCAGACAGCAACCCTGGTAGAATGTTGGCATTAAAAAGTAGCAGTTAATCACTAAATGATTAGCATGGAGCTAGTAGCAAGTGAGCTCTGACTAGAGATGTTCTGGAAAAGGTAGTTATGTCTTTATTAATCCTGAAGTGTTCCACCTGGCTCTAGGTCTTCCCAGACCAGAGAACCTCAAGGACTTTAAATCACTTCCATCCACCATATTCTGCCAAAGCGTGTCTTGCTTTAAGGTTTGTCCAATCTCCAGTTCAGCTACTGAGCTACTACAAAGTCCTAGAGTCAGGTACCTCAAAAGCTGAAGTAACCAGATGTTAAGTACAAGAATTACTTGATTCAGCATTACTACTGGTGGTCTCATCCCACATACCAGATGTAAAGGGAATCTGGAACTGAACTTGCACCTTTTATCTGGAAGGAGGCCTGCTTCAGACATCTTAAGGTATTAGGACCAGGTGATCTCCTGTAATAGCAATCAGTTTAGCAGACACTTAGCACTTAGTACCTTGGGGCTAAGTATGGAAGGTGCGAACTCTGTCCCACTATTGAGAGGATGAGAACTCCCCTGTTGCCTTGGAAGAAGGCTGAGACAGAGGCCAGTGTGTGTATATAAGCAAGAATTCCAGAGAGAGAGAGAGACAGAATTGGAATGTTGCTCCTGGTGAAGGAAGAATCATGGAGACTGAAGCCGGCTGAGAGAGAGAGAGGAAGAGAGAAAGAGTTTTTCTCCCAGCAACTGGAAGCTGAGAACTGAGTTGGAGTTTTCTTGAAAGAGAGAGAGAGAGAGAGAGAGAGAGAGAGAGAGAGAGAGAGAGAGAAAGAGAGAGAGAGTTTCTCTCCAAGCATCTGGAAGCTGACTGAGAACAGAGATGGAGTTTTCCTGAGACCAGAATCTGGTGAAGG
>CM053591.1:45229981-45291553 GCA_028646515.1 Pseudochirops corinnae | reverse complement strand
GAAAGAGAGAGAGAGTTTCTCTCCAAGCATCTGGAAGCTGACTGAGAACAGAGATGGAGTTTTCCTGAGACCAGAATCTGGTGAAGGCCACCTGGAAGGTCTGAGAGGGCTTACCTGGAAGGCCGATATTCCTTCTGGGTCCTAGGGCCAGCTGAACTACTGGAGGACTGAAGAAGCATGACCAGGATAAGACTTTGTTCATGACCTGGCTGATCCTTGAGTTCCAGGCAAGAGAAGTGGTGAAGAGTTTGAGATGTGCTGGACCCTGTGAACTTCAGTGTGTGCCAGGGACTGCCCTGGGGACTGGACAAGGACCTTGGAGCTGTCTGCTTCTGAATCCAGGTGACTGTTTGGCGGATTCAGGAGGGAGCTGGGACCATGGAAGGGGATCCAGGGAATCAGAGAACCCACCCAGAGTCAAGATGAAGGAAAGGCCTCCCCTTGGATGAAATTGAGATTTGCTGTACACCTAGGGGTGGTGGAGGGTTTGTGTAGTTTTCTAATGACCATATTTGTGATTAATGACATTTAGTCATTGTGAATCTAGATTAGTGACTGATTAAGTTAATGGTTGCCCCCATGAGTGGAAGTTTGAGTATTGTATTATGAATTGACTGAATGATTAAGTCAGGAGGGTTTCCCCCTTAGGGAAACCAGATGATTACCCTTTAGTTCTTTGTTCTAAATATTATGGCTGCTGTAGTGAAAACTCTGTGGCCATTCTAGTGTTAAGCTGTTATGAACACCATATTGTGATTTTCTGTGATAAGATGTAATGTTGTGAATATTATATTGTGAATGTTTGCCTTGATTTGTAATGGAATAAACAGAGTGTTCACTATACTGTGTAATCTGAAACCTAAAAGCTGTTCACAGTAGCATTCTTTTGGGAATCTGCTAGTGCATGGCATTACATCTCCAAAGTCCTTTCCAGTTTTATGATTTTTATATAAGGGGGCAGCTAGGTGGCATAGTGGATAGAGACATTTACTAACTTTGTGACCCTGGGTAAGTCACTTAACCTTGTTTGCCTCCATTTCCTCATCTGGAAAATGACCTGGAGAAGGACATCAAAAACCACTCCAGTATCTTTCTAAGAAAATCCCAAAGGGAATTATGAAAAGTCAGACAGTACTGAAAACAAGTGAACAACAACAATGAAGAACATATACCTCTTGAGATAATGGTCTACTCTCTATTTATTGGTCCCCTTGACTGGGGAGTGTATCAGCAATGCAGTATTCACAATGCCTACAGTAACTATAAATATGCTGATATGGTTATTAATCACAAAATGTAACAGGCTCTCTACATAAGAAATATAGCTAGAGCATTCATTTAAATACCAGAAAACAGAGTCCCAAAACCAGAAAGTCAAAGCCAGCACAGTAGTTATGAAGTTGGCACATGTGGTTAAAGTAGTAAACACCCACATTCTCAAGCCTTCAAAACAGGACAGGCTACCTCAGGCAAAGATCCTCCTCTCCTCGGTCACGACAACTGCTCAGCATCCAGGCAGCTTGCTCCCAGCAGTTCCGGTCCCCCGCAGTTTTCATCCCAGACAGTCCTCATCAGGAGTCCTTAGCAGAGATTCTGGCTGGCTCAATGAACAAGGAGTTCCCACTGCAACCACAACCACTGCCTCTGAGGCTGCTTCCAGTCAGCACCACAGGGAGACTAGCTTGGTTCTGGCATTCTCTTGCTCCACCCCTTCCTGCTATGTCAGCAAGTTCAAGGGGCATGGAAGATCTTCAAATCCCAGTATCATTACAGGGAATCATATTGAAGATAATTGGTGACTGATTCAGGAGGAGGAGCTACTCTGTGGTCTATAAAAAGAGCAAGGAAAAAAGATTTCCCATTTTCTTTTCAGATATCCCCTTTCAATTAAGGCTTAGAAAAATTATGTGACTTGCTGAAAGTCACAGGTGGCCACAGATTCAAACCCTGATCTCCTGGCCCTGACAAATAAAATAGCATCTACACTATAACACTGGGCACTACATCAGACAATGGTGCTTGGAGCCTCAAGACTGGTGGTAGGATCTACTATGTTCTTGATTCTTCTGGTGGTGTTGTGCTGTCCACAGTCTACACTCATGAGATAGGTCATCAAAGGAATCCTACTGTATGTCATCAATTTGGATCTTCTTTTGATCTCAAGTTAAATTGTCATTCATAATCATTCAGCAAATGTTCTTTAAGTGCCTGTTGTGTGGAGGGTGCTGCAAAGTTTAAAAATGATTTCATGGAGTTTATAACCACTTTCCAACTCAGCTTTCACACATTTGCAGATTGTGCCCCAAGAGGGATGGCAACTACCCAGAGTTCAAGATGTACTTTGATGGTTTGGCTTCTACTCCTATAACTCATAAGCCCCTACCTGTGTATTTCCCATTAACAATCAGTCGGTAAATACAATTAGTTCTTAGCAAAGGCTTTTACCAAGGTAGCATAGTAAGAACAATTGTTTTTAATTCGCTCCATAAACCTGGGACATGCTGTCTTTCACAGGTACACTCAGAGTTGTAAGCTGTAAGGAAGAGTGAGTACAAATATACACAGAGGGAATAATATATAGCCAAGGCAATTCACAGTTCCATCACCTCAGAACCTCAAAATTCTTTCTCTCAGTATACAGTCTACTCTATAGCCCAACTCTTAACTGTCAAAGTTCAGACAGTTCACAGCCTTTGAGATCACATTCTGTGAAGCTGCTTCAAGTGACTATTTCTCTGTATTTCTCCTGTCTCGTGTTTCTCCCTCAAATGGGCCTTGAGCTCCCTCAAACTTACTCTCCAATTGCTGGATGAAATGTCTCATTCTGTACTAGAAGCTACACTGCTAGCCGCCGTGGAGGATGGAGGATGGAAAGCAGGAGAGAAAAACCCTTCTCTCCCCAAAAGAGGCGAATACGTAGGTTCTTCTCCAATTGCTGGCTCCTGCCAAACTACCTCAAACTAACTGTACCCTGTCTTTTACTGGTCACTGGATGTGTCCATCTTCTACCAATCTCTCTAATTTGATCAAGGATTTCCTACTTCAGAAAGCATTAACACCTCCTCATTTCATAATTACAGTCAACTGTTCTCAGGAAGGGGCCAGAAAAAGGGAAGCGGGGACCAAATTTCACCCACCTTCCACTACTAAATCTGTTGAGTCCAGAAGGAGGACTTCTGTACAAATCCCAATTCTCAAGACGAAACTAAAAATCAGTTGATCAGCAATAATTCAGTAAGCCTAGACAGTACAAAATACCAGTATAAAATACCTGAGCCTGCACCTTCCAAAACAAATACAGGAACTATATGAACAGAAACATAAAACACTTTTTATACAAATAAACTCAGATCTAAATAATTGAAGTAATATTTATTGTTCATGGGTAGGTAATGTCAATATACTGTTTTACACGACAATTTTACCTAGCTAATCTATTTATTCAATGCCATCCCAAAGAGGAGAAAGTAAGGCTGGTGACTTTGTACAGCCCTCCCTAACTTAAATTGAATTCACTTGCAAATCATGGCATCACCTTCCTGATGTCATGGTTCTCTTTCAAGAACAAAGGACAAATAACAATTAAATTACTAAAAAATTATTTTACTGAGTGAGAAAAAATAATCTAAAAAGTTTGTTTGGAAGAGCAAAAGGTCAGGAACTTGAAAGAAATCAGAAAAAAAATGTAAAGTAGGTAGATTCAGCAGTATCAGACTTTAAACTATGTTAGAGAATTGTTGAAATGCAAAAAGGATAATTTCTATTCTTTTAAATTAAATTTTCTTGCATAAATATATGCAGCCAAGAATAGAAAGAATGCAGAAACTTTGGGGGCAAAACTTTCATAGACAATATCTCAGATAGGATATGATTGGATTGGAATATTGCTGTCACACAGGAAATGATGAGCTTGTTGATTTTAAAAATCATGGAAAGACTTAGACATAAGAAGAAAGATGCTATCCACCTCCAGAGAAACAGATGACAAATAGAAATAAGCATAGTATGGCTTCACATATGTATGTCTTGAGTGTATATGTGTACATATGTGTATGTTTCTAGATATCTATGTATGTGTATATATATCTATGCTTAATTTTAGCCTTCTGGGAGGGGGGAGGAGAAAAAATTAAGTAAAAAGTGCACAGCAGAGAGCAAAAGAAAACCAACCAGGAAGCAAAGAAATGCTGGGCAGCTTTGAAAACAATATGTACTATTTACCATATAGATTTTCTTGAAATGGAAATTTATTGTTTTATGGTGAATCCTCTCTTATGGTCTGCTGTTTCTTTTTTTTCTTGTCTTTTTTTGTATTTAAGTTTAAAATTTTAAAAAAATTACCAAAAAAAAAAAGTCATTAAGCCCTTGTTTTGTAGCAGGCACAGAAGAATTCAATACTTGGTTAGACTGAAATCAAAAGATGTTTTCTAAACCCTTGAAGAAAAAGATAAAAAGGCCAAATGTAATAATTCGTGGGCTATTTCACACCAACTTCAAAAAGTCATCTCATTAGCATCTCCACTTTATTTACACTGAAGGCAAAGGTTGCTTCCATTCATTTTAATGTGATTTGTCCTTAGAGCCACACTGAAGGCCAAACTAAAGATTTCTACAATTAATTAGACCTTTAGAAAAAAAAATTAACTACAAAACAGAATTCTTATATCCAGCTCATTATTTCTTTGCCTCTGTCTCAGGACCACAAAAGCCACCCTGAACATTTAAAGATATGACTTCCTTTAAAACAGAAAGTGAGAACGTGTGCTGAAATTCATGCTTTCTACAAACAACTATGTTAAAGGACTGGTGGAATGAAGCAAGATTGATGCCAAATATGGACAGAACATGTTCAAAAAGCCTGTATTTTGATTGGTCATTAGCATTTCCCCAGAAGAAGAGCTGTGAGGTTTCAGCCTCCGCCCAGGAAGTTGTGAAACCGCAAGAATGCTTATTAGAACTTTCTCCTGACTGCTCCTATCGGGCTGGGTGGGCTGCTATTGGTTACCAGGGAGCAGAGAAGTAGGCCCTGTATATTTTTTCAGGTGGGGATCGACTAGGATTTTGCTCACAAGCTGCATACCAATGTGGGAAACACTGGAGACCGCAGAGCACTATTTCAGCCGGCTTTCCACTCCGGTTCCTTACACTGTTGTACGTTTACTACCATACAGTCTAAAAAACAAGCTACATATTAGTTGGTTTAAAAAGGTAAGTGAAACCACAGTTCATGTGAAAGGATGTGAGTTGGGCCTCGTGTCAATGATGGCCTCAGATGATAAAATGCTAGGCTAGTTTGGATTTCTTCAAAGTATTCGAAAACATTTGGTATTTATCCCCCACCTTATGTAAGGCTTTCTTATCTGCAATGCAAGCAGACATGCAAGCTCTTTTTCTTTCTGGTGATCAGGTCATAAGTCTCTTGCACAACCAAGAAAGGAGTTCTGTGAAAAAAGAAGAAAATAAAGCTGCACTTCACTTAGGCAGCAACCTGAGGCCTCATTTAGCAGCCTGAATTTTTGGTTACTCGGGCCTCTTGTCTTATCACACATCTAGACAATTTGCACTTCAAGGACACACTGACAAAGCCTACCCCACTGCTTTTTAAACATTAATTCATCCCCACCCAGCTTCTGGGAAGTAAGGCTGGCGGCCTTTTTATCTATTCCCCAAGCGAAAAAGGAGACAGCGATGAGGTCCCTGCCTGGGAGGCAGAAAGAAAAGCTGGAATTGCTTAGTGCTGGCTTGTCTCAAAAATCTGCTTAAAAGTAGGAATAAACACAATTTGTGAGATTCTCTGTGTGCCCACACATGCTTTACTCAGTCTCAAACTTTTCTATCTTGAGTTTCTACATCAAGAGCTCCATCTTTAATTGGGGAATTATAGATTAATTTGAGTTTGCATTCAAAAGGATGAAATAAGTTTATCTTCTAGAGAACAGTCCAGAATACTTGGGCTCAAGACTAGATTGAAATATACTGAATTAGACAATCCTCTCCATCCTTCAACCCTCTTACACACTAGGAGAATGTTCTAAAGACTATAAACTGAAGATCAGTTCCCAATCTGCATAGGTGGAGGGAGTTTTCTCAGTGGGAGTTCCCAAGATGAGTAAAAATTGACTTAAAAAAATAAAAAAGTTTATCCTTATAATTTTGTTCTGTTCTAGAAAAGTTCAGTTGCTCTGCTAAAAAGGCATTTTTTATTAGTGTCATTTCCTTCGTGAGTAGCCCTGGAAAGTACCCATTTGTCCCTATTAAACCACACTTCTTTTCTTGGTTCCTGAAACACCAGGCTAAGAAGTTAATCTATTGCTGTTCCAGTTAAGAAGCCATAAGGTTATTTAGTGGTGTTCAGAGTCAATGCTACTTTGTGGATATTTAATAAAGCTACACCATGAAAAACTGTGGGTGAGCTCACACAGGGTGATAAGTAAATTGTTTTCCTACTCTGGGCCTTCCTTTACTCAACTGCAAAATAAAAAGATCAAGTTAAATGATGTCTGAGGTCCTGTGTAGTATTTTTCACCACCACCACCGCCACCCTCACCACCATTTCTTGGTTTCTTGCTGTGAATTCACTTGAACAGTTATTATTTTCTAGCACCCACCAAAATGCACTAACTCCTTTAAAAAGCGACTTACTGAGCTCCCTCCCAAATGAAATCTGTCCCATAGCAATAGAGTCACATCTGTTCCTCTATCCGAAAATAAGTCTTCAAAATCGTATGAAATTATGTATTCCTACAAAGTCAAACAAAAAGCCAGGTTCACATTCTGGTAAAGTGACAGTAAAGCTCGAGTAGACAAAGACATGAGAGGCAAATACCTCCTCTGCTCCAGAGTGCTAGTTAACAAGTTCTTTGGGGACCTTTCTCCTGTTTGATTGAAAGCTCACAGGAAAACCCTCAATTGCCAAATATGAGGGGAGCAGTATGACCAACAGTCATTCAAGAGTGTCCCTTTGATGTTGCAGGTCGATGCAAACTTTGTGAGAGAAAGCCTGGAAAATTTTAGCACTCTACCATCAAGGTTATATAACATCCAGCAGAAAATTTTCCTGAATTATGTGACAATAGGAAATGAGAATAATAGCTAGCATTTTAAGGTTTGCAAATACTATCTCATTTGATCCTCACAACAACCCTGGGAGGTAAGGGCTATTTATTATACCCATTTTACAGATGAGAAAACTGAGATAGGAAGTGGTTAAGTGAGTGCCCCAAAGGTTACCCCGTTCCTAAGTGTCAGTGGCTGGATTTGAACTCTGGTCTTCCTAACTCCAGGCCCAATATTGTATCCACTCTGCCCACCATATCACCTAACTGGTAAGAGTACTAGCCTCAGAAGCCAAGAACACCTGGGTTCTAGTCAGGACACAAGCTGGCTGTATGATCCCAGGCTAGTCTTTTAACTTCTCAGTATCCTAGATGAGGTGGCTATCTGCATAGGTAGAAGAAATTTTTAAAAAAATTATGTTGGTATAAAGCAAAAGTACTTAGCTTTTGTTTTGTCATGAATTCCTCTAGCAATCTAGTAAAGCCTATGGACCCCTTCTCAGAATGTGTTTAAATACACAAAATACATAGGATTGCAAAGGAAATCAATTATATTGAAACAGTTCTCAAAATATTTATTTAAACAAACAAACAAATTCACAGGCACCAGGTTGAGAATCCCTGGGGAGGAAACTTTTAGAACTTGCAGAATGTAAAAGCTCTGTATGTGAGCGTTGCCATCTAAAGATAAAAAACAAAAAAAGAATTTAGGGTAAATGGAGAAACTCCCGAGAGCCTATTTCCTATTTGACTGCTTGTAATCACTCATGTGACAGACGTCTCCTAAAAAAATTACTCTGCATTTAATTTAGACGTCTGGTATCTGCTCATCTATGCACAGCACAGTGGGCAGAGAACATTTTGGCCTCAGGGCCAAAAAGAGGAGTTGAAGTCTCCTTAGCCACTAGTATTTTTTAACTGTTATAGTGCAGTAAGTACTTTGCTAAATCCCAGCATACCCACAAAGACAAAAAATGGTCTCTGCCCTCAAGGAGCTCACAATTTAATTGGGAGAAGCAACTTTTCATAGAAAAAAATAGAGACATGATAAATTGAAGAGAATCTCCAGAGGGAAGATACTAACATTTATGGGTACCAGGAAAGGTGTCTTGCAGAAAGTGGGATTTTAACTGAGTCTGGAAGGAGCAAAGACATGTAGATAAATAGTGATAGCATTCCAGGAAGGGGAGACAACCAGTAAAAAGGCGTAGTCATGGAACAGAGACATGGGCAACAATAAGTAGGGTCATAGTGGCATCATGGAGCTCAGGAAGGGGACTGAAGAGGACTGAAAACTGGAAAGGGAGGAGCAAGTCAGGTTGTGCAGGGCTTTAAATGACGATCCGAGAACTTTATCTTTGATCCTGGAAGTCCCCTAGAATTTGTTGAGGTAACAGTGGTCAGATATGACTTTAGGATAAGATAATCACTTTGACTGGTGAATGGAGGATGGATTGGAGTGGGGAAAGACTTGAGCCAGGGAGACTAATTCAGTGGTTATTGCAATAGTCCAGGGCCTGTTATAAGGGGCAGCTAGGTGGCACAGTGGATTACTGGGTTTGGAATAAGGAAGACTAATCTTCCTGAGTTCAAATGTGGCCTCAGACACTTACTAGTTGTATGACCTTGGGCAAGTCATTTCACTCTGTCTGCCTGTTTATTCATCTATAAAAAATAAATTAGAAATGGAAATGGCAAACCACTCCAGTATATTTGCCAAGAAAACCCCAAATGGGCTCACAAAGAGTTGGCCACAATTGAACAACAGCAACAAAATTAAGGTGTTGGTCCATGTGGTAAAGAGGAGTCTGTACACAAAAGATGTTGTTAAAGGTAAAAAGGAACAAGATTTGAAAAGCGATTCGATTTATGGCGCGAGTGATCAAGGAGGCGTTGAGAAACGCACCAAGGTTGTGAGTCTGGGTGACTGGGAAGATGATGGTGCCCTCAAGTGTAGCAGACAAACGGGGAAAGGGGAAGGATTGGGGGAGAGGAAGAAGATAGCGAAAGACATTTTGAATTTAAGTTGCTTACGGGACATCCAGTAAAAGATATCTAAAAGTCAGTTGGTAACACGGAGCTATGGCTTAGGAGGCTAACGCTGGGTAAAAAGATTCAGACATCGTCCGTACAGAGATGAGAAATTAAATCCCTGGAGTTATGAGACAACCAAGCAAACGAACGTAAAGAAAACAGAAAGATGAGTCTAGGACAGGATCCTGCGGGACACAGTTAGTGGGCATGGCCTGGATAAAGATTCAGCCAAGGAAACGGAGAGCCAGGAAAGATCGTAAAAACCTCTCTCAATTAGATTGCAAGCTCCCTGAGAGCAGATTATAAAAACCAAAAGAGGAGACTCTCCAGGAGGTGTAGGGTCACATACTGCAGAGGGAAGGATAGGGACTGAGAAAAGTTCATTAGATTTGTCATTTAAGAGAATATGGTGACCCTGAGCGATTTACGTAACCTCTCTTTGATCTAGTAAGTTGTCTAAAACTGTAAGTTGGAGAGAAGGTGTTTGTATAAGGAGTTCTCTCTACCAAAGAAATCACATTCTGGTCCCTGTCCCCTTTGTCTATGTATATGATATTTCCCTGCTCCCCCCTCATCTCTCCACCCGTAGAAGGTAAGCTCTTCTGAGGGCAAGTGTACTTTCATTTTCAAGTGTGCATCCCTAGCTCCTAGTAAAGGGCCCATAAAGTGGTAGGCCCTCGAATTAATGTCTCTTGAATTTAAATGAGTTGAAGGCTATCCACAAAATGGAACTGCACTGTGTGTCAACACAGAGCTAGGTCTAACCTTCTAAAAGATGGAAAAAGCACTTCTGGGGGAGGGGCATGCATAATGAGGGACTTTTTAAATACTACTTTACATAAAAGTACATATTTAAATGTCATATAATTCTCCCTTCCTTAGGAGAAAAGTATTTATTGTTTGATAAGTCAAGTGCATGTGTTATGTTTAAAGCTCAAAGATTCTTCCAAGTTAGAGAATGGCACCATTTTTAAGTCTTGCGAGGG
This sequence comes from Pseudochirops corinnae, assembly GCA_028646515.1. Classification (NCBI taxonomy): domain Eukaryota; kingdom Metazoa; phylum Chordata; class Mammalia; order Diprotodontia; family Pseudocheiridae; genus Pseudochirops; species Pseudochirops corinnae. The sequence continues at coordinate 45,281,478 of CM053591.1, read as the reverse complement.
GTGTCTAGATGCATGGTCCCAGTTGGGACACCTCTTACAACAGCTAAGGAGAGAAATCATGCAAGTTGCACATAGGTTCAGAGGATTAATCCTCTAGAATTCAAAGAGGCTTCAGAGGCCCTATTATTCAACCCCCTCATTTACCAGAAGAGGAAACAGCCCCAGAGGAGTTAAATGATTTGCCTGAGGTCACCAAGCTTCTAATCCAGACAGAATTTAGAGTCAGTTCCTTATTTGTAAAACTTTGCGTGAAAGTCCTTTCAACTGGACTGGGTGAAATGTTATTCTCTGATCCTTCCAAAAATTTCCATTTTCTTTAAGACTGAAATAAGAACCAAGATCATGGTTTTCAGTTGGCCTCTTCCAGAAGCTGGAAATTAACTAATCTCACTTCCTGCTCTATCAGAACCTAAAGCAGAAAGCTTATATGCTCTTCTGGTTCAGCCTTGGAGAGGTCAGAATCAACTCTTCATCATGGAGAGGCATTGGACATGGTAGGAAATGGCCCATTAATTGAACTAGATACCATCTTTAATAGTCTAGTCTAAAGCTTTTTGTGTATTATTCAAAGAGGAGAGAGCAAGCTCTCCTTCCTTGCGGCAAAAAAATAGCATTTATATGAACAAAATATACAACGTGCAAACTTTCTTGTGAGATACATGAAACAGGAAGTCTGTGTGGGTTTTCTTACAAGGATATGGCATTCATAGCTTCAGTGCAACAGTCAGGTATAGATTATGCAGCAGAAAACTTCCGTGCAAGATACCGGTTCAAGGCAGTTTTCTGAGTGGTTCCCTTCAGGGTATCATGTGTATCTGACAGAGTCTCCTGGAGACTTTGAAGCCTCTGTTTTTGCCAGAATGAAAGCATCATCTGACAGTTGCAATACATATGATGCTCAAGGGGAAAATCTTTGATTTAGTTTAGGCTAAGGAAAGCTTTAGAAAAGATACTTCTTAAGTAAGCATGGTTGTATAGCTTGCCTTGGGTTGCTTTTTCTCAAGTATTCATTAAGGCCCTGGGAATAGAAAGACAAAAAAACAAAAGAGTCCCTGAGCTCAAGGAACTTACATTATATTAAGGAGAGGAAGAAAGAAAAAAACAGAGAAAGAAAGAAGGAAAGAAAGAAAGGAAGGGAGAGAGTTAGGAAGAAAGGAAGAAAAAAGGAAGAAAGGAGGGAGAGAGTGAGGAAGAAAGGAAGAGAAGAAGAAAAGAAAGAAGAAGGAGAGAGAGAAAGAAGAAAGAAAGAAGGAAGAAGGGGAAGAAAGTAAGAGAGAAAAGAGTGAAGAAAGGAGAAAGAGAAAGAAAGAAAAAAAGAGGAAGGTATTTTTATTACATGACTAAAAACATTTTCATCTCTTGCATTGTTTCACTGGCTAACGGTTGTTAAGATTATACCTCTTGAGCAAGGGGACTACAGATGGTGGGGAAATCTTCAGCAAGATAATACCATAGTTTGTCATATGGTCAAGGAATTGAGTAAAGGAAACCCAGCCTTTTTCAGTTTACATGCCTGACTATTCCACTTGGTAACTAAAAATCAAAATACCTTGCAATAAGAATGATTTGTCATGGAGTCTGAAAATACATGATTCTTCCTCACTGCTCTTAAACCCAAACTTTGAGATACCATCAAGACAATCCAACAGACATTTATTAAGCTACTACTTATGCTTATTATGTGCAAGATACTATGTTAGATACTAACAAATATGAAACAGTGCCTACCCTCTAGGAACTTGTCTTTTAAACAGCTTGTACAATCACTTCATAGAATCATTGCATCTTAGAGTTGAAAGGGACCTCTGCAATAACCTCCCCCATCCCTCACCTCAGCCTCCAACTGAAGACCGCCAATGAGGAAGAATTCACTATGTCCTATCCTCTGTGACGATGGACAAGAGATAAGCAAAACTCACAAACAGCTTTTTTTAATTCATTTTAATAATTAGTTTCAACTCTCTTCCTCACTGAATCTTTTTTATCAAAGTTGCTGACACAAAGAACAGAAATAGACTTGAGTTTCTTCCCCTTTCACTTCCTATTGTTGCTGCTGTTCAGTCATGTCCAACTCTTCCTGACCCCATTTGGGGTTTTCTTGGCCAAGATACTGGAGTGGTTTACTATTTCCTTCTCCAACTCATTTTACAGAGGAGGAAACTGAGGCAAACAAGGTTAAGTGTTTTATTCAGGGTCACACAGCTAGTAAGTATCTAAAGCTGTATTTGAACTCAGGAAGATGAGTCTTTCTGGCCCCAGGTCCAGCACCCTATCCACTGCACAACCTAGCTGCCCTGACACTTCCTGAATCTACTCTCAACTCCTGCACCTCCCTGAGTAAAAATTACCTAGAGCGAAGCCTAGGGTGTGAGGAAGAACACAGAAAGCCAGAGAGCCTGGATGAGTCCTAAACCGGATAATCAGTTCTCCAAAAAATGATAGTAGCTGTACTTAGAGGGAGGGATGGAGGTGAGAGTTTCTGGAGGACAGGAGGGTATGAATAGGCCAATAAGGTCCAGTAACAATAATAAATTCTCCCTTCCCCTTTGAGCTATTGGGCACAAGGTGGTCTAAGCTGTCTTCTCAAAACTATATGTGGTTGACTGTGGCATCCCTTTCTGCAAAAGACTTCCTGTAGAGGAAAAAAAAAAAGACACCAGTCAAAGAGGGCTTTTTTTTGGGGGGGGGGGAGGGTTGTTGTTTTTAATTCAAGTCATTTGTTTTTTCCCTCCCAGATCTTTTCAGGGAAACTCTGCTTGATACATATGATCATTTCACTGGGTGATATATGTTGCATGCATTTGTGCTAGAGACAATCTGAAATCCATAGAAGTACTCATAGTGTTTGATGGGGACTCATAAAGTTAGATCTGGAAATGGGACAACCCACTATAAATAACTGGACATTATGGAACAATAGAGTGAGACCAGTGCCGAAAAAAATCAGTCCTCTACCATAGAACATACTGTGTTCAGTTATTCTGATTTTTGTTTCAGTCTTAATTATTTATCATCCTTGGGTAGAGGTACAAGTGATATGCTTTCCTGTATTTCATTAAAAAAAGTCATGTGAGACTATACTTATCTGCTTTTAAACCTATTTAAAAAAACAAACAAACCATGAACCAAGACCACTGGTGATTTGGTAGGCATGATCAAGGTCATAGATTGCTAAACTTGAAATTAGGGAAGTTCTATTGTTTGCATAGACTGTTGGAACTGGAAGGGAATTTGGAGGTCGCCCAGTCCAACCCTTTGTTTCATAGAGGATATAAATCAATTCAACATATACCTACTAAGTACAAAAATACAAGGACAAAAAAAAGGACAATCCTTTTCCTCAAGAACCTGAAAATCTCATTGGGGAAATACAGCATGCACAAATAAAAATGATAAAATATGAGTGAGGAAAGCAAAGGAGAGATACGAGTGCTCTAAGACAATTGAATGGGAGAACAAACATGATGTGGTTTATTGGAGTAAAGTAAGGATTTAGAATCAGGACTTCCGGGTTTTAGTTCCAGCTCTTATATTTAGTAGTCATGTGACCTTAGGAAAGTCACTCAACCCCTTCAAATCTCAATTTCCTCACCTGGGAAATGGGGATAATAACATTTCCTCTCCTTTTCTTAATAGGGTTTATTGTAAATAAAGGTTCAAACTAGATAATGGATACAAAAGTATTTTGTAAACTAAGAACTATATCCATATAACGTATTATTATAGATGGAAAAACTAAGATTTCAACAAGTTAACTGACTTACTCAGCACAGCTAGACAGTAGCAGAAACTGTGCTGACTAATTCGTAGATTCAAAGCTGGAGAAGAACGCAGAGGCCATCTCATGCAACACCCTCATTTTACCAGGGAGGTACAGAGTTTAGGACTTGCTTAAGGTGATGACAAGTAGCACAGAGGGGAGGATTTGAATTCAGATCCTCTGACTCCAATTCCAACCCTCCCTCCATATTATCTCAAGGTCACATGACAGTGCAAATTAGTGGCAAAGACTGGCCAGAATCTCAGTCTCCCAACTCCTAACTCAATTATTTTTCCTCTATTTTTTACTCAAGACCAGCATTTTCAAATAAGATTTTCCTGATGTGCTTTCTCAAAGCAAACCTGGCCGCTGAGCTATACTAACACTCATAGAGTTTCATATCTGAGAGAAACAATAGCTCAGTCACATAATAAACTGATAGATGAATTGAAAGAGAAGCTATGGAGCTGTCTCCTGGTATTTGCTTAGCTTTTGTGTGTGCATGTGTGTACATGCATGTATATACACATGCACCATATACACAGACATGCATGCACATGTGTATGTACACGCACGTGCAAATTTGTGACCTGTATTTATGTAACTTATATTTGGTTTGTCCCCCTTTGGGGACATAAATACATTGGACACTAGGTAAGAAATTTAGCAAATCTCTCATGTCTTTTTTTCAAGGGATTGTAAGAAGTGAAACTTGACGAAGAAATCACTGCCATATCTGCACTCATGGAATAATGCTCTGTGATAATGTTTAGTTAAGTAAAGTACATGTGTGTATTTTATGTACGTACGTATGTGTGTATATATTTGTATGTATATGTATTATATGTGTATTTGTGTGTATTTTGTATGTGCACATGTATGTGTATCATATGTATACAATATGTATGTTGTGTGCGCATTTATTTTGTGTACATGTGTGTGAGAGTATGTTTGTGTATGCATTGTACATATATGCATGCATGCACACATGCATGCACACACATGCATATACATAAACATTGGTGTTTATGTGACTTATGTTCAATTTGTTTCCCTTAACTAGCTCTCCTTTGGGGACATAAATACATCAGACACTAGACAAGAAATTTACCAAATACTGTCTCTTGTGTCTTGAAAGAAGTGAAACTTGACCATGAGATCACTGCCGTATCTGTACTCAATGAATAATCTTCCTGTGGCAACATTTAGTTAAGCAGTGTGTGTGTGTGTGTGTGTGTGTGTGTGTGTGTGTGTGTGCACACTATATATGTGTATACACACATACATACATATACCCATACATACATACATACATATATCTGTGTGTGTACACACTATATATATGTATACACACATACATATACATATACATATATACACACATATATCTGTGTGTGTACACACTATATATATGTATACACACATACATATACATACCCATACATACATACATACATATATCTCTGTGTGTACACACTATATTTGTATGCACACATACACATACATACCCATACATACACACATATATCTCTGTGTGCGTACACACTATATATATGTATACACACATACATATACATACCCATACATACACACATATATCTGTGTGTGTACACACTATATATATGTATACACACATACATATACATACCTATACATACATACATATATCTATGTGTGTGTACACACTATATATATGTATACACACATACATATACATACCCATACATACATACATATATCTGTGTGTGTACACATTATATATATATATATGTATACACATATACATATACATACCCATACATACATACATATATCTGTGTGTGTACACACTATATATATGTATACACACATACATATACATGCCCATACATACATACATATCTGTGTGTGTGTACACACTATATATATGTATACACACATACATATATATACCCATACATACATACATACATATACCTCTGTGTGTGTACATACTATATATATGTATACACACATACATATATATATCCATACATACATACATACATACATACATATACCTCTGTGTGTGTGTGTGCGTGTGTGTGTAGGTGTATATACATATATATATAGTGATGTGACCTTGGTCATAAAATGTATGAACCTCAAGGACAAAGACTATTTCTTTTTTGTCTTGGTATCTTTAGTGAATCTGGCACAGAGTTGGCGTAATAAATACTCTTTGACTGACAAATTAGACTAATCGATAATTAAAGATGAATAAGTCACTTGTTAATCCTGCTTCCTCATCTACAAAGGGTGCTGAATTTGTTATTATATAACCTGGGTTCTACACTTTGGGCCTCAGTTTCCTCATCTGTCAAATGAGAAGTTTCTTCATTTATAAAATGAAGAGTTCCCTCATTTGTAGAATGAGGATATGAATATAGATGATTATTTAAGCCCTAAGATTATGACCCTAAATAGAGTTTGTAATACTTAAAGTATCTACTTCTCTCAGAACTGCTTTGAAAAAGAGAATTATATAAACTTTTAAGTAGTTCTTTATAATTATGAGTTACTAGGAGCACAGGGATTTGCTTTATACATCTGCATTCAAATGTTTCTACAGTCACCAAAGGCTCATGCTAGTTAGTAAAATTTAAACACACACACACATATCTCCCTTCACCTCTCCTCCCATCAAACATTACTCGGCCTTATATGAAATACATTTAACACATATACTCATCTATAAATCACTTATAGGAAAATGGAAGGTGTTTTAATACAGCATTTCCCTGAGCAAAATGAAGAACTGGTAATTATATGACACCTTAAAATCTTTCCTTTCTGAGATCTCAGGCATTTTATTTTGTACAACAATCCTTCCAGCCTATGGTCCTAAAATATCAGATTTCTGACCAAGTGCAGGACTAGGACACTTGATTTTTTTTTAAATGATAATTTAAAAAAAAAAAAGGACTTTGCAAAATGTCAGGTATCATTTTCGTCAAAACAAGAAGGGGGTTGGGGCGAGGTTAGTTTAAAGACATTTGCATCTAGGCCTTCCCAACCAAAAGCTTGCTCTCTCTGGGTCTACAACTTCAATAAATTAAGCAAGTCACACCATCTTAAAAGTTTAATGCTAATGCTTTCTGAAGGAATGATTCTATTTTCTAATCACAGAGCTACTTTTGCAAGGACCATGTGTAAGAATTTGTGGCTTGGCCTCCTGAAAGAGACTTCCTGCTCATGTACAAAAATACTCTGGGTTGAGTGCTATTTCTAAATTCTGGTCTTTTGCTTTTTCTGTTCCCTTTTTTGTACCCCCCCACCCTCAGCTTTAACCTCCTTCTGATGAATCCATTTATCAGCCTTTGAATGTCTTCATTTGGAGGCATCATTTTGTCTTTGTACCCTCGTAGGCCACTAAGTAGCCTAGACATTCACAAAACTGGTGAATGAGATTATACTGAAATACATCCTGGCACAGACCCCTCCCCTACCTCAAATACCCCTTCACAGCCTAAAGCACAGTTGACAACATAATCACACAGTCTTCTATAAAATAAGAGCCCTCCCCAACAGAAGCTATTGGGCAATTCTTTGACAACATGTTCTGTAATCAGCAAATGCAAACTTCATTATCTACCTCTAGGACCCGGATAAAAATAAAATAAAAAATTAGGGGACATGATAAAGAGCATCAGGGAGGGATCCATTTCAGAACCAAGAAGTATTTCATTTAAAACCAAATGAGATTTTATGCATCCATGATGTATAAACATATTGGCAGAAAATCATTATTGGATTCGAGTCTTCATTTTCCACAGGCGGCCCTTTCCAAATAGACTCAAATTAGCATCTTTTTTTAGTTGGCATTTTTTTTTGTTACTTGAATTTATAAGGACTTTTCTTTTTAAATTGTCTTTTGCATTGGGTATACACAGAAATTGAGCACAAAAGGCAAAGATATATGAAGCTGCCTCTTGCAATTACTTTTTACTAATGCAATTTGAGAGAGGTGGAAAAAATCAAATTAACTCTCAAGCAAATCCACTTGTGATTTGAATTTGGAAAAAAAAAGGGAGAGAATCATCTTTAAACATTTGAGACTTATGCATAAGGGAAGACTTGCTTTGTGATTGCAGGCAAATCATTTTTTTCCTGTCTCACTTTCTTCACATGTCTAAAAGAGGGTCATTAATATTTGCTTTACATAGAATGATAGAATTTTTAGAGCTAGAAAGGAGAGATCACAGAGACCATTCTATAGGTGAGAAAACTGCAAACCAGTCATGGTTTTGGTTTACTTTGCTTTATTGTCTTCTTTGTTGTGATAGAGCTCCATTCATTGGGAGAGGAGGCTGGTATATATCTGGAAAGGATGCAATATAAGTACAAAAGGCATCAAAATAACTTGGGGAAAAAAAGACTCATCTTGTCCAAGTTTTATAGATAACCTAGTTTTATAGATAACAAATTTTGTAATTAAAATGATTATGAGGCAGCCAAATGGTGCATTGGATAGAGGCTGGGTCTGGAGCCAGGAAAACGAGTTCAAATCTAGCCTCAGACTCTTACTATGATCCTAGACAAGTCACTTAACCTCTGATTGACTCAGTTTCCTCAACTGTAATATAAGGACAATAATAGCACTTACTTTCCAGGGTTGTTTTGAAGATCAAATGAGATAATTGTAAAGTGTTTAATAGTACCTGACACACAGTAGGTGCTATATGTATGCCAGATATGATTATTATTATTCATCAATTTTATAGGTAGGGTTCAGAGGGTTTCGATGGCTTGCTCATAATCACAGAGCTGCTTAATGGTAGAACTGGAATGACAGTTCTGGTTCTATCCAGTTTCTCTTCATCTCACTTTGTCAGATTTTTTTGTAATTCAATTTATCATTTTTTAAATTTATTTTTAGCAAGTCAAGTCATTTTATTAGAACTAACACTGAACTAGCAATCAGGAATTGTTGTTGTGAGGATCAGATGAGTAAATGGATGGGAAGAACTTTGAAAATTATTATGTGCTGTACCAGTGGTTCTCAACCTGTGAGTTATGTTCAATTTGTAACAATGAAAATACATCTTGCATATCAGATAGATTCATAACAGTAGCAAAATTACAGGAATGAAGTACCAATGAAAATAATTTTATGGCTGGAGGTCACCACAACATGAGGAACTATATTAAAGGGTCATGGCATTAAGGTTGAGAACGACTGTCCTATACCAAAATATCACAGAGTTATTTTGACCATAAATATGTAATTGCTGATCTTGTGATCCAAGATCCAGGCCCTTCCTGTCTCCCTCTGCAAGGAGGGAGACCAGAAAACAAGAAGTAGACAGGAAGGATTAAAGCCCTACACTCTTTGTATCAATAATCCTTAAAGACTGAGCTTAATTATTCATCTGCCACTTCTCCTATGGCTAAAAATGTCCTGCCACCTTTTCCTCCTTCCATCCTTGTATTAATCAATTACTATCAACATAGGACCAAAATGTCCCCAACTATTACCTCTAATTGCTCAATACCATCTTCAGTTCTATCCCTCCCATGTCCCACACTAATGTCACACCCCTTCCACTGTGCCCTCTGAAATTCCTGTTCTGTAGTGAAGAAACTTTCCTTCATTCTGGACCTCTTTCTCTCATACTCTTTTCATCTATTTGCCCGGAGAAAGACCTGGCTCTCCCTACATGCCATTGCACCCCTCTCTATACTCTAAAATACTGGCTATACCTTCAAACCCTCCAATACACTATTTCTGGAAGAGGAAGTCAGAATATTCCTTGTTTCCCAATGCCACTTTAATAATCTTCCTTTACCACCATAACTCAGCATTCTCTCCACCTTTGAAGTTCACTCATTTAAAATGTTCTAACCAATCCAGATCATGGTGGCTATAGTGTGCCAGCCCCTATAATCCTCTCTCCTTTTTCAAGGAATCCAGCATCTAGGTGACAGTCTTCCTCCCATACACAATGCTGTTCTTTTACTAGGGGACTTCAACACCCATGCTAATGCTCCCCTAATCTCTCTAATCTCTCAATTCATCCCTCAATTTCCATAAATCCGATGATCTATTCCTTTACTCTACCATACATAAGGTTGGTTTGCTACACTCTAGATCTTACCATTCCAACCATTTACTCCATTTCCTTAATTTAGAACTTCAAAGTTCCCTTTTCTGACCATAACCTCTTATCTTTCCATCTCACCCTCAGTCCTGGCCTATTTACTACCTTTATCATGACCTCCACTACCTCTGTCTGATAGTATTTTCTCAGCTCATTACTCTTGCTCTGACTTTAGTTTCCAAGATTTCCAATCTCAGCTCTATACTGTCTTCTACTCTCAAGTTCCTCACCCCTTTCCATCATTCATCCTTGCCAAGCCTTAGCCCTGGATAACTCCCACTCTCAGCTTCTACCACTCCTACTCACATAATGAATGACAAATCGAAGGATGTCACCCCATCATTAGGACTATATTATGAATTCATTTTATCCAACTTCAACCAGAACTTGATTCAAGCAATTCTTTTACTTCTCTCTAATTGATTCCCTATCTTACTACCCATGGAAATTATTCCAATTCTATCTTCCCTCCCCAAGCTTCCCAAATTTCTCTCTTCCTCTTCTCTCTCAACTGAGAACTTTGACTCAGGAGACCTTGAGGCAGCTAGGTGGTTTGGTGGATAGAACACTGGAGCTCAAGTCAGGAAGACCATATTTCAATTCATCCTCATACACTTACTAGCTATAAAATCGTGAGCAAGGCACTTCAACTGTGTCAGCCTCACTGTCATCATCTGTAAGATGGGGATAAATAATTGCACCCACCTTCTGGTATTTTTGTAAGGAAAGCACAAAATAACACTTGTTAAGTGCTTTGCAAACCTTAAACAGCTATATAAATGCTAGCTATTAGTCTTACTTTACTAAAAAAACAAATTGAGATTATTTGGCATGAGTTTCCAGTTCTCCCCTTGTCTTCATCTCAAAATCCCTTGGCATTATAACCTCCATTCCCTTAGTTTCTCCACCTGTTTAATTGTTTCTTCTCGGTCTCCTTTGCTGGCTCAGCATCTGTATCATTTTATCCTCTTCCTAACTATAGGTTTCCTCAAAGATCCTGTCCTGTCCTATTATCTCCTTATATATTCTCTCTGCCTTAATAAGCAAATTGCGTTCCATGGATTTAATTATTATCAGTTTACAGATGAATCACAGATCTATATGCCCTGTCCCTGAACTTAAGTGCCTCATTACCAATTGACCACTGGACATTTCAAAATTGATGTCCCATGAGCACCTGAAACTCATGGCCAAAACAAAGCTCATTATTCCTCCTACCCTTCCCCAAAAAAAGCCACTTCTCTTCCAAATTTCGCAATTTCTGGCTTTGGACTCACCATTCTTCCAGTCTGCCATTTTGTAACTTCGGTGTTATCCTTGACTCCTCACCCTTCCTCACCCCACAAATACAGTTAATTGTCAAATTTTGCTGTTTCTAGCTCCACGGCATATATCACATTAAATCCTTTCTCTTTGCTCATACAGTCACCATCATAGTTCAGGCTTTTATCAAGTGTCCCCTAGACTATTGCAACGGCCTCTGAATTGGAATCCCTGTCTCAATTCCTTTTTCCTTATATTCCATCCCCACTGCTACCTCGTAGGATTCCTCCCTTCTTTCAAGACATAGCTAAAGTACCACCTTCTATCTGAGGCTTTTTCTGATCCCTCTATTTGTGACTGTCCTACCTCCCAAATAGTCTTATTTCTATTTATTCTTACTCTGTATATTCTTATGCATGTATTTGCTGTCTTCTCCATTAGAATGAAAGTACAGAAAGTAGAGATTGTTTTATTCTTTGTGTTTATATTCCTGCCACCTAACTCAAACTGGGAGTTTAATAAGTGTTGTTGGGACGGCTAGGTGGCTCAGTGAATAGAGCACTGGTCCTGGAGTCTGGAGGACCTGAGTTCAAATTCTGCCTCAGACACTTGACACACTTACCAGCTGTGTGATCTTGGGCAAGTCACTTAACCCCAATTGCCTTGCCTTCCCCCTCCAAAAAAAAAAATCATTTTTTAAAAAAGTGTTGTTGATTAGGAAATAGATAGATAACTAGGTCCTAGTTTGGTACACCCAAGGCGTTAAAATAATCAAGAAGAAAGTCTCCAATTCTTTGGGTGGCTCCTGTATGGGAAAATGATGGAAACAAATGGAAGATGACAAGCTACAGAGAGGTTTGTTTCCCTCTGCCTCAGTGGTGAGAATATACATATTTATAAACTCACAGATATGTCAATGTATCAATCCATCAAGGTAAACTATTCTAATGTTTTACATGATTACACATGTATAATCTATATCAGATTGCTTACTGTCTTGGGAAGGGGGGGAGCAAGGGAGCTAAAGATAGAATTTGGAACTCAAAACTTTAAAAAAATGTTTAAAACATTCTCACATGTAATTGGGAGAAAATAAAATATTTTTTTAAAAGAAAGATAAGCTATCGTACTCAAGCTCTCAGGGAAAAATCTGAATGAATAAATGAAATTTGGTAGCCCTTGCTTCTTTCTCTGAAACCCACTTAAATATAAAATGATGCTTCTGCCACTGAATCTGAATATTCTGCCTACTATTTTGCCTTTTTAAATTTCTTCGAAGCTCAGGATGGATTATTTTAGTATCACCAGGGATTGCTTTAAATGTTTGCAGAGTCTAATTTGCAAGGCTTGGAAAAACTATGGCTCAGTAGAAAGATTTGAAGTTAAAGGACCTGGGTTAAAATGTTAGCTTGGCTTACTTACTGCCCTGGTGACCCAGGACACGGACCTCTCTCCAGATTCTGTTTCCTCATCCCTAAAATGAGGAAATTGGGATAGATGACCTCTGCATTCCCTTCTAGCTCTAAATCAATCATCCTATGATTCTGTAACTACACTTCTCTAATCTTCTGTTTTTCCTTCTAGGGAAGTTCAAGAATTAGCTGTCAAAGGCATTCTGGGAGGCTTCTAAATGCATGCTCTATTAGCAGCCCAAGCACAAAACAGTTAAACATGTGCAGCTTGTACCCAAGCTTCACTCTTAGCTGGATTTTTAATATTGCAGGAGAATGTCACCTCTTGGGAGAAGAAAAATAAAGGAAAGGAATATAACTGACAGACGTTTTCAAAAAAATTCTACTATAAAATAGGGGAAAATGATCAAATGAATAACATTTTCCAGTCCTCATATCAAAGGCATGTGGTAGGTATTTAATTTCCCTTGGAAACATCTGTATAATCTCTGGAAAACTAGCTTGTTTTTCCCATCATCTGATGTTCTAATTGCCCCATCCATCTTTAGTTTGTGTAACTAAACATGTGAGTATCAAGCCGACACCTTCTCTGTCAAGAGATAAAGGAGATTTTGCTAACTCCTGGGGGAGAAAGTGGAGAGAAGAGCAGAGAGGATGGATTATAGAAAAGGCCCTTAAACTATGATCTCCACACTGATACTTATACCTAATGCCACACTTCCTGCCTCTCAGGAGCCCCTCAGATACTTCCTGGGCAGTAATGATAGAAAATAACAATATTTCAAAAGTATCAACAATTAAATTCATCACAGGAAAACTACACTCATTTCTCTAGCACTTGTGAAAAAGGGAGACAGCTAGGGGCCTTCAGCATAGGCCTTATTGCACCTCTAAATTCAGATGGAAGCCACTGGAGGGCTTTGAACAGGAAGATGATATTGTATTAAGATGATAAGGTCGTTGATATGATAGATTGATTGAAAAGAGGAGAGACTGGGGGCCGGGAGAATAGTTGGGAGTCTATTATGATCATCTAGGCTGGAGAATAGAGTGGAGAAGGAGTGATAGATGTGAGAACTGTTACAAAGGTACTATAGAAGCAACACTGGGGGTGTGGGAGAATATTATAGAGGATGAGGCTTTAGGAAATACTCCCTTGTCTATGGAGGAAGATGAGGAACATGCAAAGCAAAGAGAAAAAGTAGTCAAAAGGAACAGTGGCTCAGAAGTCAAAGGAGGAGGGACTATCAAAATGGAGGAGGGTGATAGACAGTATCATATGCTACAGAAACATGAAGGAAGATGAGGACTGATCTTCCATGTCCCTACTAGGATTAACTTTCTAAGATATCTCTCTCATCATCATTTTCATCATAATCTATCTCTATCTTGAGGGCAGGGGATTTCATGTTTGTCTTTGTATACATAGGGCCTAGCACTGTGCTAAATAAATGCTTGCTAAATGAGTGACTGATTGATCTGTGTTCACAAACTTCCAATGCTTCATTGCCAAAAGGCTTATGTCTCAACTCCTCATCCTGGAATCTAGTGATCTTCCAAATCTGATTCAATCCTACTAAGTCAATCTTATTTTCCAATATGACAGAATAAGGTTAAACTTGCAACCTGAATATAATATGTTTATTCCCAATCTCTTAATTCTGCTTATGAAACTTAAAAAGGGAAGAGGTCGTGGTCACGTGATTACCACAAGGAATAACCAATAGATAGCCTCTATGTTACCCATTCAATGGCAAGAGAACTCAAGAAAGGCCCCCAACATGTTGAGTGGACTTTTGAGTTACAATCTGCATCTTGACAGGAAATACCACATCACTGAGATCACCAATTCATGGCAGTATTGGCATTTTAGCATTGAGACCATCTTTGACTTTCCTCTTCCTCCACATCTACACATTTAAATCCTTTATATCATCCCAAGCTCAGCTCAAATCTCACCTCCTCATGAAGTCTCCTTTAGGTTTTGCCAGTAACATGGCTTTCTTTTTGTTTGTCTCTGTCTCTATCCATGTATCTCTCTTTCACTCTCCCCTTTGCTTTCCCATAGCATATATCATAACAATATTCATACAAACATTTTGGCATTTAATTTTTTTTCATATAATGATTTATATTCTCTTCTAATTATACCTTGGAGCATGTCAGCTCCACGATGAAACTGTAAACTCCTTGAAGGCAGGAACTGTGTTTTAAACTTTTTCTTCTCTTTATCCTCAACATTGCACAATGCTAGGCCCATAGTTGCATAACTCAATTGATTTTTACTCATTAGCATCTATAATGTAAGATTTGAGTTCTAGAACAAGTTAGAAAAATCAGCTGCTAAAAGCAATATTTTAACCACATTATGACTCAAAAAAGCTGTAGAAATTACTTAAAAGTTCAAGTTGTACTCACAGCAGAAAATTACTGACTATTTCTCACCTGCCTAATGCATTTGACTTTCCCACTGAGATTTCTCCCCTAAAAAACATGCAAACTTTAGCTTCATTGTTAATTCTGCTCTGTTGGTCTGACTGGTCTAATCTCTCTCCCTACTTTGTGTATCTCATTGTCTGTAAATTTTCATATAATCATAGAATGCTATAGTGGAAAGGGGCTACGGAAGTCCCCTAGTCCAGCCCCTGATTTGTAGATGAGAAAAATGAGGCTGAGGTTTGAATTAAATAGTTTACAAAATGAATGTTCAGAAGCAATAGAACCAGGAGATATGTCACATCAATTAATCAAATGTAGAATCCCCTGTGTCTTTGTCAATAGTTGGGCTCACAAAAGTTTGGGAGTCATTTGCATAAAAATGTGGAAGCTGATGAGATGACCCAGAGACAGGGAGTGTAGCAAGAGAAAAGAGTGAAGACAGAGCCATGGGTGATCTTTTCATTGACAAATCAAAAGAACTAGGGTTGGGAGATGAAGAATTTAGAACAGAGATTGGTTCAGTCTTCACAATCTGTCAAAGCAATTACCATGTGCCAGAAGAGCCTTCTCAGGAGCCCATGGGACTCCCAGAGAGGCTGATATAAGACATTTTTTCCATAAGAAGTCTCTGCTTCCAAAACTAGCTTCCTTCCTCTTTGCCACTCACTGAAGTCTATGTTGGTTGAGCTTCAAGTGTTAATAACTAGTGTTATTAGTATTAACTAGTATTAACTAGTATTAACCATGGTTTATTACCCTTAAGATTTTCATCACAGGGAAGACTAGTTGCAAAATTGATTTAAATTGTATTTTTAAATAGGTGTTCACTGGCAATAGACCAAGGAGATGAGATTAATAGTTCAAATGAAGAATCCTGTAATTTTGGTCATTACTATCACCCAAGATGATATTGTTAAATCTTTCTAGTTTTTCAACTTAAATTCCCAAATTTGTTGAAGTCATTACCCTATGAAATAACTGGACCTCACCCAAAATTCATTTCTGATCACTAGTCATGGAGTAATATGAATATGGATTTAAGTAAATTAATTGCTTTATTAAGCTAGGTGGTGCAGTACAATAGAATGCCAGGCCTGGAGTCAGGAAGACTCACCTTCCCGAGTTCAAATCTGACCTCAGAAACTTCCTAGCAGTGTGACCCTAGTCAAGTCACTTAGCCCTGTTTGCCTTAGTTTTCTCATCTCTAAAAATTATTTCGCAAATGTGCTTTGTATTTTCCTATAATCATAGATATGCCTGAAATTCCTTCCCTCCACTTTTGATATCAAAATTCTACTCATCCTTTAAGGCCCAACTCAAAGGCCACCTTTTTCCCCATAAACTCCTCTGAGCATTCCAGTCAGTGTAATTTTTGTTTAGGGAGTTTTTAAGTGTTTTAGCCTTACAACAAAGAAAAACAATTAAAACGATACTAATGAAACTTTGGGACCCTCCCCCTCCTTTTCTTGCTGTCCCATTTGGGGAAGAATTTGGTGAAATCTGCCTCTCAACCAACGAGAGAGGAGACAGTTGGGAAGGGGGCTTGACAGAATTAGGGTATAAATTCTTGCACTGTCTTTTGTAACACGCCTCTTCTTCGTGATGAGTCACGGGGAAGACCTCTCTCTTCTCCCAGAGAAGAAAATAAACTCTTGTTCTTATCCTAAGAGATTTCTGTGTTTATTTTTTCCCTAAATTAAGGATGAGGGTTATTTTTTATTCCAAACAAAAGGAAGGTAGGTTTCATCATCTATTCTCTGGGACTGCTTGTTCATTGTTGTATGTTCATTATGTGTGTTGTTCTTTTGGATTGGTTTAATTCACTTAGGCTTCTGACTTTTCAGACCTCAATGGCACATATTAGCTGTAGTCTCATCCTGTAACATCTATTAGTCCCTGCCTCCATTTTACCTAGAAACATTTCTCTGTTGTGTCAACCCCCTTCTGTCATTGGTGAATTCTTTTTGGGGGCCTCCATTTTGTGGAGGGTTTGGGGCCAACCAACCTGCCTTTCTAGACCAGATGCCTTCACCTCTTCTCAGTTACCTTTTGGGTGTTGTCTTCCCTTGTTACATCTTAAGCTCCTGGAGGGCAGGGATTGTCTTTCTTTTTGCTTGTACTTCCCCAGCACTCAGCACCTCGCCCATAGTAAGCACTTAAATTCTTATTATTTGCTTGGCAGCCTTTATTAGTTCATACAATCTCCCCAGGTTTTCTGAATTCCTCATATTCCTTATTATTATTATCTTACTCTACACTAATATTTTATTATAAAACTCAGCTTAACCATTCCCCAACAGATGTGATGACCCTGCTGGAAAGGCTTCAAATACAGGGGCCCACCAAGGTGGGAAAAAGCAGACAAAGAAAAATGAAAGTGATTGACAGCAGCAATGAAGGAGGAAAAAAGAGAAGTTAACAGTCCCAAATTGAGAAGTTTTCACTCATCCCATACACTTTCAATAGACATGCAAGGTGATTAGGAGGACCAAAGGAGGCAAGTGTTATCTGAGGTGATAACAAAATTGGTTGGTTTCGTTTTAATTGTTTTTCTTTGTTGTAAGGCTAGTTTCAATTGAGGGTGGAGAGGCTGGGAGGAGACTGTACGTAGAAATGACTTTAATGTTAAAACAAAAGAGGTAGATAAAACTTCTAACTAACAAAGAAACCAAGGTCACCTCCACCTTTAGAGGAGACGTCAGAGTAGGCCTTTAGTGGAAGATCCTGCTGTTGTCTTGGGTTAGAATATTACAAGTGCATCACCTCTACCCTCTCCCTAACATGTAGGCTCCTCAATCACAGAGGACATGGTGAAACCTTGTTTGTACGCTAGAACTCTTCACAGTTTCACATATACTAAGTCCTTAGACATATTTGTGATTTATAAGCAACTAGAAAGAAATTGCTATCTGCATTTTAAATTGTGCCAAGATTAAACTTGCCTTTTTAGAGTTTATTTTCTATTAATCAATAGTGTTTACTGAACATTTGCTATATTCATAGCCCTGGACTAGGAGCTGCAAGGGATATATATATATATATATATATATATATATGGAAAGTATAAGACATAATTAAACTGCCTTTAAGAAGCTGATGATCTAGTGTGTAAGAAATACCTAATATGATTAATATAATTATGCCCCCAAAAAAATTTCAGAGAAATGATTGCAAATTATTTGAGAACTTGTATGTATTTATCACTTTCCCCTACAATAGCCGGGTGAAGTGGGTATTGTTGTTGAGTTGTTCCAGTTATGTCTGACTTTTTGTGACCCCATTAGGGGTTTTCTGGAGTAGTTTGCCATTTCCCTCTCCAGCTCATTTTGCACATGAGGAAACTGAGGAAAATAGGATTACACGGCTAGGGTCTGAAGCTGGATTTGAACTCGAGAAAATGAGTCTTCCTGACTCCAGGCCTGGTGCTCTATCCATTGTCCTAGCTAGCTACCCCTGCGAGGTAGGTAGTACAAATATTATTGGCTTTATTTTATCAATGAGGCAGGTGTCAGATAGCTTGCATGACTTGTCATGTCCCACAGTTAGTATCAGAGCCAGGACTTAAATCCTCTTGTCTCCTAGATTCAGCATTCATTACAGTAGACAAGACTGCTCCATTGGTAGTAAGCACGGGAAGCTTCATGAAAACCATAGTGGTGAAGTCTAGGGATATTATGACCCCAAAATTCAAGGGCAAGTGACACAGGTTCTGCCTTGAATGAATTCAACTCAAGTCTTCTTTCAACGAAATACAAAGTTTATTAGAACAGAGGTTGGGGTGGGCAAGATTTTGAGAATCCATGCCTTTGTGATGCTTGTCAATCTTCTATTGACAAACGAGTCAGATTAAAGCTGAGCACTGATCAGACTCTTAAGGAATCTGAGCATTTTAATGGAGGCAAGATGGATCTTTTATACAGAAGACTGTGTGGACAGAAAAAGGATCTAGATCAGTGGTTCTCAAACTTCCTAATGCAGCAACCCTTTAATACTTGTAGGTGGGCGTATCTACATGTGGGTGGACCTGCCTGGAGACAGAGGAGCAGTGGTCTTATTTCCTAAGACCATGAGAAATATGTGTTTTCTGATGGTCTTAGGCAAGCCCTGTGAAAGAGTCGTTCAACCCCCAAAGGGGTCACGACCCACAGGTTGAGAACCACTGGTCTAGATGAAATTAAGGAGTGAAAGTCTAGGGTGAGACCAAGTGCAATGAGGGCCACAATGAAAAGGCAGTTAATTAACTGGGAAGGGCCTGTTGACTTTCTGTTATGATTTTATGGGAGAACATTTTTATGGGACTTAGGCCACATGGGAAAATCCAGTGCTTTTCCTTTGTGGGGTCCAAATCCCAAATACATGGTCTTTCCTTTTAGGGGTTCAGATCCCATCCCCATCAGCAGCATTTCCAGTGGGTCTTGGAAGATGAGTAGATTTGGATAGAAGTTGAGGGTGAGTTATGTGGAAATGAGTATTTTGAGTGGAGGAAAAGAGATGACTGCCCCTGAAAGAAAAGAAGAGTGTATAGAGGAAAAAAGTGAGAAATAATATTAGATAACTAGAGTGGGACCACCTTGTCTTGGACATAAGAAACAGTAAATGCTTGTTAAAATGAATTAAATGGAATTGAGCTATGAAAGGCTATAAAAGTCATTACAGAAATTCAATCTTAACCAGTACAGCAATAAGCAGTCATAATCATATGAGTGAAAATTCGAAGTATGATAACCAAGGAATTGATAACTCCAGATCCAGGCATAGTAATATAGTAGAAAAAGAAATTAATTTGGAGATATGACTAGGGCAGCTACGTGGCACAATAGATAAAGTTGTGAGTCAGCAAGACTCATTTTCTTGAGTTCAAATCCTCAGAAACTTACTAGCTTTGTGTGATCCTGGGCAAGTCACTTAACCCTGTCTGCCTCAGTTTTCTCATCTGTAAAATGAGCCAGAGAAGGAAATGGGAAACCACTCCAATATCTTTGCCAAGAAAACCCCAAATGGGATCACAAAGTGTCAGACATCACTGAAAAATAACTCAACAACAACAAAAGACTAGGGTTCTAATTCTCACTCTGCTACTTAGTACTAATGAGAGCAAGGGTTAAGTCACTTAACCTCCCCAGGGCCCTATATCTTCAACTGCAAAATGGAGGGGTTGGACTAAATGGCCTTAAGGTTCACTTCCATTCTAAGTTCTATGAAATATCAAATTAGGAAGATTTATCTATCAGTGATATGTAGTATCGATTATGGAGGAGAGAATTGGGAGGCTACTGGAATAGTCATAGAGGTAGATAATACATCTGCATTAGGGTGATAGGGGTGAGGGAGCCCAAACAAAAAGATTTGTTGTAAAGAGTGTTTCAAGAAAAGATTCCATGGGATTTGTTGACTGGTTGGTTGCAAGATCCAAGGGAGAAAGAAAAGTCTAATAAGAACAAGCCTGGGATATTAGAAGAACAGGAACATTGGATAGAAGTGGGATATATGGAAAGAGGAACAAAAATTTTATGTTTTGGGGAAGATGATGAATTCAATTTGAGTTTAAAGTGATAGTGGAATATATTTATTTGTTTTGCATGACGAAACTTATGTATATGAGAGAGGACTTCTCTTTGGTAGGGATTGAGTTAGTGGGTAGTGATAGATACAAAAATGAAAAAGAAAAATATCAATAACATGCCGAGCATGCATAGAAAAAACAGCAAAAAATTCAGATAGAGATTGAAGAGAGGCAGTTTTGTACCTATTATATTAAAGTTAATATACACTATTTAAAAACAAGTTGCATGTAACAAATTCATTTTCTTTTTTGTTGAAATGTCTATGGATGATTAAATTCATGACAAATGTATAAAATATAAAGTTAAAAGTGGTAATAGGAAATCCAAATGTAGATCCTGTAAGCAGCTAAAAAACAGACTGGGAAAGGTGATAGCATTGCATTAAAGAAGTTGATTTTAGAGTCCCACTCATAGAGATTGTAGAGGAAAATGAGCGAATAGGCATGGAGAGACAAAAAGGTATAGAACACACAGCAGATCTCAGAGTATAAATGCTACTCCCTTTCAGAGGTTTATCAGCCTTATTTTCTAATCCATGGTTTAGTAGGTCAGCCACTTTAAGTCTATGTAGAAATGTAGAGAGCCTAATAAATAATAATCCTGTTTGCTTCCTTTGAGCTACCATAAAATGATACTTTTTTTTAAAAAAAGCAAAATATACAGAAAGAGGCAAATAGTTAGCTTTAGGTCAACCAGGAAAAGCTTTCAAGGGTGTTTGAGTGAGAAATTTAATATAGACATTAATTCAGGCCCAGATCATATTGGTCAATATACCAATGACCCCTTTTTGAATTAACAATTGTCTGATCCCTGCCAAGTCAGCTCCTGATAGCTGAGTTACTATTATATTACATTTGGTCTATTGAGATGTAATACCTGATGCTAATTTCATAATATTTTGAGCTCAGAGGATAGTTAACCATTAACACCAACTTAGCCCAGTTCTTAGTTTGACTGTGACCCCAGATTAGTCTCAAGATGGTCTAAGAGTAATGGCTTGGGCTGGGGGGGAGGGGGAAGCATGTCAGAGATGGCTTTTTCTGCTCCAGGGAAGAAAGGATGAAGGATAAATACAATGCCTTCTGTTGCTTTCCTCTGACCCCCAGGGATTGTCATTGGAGTAGCATTAACAATCTCCCATGTCTGACCACCTTCTTTAAGCCAGATGGGAAAAGCAAATAGTATACTTAGTGTATGGGGGAAGGGAAAGAATGAGAAAGACAGACCAGGGATATTATATCAGCAGTCTCTTTAAGTCAAATTAATAAACTCATTTGCAAATAGTAAAAAACCAAAAATTTAAGAAATAATTTTTAAAAACTTTTTCCTTTTTCTGTGTGCTTTGCATTTAAAAATGCTTTTAAAAAAATGAAGCAATATTGTCCATTTCTAGCCCAGCTAGGGAGGTCAAACAATGAGGTGTCTTTGCACACTGATAGTAACTTAAGCATCACAGGAAGATGGTAACAACTAATTTAGTTTTAGAGCCCTCTAAGAGGGTGATTTGCCAGATGGTCCTCTTGTGCCTCGATGAATGGGCTAGCTCCCTGGTCCTTAGAATGAAAGTACAAACTAGCAATCACGTTGAGGATCCTTCCCAAGAATCATGATGAGAGTGTTGTCCATTCAAACTAAGGTCTTCCTTTAATTCTTATATCAGATTTTTTTTATGAGGGGTGTGTGCTGGAGGGGGCTAAAAAAGGAGGACCAGCCTTGTGATTTTATCAGTCTAGAATAGAGACTACTATTGTGGAAATTTCTTCCATTGATATAGATCAGAAACTTATACTTTGAGAGAGTTGCCTAGAATACTGAGAATTTAAATTGACATGCAGGTTCAGAAAGCTATTTTGTGTTAGGGTACATAGGTGACACAAAATCAAGAAGGCTCATCTTCCTGAGTTCAAATCAGACACTTACTAGTAGTGTGACCTCAGCTAATCACTCAATTCTGTTTGCCTCAGTTTCCTCATCTGTAAAATGAGCTGGAGAAGGAAATGGTGAACCAGTATCTTTGCTAAGAAAATCCCAAATGGGGCCACCAAGAGGCAGACATGACTGAAACAACTAAACAGCAACAATAAATATGTTAAAAGGAGCACTTAAACTCTGTAATTCCTGACTTTCAAGCCAACTCTCTCCCCTCTTGCTCCGCTGCCTCTCTTCTTTATCAGATAAACTCCAAATTGTAGACTCAGCCAACTAGACTTCCATCTTGATAGTTGCCACCCTATTCATACAGATAAACACTATTAGAAGGGGAAGGGACCTAGTCCAACCCCATTTTTATTTTATTTTTTTATTTTTGGAGGTGAGAGGGCAGGGGAGGGCAACTGGGGTTAAGCACAAGGTCACAAAGCTAGTAAGTGTTAGGTGTCTAAGGCCAGATTTGAACTCAGGTCCTCCTGACTGCAGGGCCTGTGCTCTATTCACTGTGCCATCTAGCCACCCCCAACCTCATTTTTTTAAACTTTTGCAACTCTAATTCTCCTTCAAGTAATAACAAGGACTTATGATTTAGTTTGCATAGAGAATTCTCTAGATGAGGAAATTCCTACTAACAATTCAATTGGACACAATCACTGCAACCTATGGCCTTAGAGGAGGGGGTTCTTAACATGCAGTACATGAGGTTACATGGGATTCTTAACCTGCAGTACAATATTTTAAAAATATTACAATAACTGCATTTCAATGTAATTGTTTTCTTTAAAATTTAAATTTATTTTACTATTTAAATTTTATTTATTATTTACTTTAAATAATAAATAAGAATAATAAAAATAAAATCATTATTTATTATTAAATTTTATCATTTAAAATGTCATTCTGAGAAGAGGTCCATAGGCTCTACCAGACTGCCAAAGGGGTTCATGACTCAAAATGATGAAGAATTTCTTCCCTAGAGAGGTGAAGTAATCTGCCCAACATCATGCAGGAAATATTTGTCAAATTGGAACCAGATTGGAACCTTTTTGAAGTCAGCTCTCTCCGTCCACTATGCTATGTTGTCCTTTTGACACCCAATGATATATTAAATCTGATTTAGAATCAAAGGTTATTGTTGTTCAGTTGTGCCTGATTCTTCATGATCCCATTTGGGGTTTTCTTGACAAAGATACCGGAATGGTTTGTCATTTCTTTCTCCAGCTCATTTTACAGATGAGGAAACTGAGGCAAACAGTGACTTGCCCTGGCTCACACAACTAGTGTCTGAGGTCACATTTGAACTCAGCTGCCCAATGGATTTAATATAGAATTTGCTGGATTTAATACAGATACTCAATTGACTTGAGCCCTCCTGTAGTCCAGAACTCCCCAACCTGTCTCAACCAACCCTCAATAGCAGAGATGCTGAGTGAGAGACATCAGAGAAGGAAACACAATAGGATTTTCAAGGAAGCGTTGAGCAAAATGAAAGGAACAAAAAGAAGATACTATGCCCAAGAGAAAACCACTTTTGGGTTTAGAAAAGAAGTGAAATAAAATACCATGTCTCCCTTATCTGTCAGTGCAGCAGAGCTATTAAAGCTCTTTGCTGACAATGAAAGGACCACCCAGGCTGGAAGCTTCTAAAGAGTGAAGGGATTTTGTTCCAAGAACAGGTTCTTAACCATTCTCAATTTTCTTTCAGTGGCAATCATCTCTCCATGTATCACATTCTCTATTAAGCTACAAAAAATCAAATAAAATAAGATAAAACTAAAAAGCAGCTTTTTAATATGAACAAAAGGGAAAGATGGGGAGAAAAGTCAGTTGGAATATTTCTAAGTGTTTAACAAATATATGGGTTGTGTAGACATAGTAGACTAGACCTACTTCTAGCAAACACAGCGTTGGAACACCACAGCTCAATGATGCATTTACGACTCTGATGCCCAAATCATGTTTGCTTATCTCCAGCTATATAATACATCAGTTGGATGTACATAGTAAGGATACAAAATGGAATAATATTGAATAAAGTATGGTGTAATGGAAAGCTACTAGACTGGGAATTAGATGATGCCCAAGTGAATAGAGCACTGGGCTTGGAATCAGGAACTCATCTTCCTGAGTTTAAATCCTGCCTCAAATACTTTTTAGCTCTGTGACCCTAGGCAAGTCACTTCACCCTGTTTGCCTCAGTTTCCTTATCTGTAAAGTGAACTGGAGAAGGAAATGGCAAACCACTCAAGTAAGTTTGCCAACAAAACCCCAACAGGGTCATGAAAAGTCTGACACAACTGAAATGACCTATTTGGTGTTTTTTTGGCAAGGATATTAAAGTGGTTTGCCATTTCCCTCTTCAGCTCATTTTGTAGATGAGGAAACTGAAGCAAACAGGGTTAAGTGTCACACAATTAGTAAGTGTCGGAGGCTGGATCTGAACTCCGGAAGATAAGTCTTCCTAATCCCAAACCCAGTGCTCTATACACTGTACCACCTAACTGCCCCACCCCTTTTACCTCCTATAAACCCTCTTCACATATAAAAGAGAAAAAAAGGCAAAATCTTTGTAATAATTATGCGTAGTCAAGCAAAACAAATTCCCATACTGGTCAGGTCCAAAAATGTATTTCTTATTCTGCATATTGGAAGCCATTCCTTCTCTGTCAAGAGGTGGGTAGCATTTTTCAACAACAGTCCTCGGGAATCATGGTTGATCATTGCATTGATTAGACTTCTTAAATCTTTCAAAACTGTTCATTTTTTCATTGTTATTATAGTAGAAATTGTTCTCCTGGTTCTGCTCACTTAACTCTTTGTCATCAACTCATACAAGTCTTCCCAGATTTCTCTGAAACCATCCCTTTTGTTGTTTCCACAATTATATTCACATACTGTAACTGGTTGTAATGCCATGAAGAGCAGGTTTCCAGAAGAATGAACAGCTTTTAAGGTTCTGATTACACAATATAGTGAACACTCTATTTATTCCATAACAAATCAGAGCCAAAGACTGAGGAAGCATGACTGTGATGCTGGTACTTTTTATGAGCCTGTTTGTGGCTTTGTTAAGTCTTGACGTCCCAAGGAACAGAGACTGTGAAGGATTTAAAGTGGACTGGACCCTGTGAACTTCAGTGTTGAGCTGGACCTGCACGGAGAGCTAGGCAAGGAACTAGGAGCTGTCTGCCTTTGAATCCAGGTGACTGTTTAATGGATTCAGGTAGGAGCTGCCTGCCTGAGTCAAGATGAAAAGATCTCTCAGTGGGTACTGAGTAGTGATGAAATTGTAATTTACTAGTGACCTAGGGGTGGAGGGTCTGTGTATTTTCTGATGATTGAATAATGAATGATGAAGGATATTGAGTTGATTGGATGATTGATTGACTAAATGATTGTACTTAGTGATTGATGACTGAATAAGTGACTGATTGAGTTAACTTAGTGTGCCCCTGTGAGTGGAGAACTTTTGACTGCTGTACTTTGTGTTCCTTGAGGAGGCAAACCTCCTACTGAATGATTGAGTTACTAACTGATTGTTCTTTATTGAAAACTTTGTTGGCCACTGTGGTGGAAACGATGTGGCCATTTTCTGTAATAAGTTGTTGTGAAAGCTGTATTTTGATTATCTGGGAGAAGCTGTAACATTGTGAATGCTGTACCTTGATTTCTGTGAATGTTTTACATCAGCAACAGGAGACAGGAATTCATACCTTCTGTTTCTTTAACAGAGGCTTAATCTGAACTAGGTGCTAAGTATCTCTTAGTTTAGCAATACAAAAGGAACTTCAAATCTCATTACTGTTACACTGGTTCAGCCCAGTGATGGACAGCCCCTCAGTTTACAATTCTTTGACTCTACAAAAAAGAGCTGTCAACAATATTTTTGTACATGTAGGATCTTTTACTGTTTCTTTGATCTCTTTGGGGACACAAGCCAAATAGTGGTATAGTAGTGGTATAGCTAGGTCAGGTATAATTTCAAATTGCTTTCCACAATCACTAGCCAATTCACTGCTGCAACAACAATGCACCAATGTGCCTGTTTTCCCAAAGGCAACCCTCTCTTTTAATAGCTAAAAGAACTGAGGCCCAATCCAAGGAGGCAATGAGACTTGTCCAAGGTCCCATTAATAATTAGTAAGAGGGACTTGAACACAGGCTTCTGATTCCAAGCTCTTTGCTCTTTCCACTGTCATGCTAAGTGATTTCTCTTTGTATTCATGAATCATCTCTATTTGGATCTATGGTCACGTATCATCAAAAATCAACTTGAGGTTGAAAGCTTGATGTTTTTCTAGGCAAGAGGGGAAAAGAATTTCAGCTAATTTGGGGGCAAATTATTTTGTGTACTTCTTGACATTCCCAAAAGAAGGTTGTATTTTTGTGACTTGG
This sequence comes from Pseudochirops corinnae, assembly GCA_028646515.1. Lineage (NCBI taxonomy): Eukaryota > Metazoa > Chordata > Mammalia > Diprotodontia > Pseudocheiridae > Pseudochirops > Pseudochirops corinnae. Next base: position 45,254,597 of record CM053591.1, on the reverse strand, counting down.
AAACAATGGGTCTGGAGCTATTTTAAGGCTGTGACAGGACAAAACAGGAATAATTAAAATAGCAGTATTGTATTTTGTATTTCTTTTTTATAATGGCTACTTTTAGCAGTTTCCCCAGGATTACATCCTCTTTGACTTTACTTTTATATCCCTTGATTAGGGGTGCATACGTCACACTAATATCCTTGAGGACTGAACACAAAGCATCATTGTGTAACAGAAAGAGTGCTACCTTTAGAATCAGAAGACAGGGTGCCAACGGTGCCCACTTCATAGGCAGCTAGGTGGCACAGTGAAAAGAGTTCTGGACTAAGCATCAGGAAGACTCAGACACTTACTAGCTGTGTGACCCCAGGCAAGTCAACTGACCTTTGTCTGCCTCAGTTTCCTCATCTGAAAAATGAGCTGGAGAAGGAAATGGCAAATCACTCCATTATCTTTGTCAAAAAAACCCCAAATGGGGTCATAAAGAGTCAGACCCCACTGAACAACAATAACCTTTGATTCTAGATCAGATTTAATAGATCATGAGGCTTCAAGGGGACAACATAGCACAGCAGATGGAGAGGGCTGGCTTCTAAAAGGTTCCCATTTGACCAACACTTCCTGTGTGACCTTGGGCAGATTACTTCACCTCTCTAAGGAGGAAATGCAAAATGAGGATAATAACAGTGTCTACCTCCTTCCAGGGATGTTGTGAAATAAACATAAAATGAGATAATATTTGTAAAGCACTTTGCAAGTCTTAAAAATAATTCTAATTACTTTGGCTATTATTTAGTTATTATTACTATGGAGCTCTGCGAGTTTAGGCAAGTCACTAACCTCAGTTTCCTAAAGTGAAAAAGGGTTAAGAATATTTGTGCTGTCTATATTGCAGGGTCACTGTGAGGGTAGAATTAAATAATGCGTATTCACGCTGCCGAAAGGCAAGAGATCATTATTTGCTCTGTATTTCTCTTCCCGAAACAGTAAACAAGAATGTTCCTCTACCTCCTCCTGACCAACAGCCAGGAAATGACAGTAGAGCATTGATACTGGAACGGGTTCTCCCCTCTCTGATTCTAGAGTAGACAATAATAGAACTAAAAACCTACCTAACTGGTAAAAATCATTCTCCTATTAACTGTCTAACAAATACATGAGTGGCTGCAATGGAATCCAGGCCTGTGTTAGTTGGAATAAGACAAATTGAAGAATTTCACAAACTAGACCCAGTTTTCAAGGAGCTCATGCCATCTTTGCTGACATCTCATTCATTTCATTTCCCATTCACGGTTGCCCTTGGGGTTCATTTTAACCTGTAAAAATGTTCACTTAGGAGGGAAGAAGAAAAGGAGTGTCTAAAAATGGTACTTGTGGGGAGTCCCAAATGCCCTAGCTCTGGGAACCCTACCAGGGATAGCCCTGCTTGCAGATATTTGTGGGGATATGAGGCAGGGAGGATGTTGAAGGAGCCTCATGAAGGAAGAGCTAAAATCATATAATCCAAGGAGGTCAATAACAAGGGTAAAGGTATTTTATACATACACATGTGTGTATGTATATGTTGTTGTTGTTGTAGTTTGTCCTTTGTTCTCAAAGAGCCCCATGACATCAAGAAGGTGATGCCATGACATGCAAGTGAATTGGATTTAAGTGAGGGAGGGCTGTGCAAACTCACCATCCTCACTTTTTCCTCCAGAGTCATTTGGGTCCAGTGGCAGGATATGGATCAGGATGACTGGAGATGGTGCTGGATGCAGTGGGAGACCTTGGCCTTTTTAAGCTAAGGCCTTTAACAGGTCTCAATTTGACTGAAATAACTGCCTGTAATGCCATGCACAAGTAGCTTCCCAGAAGAATGCTACTGTCAATGGCTTTTAAGGTTCTGATTACACAGTATAGCGAACACTATTTATTCCATAACAAATCAAAGGAAAATATTCACAGCAAATCAAGATACAATATTCACAACATTACATCTTATCACAGAAAATCACAATATACTGTACACAACAGGTTATCATTAAAATGGCCACATAGTTTTCACCAAAGTGGTCACAGTATTTAGAACAAAGAACAAAAGAACAATCATCTGGTATCCCTAAGGAGGTTTGCCTCCTTACTTAATCATTCAATCATTTCAGAATACAAGTCAGTCTTCCACTCATGGGGGCAACTAGATTAATTTAATCAGTCACTTATTTAGCAATCAATTGCTAAGTGTTGCTAATCACTAAATAAAATCATTAGAAAATACACAAACACTCCACCAGTTAACTTAATCAGTCACTTATTCAGATTCACAATTACTAAGTGTCATTAATCACTAAGTACAATTATTAGAAAATACACAAACCCTCCACCCCCAGGTCTCTAGTAAACTTCAATTTCATCACAGCATTCAATATCCAAGGAGAAGCCTTTTCTTCACCTTGACTCAGGGTGGTTTCTCAGATTCCCTGGATCCCCTTCCATGGTCCCAGCTCCTACCTGAATCCACCAAACAGTCACCTGGATTCAGAGATAGACAGCTCCCAGGTCCTTGTCCAGTCCTCCTGGCAGTTCCTGGCAGCTACGCACTGAAGTTCACAGGGTCCAGCACATCTCAAAACCTTCACAACTTCTGTTCCTGGGAACTCAAGGATCAACTAAGCCACAAACAAAGTATTAGCAGCCTGGTCATGCTTCCCCAGTCCTCTGGCAGTTCAGCTAGCCTTAGGACCCAGAAGAAATCTCAGCCTTCCAGGCAGCAGTAGCCTTCCAGCAGCCTTCGTGGCAGCAACTTCAGCCTTCACCAGATTCTGGTCTCAAGAAAATCCTCTCTCAGTCAGCTTCAAAGATGCTCACTGAGAGAAATTATCTCTCTTTCTCTCTCATTCTCTCTCTCTCTCTCTCTCTCTCTACCTCTCTCTCTCTCTTTCCCTCTCTCTCTCCAGCAGAACAGTTTTTTCCACCAGTATCTTGTCAGGAGAAAATTCTGCTTCTTCCACCAGTAGCTTGTCAAGAGAAAATTCTGCTTCTTCCACCAGTAGCTTGTCAGGAGAAAATTCTGACTCTCTCTCTCTCTGGGGCTTTTCTTATATACATACACACACATTGGCTTCCTGTTTCAGCCAACTCTTTCCTGTTATGTCAGCAACAGGAGACAGATTTCACACCTTCTGTTTTTTTCACAGAGTCTTGACCAGTTACTAAGGGCTAAGTACCTGCTTACTTGACATAACAAAAGGGGGGGTCTTCAAATTTAAATTAATTAGCATTACACTGCCATCAAGTGATTAAAGCTAGGTAAAAATGAGGTAAAGAATGGCCTCTTGACCTACTTAAAAAAAAATTAATCTGGTAAAAGACCCTCAGGGTTTCTGGCCAAAACAGAAACAATTACTCTTTACATTCACTCTGAGTGGATCAGAGCCCAAACAATGAATAAGTAGGGCTTGGCCTGGGACCTATTGTTGGCCAGTCAATGATATGTGTGTGTGTATGTATGTCTGTGTGTCTACATGTGTATATGCATATATATATGCATACATACACATGGATACACACACAGAGACACATACAATATTCATAGCAGCATTTCAAAAGGCAGTAAAATAAATTACAAAGAACATGAAAATAAAGTAGGTGCCAATCTACTGGGAAGAAGCTGAACAAATTTTGACACAGGAACATAATGCAATATTGCAACAGAAAAGACAATGGAGATGAAGATAAGCATGATGAGACTGTGTGAATCAATATGAAGTCAACAGAAAGAAGGGACCAATGTAGACAATGAATATATAAACAAATGAATGTGAAGACGTATGAATGAATGAGAAGGGGAAATAGCATGTATTAAGTGCTTACCATGTGTCAGGCATTATGCTAAGTACAAGGGATACAAATATGAGAGACAGACAGACCTTGACCTCAAGGAATTCACACTCCCACAGAATGAAAGACAGCACATATAAGGAAGTGGTAGATAGAGAATGGAGTTTTGGTCAGGGAAGCCATAGTGATGATGAGTGGACATGCCCTTTCCAAAAGATAATGGTGATTGCTGTTGCCTTGGGGGAGAATGGAAGAGGAAGGAAACAGGCAGCAGCATGGCAGGAAGATGGCCAGGGTAAAGCACAGTGGGACATCTGGGACCCTTTCTCACTAATCAGAGCAGCACTAGGTGGAAATTCCAAAGGAAAGTAGGTCCTCCCAGGCACTGGGGCACTGGAAGACAGTTTTGAAGGCTGCTACAACAACAGTAGCCTCCAGGCTACATGGTAGAATGATGATGAGAGTGAATGATCACACAAAGGAAAGGAAACAGTGCTTAATCAGAACTCAACTTAAGTCCATGATCAATCTAGACCATAGAGGATTGATGAGGAAACAGACCTCCCTTTTCTCATTAAGGAGATGGTAAACTACAGGCAATAATAATAGCCTTTATATAGCAGTTTAAGATTTGCAAAGTGCTTTATAAATATTTTCTCATTTGATCCTCACAACTCTAAGAAACAGGTATCATTATGGCATTTAAATAGCTTATTTTGAAAACATTTATGTTGGACTCAAACACTGAGTCAGGAAGTCCTGAGTTCAAATCCAGCCTTAGACATTGTGTGCGTGATCCTGAGCAAGTCACTTGACTGCTCTGTGCTTCAGTTTCCTCATCAGTAAAAGGGAGATAGTAACTCTCTTCCAGAGTTATTTCAAAGATTAAATGAGATAACATTTGTAAAATGCTTTTGAATGCTATTATTATTATCACATCATTGTAATTATTATTGGCAGTTAAGTGGCAAGTGGCTGGAGTGTCAGACCTGGAGTCAGGAAGACTTGAATTCAAATCTGGCTTCAGACACTTACTAGCTGTGTGACTCTGGACAAGTCACTTAATCCTGTTTACCTAACCACTCCAGTATCTTTGCCAAGAAAACTTCCCCAAATGGGGTCATGAAGAGTCAGACATGACTGAAAATGACCGAACAAAACTAAAAATTATTATTATTTAATTAGTTAACTATTATTAAATCAGAATCCAGTCTTTCTCAACCCATCCTTTTTACCCTACTACAATTGAACCTAAGGCTTCCCTACGATGTTCATTTTAACATAACCTTTGTATCTTGTCTGGACCAATAAGTTTGACATTTCAGAGAATGCCTGGTGCAGGAATTCTCTCTCTGTATAGACAGATAACTGTCTACAGATAGTTGCATAGTCTACAGAAAACTGCAAGTTATTGGGTAGTTTTGGAGAGTTGCCTGGACCCTAAGATGTCCAATGAATCAGAGTCACATAGCCAATATATTATCAGGGGTAGAGTTTTAACCCACTTCTTCCTGACCCTAAGGTTAGCCCTATCTACTACCCTAAGGTGCTTCAAAATGGCTTAAAAACCTTATAAGGGCAGGTATAGTATATAGAAGTAGTGTAGTGGATAGAAAGCTAAGTCTGGAATCAGAAAGACTGAGTTCAAATGTAATTCTAGAGACCTTGCTCAAGTCACTTAACCGTGAAAGGCTCAGGCTCCTCAACTGTGAAATCAAAATAAGAACACCAACTACCTAACAGGGTTGTTGTAAGACTTTAATGAAATTATGTTTGTAAAGCAGTTAGCACAGTTCCTAGCACATCAAAGACACCATACATATGCTTACTCCCTTTCCCACTGGTCTCCTTCAGATACAGATTGAACTAGATAGCATTTGGGGTCTCTCCCCACTTTGAGATTTTCTTTTTTTCCCTAGTTTTGGGGTGTGGGTGTGGTTATGGGGTTCTATGTATGTTTGTACTTGGAGAGAAGGAAGGAACCAAGTTGGATTTATCCCAGGCTCTGAACCATCCCAGATTTAACAGTATCAAACTTGAAGAATCATAAAGGGCAGCCCTTCCCTAAAAGAGTTGTAATATTCCTTTCCCATTTCCAGTTCAACTTGGACATTCACCAGGAGGAAATCTGAGGCAGGCACCCTGCAGATAGAGGAAAGTGCTTTTAGCTCCTGATCATTGCTTTTAATTAAGGGTCCAGCAGGGCAATCTGCTGCTGTTCCAGGCAGATGCAGAGATTAGCCTGTTCAGAAACATGCCATAATGAATACTAAACATTTACTTTTTATCAAGATGATTTTATCTATTCAGAACATTTCAGGTTTGTTTGGTTTTTTTTTAAGAAAAGAGGCATTGAAGCTCAGTGCTGTACTTTTTGACTCACGAGGAAGTTGTACTGTGAATATCTCTTGTTCATAATAATCCAGAATTTATCACAATGCCTGGAACACAGTAAGAATTTAATAAGTGCTTATGTATGATGACAGCAATCAGCAAGTATTTTTTAGTGCCTACTACGTACCAGGAACCGTTCTAGATACTGGGGATAAAAAATATGGAACACAGTAAGAATTTAATAAGTGCTTATGTATGATGACAGCAATCAGCAAGTATTTTTTAGTGCCTACTACGTACCAGGAACCGTTCTAGGTACTGGGGATAAAAAATAGAAAAATGGAACAATTCCTGATTTCACTGAAATCTAACAGAGAAAACAATATAGACACCTCTAAACATAGAGTTGTCACTTCCATATTGTGACTTTTGCCATCATGGTTTCAGTATATTGGGGGCAGGCATAAGGCATTAGATGGGAATTTGGGGAGTCGTATAGAAGTTGCAGACAACACAGACACTATGACCAAGTACTTAACCCAAATTTTGTAATAAGGTACTATAAACATCCCATAAAAGAAAAAGGAAAAAAATTCAGTCTTCTTCTCTGTATGAAGGGAGGGCCAAAACATTTTAAATGGATTTTCCAGATCATGCAGGCACTGCACCCCTAACCATGGTAATGTGGAAGGAATAATTCTATGTATAATATGTAAAAAAAAAAAATGATTGAGTCGTGTATTTATATTGCATCTCTACGCCCCCATCCCAACACTCAAGGACTCTCATTTATTATTTAATTTTATTAATTGATAGATAGTTGGCATTTTTATCTTGACATTTCTGTGTAGAGTAGTGTGGGAGACCTATTTGTGTTATAGATAAGAAATATGAGATATGAGAAAATGGAATTAAAATATTCCTTACCATCTCTTTCATGAATCTGGTTTTCAGTCCTGATAAATCCACATAGGCAACCCTCCCTTAATTGCTTTAAGATTTGTAAAACACTTTACAAATCTTATCTCATTTTATCTTCACAACAGCCCAGGGAGGTAGGTACTACAGTTATCTCCATTTTGAAGATGAAGAACCTGAAGCACAAATTGCTTAAATAATTTGTCCAGGGTCACCTAGCCAGTTAGTGTCTGAGGCTAGATTTGAACTCAGGGACTTCCTGACACTAAATCTGTTACTCTTTCCACTGTACCTCCTAGCTTCAGTCATTTAGCTCTAGCTATTTAACCACTCTGAGCTTTCTTGTTAAATGGGGCTAAGAATGTTTGTACTACTTATGTGTGGGTGGTTAAAAGGGTGAAAGCATCCCTGGACTATTCAAAGGAGCATGCAATTTCTAGCCTAGTGTTTTTCTCCTACTCTAGTTTTCATTGTCTGTCTACAATGTCTCTTCAAGATATGTTTGCTGATGGACTAGCTCAATAAATTATCCATTTAACTCTGACATAGTCTGAACAATAAGCATCCTTCATCCATTGAGTGAAGCCCATTGGGGAAGGCTTTAAGGATGCTTCTATCTACTGTCTCTTGGACTCAATTTATAAAAAAATATGGCTAGTTCCCTACAAGTGTATTAGTCTTTTGTATTCCAGTTCCAAAAACCTAGAAACTGTTTGACTTAGAAAGGAGCCCTCTCTTCTACACAAGTAGTGTTAAGCTACTGGTACCCAGAATAACCTCTTTTGTCTTCCCAATGAATACATTGCTCCATAATTATGATAAGAAACCTATGAAACAATGTCATAAATGGTACTTAAGTATCACTGAGCTAATACTACTAAGAACCATATTAACATACCAAAGATCAAATGGATGCGTCATCTCATTAATGTGGTTATTCCCTGCAACATGCAAAAAGCAATCTGTCAGAGATAACTTGTTGCAAAAACTGTCCCCCAGTTTTCTGCTCTCCTTTTCATTTTTGTGGCATTGATTTTTTTTTGGTGCAAAAAACTATTCAATTTATGTAATCAAAATTATCTATTTACATTTTATAATGCCTTCTATATTTTCTTTGGTCCTAAATACTTCCCTTATCCATAGATACAACAAATAAACTATGCCACACTCTCCTAATTTGCTTATGGTATCACCCTTTACATCTAATCATGTACCCATTTTGATCTTATCTTGGTATACAGTGTGAGATGTTGATCTATAACTAGTTTCTACCATACTATTTTCTAGTTTTCCTAGCAGTTTTTGTCAAATAATGAGTTTTTGTTCCAAAAGCTTGGCTCTTTGGGTTTGTTGTATACTAGATTACAGTGGTCATTTACCATAATGTAATGTGTAGTTAATTTATTCCACTAATACACCACTCTATTTCTTAACCAGTACCAGGTTGTTTTGATAATTACTACTTTACAATACATTTTGAGATCTGGAACAGCTAAACCAATTCATACATGACCTGTGCAACCATTAAACATATCTTCATACAAGCTCACCACAAAGTTGAATAGTTTCAAATAAGGCTCAGTGCCTGCCAAAAGTCCAGGTCTCTTCAGAATATCAATGAATAGCTTTGTTCTTTTCAGAATGGCAGTTAATTCTACAGGCAAGTACTCTCTTCCTCTAGTAAAGTTCTCCAAAATCTCTATGATCTTGCGTTTTGGCAACCAGGAAGCTCTCCAAACAACAAAGGGAGAAGGGAGTTTGGATTGTTGTTCCATTGCTTTCAGTCATATCTGACTCTTTATGACCCTATTTGGGGTTTTCTTGGCAAAGATACTGGAGTAGTTTGCCATTTCCTTCTCCAGCTCATTTTACAGATGAGGAAACTGAGACAAACAGGGTTAAGTGACTTGTCCAGGGTGATATAGCTATTAAGTATCTGAGGCTGGATTTGAACTCATGTCTTCCTGCCTCTAAGTCCAGCATTCTATCTATGGTGTCAACTAGCTGCTCCCTAATAACTGGCATTTGCCATCCATTGTACCTGGGGAAAGTATATGTGTATTTGTTTACTATATATATATATATGTGTGTGTGTGTGTGTGTGTGTGTATGTACATGTATACACACATATATCTACATACATATACATGTGTGTATATGTATATTTACATATATCTATATATCTGCATTTAATTGAAACTTTCAGGGGAAGGCAGAGGGGAAAAACAAAGTAAAGAATGCACAAGAGAGAACAAAGGAAAACCTATAAGGAAGCAAAGAAAAGCTGGATAGCTTTGAAAATAATATATAGTATTTATTATATAACTTTTCTTGAAATGGAAGGTTTTTTTATATTGAATTCTCTCTTATATGCTATGTACATGAAAATATTCTCTTTTTCTTTTCTCATTTTGTATTTAAGTTTAAAATGAATAAAAAATTTTACCTCAAAAAAGCATATAAACACTCTTTTGCTTAGCTACCTCATCTGATCTTTTAGATCTCTTTCAGTACCAACATACTCTGACTGAGTGAATCATGTTTTTAGTGTGCTGTCTTTCTTCTAAAAGCTGACGGGAATTGGGATTTTATGTTATTTATTTAAAATTCTATTTAGTACAATATTTAATAACAGACTTTACAATCCATGAGGACAGGAAACATATCCTATCTAAACTTCTCCCCCAGGACTTAGCATAGTATTCTGTACTGAGTAGATTGCTTTAAAAATATGTCGGTTAACTACCAGATGATATTGGTGAGCAGAGCAATCTGAGTTGTCAATTTTCCCTTTGGAGCTGACTGCAAATGCACAGAAAACTCACCATTTCCTTTAGTGTGGGTAGAACTTCTGTAGAAAGCAAGGGCATGATTTTTCCTTTCCAATCATTTCACTCCCCCTCCCTTTAAGGAGGCTTTAAGGAGGCCTGACTTTCTTTTCAAGCCCTGTACACACTGCACGACTGAGCCATCAGGGAAACAGAAAAGCCTCCCACTTGCTTGTTTAACTCTCTGAAGGGTTTTTACTGGCTGGTGTCTCAGAGGAATCTTGTCCCAAAGATATTCTCATTCTCTCTCTCTCTCTGTCTCTCTGTCTTTCTCTCTCCCTCCCTCCTTCTCTCTCCCCTTCTCTCTCTCTCTCTCTTCTTCTCTGTCTCTCTCTCCCCTTTCCTCCCCACCTCTTTCTGCCTCTTTCTCTCTGAATGTTTCTTCCAGTACCTGTCATTCTCTCTATCTGTTTCTCTATTTGTCTCTAATGAAATTCCATTTCAATTAAATCTGTAGGTCTTGTATTTCCAGCCAGATTGTTCTGCCAACTCCAACCTGGATTTTTTTTTAAACTCAGTCATTAAAACCAGCCCCCTTTGAGTTTCTTCCCTTTCTTCTCAAACTCCTGCATGAATTCAGGTAGAATTGGCACAGATAGCTATCTAGTTGTTAATGTAGTGTCACATCCTCAATGAAAAAAAAAAAAACTAAAAATACTGCTGAAAGAAATAAGAGTTCTAAAGGGGCCAGCCTCCCAAGAACTAGGGGCCAAGGGAAGAGGGGGGAAAAACAATTAATTTCTCTCAGTGAGAGAGACAAAAGAAGGCATAGAGTAGATAAGGGTGGGTCCCCATTCTCAGGAGAGTATAAGGCAATAATTGAGTCAGTCTCACCAACAAACACCCATTCATGTATGTCAACTGGGCACTGGCAAGACTCCTGACATCTTCTCATATGGTAATATTCCTTGTGCTTATTCTCTTCTTCACAAGGGACTACAAGCCACTTAGCTCATAGCCTAACCTACAATGGAAAAATTCAGCATCCTAGATTCAGCCTCTGTCATTTTGCTCTATCCTCAGGGTCTCCTATCCTTTTGCCTTTCAAGAATTTCTGTCAACTTCCCCAAAGCCAGTGGCAGCCCTTGATTCTCTCTGACCTCTTGGAAGAGTCATTACAGGTGTTAAGGAATTGATGAAAGTAAGAAAGCAGGAAAGGAAGGAAGAAAGGAAGGAAGGGAGGGAGGGAGGGAGGAAGGGAGGGAGGGAGGAAGGAAGAAAGGAAAGAAGGAAGGAAAGAAGGAAGGAAAGAAGACATTGGTCAGAACTGCTCTCATAAGCCTCTCACATAGCAGTAATGAATACTTAAAGACAGGATTTGGGATCCTTTTTGCCTTCTCATTGTATTGTTACGGGAAAGTTTTTTTTTTTCACCCATTTACCAAAGGCTCTATCAGTCTTTTTATTTGAAGAAAGAGGGTTGAAGGAGGCAAGCAACCACTACCACCAACGAAAAGCAAACCCTAAATTCTCCCCTGTAAATAGCCTTATTTAAAACACTAACTTACCTTCTCCTAAGCAAACCCATCAATCATCACTTTAACAGGACCCAGGAGCTGTAGCTCAGGAATACGCTGGCGATGATTAGACCACATGGAATCTTAAGGAAGTTGGGTAATTTTAATCAAAACTAGCATTTACCATTAAGTGATGATCATGCAGCAGCACATGTAACTACAGCAATCTATAAATTTGGCGGGAGGAAATACAGTACCTCATTTAGCAATCACACAAAACATGGAAAATGTTGCTTTTTATTTCTACCATTAGCATCTCTGGCACCCCAGAAAAACACATGTACAGCATATTTTCCAGCATTCACTCTTTGCTAACAACCATGATTGAGCCTCACATGACTGTTTTTAAAATAAGTCATTTACATACCATAATAAAATGAGAAGAGAATGAGATCAGTTACTTTTCATAGCTATGGCCAAGAGAGGTTTCTTAACCAAATAAGAGGCAATTCACAAGAGGTAAAATAGATCAGCTTTATTACATGAAATTGAAAAACTTTTCTGTAAACAAAATCAATATAGCAAGGATAAGAAAGGAAGGTACCTACTAGGAAAAAAATATTTACATTAAATATCACTAAATAAAAGTCTACTGACCAAGATGCCATCATAGATTTGGAGCTAATATAATAACGACCGGTAATAACATACATATGACAACTATGTAATAATAACGATCACAGATTTGGAGCTGTGAAAATGAGCAACCGTAATAATCTAATAATGTTGGCAATAATTTGGCAATAGATCTAAAGAAGAGTCATAGGAAGACCCTTTCTTCCCTCCTCTGCACAGGTGGGGGATTACGGGTGTAGAATACGGCACATAATGTTGTACTTAGGTTGAATTGTTGCTGTTTTTTCTTCTTTCTTTTTATTTTTTGTCACAATGGATAGCTCTCTGGGTGGAAGAAGGGACGAGGGATGTATTGAGAAACAAGTGATGTTTAAAAATTTCAATTAAAATTTTTTTTAAAGAAAAAAGAAAATAAATTTAACTTAAACTGTTCCAAGCTTCAGTTTACATGAGCTCTTCTTCCTTTAAAAAACAACAACAAAAGGAGATTATTGTATACCAGTTTTCAGCAGGACACTGAATATGCATTCCTGCTGCCAACTGGTGAGGAAAAACACTTTTATCTCACCTAAAAGGTCTTGAGCATTAATTCCCTTAAAAGGAGGGAAGGTGTGGGGATAGTTCATGTCCCCAAAAGCCATCTCTTTACTAAGAGATCAGTATAATTTATCATCTAATTTCCCTAAAAGGGGGGCAATCACATCAGATGAATCCAGATTATATTCTTCTAATCAGAGTGATTTTTTTTATACAAAGAGACGCTCTTGTCTCACATTGCTGCCTGAGTAATTCCCTCAACCAAGAAGTTACCTGGAAAAGTACAGAGACAAAAGTCTCAGTGGATTTTGGTGCTTAACTGATGAGTTCTGAATGTTCAGGACTCTTTTAATAGAAATGCTTGACATTTATAATAGTATCTTTATGAAAACAGGAAAAATGTTCTTCATCTGAAGATATCCACTGTGCTGTTGATCCTTACAACATAAGTGAAAAAGTTGTTGTTCAGTGATTTCAGTCACGTCCAAATCTTTGTGACCCCTTCTTGAGTTTCCTTGACAATGACACTGGAGTAATTTGCCATTTCCTTCTGTAGCACATTTTACAGATGAGGAAACTGAGGCAAACAGGTTAAAGTGACCTGCTCCGGGTCCCATAGCTAGTAAGTATCTGAGGCCAGATTTGAACTCAGAGAGATGAGTCTTCCTGAATTTAGACTTGGCATACTAACAGCTGCCCCACTAGGAGGATGACAACGCAACTCAAAAAATCTGAGTTTGAATCCTGGCTCTGCACAAAAATCAAGTAAAATGATTATGTGTTTAGAGCTATTAGCAAGGATGTGCTTAAACCAGATTAAACCTGCTTGCGTCATGGATTATTAAATTTTTAGCCTGAATATTTACACCCCAGGATTTGGCAATCACTACAAAGTAAAGCTTGATTTAGTACTTTGTTGATTGTCTAGACTTAAGAAAGTGATGAAGAAAATATTGATAATGGAGATTGCACTGGGTTTTGTTTTTCTTCTAAGAGCTGATTATTTAATATGCACCAGCACACCTCTGGCAATAAGAGTTTTGTAGATAAGGAAATGAAGCTCCCAGACTTAGAGAGCATCACCCAAGGTCACATTCACATTTTTAAAATCTGGAAACAAAACCCATGTCTTCTGTCTCAAATCCAATGCACTTTCCACCATAGCATGTTGACTTCCATTTTTCTTGTACTATAGAATGATCAGTATAACTTAAATTATTAAATTCTCTTAGCTGAGAAAATATTCTTTTCTTTCATAGCTTATCCCAAATTGGGGTAGGGGGAGAGAACTATCAATATTGGCATTATGCTATAATTTTTAATATTTATAAGTTCATTTTATAGCATTTAGGGCAGGAGGGGATCTTAGAGATCATGAAATACAAGTATATTATTTTAATGATATGGTAACTGAGTCCTGGCGGAGGTAAAATGACTTGACCAAGGTCACTTAAGTTTTAAGGGACAGAATATAGATATGAAGTCGGGTCCTCTGTTTACAAATGTATCACCTTTTCCATTTCTGTCATTGTTCGGTCATGTCTGATTTTTCGTATTCCATTTGGGACTTTCTTGGCAAAGATACTGAAACAGTTTGCTATTTCCTTCTCTAGTTCATGTTACAGATAAGGAAACTGAGGTAAACAGAGTTAAATGACTTTCCCAAGGTCACATAGCTAGTAAGTATCTAAGGCCAGATTTGAATTCAGGTAGTCCTGTCTCCAGGCCTGAGTACTATTGATCTCACCATTTAGCTGCCCCATCTCTATCGTATCTCCTCTACTTGGATTGATGTAAGGAAAAAGTTTCCTAACGATCAGAGCTATCCAAAAGTGAAATGCACTCTGTAGCAGGATAATTTATTGGAGATATTCAAGCAAGGAAAGACTAGCTGTCTACTTACAGCGACACCATGTAGGTCATTCCTGGTTGAACTCAATGGCCATGGGAGTTCTTTCCTACTTAAAGATTCTGATTCTGGCAGTTTATGCTCACCAGGCTGTTGTATTTCACATGGTTACTGTAAATATTTGAGGAATTATGCCAAACTTTGTGTTTTTCCTCCTCATACTCAAATTTCTAATGTAAACAAGGAGGGACATGTGAGCTATTGTTTATACTTGTACTCTGAACATGGATTCCAATTACTTGAGTATAGCACTTACACCTGAAAATCTGGAACTGTAGGGAAAAGCATTTTGCTGAAGTAATGCTATGATAATCAGCCAAAGCACAAAGAGATTTTAGGTCAACCAAATGGGAAGAATCCTCTCTGTGGCTTTTAAAACCATCAGCCCCTCTCAGGAAATAATAGCAGTAGGAGATCCTGGATTCTGTTCATGGCTTTAGCGTAAACTCATTGTCTGACCTTGTTATCAGTTATTTTTTTTCTTAGCACTGCTACTTCTCCATCCATGAAATAAACACAAGTAGGTCTGCTTTGCCAATCACTATCTGTTACTGTGCTATAAAATAGGAAAAGTCTTGAGAAAACCAACCATTTAGTAAAAACATTTAGAAAACAAGCATTTAGTAATGCCAGGTACTGTGATGAATATAATTTATCTGTCAGCACCTGAGAAAGAAGAATCCCATAAAAATAGTTTTCCAGATAACTAGAGCCTCATCTTTTAAATGATAAAATTTTCTTTATTTTAGTCATTTGGGATTAATCAGTCTACTATGCTCCGGGCATTCTTAAATTGAATGAATTAAGAATTTCATTCTTAAATGAAACATTCTCTTTTTCTCTCAAAGAGTTTACATTCTAATGGGGAAGAAGAGTACAAATACAAATTTATACACAACAAATGTAAAAAGAATAAATGTAAAGTAATTAAAGGTTGGGTAGCTAGATTGATCAGTGAATAGAGTGCTGGTTCCGGAATGAGGAAGTTTGTTGTTATTCAGTTGTTTTCAGTTGTATCCAACTCTTTGTGACCCTTGTCACAGATGATAGAACAGTTTGCAATTTCCCTTCCAAGCTCATTTTACAGATGAGAAAACTTGAGGAAAGCAGGGTTAAGTGACTTACCCAGGATCACACAGCTAGTAAGTATCTGAGGCCAGATTTGAACTCAGGAAGATGAGTCTTCCTGACTCCAGGCCCAGCACTCTATCTACTGTGCAACCTGAGTTCAAATCTGGTCTCGGACATTTAATATCTGTGTGACCTTAAGCAAGTAAGTCACTTAACCTCTGTTTGCCTAGGAGGCAGCTATGTGGCTCAGTGGATAAAGTGCTGGGCCTAAAGCCAGTAAGGTTGTTCTTTAGCAGTTTTCAGTCGTGTACAACTCTTCGTGACCCTTTTCGGGGATTTTCTTGGCAAAGATACTGGAGTGGTTTGCCATTTCCTTCTACAGCTCATTTTACAGATGAGGAAACTGAGGTAAACAGGGTGAAGTTGTTTGCCCAGGGTCACACAGCTTGTGTCTGGGGGTGGATTTGAACTCTGACTCTAGGCCTCCCTCCCAACTGAAGCCAGTAAGATTTGAATTCAAATCCAGCCTCATACAATTACTAACTGTGTAATCCTGGGCAAGTCACTTAACCTCTGTATGCCTTAATCCACTGAAGAAGGAAATGGCAGCCCACTGTGGTATCTTTGCCAAGAAAACCCCTGGACAATATGGTCCACAGGGTGACAAAGAATAAAATACAACCAAACGACTAGACAACTATCAAATGTTAAAACAATTAAATTTGGAGCAAAAAGTTTGGAAGAGAGTTGGGGGAAGAATAAGGAAAAGGCCTCCATGCTGCTTGAGCTGCATTTTGATGGAATGTGGGATTCCCTCAGAGATGAGAAGAGGATGCATTCTAAGCATGAGGGCTGGACAATTCGAAGTCGCAGAGAAGTGAGATGGAGGGCTGTGTGTGAGAAACTGAGAGAAGACCATTTAGGCCTTTCATAATGCAAGAGGAAGAGTAATATACAACAATGATGAAAAGACAGACTGGGGTCAGGCCTTAAAAGGCTTTAAAAACTAAACAGAGGAGTTTATAGCTTATCCTAGGGCCAATAAGAAGCTACTAAGTTTTATTGAGCAGTGAAATGAAATGGTCAACTCTATACTTAAGGAAAATTACTTTGCTGTAGATGTAGAGGATTTAGTGGGGAGAGACTTGGGGCAAGAAGACCAGTTAAGAGGCTATTACAATAATGTAATGGAGAGATGAGGAGAGCCTGAAAGAAGAATTGTGGCTGCACGTGTAGAAAGAAGGTATCAGATGCAAAGAGATTATGGAG
This sequence comes from Pseudochirops corinnae, assembly GCA_028646515.1. NCBI lineage: Eukaryota > Metazoa > Chordata > Mammalia > Diprotodontia > Pseudocheiridae > Pseudochirops > Pseudochirops corinnae. The sequence goes on along the minus strand of CM053591.1, from coordinate 45,237,834 downwards.
GGGGAAATAGCAAAACTTAGCAACTTATTGGGTGAGTGCAAGTGAAGAATGGAGTATGAGGCCAAAATTATAAACCTGAGGCACTTTAAGAACAGTGGTACCTTCACAGAAAGAGGGAAGTCGGGAAGAGGGTGAACTTGGAGACAAGGTCCTTATTGCGTTTAATATGTTTTGGAAATTGAATTTGAGCTGAATTTGAGACGTGCCTGGGATGTCCACTTTAAAAAGTCTTATGAGCAGGTAGTGAAGCCATTCTAAAGCTTGGGGTTGGATAGATGGATCTATGACTAAGTCAACTAGCTTTTATTAAGTACCTACTATGTATGAGGAGCTATGCTAAACATTATAGATATAAAGAAGGGAAAATAGCAGTTCCTGCTCTCAAGGAGCTTATGATCTAATGGTGGAGACAACATGTGAATTATGTACAAATAACATTTAAATTAGAAATAATCACAGAGGGAAGGCATTAACATTAAGGGAGATTAGGAAAGGCTTCTTATAGAAGAAGGTGGGACTTCAGCTGAAACTTGAAGGAAGACAGGGAAGGTGGGAAAAGGAAATGAGGAGGGAGAGAGTTCCATGAACGAAAATACTCTGAGTTGGGAGATGTGTCTTGTGCAAGGAGGCCATTGTCATTGGATTGAAGAGCAGAGAGGGGATAAGGTATAAGAAGACTGGAAAAGTAGGAAGGCGCCAGGTTGTGAAGGATTTTATGAGCCAAAAAGAGAATTTTAATAATATAAATTATGTAACATGTAAATTATATGTACTATATAATTAACATAATAAAGATTATACATTATATTTTATAGAATATAATATTATATAAGTATTAATATATTAATTTTATAAATTACAAAAAATTGGGAGTTACTAGAGTTTATTGAATGGAGGAGTCATATAGTCAGACTTAATTTCAAGACGATCAATTTGACAGCTGAGTGCTGTCCAGTTGCGTCTGACTCTTCGTGACCCTGTTGTACCATACTGTCCATGAGGTTTTCTTGGCAGAGATAATGGAGCAGTTTACCATTTCCTCTTTCTAGTTCATTTTTACAGATGAGGAACTGAAGCGAACAAGGTTAAGTGACTGACTCACCCAGCGTCACTCAACTTGTAAGTGTCTGAGTTCAAATTTGAACTCAAGTCTTCCTGATTCCTTGCCCAGCACTCTACCCACTGAGTCATCTAGCTGCCTCTTGACAGCTGAGTATAGGATGATAGTTAAATTCAGGAGAATAGATGAAGGTTATAGTTCTTCATTTCACTCCAGTCCCAAAGGACATCCAATATTTATTCATAATGTTCCAGATACAATTTCAGAATTTCTGGTTGGTATTTCCTAGTTCTTAGAGCCACTTCAATGACATTCCAACAACTCTATCTTCTTTTCACCTATAAGGGGAAAGGAATTGTAAAAGAACATACCCCCAAAAAATTAGAGAAAGGGAGGAGTTGCCAAAGTATAGGGAATGCCAAACATCTTGCCTCTCTCACAACTTTGCCTCAGGCACAGTATTTATTATTTATTTTAATAAAGATAGATTGCTTTCACAAACCCTAGAGTTAAGGACATTGAGGAGATTAACTATATGTCCTATGCTAGTAAATAAGTATCTTAGGAAGTAAACCAGTATAGGAAAAAATTCACAAATTATATTCCCATTAAATTAGCACAACTCCACCCCCACCCCCCCCACTCTACCCCCCCCCACAATAAATCACAAAGATATGGAATAACAGCATATAAATGTGATTTCCAGGTTTTATTTATTTACTTTTTTTACATTATAAATTCCTTAACAAGCAATTTACACACCTTACACCTAGAAGGTGTCTCAATCATAAGCTGTCAAAGTGATTTTGTCCTGAAACTCCTCCCTCTCTTTTCTTTTCCCGTTTTCCCTTTTTTGCTTTCTAATAACATCTGAAAGTGTCTCCATGCCATTCCAGGGAGGGAGTCTAAAAGCTAAGCCCACTCAAAGGATGATTCTATGCTTGTCTTTAACCACACATTAATAAAGGTCACAACACTGGAAATGGACTTAAAACATCACCCCTTTTGATGTTGGGCATATTAATTCTACATATTTATTTGGAATCTCTACAGTCACTCCCTTAAGTTTTAGTGGATTTCTATTCACGCTCAGAGTTAATAATACAACCTTCCACCTTTCTTGCTTCTGCACCTTATCCACCTGCTAATGCCCAGTCTCATGGTACCAACTTATGGCTACCAACAGATATTTCCCAGGCCACGTCTCTAAATTTACTTTTTATTCATTCCACCCAGAGATTATCCAGGCTCCATTCAAGCACTCAGGGCCCCTGTCTGTGGGTGGTTAAAAGGAGAGTATCTGATTCATTTGATAAAAAAGTTCTCTTGCTCCTCAAATTTTCTTGGCTGTCCTGTGGATAGAACACTGGGCCTGGAATTAGGGGGACTTGATTTCAAACCTGACTACAAGAAGCAGTTAATGAATGCTTGTGAACAAACAATTGAAGTCATCTTTACTAAGGTATCAATGAGTGATGTGTTATTAATATCTTAGGATGTTTTTTTAAAAGTAGTTTTGTGTTTTTTTTTTTTAACAAAAAGTGGTTGAATCACTTCTCCTCTAAGGAAAAATTCATTCAAAAAGGCATCAGAAGAAGGATCACTTTTAAAAATTTTAAAATTTTATTTATGTGGTTTTTAATTTTAAAAAAATATTTAATTTTCTTTTTAGATATTTTATATATTATCTATCTAAACATATATTTGTATCATATTGTAATTTTATATTATATTACCTCTCTATATATGTAGTCACTTTCCACTGACTTCCCACGTCATAGATCTTCCTTTGTAACAAGCATAACCAAGCAAATCAAATCAACATATTGGCCATGTCTGAAAATGTATGCATCATTCTGCATCCTTAAGCCATCACCTTCCTACTAAGAGGCATTAGTCCTCTGACATCAGTATTGGTCACTGACCAGTCTTCTAATGTCTTTCGATGTTGTTTTCTTTTTTCATTGTTTGGTCACTGTGTAAATTGTTCTACTTACTTTGCTCTACCTTAGTCCTAAGTTTTTTTCCAAATTTCTCTGAATTCTTCATTTTCATAATTTCTTATGGCACAAGAGTATTACAGTATCCCAATTGGTGCATACTCCTTCTTTTCTACACATAAAGTGCTGCTATAAATATTTTTGTATATATGAGACCTTTCCCTTTGTCTTTGAGCTTTCGGGGATACATTCCTAGCAGCAGTATCCCTGAGTCAAAGGTTTGGGACAGTTTAGTGACTTTTGAAATAAAGAAAGACCGTTCTGAGCTAAGAAAACCAGGAAAGGCTTCGTAGATGAAGTAGCAACTGAGCTGGGCCTGGAAGGAGGGGGAAGATTCCAACAGGTAAAAGTAAAAATGCCATTTCACCATCCAATCGCCAATTTATCATACTTTCTCCCACTGAAGAAATCTCTTTAGAACTGCTATCCCTATCATCACAAATCTTGGCCTCCAAATAAAAGCTCCGAGACGAAAGCAGCCTCCAGCAGTCAGGTTTCTTGGGCTAAAAAAAGCTCAGACAGACTTGTAATTATGCATTATTAATTGGCTCCCCACTGGTGTTACTCTGTTTCCAGCCAAACCCAGGCTCAGCCTCCCGGTCTTTTACTCGCCACACAGACTCATGCCCACGAAGCTGGAGAACAATTCTTCTGTAATACGGCAACATTTGACTGAAAGTATCTGCCACCAAGGCAGCTGCCCTGAATCACAGCTGCACTGTATCAGGTGCCCTGACTCAAGAGGAGATTAGGAGGGTTTGCAGTCTTTTGCAGGACCTAGCACTCCAGCTTTCAATCTGACTACAAGCCCCCGTGAAAAAGAATAATCTGAGCTTGAGTCCATAGAAGAATGATTTTGGTGAGGCATGTGGAATGGCCCATGTGCTAGGTTGGACTAAATGACCAATTCAGCTGTTCAGAATTGCTTCTATCTCCAGAGGTAGCCAAAAACTCAAGCAGGCATGGCCAGTATATCTCATTAAACTTAACAAGAATGAAGTTGTCTTAGGTCCAAATGAGCTAAAGCTGAGTGTTCCGCTGAAGCCACAAGACAAAAGCTCTATCTTCAACTGATAAAATGAGCGTTTGTTAAGTTTGTGTGCTACGTACAATGCATTACCAAAAACAAAAACAGTCCCTGCTATCTGAGTGAGCGTGCTATTTCAATTTTTTTCATTCATTTTATATTTCAATTGACAAGCACTTATTTTCTCACTTTCCCACCCACCAATTTAAACCCTCATAACATTTATGGTCAAGCAAAACAAATTTCCACATCGTCCAAGTCCAAAAAATGTATCTCTCATTCTGTACCCTGAGTCCATTATGTGTCTATCAGGAGGTGGGAATCATAGTTCATTACTGTTCAGTCATTTCTGTCACATTCAATTCTTTGTGATGCCATTTGGGGTTTTCTTGGCAAAGACACTGGAGCAGGTTGCCATTTCCTTCTCCCCCTCATTTTACAGATGAGGAAACTGAGGCAAACAGGGTAAAGTGACTTGCTCAGGGTCACCCAGGTAGTAAGGATCTGAGGTCGAATTTGAACTCAGGTCTTCCTGACTCTAGGTTCAACACTCTATCCACTGAGCTCTCTAGCTGCCTCCAAGGCAAACAGAGGTTAAGTAACTTGCTCAAAATCACATAGCTTGTAAGTTTCTTAGGTCACATTTGAACTCAGGTCTTCCTGACTCCAGGCCCAGAGCTTTATCCACTTCACCATGTAGCTGCCCAGTTCATGATGTCAGAGCTCATCATTAGTCTGCTGAAACCATTGCATTAGTCAAGAGTTCTATCAAAATTGTTTGCCTTTACTGTGCTGTTGTTACTATATAAATTGTTCTCCTGGTTCTTCTCACTTCACTCTGCATCCGTTCATACAAATCTTCCCAGATATCTCCGAAACAATCTCTTTTGTTATTTCTTATGACAACAACAATAATAATAAACATGTAGCACCTGCTATGTACGAGGAACCAAGCTAAGTCCTTTTACAAGCATTTCTTATGGCACAAGTGTTCCATTACATTCATACACCATAATTTATTAATTCCCCCATTTAGGGGCACTCCCCCCCCACTTAGAATTTCCAGTTCTTTGTCACCACAAAAAGAGCTGCTATAAGCACTTTTGTATGTATGGGTCCTTTCTTTTTCTCCTTTCTTTGATTAAGGAGCTTGAATTTATAATTCACAAATCCACAGGAGCAACTCAAGCAAAGTGCAAAATAGAGTCTGAAGAGAAAAGGGCATTATTGACTGAGGTACCGAGCATCATTTAAACTTGAGCTGCTTTTGTTTGTGTGCCTTGTTTTATATAAAGCACTAGCTTTGGAGGACAGGGACTGTGTCTCTGCAGATGTTGACTGCAAAATAAACAGTTCTCCAGGGAAGTGTGTACAGAAGCATATTCATACTAAGGTCTCAAAGCAGCTTACAAATACTAATTCCTTTGAGAGTCAATTAATTCATCTGTCCTCAGACCAGACCTGAACTTGATGACAGCAGAGACTTACAGGTAGAGGCAGTAAGGAACCCCAAAGTTTTAATCCTATGTCAAGGCTTCTGTGCCACCTGGTACTTCTTTTTTCACACAATTATAAAATCATGGGATAGTGTGGCTAGAAGGAACCTTACAGATGATGTAGTCTGGCCCCATGCAGGAATGAAAAGTCACACAGTTAGTTTAATGTCTGTAATTACAGAAATAAGTTAAAATGTGTTCAGATCTGTCCTAGACACTAGCTGTGTGGCATTAGGAAAGTCACTAAACTCTGTTTTCCTCAGTTGTCTGTAAAATGAACTCATTGATAAAATGAGCTAGAGAAGGAAATGGCAAATCACTCCAGTATCTTTGAAAAGAAAACCCAAAATTGGGGTCATAAAGAGTTGACACAGCTGAAAAATGACTGAATAACAAATATGCATGTATGTGTGTGTGTGTGTGTGTGTGTGTGTGTGTGTGTATCTCTCTACCCCCACCATGGGTGTCCCCAAAAGGAGAGATATGTCAGGCAAAAATAAGCTATAGGATTTTACCAATAATGACTTCTGGGCAAAAAGTAGAGTTATTTTTTCCCTTCCTGGGTAAGTCACTGTAATGGTAATGTATGTTTGCCTAATGGGAAGATCTTTCCCACTCATTAATAGGTCCAGGTGACCTGCTTACATCACATGGAAACCTAAGTCACATGAAACCTGTGGTGGGAGGAGCTTGCCAATAAGGTAAAGCAGGAAGGGTGGAGGAACCAGAGTAAGTTAGTCAGCAGTGAACTGTGACTGTTCATGGGAATGCCCTAGCAGGAGGAAGGCTTGAGGATGGTGGTACCCCCTGCATTGTTATTGTGCATAGATTTCTTTGTTGCTATGATGGATTTGGCCTTCCGGTGCTGGGATTTGGCTTTCTGGTGTTTGAATAAATGTTTTAATTTTGTTTTCCATGTGGATTGTCCATTATATTTTGTAATGATTCAGAATTAAGCTGGCATATTCATAGCCTCCACAGGCACTGGTGTGTTGACACTACAGTCACTTAATGTCTCCATGGTCCAGGCAATTCTCCAAGACAATAAGTTATCAATTTGCATTCATAGAAGGAATTTGTTCATTGGGAATTCTTTATACCAATGATACCCCACCCCAAATTAAACTGTTAAGGAATAAGGCATCATTGAAAGTTTTTGAGAAAGTTGAGGGACATAACAAAATGTTGAAAGCAATGATTGTAATAAAGGGAGTGGGGGAAGAAGGGAAGGGCATTCTACTCTAAGAGAACAATGTCATCAAGGTTGGGGTGAGCATAGCATATGTGCAAGATGATAATGAGATTCATCTGCTGCTTTTGATGAAATACCAATTCAATTCAATAAATATTTATTAAGCTAGATGATAATAATGATAATATAATAATAATATAATATAAATGGTAGCATTTACGTAGAGCTTTAAGATTTACTAAGTGTGTTACAAACATTATCTCACTTTATCCTCCCAACAACCCAGAAAAGTAGGTACTGTTATGATCCCCATTTTATAAATGAGGAAATTGTAGCAGGTAGAGGTTAAGTGATTTGCTTAGGGTCAAATAGCTAGTGAGTGTGTGAGCCTGGATTTGGACTCAGGTCTTCCAAATCCAGCATATCAACCGAACCACCTAGCTTCCCGAGCAATATAAGAAAAAGATGAGTAAAGGATACTGCACAGGAATTTTGTTGTTGCTCAGTCTTTTCAGTTGTTTCTTACTCTTCATGACCTTGTTTTGGGTTTTCTTGGCTACTAGAGTACTTTGCCATTTCCTTCTCCAACTCATCTTACAGATGAAACTGAGGTCAGTGGGGATAAGGGACTTGCCCAGGGTCATACAATTAGTAAGTATCTGAGGTTGGATTTGAACTCAGATCTTCCTGATCCATTGTGCCATCTAGACGCCCAGGAATACATTGTTAGTTCGTTCTAGAAACAAAAGTGAAATTTCATGCCACTGGATATGAAACTTTAGTTCATTTACATGTACCTGAGACATAACCTCTAACTGAGGTTTCCTCAACTGTCAAATTGGATGAGATGACCTCTAAGACCCCTTCCAGTTCTAAATCTGTCTCCTATCAATTATTTTTTTAATTAATTAATTTATTTTTAGTTTTCAACATTCATTTCCACAAAATTTTGAGTTAGTTTTTTCTCCCCATCTTTCCCCCACCCCCCTACCCCAAAATAGCAAGCTTACTGAATACTTCTTCCCTCAATCTGTTCTCTCTTATATCCTTGCCCATTACCCCCCTCCCCCCAACTTTC
>CM053591.1:45208097-45229881 GCA_028646515.1 Pseudochirops corinnae | reverse complement strand
CCCCACTGGGAAGATAAGCAATTCAATATAGGTTGTACATGTGTAGTTACCCAAATCATTTCCATATTTGTTATATTGTAGAAAACTAACTATGTTTCCTTCCATTCTATCCCACCCCCCACTTATTCTTTTTTCTCCTTTGACCCTATCCCTTTTCAAAAATGTTTGCTTCTAACTACCCTCTTCCCCAATCTGCCCTCTCTTCTATCATTCCCGCTCTTATCCCCTACTGCCCTATTTTCCTGTAGGGTAAGATACCCAACTGAGTGTGTATGTTATTCCCTTCTTAAGCCAAATTTAATGAGCGTAAGATTGTCCCTTTCCCTTTCACCTTCCTCCTCTTCCCCCCCCCCACACATTGTAACAGTTTTCCCTTGCCTCTTTTATATGAGATAATTTACCCTAATCTATCTCTCCCTTTCTCCTCCCAATAAATTCCTCTCTTACCTCTTAATTTTTATTTTTTAGATATCATCCTGTGCCCTCTATTTATGTATACATGAACATACATATGCCCACACTCACACATATATTTATATACACATATACTGTCCTATAAATACATATATATGTATGTATACATATATACATATATATTCCCTTCAACTATCCCCTACTGAGGAAAGTCTTATTAATTACAATTATCATTTTTCCATGTAGGAATATAAACAGTTCAACTTTAATAAGTTCCTTATGATTTCTTTTTCCTGTTTACCTTTTCATGCTTCTCTTGCTTCTTGTATTTGAAAGTCAAATTTTCTGTTCAGCTCTGTTTTTTTTTCATCAAGAACGCTTGAAAATCCTCTGTTCCATTGAATGATAATATTTTCCCCTGAAGTATTATACTCAGTTTTGTTGGGTAGGTGATTCTTGATTTTAGTCCTAGCTCCTTTGACCTCTGGAATATCATATTCCAAGCCCTTCCATCACTTAATGTAGGAGCTGCTAGGTCTTGTGTTATTCTCATTGTGTTTCCACAATATTCTTATTGTTTCCTCCTGACTACTTGCAGTATTTTCTCCTTGACCTGTGAATTGTGGAATTTGGCTATAATGTTCCTAGGAGTTTTCTTTTGGGGATCTTTTTCAAGAGCTGATTGATGAATTCTTTCAATTTCTGTTTTGCCCTCTGGTTCTAAAATATCAGGGCAATTTTGCTTTATAATTTCTTGAAAGATGGTATCTAGGTTTTTTTTTTATCATGGTTTTCAGGTAGTCCAATAATTTTTAAATTATCTCTCCTGGATCTATTGTCCAGGTCAGTGGTTTTTACAATGAGATACTTCACATTGCAAAAATATGGAATACTTCACGAATTTGCATGTCATCCTTGCACAGGGGCCATGCTAATTTTCTCTGTATAGTTCCAATTTTAGTATATGTGCTGCTGAAGCAAGCACTCCTATCAGGCAGCCTGGCACAGTGGAAAAGCTTTGGCTCTGAAGACAAAAGTCCTTGGTTTACATACCACCTCTAATGCCTATTACTTCTATGAACTTACACAAGTCCCAAGTCCCTTGGTCTCCTCACCTGTAAAGTGAGGGGTTTATATTAGATCATTTATGATGCTTCCTCCAGTTCTATGATCCCATGAGAGTGTGAATGAGACATGGAGAATGATTTATAGACTGAAAACCACATTTTGAGATTAAAGGTGAAGATCTATATCAATGCCCATAGATAAGGAAGTAACAATTCACTCACTGGTATCTATACCCAAAGTGACCTTCACCCCACAGTAACATTCTAAATTTATCTTTCCTGCTTAGAGCACTAGACCCCCTTAATTTAGGAGAGCAAGCATATGGTAGAAGGCTGCTTCATAAATAAATACTTGTTGATTGATGCCCTGTCTGGGAAGGCCTCTTAACTCCAATAAACACCTACTCCTTTACCTTGGCCCAGGCTCTTTTAGACCATGGAGTCCATAAATGTGATTTTTAAAAATATATTAGCAGTTGCATTTCATTATAAATTGATTTTTTTTTATTTTATACATTTAAAAATAATATTTTGAGAAGGTATCCCTATCAAAGGGTTCTATGACATGTGCAAAAAAATTAAGAACTCTTGCTCTAGGTTCAATCTAGGATTTTAAAATATAAAAGAATGATTCATAATATTTCATAAATCAATCACAACTTCAGTTCATTTTTTCCCAACTTTAAATTTTATTTCAGGAAAATCTCAAAAATATAGTTTAGGTCTATCTCATGTTTTATTTCCTATTAAGTTTCTTATATCCATCTCAGTTGTGTGGGGCCCCCAAGGAAATTACATCCATATTATAGTTTAAGTACATTTGCAGAGAGAAATAGGAGGTAATAACACAGTATGGAGACTCCTCAAATGACTTCTCATTGTTCATTTTAAAAGGGTCAGTCATCTCGTCTTCCCCAGTTCCTGTATTACTTCCAGCTAATAGTTTAGGGCTCACACATTTATGATTCCCAAATGAAGCACACAGGTTTTTCATTCTGAATTCCTTCTGATTCCCTATATCTTCATCCCCTGTAATCAGATGAGCCCAGTTTTATTAGGGAAACATAGTCAACTTTTTAGGGAGAAAGGAGGAGGAATGATGAGCTTCCATACTTATCATCCCCCAAACTTTCTTCCCCTGTAGATCCTTTGCCCACCTCACCTGATCAGTGGCAGTTAGGCCTGGCTATTTCCTGATGGTGCCATCTGGCTCTCTGTCCTGTGTCTAGCTACCCTGGAAAGAAGGCTAGTCTGCCTTTTTTTTTTCAAGTGATATACTTTAATCAACAAGTACTTATGTAATACATATATACATATATGTGTATGTGTGTATACATATGTATAATTTCCCCCAATTACATGTTAAAACCATTTTTGATATTTTTAAAGTTTTGAGTTCCAAATTCTATCCCTTCTTCCTTTCCTCCCCTCCCCCCTCCCCAGATGGTAAATGTGCAATCATGTAACATATTTCCATATTAGTTATTTTGTACAAGAAGACTCAAATAAAAGAAAAAGAATGAAAGTGGAAAATAGCATGCTTTATTCAAACAATATCAGTTCTTTCTCTGGAGGAGAGGATAGTATGTGCTTCATTATTAGTTCTTTGGGATTGTCTTGGATCACTGTATTGCTGAGAACAGCTAAATCATTGACAGTTCATCATATAATATTGCTATTACTATGTACAACATTCTCCTGGTTCTGCTCACTTCACACTGCATCAGTTCACATAAGTCTTTCCAGGTTTTTCTAAAATCAACCTATTTGTCATTTCTTATAGCACAATAGCATTCCATCACAATCACATACTTCAGCTTTTCAATTTATTAAGTACTTACTATGTGTGAAACATTGTGCTAGGTGCAGAGGGTACAAAGGCAAAAGTGAAACATTCCCCATCCACAGAAAACTTACAGTCTAGTGGGGAGACAACATTTACATAAATGACAAATCACAACACCCCACCATGTTCTAAATCTGTGTCCTTTCTATCACCTCTCTGGTCTATCAAATCATAGATTGAAAGTTGGAAGGGACATAAGAAGACATCCAGGCAGAAACTAGAAAAACACAAAGAAAGTTTCCACTTACCTAGTCACGTATAAATTTAACTCTGTGCTAATCTAGTCACAACAGAAACTACAGGAAAGAGAGAGCCAAGACCTTTTTAAAGTCTTTTAAAGCTACATCTGTATTACTACTGAAGTCGTAATTGTTTTAAACCCTCGGGAGCAGAATAAACACAAAACTCTGGAAAGGATCTGAAATAAAAGGCTATGAAGAGTCTATGAAGCTTTCTGGGATGAGTAATTACTATGCATAATTTATGTGCCAGATGACTTATGTTGATTTTAAATTCATTGTAATCATGATTCTGTAAGACTATACCACACTTTGTTGATTTACAACACTGTGAGATCATTTTGGCAATTGTCATGGTAACTACCAATAAGGCAAGATGGAATAGAGTTGATTGGCTCCGATTTCCATTTTAGTCTGTGCTAAGCTAATAATGTATTTATAGATTCACAGTTAAAAGTCTCTGCATTGAATCAAAAGGAAGTTAGGTTATCACCAGTCTCCATTCCTTCATTATTACTAGGACTCTAATCCTAGCAGTTCCAATAAAAACATTGGCAAATCTCAGCAGGCTCTTAATCAGTAGTCTCTATATCTTGGATACATAGTCAGTGAACACAGACTCTTCTGTAAGATGAGCTGCCAACATCCAGATCAAAAATAAAAAAATGACTGAAGCAAAAAGCTATTTAAAAAGAGGAATAGCAATCCACAGGGCTGTGATGAAGTTCAAATGATCTGGTGAATGTGAAGTACCTTAGCACTTTATAAAAGCACTTTACAAATGTCAGTCATTCTAATTATTACTGCCATCATTACGGAATTTAGAAAAGAAGTAGAGAGTAAGAATTTACTGGTAAATATCTAACTGAGCAAGAGATGAGGTGCCCTTACCAATCTATGCAAATATCTCACCTGTGGTAAGAGGAGTATCTGTCAGTCTCTGCCATAAAGGCGTCAGGTTGTTGGGGATTTCCTCCCCCCAAACCCCCAAAAAAACAGAGGCTCGATTGGTCCACAGGATTAAGGCAAGGCATTGATGTGGCTTCCTATTCACCTACAATTCTGCCATGTTGGCTGGGCCAGTTTTTTCCTAAAAGGTAGAGAAGTTCCCTCAGACTTAATTGGTCTGGGGCAGAGAGGAGTAAGGTTCAAGCCACTGACATGGCTTCCTAGCGGCCTAAGAGGCTCGTAGAGAGAAAAGAAGAGGAGAATAAGAATTTACTGTTAAGTATCTAACTGAGCAAGAGATGAGGTGCCCTTATCAGCCTATGCAAATATAGATAGTAAGTGTCTGAGGTCAGATTTGAACTCAGGAAGATGGGTCTTCCTGACTCTGGGCCCAGAATTCTATGTACTGTGCCACCTAGCTGCCCCATCATTCTTGTCCCTGGTTGCATAGTAAATATCAGGGGAAGGATTTGAATCCAGCTTCTTGATTCCAAATTTAGCATTTTATCAGTCAACAATCAGCCATTTTTCAATAGTCTTTTATTAAGTCATTACCATGTGCCAGGTACTAGGGTAGGTACAAGGAATACAAACACACAAGAAATCCCTATCCTCAAGGAGTCTACAATCTATTGGGGGGGGGGGGGGAAGGGAATAGCATTTAGTTTTATGAATAGTGACAAAATAGATACAAAGTAAATGCCAGGTAATTGTGGGAAGGGAGGGAGTTACTAGTGTCCCCACAAGTTCCCCATCCAACATACCCTGTTTAAAGGAGGGAGGCCAGGTCTACCCAAACCAGTGCTGCATCCTTCCTTCTTGCTAGGGATAAGTAATACCCTCACTTTTTAAAATTGACTCTTAGATGGTACATACATTTTCAGACTTCATTGCAATCCTGAATCTGAAGCACTAAACCAATTTCAGGCATGCCTGGCCTGAAGACCAGCCCACTTGGCAAATATCATTATAGTGGTGATTGGTCTAATTAGGGGAGAAGAGGGACTAGAATAAACATTTACATAGCACCTACTATGTGCCAAGCATTGCACGAAGTACTATTTCAAATATTATGGCATTTAATAGTCACAACTCTGTGAGGTAAGTGCTATTATCCCCATTTTACAGCTAGATGGAGTCAGTCAATGGGCATTTACTACATGCCTACTGTGTGCTAGCCACTGTGCTGAGTTATGAGGACATAAAGAAAGATACAAGACAGTGCCTCTTCTCGAGGCTTTTGTGATCTTATGTTTGCTGACTGATTGTTTGACTCTGCCTCTTATGTTACTGTGGACCTCTCTTCAAAGCCCACTTAGGTGGAACTCTCCTCATTGGTGGAGATTGATTATTCGATGCTCCATTCCTGAGTAAGAGCCAGAGCTGTTGAGAGTTTCAGAGAAGAGAAATTCTGGTCATCTAGTTTCCTACTTCAAAAGAGAAGACGTAGGATTCCAGACTCTCTTCAAGTCCTGAAAGGGAGAGAAAGATTCTGAGAAGAAGCTGACATGTACAGGAGCTGGCATGTCAGTCAGGTCCCTATCCCCAGTGTACTTTACCAGAGACTTCAGGGAATTTCCTCCGAGGTGAGACCTGAAACCCTGTCTTGGTTGAGCTGAGTTATCTTGCTCCCAGTGGGAGAGCTCATTCACTCCATACAGTCTGGCACATTCTCATACGTCTAACTTCTCTGATTTCTGTTTTACTATTGAGTTGTTAAATAGGTTTATTTGATATTCACTACATGTTTGGGCTGCAGAACTAGAAGTGTGTGGGAAGAATGTCAAGTCTTGGATGAATTCATCTGGAGTGCTCTTTCCCGATTAAAGGATAGAGATCTAGGTATACATCTTGAACCTAAAAAATATTTCCTCTAGACTAACAATATTGAAGAGAGATCTTTCTCTGAGAGCAGAATGGTCCCAACCTCCTGCATCTCCTTTTGGAAGGAATCCAAGTCTCCCTTGCTGCGGGATTTGGGGAGGAAACTCTAGAGATATCTGTTCTTGCCTTGTGGTGAGCCACATCTAGACAGACCCATGTGAACACACAAATTACATGGGAAAACCAGCACACAGTTCGCCACACAACTTACATTAGAAACCCTAGCTTTCTTCAAATCTCAGTTCAAGTACCATTGCATGCATGAAGCCTTTCCCGGTCTCTGAGACACTAGTAACTCCCTCCCTTCCCACAATTACATGGCATTCACTTTGTATCTATTTTGTCACTATTTGTAAATCTAAATGCTATTTTCTCCTCCCTGCCCCCCAATAGACTGTAGACTCCTTAAGGTCAGGGATTTCTTGTGTTTTTGTATTCCTGGTCCCTACCCTAGTACCTGGCACATGGTAATAACTTTTATTAATGCTTTTTGAAAATGGTTGATTGTCAGCTGATAAAATGCTAACCCTGGAGTCAAGAAGATGGGCAAGTCACTTAACCCTGTTTGCATAGTTGGGTAGGCTCTGAACAAGATAGAAGACAATGTTAAAGTACAATCTCATTATCAGATTCTTCAGAGGCTGATTTGACCGAGTAGAGAGTGAGGAAATAGAAAGGGAAAAAAACCCTGGATCTCCCCAGTATTAACAATTGGCTACTTAATAATCATTATTCTCACTAAGAAAATCCCAAATGGAATTGTGAAATGTTGGATACCCCTGAAAAACAAACGAACCAACCAGAGGTAAGGTACTTAACTATTTTAAGCCTCAGTTGCCTCTTCAAGACTTATCCACTAAGTTATAAGAGGCTTGCCATTGACACTAACTCTCAATCAATCAGCAAATATTCCTTGAACTCTTATGTGCCAGGTGCTATGCTAAGTTCTAGGGATATGAATATAAAGAGTGACACAATCTCTAGATTCAAACAGGGGAGACAATGCATGTGTACTTACACAGAACAAGATTAAAGAGAATAATAAAAATAAACGTAAAGCTATTAAAGTCAATGTACATTTACTAAGCACCTATGTGCTAAGCATTGCACTAAGTGCTAAGGATACAAAGAAAGATAAAATACAGTCTCTGCTGCTCAAGGAGCTGATGGAGGGGGAGAACTAATATTTGGTGAAATGAGGAAAGTCAAGTGACACTTGAGTTTCAGTGCTAAGGAAGAAAAGGAATCTATAAGGCAGCAATGAGAAGGAAATGCATTACAGGAATGGGTGCAGTGGAAAATCTCAGAGACAGAAGGTGGAGTGTCCCATGTGTGGCACAAAAGGAGGACCAATTTGGTTAGATTCAAAAGTAAGGAAGGAGTAACGTGCAACAAGGCTGGAAAGATCCTTTCAGTCCAGGTAGTGAAGGACTTTAAAAACTAACCGAAAGAGTTTATATTTTATGCTAAGGGCAGTAGGAAACCACTGACAGTTACAGTTAGATGTAGTTCTACAGTTATTTAGTAGGGGAATGATATGGTCAGATACGTGTTTAAAGAAAATTAATTTGCCATAACAATGGAGGATTAATTGGGAAGTGCTAAGGCAGAGAAGCAGTTAGGAGGCTATTGCAAGAGAAATGATGAGGGCTATGCGGGTAGAAAGAAGTGGTTGGATGCCAGAGATGTTGTGAAAGTAGAAAACAGTAAGATTAGGCAGCCAGTTGGAGTTATAGGGTGAGAGCTAGTGTTATGAACCGAGAGATTTTATGAATGGTAGTGTCTTTGACGGAAATAAGGAACTTAGGGAGAGGATCATATCTGTGGAAAAAATAACAAAACTTGTTTTGGACACGTTGAGGTGTTTCTTAGATATTCAGTTTCAAATATTCAATAAAATTATATTCCAATGATGTAAATAAATTTGATTAAAAGGAAGAGGGAAGGAAGAGAAAGAAGGAAAGAAAAAAGAAAAGGATGAGGAAGGAAGGAAAAAAGAGGAAAGAGGAGGAAGAAGAAAATAAAAGAAAGAAAAAAGAAAGAGTGAATGAATGCTGAGTTCAGGGAACAGCCAGTGGTCCAGTTTGGCAAAAACATACAATGTGGGAAGGGCAATGTGGAGTCTGTGGCACAAGGAATAAAGATATAATGAGAAGTAATGTTCCAGACACAGTGTTCTTTCAGAGCAAGGGGAAAGGGAGAAAAAATTTTTGTTGCCAAGATATTTGAGCCTTTGGAGAAATATTTTGAAGTATCTTTTCCAAAGGTTGGAGGTGGGGCGGCATAGAGGTGAAGCTATTATTTTTACTTCTTTGTGTGTAGAAATTGCAGAATACAGAAAAACTGAAGTATTCTTGTTTTATAATATCTTTACTAATTTCTCTGTAATTAACTTCTTGAATCAAGAAGAGGAAATTGGAAAGCATAATTTAATTTTCAGCAGGAATTTTAACAGCCTAACAAAGAAAAGAGAGGAGAAAACAATGCAGAGAGAGCTGTGACCCCTTGGTCATCAAACAATGAAGCAAGTGAAAGAGATTGGTGCTTTCCAAAAGCTGGCAAGCATCCATTTTTATCTTTGAAGCCATTTGCCATCATTGTTGAACTACATCTTCAAAACAGGAAGCTACTTAATTGTGATTTTTGAGCAACCTCGCCCTTTCTTGTGCACTAACAACCTTACTCCAAGCTCCTGACTTTGATTCAAGCTGAACTATTATAGTGGTAGACATTAAGGCATTTCCTCTTTCTGTTTAAGGCCTAAAATGCTTAGAAGCAGCTCTTAGCTTGATTAACTCACTCTTTTTGGTTAAGTTTGCAAGAAACAGTCTTACAAACCTGACTCTGTCTTTCCTCTGACGTCTCCCTCCTTCATCAGGCCCTCATTAGCTCCCACCTGGACTACTTTATAGCCTCCTGAGGGTCTATCCTGCTTCCTGATCTTCCTTTTCACCAATACTGACCCTCATTTCACTTCAACTATCCTTCACAGTGTTGCCAACATTGGAATAAGGATTAGAGTTGCCCTTTCATCAGTATAGGTAACTTTACAGGGAGGAAATTTCCTCTACCAATACAGGTGAGGACTTTCTCTGCAACAGAATAGTCTTAGAGAGCTCAGAGAGATTAAAGGTCTGGCCCAGAGTCATACAGCCAGTCAGTGTAAGAGGATGGAGTCTGAGCACAAGTCTTGCTGGAGTTGAGACCCAGAATCCTTGTTTTATAATTTCATGATCTTTTCTGAATAGGTTACCCTACCCAACCAGAATTGAATCCTTATGACCAAGAAAAACAATTAAGCAAACACAATCAATACATTGGCCTCATCTAACAAGAGTCTACCCTCAAGTCTGTTATCTATTCTTTAGGGATATTACTGCTTTCCTAATTATTCAAAGTTTGGCTTTCTTTTAGTGATCTGTTCATTTGCATTGTTGTAGTCATTGTACATATTGCTATCCTGCTTTTATTTATTTCATTCTGTATCAGTTCATATAAATCTTCCTACACTTTTCTGAGCTCCTCATATTGGACTTTCATACTTAGGCATGCCAACTGGAAACACAAGCATCCTCCATAGATTTTGGAGAACTATCCCTGGCCTTTTTGATGAAGGGGAACTTCAGAGTCAACCAATCAAATATTCAAAAGACATTTACCGAGGGCCTATTATATGGCTAGTGCTGTCAAGGATCCAAAAAAGCATACGATGTAGCCTCTGAGAACAAGGATATTATATTCCCAATGGGGAAATAAAATATACACACGTGAGACTTGTAAAGAATGAGGCAAGAAAAAATAAAGTGCTCAATGATGTGCTGCCAAGAACCAGAGAATGACAGTATGTAATAAAGTGGTAATTATAAAGCACCTCAAGAAAAGTACAGCAGTGAGGAATAATGGAACAAATCGTGCCATGTGAATGTAATATAATGTCATTGTGCTGAATGGAACAATATGTATGAAGCATTCAGAGGAGCATGGGAAGAGCTGGGTGAAATGGCATGAAATAAAGGAAGCAGAGTCAACAAGGCATGAAGACATCAATAAATCAAACAGAAGGGAGATCACCGGTACCAAATAATTAAAAATTGAACCCACAGTCTTTCTGCCAATAAACTACAAATAATGAAAGTAGAAAGTGCCATCAGTCATAAATACCCTTTTAGGTGATTTTCTTTACATTGTTTATAGATTATGTTCTTTGTTGGCAGGTTTGTTTATGTGGTTTTTGGAATGTTGTCTGCTGAACTGAAACAAAATACATCAATTAAAAAATACATAAATTAAAAAATTTAAAAGATAAAAGTACAATAGGGGTTAGAAATAGGTAAAAAAAAAAAAAAAACCCAAAACAAAACACAATGCTAGCTCAACCTCTGAGAGAGAGTTGTTGTTACTGTTCAGTTGGTTCAATTGGTACCTGACTCTTTGTGATCCCATTTGGCATTTTCTTGGCAAAGATACTGGAGTGGTTTGTTATTTCCTTGTCCAGGTCATTTTACAGACGAAGAAAGTGAGGCACACAGGTTTAAGTGAATTGCCCATAGTTACACAGTAAGTGTCTGAGGCTCAGGCGCTCTATCCACTGAGCCATCTATCTGCCTCCAGGCAAACAGAGATTAAGGGATTTGTCCAAGGTCACACAGCTTTTAAGTCTGAGGCTGCATGTGAACTCAGATCTTCCTTACTGCAGGCTCAGTTATCCACTGAGCCCTTTAGCTGGCTTTTGACAATTGAGTTGTTGTTCAGTCATTTCAGTCCCGTCCAACTCTTCATTGGGATTTTCTTGGCAGAGATATTGCTGTGGTTTGCCATTTCCTTTTCTAGCTCCTTTCACAAAAGAGAAAACTAAGGCAAACAGTGCTGAGTGACTTACCCAGGGTCACATAGCTAGTAAGTATCTGAGGCCAGATTTGAACTCATAGAAACAAGTCTTGCTGATTCCAAGCCCAGTGCTTTATCCACTGTGCCAACCCAGCTACTATAAAAATTAGGAGGTTGAACTTAATGAGCTCTAAGTCTCTTCCAGTCCGTTAAATTGCCTGTTAACATGTTTTTCCTACATCACCACAGTAGTCTCCTTGGGATTCCTGGCATCCCAAGTTGTCAGTGTTCTCTCCTTTTCTTCCAAAATTACCTGATTTTTTTTTTGAGGCATTTTATACTTCCTTGTCTGAATACATGCTGTCCCTTCTTCTTTATTCTATAAGCTTCTTGAAGGCAAAAAGATTTTTCAGCATAATTGTCTGGGCCAGAGAAGGTGATTAATAAATGTTTGTTGGATTGAGCTAAATTCTCAGTCAGAAGGTTTCAACATTTTTCTGTGGAGCATTTGAATGGAATGGGTTCCAAGTAACAAAACAGCCTCAATCAATTCAGTCACGTGTGTATAGTACTAGCTAATGATGAGGGGTCCAAGAAGGATAAGGGCAAAAACATTCAACTCTGTAATGTACCATGATGATACATTCCCCGCATATTGAAGAGGGAAGAGCAGACACATTAAAAAAAACCACATTGGCTCTCCCATCATCATGGTCTCATGACAAATAGAGGTCAGGATGAAAGACGTGACAGAAATAATGTTTAGTATGAACCAATACGATATCCATCATCTAGGAAAGATGGCAAAGAAGAGAGGAGCCATCTCAACTTACAGACTGATTTCATCAGGACCATAGAGGACAGTACAAGATGCCAAAAACTTGGTGGGATGGAGCCAGAGGAAGGTTTGTTCTGGGAGAAATGGAAAATTTGTCAATATTTGGCAGATATGGCAGTACTTGTCTTGAAACAGAGAGAGATGAGATGTACCAAGGCTATCATTTCAGTCTTCAGCAGGGGTTCTTCAAGGAGTCAACACAATTATCTGCCCCACTGGAGGGAAACAGCAATATAAAAAAATCCCAAAGCTATTTATATTTTGCCTAGATGTGCATCATATAAATATGTGGAAGAATGTCTTGCAGAATTATAGAAACATAAAATATTGGAGCAGAAGAGTATCTTAGAGATCACGTAGGCCTACCCCATGATCCACCAAGTTGTTTTCATTTCCTGACCTTGCATCCATAGGGTAAATAAAGGAGGGGGAGTGCCAGGAGCTGGAATGGGAAAAAAGCTTCGCTTGGAATTTCAAACCGAACAGCTTCGAAATCACATCATCAGGAGTTGACTATATGCTGTGTTTGCCGGTTGTTTTACTTTTTGAATAATTGTTCCTTTAGTTGGTCCCCTTCTTATCTGAGATATAAATAAAATGTCATATGGCATGGGAGCTCAGGAATAGTTTTGCATTCTTACTATCCCGTCTTTGCATTTGTCATAAGATTCCTCTGAACTAAACGGGGCATCAGAACACCTTGAAATTGCTGTTTGCTTAGAGTAAAATTGTTTTCAGTAAGTAACTAGGGCTCGAGGCAAATGCTGAAATGAGAGAAAGTATTAAATATTTAAGGGTCAGCAGTTAGGTGGCATGGTCGATAGAGTACCAGGTTTGCAGTCAGGAAGACTCATTTTCCTGAATTCAAATCTGCCTTCAGATATTTGCTAGCTATGTGACCCTATACAAATCACTTAATCCTGTTTGCCTCAGTTTCCTCATCTGTAAATTGAGCTGGAGAAGGAAATGACAAACCATTCCAACATCTTTGCCAAGAAAACCCCAGATGGGGTCACAAAGAGTTGTCCATGACTGAAATGATTGAATGACAACAAAAATTAATAATATTCCTGATGAAATGGCACTTCACAACACATTTTCGATTTCATTATTTCATTCAATCATCACAACAATCTTGTGAATTTAGTAGAATAGGCATTATTAATCATCTACCTATTGCTATAGACTGGAGCTAGAGTCAGGAAGACCTGAGTTCAAATTCAGCCTAAGGCACTGATTCTCTATGTGACCCATGGTCAAGTCACAATCTCTGTCTGCCTCAGTTTGTTCAACTGTAAAATGAAGATACTAACAGCACCTGCCTCCCAGGGTTATTGTTTGTAAAGCACTTAGCACAGTGCCTGGCACATAGATGGGTACTGAGATGCTTGTTTCTTTCCTTCCAAACAAATTTTACAGAAGACAAAATAGACTAGAATGATTAATCAATTAAACACTAAGCATTTCTTAAGTGACTACTGTATACCCGGCATGAAATTAGGCCCTAGGGATAGAAATACAAAATTGAAACATTCCCTTTCCTTAAAGGAACTTACATCCTATTGGAGGAAACCCATGTACACTTAAAAGTCAGCACGAAACACAGCCAAAGTAAAAACACATCCATCTATTCAACAAGCATTTATTAAGCACCTTCTGTAGAGAGAACACTATGAGAACTGCACGAATTGTAGATGACTGGTCCCTGCCTTCATGTTGCTTATTAATCTACTTCTATGTTATTTGCCCCATTTTATAGACCAGGCATGTAATCGGTTGTGACTGCTTAAATTACTTAAACAAGGCTATGGAAATAGATCATTTAGAGAAGTTCCCAGCTTACTATTCCAATAGTATCCGACAGGCCTGCCCAGGAGTTCTCAAAGTGTAGTCCAGGGACCTGCGGAGGTCCCTGAGATACTTCTGTGGAATGCATGACATCAAAACTACCTTCATAATAATACTAACTGAGATATGTTAGTAAATGTTTAAAAACCAGATCTCCAGGAAAATAATACACACAGGACACACTTTGAAGTTTAATCTGCAGTATAAATATTTTCTCCATCATTTTTCTCAAGTCTAGGCAATCAACAAAACAATAAATCAAGCTCTAATTTGTAGCATTTGGCAATTTCTGATAATCACTCTGCAAATTTAATAATCAGCTTTCATAGTATGAACTGGCTCCTGCACACTCCTGAAAAAATGTTTTAGTTTCTAATAATACACTGAATATCAATGGAAATAACCCATATAACAAATACACTTTGGGGTCCTCAATAAATTTTAAGAATGTAAAGGGAGGCCCAAGGCCAGAATGTTTGAGAACCACAAGTCTAGCCTATACTCTTTTCCCAAAATTTAGAGTTGGAAAGGCCCTCGGTGGTTTCCTGGTAACACCCCCCCAGATGTGAAGAGGTGAAGTGACCAAGGTCACATCAGAAGTGGAAGGGCCAGCAGTCAGACACCCAGGGGCTTTAACTCATAATCCTGCGCACCATATTTCCTCCCTAAAATAAATGTTTGAAAGCTCAGGTTCAATGTGGACAATAATGCAACAGATTTTTTTTTTTAAACCATATACTGTCATTTCACTATTTTATTAATCGCAAACATTACTGTTTTTATTTATGCTGCAAATAAGCTAAGGGTTCTTTTTCCAGTCTTAGCTAAGTTTGAACCTATGGAACCCCAAAGTCCTAAATTATTATAGCTTTCTGATTTGCAGCCTCCAATGAACAATTGTGAAATGGATTTAAAAGGTACTTGAACATTTCAGATTTTCTTAATTTGCTATCTCAAAAGGGAGGGGGAAAAATACTGGTAGAGGGGGAACACTAAGTACTTTGAACAGGTTAGAAAAATTGGCAAAAAAAATGCATTTTCAAGTCCTGTGATATTTCTAAACCCTAACAACATCTTGAAAAGAAAAGCCCCTTCCTTGGGAAATGCTTAAGAACTTTTGTACTGAATTATTTCCATCATGTTTTCAGATTCCTAAGGGGCTAAGAAAGGACACCAATTCCACTTATATGTTTGGATTTTTTCCTCTAAAAAAAGGGAAAATGTCTTCTTATTCTTCTTTTTGTTTTGGTGAGGGGGGAGAAAGGAGGAAAAGGCATGGGGTTATATGACTTGCCCAAGGTCAGTAAGTGTCAGGAGAATTTGAACTCAGGTCCAGCTACACCACCAACTGCCCCTTAGTCCTCTAATTTGGATACTTACATTTTTAAATGAATGAATATATTCTGTTTGTTTCAAATCTGTACAATTCTTTTTTGTAGAGGACCACAGGCCAGTGAGGCTATGACCCTTTCAGCTAAAGACCCTGGTACCAGGCCTGGATCGGTTCCCTACCTCCCAGAAAGGCTCATAGGTATGAGCCTGATCTCCTTGTGAGAGGCGTGGTGTGCGCTCCCAGCTTGAGAACAAGGATGCTCTCAGTGTTCTTAGGGGAAAATACCATAATGTTGCAACATAGTACTAGCTAGAAACCTTGGGATAACTCCATCCTGTTCTAGAGAGGTTTAAAGAGGTTTGGAACATCTTGCCTAGTACTAGCACCCGGATAACCAGGATAGAGTACATAGCAGTCACATATGAGGCAAATGGGAACTAGGGCAATGGTGTAAATCCCAAAGATAGTGGCTTATGATGACTATGCAGTGGGCTTCTTGATTCCAAGTCCACTACATATCTGGACTCTTAGCTGAATAAAGTTGACTCTGTTTTCTACCATTCTCAGGGTCCTGTCTCATTCATGATTGTAGCAACCTCTGGGTAAGTAATTCTTTCCAAGTATCTGTTTTTCACACAACTTTTCCTGCTGGTCAACAGGGCTCCTCTAACACTATCTCAGCAGCTCTGCCATGGAACGTCAGGGTTCCCCTGAACTTAGCTCCCCACACTTTTTAGGTTCATAATTTGGCATTTATACAAACTGCAATGGCCATTTGCTTAATCTGACACTGTATCTTATAATATAGTGAAGATTATTCATCAGTGTGACATTTTGGGGTAGCAAAAATGAGATGGTATTGAATTCTTAGGGGAATAATGCAAATTTGTGTATGTGTATTATGTGTGTATGTATTGTGTGTGTGAATAGAGTTGAGGGCAAAGAACTCTCTGCTGAAATCTTGGATGAAGCAAGAGAAATTTCTGTTTTCTTCAAAAGGATAACTTTATTCATAGCTTAACACATCTGTATGTACACGGGGACAACCAAGCATATCATGATGAAATAGTTTCAGAAAGGAAGGAAATACTCTCAAGTGAAAAGAATTTGGACTTGGAGTTAAAAGAGAGGAATCTAATTTGAAATCCTGCCTGCGTCTGTCCTTTACTACTTGAAGGCCTTTGGGGAAATCACTTAATTGCCTTGGTACCCCATTTGTTCATCTGTGCATAAGAATAATAATACCTGTGGCATCTACTTTACAGGGTTGCTATGAGAATCAAATGATATAATGTATGTTAAGCACCTTACATTTATTTTGTGTTTTTGTGTAAGAGAAATGTGTTAGTATATGTTAGTATGTTAGATAGTGATCAGTGGATTGGCTTCTGAACCAAGAAGGCCTAGGTTCAAATCCCACCCCTAATACATACTGCCCATGTGACCCTAACAGAGTCCTCTAACTTTTCAGTGCTCGAGGCAATTCTCTGATTTAAAAAGTATAGAGAAGATGATACCCTAGGTTGGTAAGGGCGAGTTTTCTCATCTGATTTCCACATCTAGTCCCTATACTTATAGAGATAGTGTGTTTGTTAACCTCACATGTTGTCTCCCTTACTTGAGGACAGGAACCGTTTCATTTTTGCTTCTGGATTCCCAGACCCTAATACAATACCTGACACCTAATTTGCTGTTCAGTCCTTTCAGTCATGTTTGACTCTTCTTGACCCCATTTTGGGATTTTCTTGGCAAGGATACTGAAGTGGTTTGCCATTTCCTTTTCCAGCTCATTTTACAGATGAAGAACTGAGGTAAACAAGGTTAAGTGACTTATCCAGGGTTACATTGCTTGTACTTACAAGGAGGAGGCCAGATTTGTACTGAGGAAGATGAGTCTTTCTGATTCGAAGCTCAGCACTCTATCTAGTCAGAACTCAATAAATGCTTGCTGATTGACTTGCGAACCTTACAACACTATATAAATTGATTATTCCTTTACTTTATTCACAATATATGTGAACTGCCTTCCTCCTTTTCCACTGTTAACACTTTTTATTTCAGTGGTTTGGTAAAATACTTAATTGCTTCTTCCTGACTTTAGCAGGAATTGAGTCTGCTTCACTGGAAATACTCAAGCTTAAATTAGATGACCACTCATTGAGGAAGCATAAGACAACAGATATTAGAACAGAAGAGACCTCAGAGGTCTTTGAGTCAATCTCTGCATTTTACAGATTAGGAAACTGAGGCACTGAGAGGTTAAGATGACTTATCCAGAGTCACACAGCTACTACATATCTGGAATTCAAGCCCAGATCTTCAAGATTCCAAGTCCAGGACTCTATCCAGAAGCAGCTAGTTTGGGCCTGGAGTCAGGAAGACCTGAGCTCAAATCCAGTCTTGAACACCCACTACACTAGCTATGTAGACCATAGCCAGTCTTTTAACATCTGTCTTGCTTCAATTTCTTCCACTGTAAAATGGTGGTTATAACAGCATCTACCTCACAGGTAATGAAATAATAATACTGGGAAAGCACTCAGGGCAGTGCCCAGCACATAGTAGGTACTTAATAAATGCTCATTCCAAGCTGTGAAATGATCCAGCCATTCTGGAGAGCAATTTGGAACTGTGCCCAAAGGGCTATAAAAATGTGCACACCCTTTGACCCAGCAATACCACTTCTAGGGCTGTATCCCAAAGAGATCATACAAGCGGGAGGAGGACCTGTATGTACAAAAATATTTATGGCAGCTCTTTTTGTGGTGGCCAAGAACCAAAAATTGAGGGGATGTCCATCAACTGGGGAATGGCTGGACAAATTATTGTATATGAATGTAATGGAATACTACTGTGCTATAAGAAATGAGGAGTAGTCAGACTTCAGAAAAACCTGGAAAGACTTATATGTATTGATGCTAAGTGAAACGAGCAGAACCAGGAGAAGACAGTACACAGTAACAACCACATTGTGTGATGATCGACTTTGATAGACAGTTCCAAAAGACTCATGATGTAAAATGCTGTCCACATCCAGAAAAAAGAACTATGCAGTCTGAATGCAGGTTGAAGCATGTTATTTGTTCTCCCTCTTTTTTTTTTTTTGTTTCTTCTTTTTCATGGTTTAGCCTATTGGTTCTAATTCTTCTACACAGCATGACTATTGTATATGTAGATCCTATATCAAATTATACGCCATCTTTGGGCAAGAGAAGGGGAGAGATGGTGAGAAAATTTGGAACTCAAAATCTTACGGAAGTGATTGTTGAAAACTAAAAATTAATTCATTAATTAATTTTAAAAAAAGAAAGAAAAGAAATGGCCAGCAGGTGGACTTCAGAAAAACCTGGAAAGGCTTGCATAAACTGATGCTGAGTGAAGCAAGCAGAAGCAGGAGAACATTGTGCATAGTAAGAGCCACACTGTCCGATCACTAACTTTAATAGACTTGTCTCTTTTTAGAAATGGAAGGATCTAAGAGAATTCCAAAAGACTAATAATGGAAAATGCTATCGATATCCAAAGAAAGAACTATGGAGTCCGAATGAAGATTGAAGCAGACTACTGTCTCTTTTTTTGTTGCTTTTTGTTTTTTCTTTCTCATGGTTTTTCCCTTTTGTTCTCTTCACAAAATGACTAATGTGGAGATATATTTAATATGGTTGTACATGTATAGTCTATATCTGATTGAAGGGGAACTGGAGGGAAGAGGGAAAACTTAGAACTCAAAATCTTATAAAAGCAAATATTGAAAACTAAAACTAAATAACTTTTTTTTAAAATGTGTTCCCTTTTCCCCTATACCCTACAACATACCAGCTTTCATGTTGTATAGGTTGGACTACATGGCCTCTGAGATTCCTTTTAGCTCTGAGTCTGAGAGCAAGCCTGTGAAATTGGGCTGCCAAAACTTGGCTCAGATCAATTCTCTGCATCCAGACAGGGCCTAAGACTGGGCAAGGAGGTGGGAGAATGGAGATACAGCGTAAGCATACTATAAAGGAAGACCAGACCAAGAAGGGGTAGAGAACAAAATGGGCGTGAATACAATGAGGAGGGAACCAAAGGGTGCCTTTTTAGTATCTATCATGAACACTGGTTTTTCTACAGCTCTAAATAAAGGAAGAGGGGGAAGCCTGCGTGACAACACCAGACGGGACTCAGGAAACACTGCCTATGCTAGAGAGAAGCTTAATCCCTACCAGCTGGTTCAAGGCTTTCTCCCTGTTTCCTATCCAGACCCCACCCCAAGCACTCAAGACTAAGGCTAATAGTGGCTTTAGCAATAATGGAATTTTATGAGTGAAAATGAGTAGATGGGAGAAAATTGAATATTGATTTAAGTTCTTAGTGTCCTGAGCTTGTGATATTATGTTGGTTCTTTAGTTATAACCCTGGTCCTAGTTCCTACTCCTGTCCTCCTCCTTCCCCTGACTCCAACCCCCACTCATCCTCCCACACACACCCGCTCTGCAAAAAAAATCTAAAGTATGGGAGCATTTTAAAAGTGAGTCCTTGAAAAATTCTTACCAACTTTTTAAAGTACCAGCACCTAGGACCCCACCCGTAGGTGGGTGGAACACTAACCACACCTTTTCCTGCTTATAAAGCTAAACTAAATAAATAAAATTCTTTTTAAAAAAATGTTCCCACTAAACAGTATTTTTTTCCAATTACATGTAGACAGTGTTCAATATTCACTTTTATAAGATTTTTGATTCCAATTTTTTTCTCCCTCCTTTCTTCCTTTCCCCCTATCCCCTCATAAATAAAGTTCTTTAAACCAAATTTATTCAGGATCCCTGTGTTATTTTAGTTCATTCACTTTTAAATTCATTAATGATCAAACATTTTATTAAGCACAAATGTGGCTCAGTGGATAGAGCTCTAAGCCTGAAGTCAGGAAGAGTTCAAATCTGACCTCTGACACTAGCTGGGTGACCCTGGGCAAGTCACTTAACCCTGTTTGCCTCAGTTTCCTTATCTGTAAAATGAACTGGAGAAGGAAACAGCAAGCCACTGCAGTATCTTTGACAAGAAAATCCTAAATGATTTCATGACTGAAACAACTGAACAACATGTAGGAGGCATAGTGCTAGCTGCTAGAGATATAAACACAAAGAATGAAATAAGCACGGTGCTCACACTCTAATTAGGAAGGTGAGATTTATAGCTGAAGAGAGCTCAGACCTACAGCTCTCCTGCTCAAAGTACAAACCCCCCATTAGTGCCCCACGAGACCTCATCTTCTTGCCTCCACTAGGGACTACCCCACTTTTTTCTGTCCAATCCCAATCCCCTGAAATCTATATTCTGCCCACCTTCAAAGGTGACAATAGTTCATCTCTGAATAATAGGTGTGACTTCCTAATCCAATAGGAAATGCAGAAATAATATTTGTCACTCTGGGAAATGGAAGGAAGAAACACAAGAGAAAAGAAAGAGGGCAG
Source organism: Pseudochirops corinnae (assembly GCA_028646515.1). Classification (NCBI taxonomy): domain Eukaryota; kingdom Metazoa; phylum Chordata; class Mammalia; order Diprotodontia; family Pseudocheiridae; genus Pseudochirops; species Pseudochirops corinnae. Next base: position 45,209,187 of record CM053591.1, on the reverse strand, counting down.
GCAAACCGAAAATCTGGCAAGGGCAAAAGATAGTTTAACTTACGATATAAAATCATCAAAAGAGACTTCCAATTTGTTTAATGGATGTTGCCTCAGTCCAAGAGAGACCTGCTACTTTAGCTTTAAAAGGCCAAGGTCTTCTACTGCATCCTGGGCCATCTCCAGTCATCCTGAAGTGTATCTGGCCACTGGACTCAGATGGCTCCGGAGGTAAAAGTGAGGCTGGTGACTTTGCACAGCCCTCCCTCACTTAAATACAATTCACTTGCATCACTTGAATCACCTCCCTAATGCCATGGTCCTCTTCAAGAAGGAAGGACAAACAATCCTGTCAAAACAAGACAATCACAGGTCTTCCGGGGACCTTGAGAGACCGTCTGATCACAAGTCTAGCCCTTGGCACAATGTCTGGTGCACAGGAGGTGTTTAATAAATGCTTGTTCACTGACCAAATGACATCTTATCTCTCAGGTTTCAAATTTCTCAACAACAAAAAAAAAAAAAACAAGAGAGATTATAAATTTCTCTATGACTTCAGTAATAACAACCTTTGTAGCTGACCTCTGGTTTGGGCTGGGTGAGTCCCTTTGAACTCTGGATCTATGATTCAACCATCCCAGAAGTGAGTCATTCACCAGGACAGCTAGGTAACACAATGGATCAAGAAGACCTGAGTTTAAAGGTGAACTTAGTCCCTAGCTGTGTGACCCTGCACAAATCACTTCTGTGACAAAGTTGCTGTCTGCCTCAGTTTCCTCAACTGTAAAATGGGTATCAGAATAGCACATACTTCCCAGGGTTGTTGTGAGGATCATATGGGATATTTTCTAAAGTGTCTCGAACAGAGTTGGCAGTATATAAGTGTTTGATGTTACTATTCTATTTCTACTTACCCAAGTCAAAATACCCCCAATGAAAAATGAGGGAAGAAAACAAAAAGGGATTCCCAAGTTGTAACAGCAAGCACCCTAGCATACCTAGGGCGGCTACTAGCACAGGTTCTTAGATCTGCTTTGCTAAAGGAAAGCAACTCAAAATGGGTTAACAATCTTACTTTAATCAAACATATCACTTACCTAGTTCAGGGGGA
>CM053591.1:45157158-45202515 GCA_028646515.1 Pseudochirops corinnae | reverse complement strand
GGTTTGGGGTAGGAAGGGGTATTTTGCTCCTTTGGGAACAAAATCCAGACCTAAAGGACAACTACAGTCAATTTAATTAGCCCAAGAAGGTGTGGCAGTGAATTGGGTCTGCTATGCATTTCATTACAATGCTTTGTTGGAAGAGAATGGGGGAAATGGGTAGTTTCCTTGGAAATACCCAGTTTCCCAGATTTAGGTCACCACTTTTCTCGAGTTTATTTGCTTAGGAATCAGTAGTGATTCCGCTTCAGGTGGCTCTGAAACACTGACTGGGTTTTTTTGGGTGTGAGTCAGGATCAGAATTCCATCCACTTTTGTGAAAATAATCTAAATGTTTGTTGTTGTTTTTTTAATTCCTAGGACTCACAGATTGATTTTGCCTAGGTTGGATTTTTTTTTTTAAGGTGAAAATATTTACAATACTTGGGAATAAATCCTTTTCTTTATTTTGGCTCAGATCACACTCTGATTTGTTCAGTTGACTGCATTTGTCATCTGCAGAAGACTGAAGGTTGACTTTTGTGATCTTGGTCACTTCAAGGAAGATTTTCAGTGATTAAGAATAAAAGGTACTTTAAGTGGTGGAAATGAAGGAGTGGAGACCGCTCCTTCCTGCCAACTTGAATGGCTTTTTCCCAGGTTGTGCCCTGGTCTGAGACAGAATCTGTCCATTTTTATTCTCTTAGATTGATGGAATAAATTAAGTCCTGCCTATGATACATAGTGGCTGTGAGAACCTGGGCAAATCTCTTCTTCCCTCAGTGCTATGGGCAACTGGACCTAAATTTCATCAGAAGTATCTGACATGCTATTGTAGAGGGTGTTTCTTCTCTTGGGAAGTTCTCCACACCAGTTAAATAACAGGTTCATTTTCTTTCCCTATCAGACCTACCCAGCTAGCTCTTTTTCTCCCCAAATATTAAAACAAATGATTTTGTTTTTAATGTCAGCCACTGTCCTAAGATCCTTTCACATTTTGTTCTATTTCAGACCATAATTACAGTTCAAGTATCTTTATCTTTGAATACAAGGTCTATCACCCAAGGTGTAATTTATGAGTGCCTGCCTGTGTACACTTAGACAATTTTTTTTAATATTGCAAAAACCCACCGTTGGAAGTGACAGCAGTCCCCTAAATTCAGAATAAATGGAAAACTCATTAGTTGCCTACTGAAAATCTTCAGAAAAACAGACATTTCCTCCAGCTGCACAAGCTTGGTGTCTTCATTCCTTTCTCCCTAGGTCAGAGCCAAATGGGTGTACTGAATGCAAGGGGGGAAGGGAGGAGGGGAAGAGAGGCATCCTCATATTCTCTCTTTGAAGAAAAAATACTTATTGAGGTAGAGAGGGCATGAGAGAATAGGATGAGAAAATGAAGGGGAAAGGCTAAAACCAAAGGACCATTACAATGACAAAAGGGACACAGCCTGACAGCTAACTGTACTGAAGGTATTGACTGGTGGAGAAAGATTGATGCTTTGGTAAGCAGCCAGTAAGACAGCTAAGAACTGCGAGAGATTTTCTATTTTCTTTGTACCAACTACTCATCATCACTTAGTGGCTAGAAAGCTGACCTCCAGACAGGAACACTTGGGTTGTGACACAGATTGATTAATTGACTGATTAATTGACAAGTTAATTAATGGCTCAGTCCCCTGGTAACTCTATAAGACTGTAAGTTTCAGGGGAAAGGTGCCAATAAAAGACTCCTCCTACACCTACTGAAATCACAGGTGTGGTTTAAAACAAACAAAAACAAAACCCTTCTTAGCATTAGAGAATCATACCCACATAAAAGCACCATAAATCATTTCCTATCATATTTTCCTTCCCTGCCTGTGTCTACTGGTTCATTCATTATGCTATCTATGTGAGAAGTGTCTAATTACGGTAGGCTACTCCCCTCCTATCCTCTCTAAATTACAGTTGGCTCAAGACAAGTAGCTCTAAATATTTGTGCTATGCCAACTAGCTTGAATAGAATAAGAGAAGTGAAAATGGAAGCAACCTGTGAGCCAATGAAATCACAAAAATAATATCTCAAGGAAAGAAAGTTTTTTCTCTCCACCCTGTAAGGTAGGTAGTGCAAATCTTATTTCAATTTTACACAGGAAACTAAAACTCAGAAAAGTTAAGGTATTTTTTTTTTAACCAAGGAGAGTGGAAAGGGGTCAAAAAGTCAATAAGTATTTTATCAAGGATTTACTACTTGACAGTTCCCGTGCTAATCACTGAAGATACAGAGGAAAGCAAAAGTCTTTGCCCTTAAGAAATTTATATTCTAATGGAGGAGACAACATACAAATGCCTATGTACATATGACATATATTATATATACATGTGTATGTTATACAGCATGTATACATATATATGACTATATACATCTGGGTACACATGTACATATGTCTATATAAATATATATGTATATACAGGGTAAATTGAAGACAGTCCTGAGGGAAAGTTCTAGACCTAGAACAGCCTCTGGCAGAAGATAGGATTTGCATTGAATCTTAAAGGGATCCAGTGATTCTAGGAATCTAAGCTGAGGAAACAAAACATTCCAGACCTGGGTGATAGCCGCTGATAAGGCTCAGAGTTAAGAGATGGAGTGCAAGGAACAGTAAAGAAGGTCAGTATCACTGGATCAAAGAGGATGTGGAGGGTACTAAGGTGTAAAAAAATTGGGAAAAGTAAGAAGGGGTCAAGTTGTGAAGGGTTTTAAAAGCCAGAGGGTCTTATATTTGATTCTAAAGGTAATAGGAAGCATTTGAAGTTTAGTGAGTAGGAAATGGTCAGATTAATGCTTTACTAAAGTCACTTTAGTAGCTGAGTGGAGTGTGGACCAAGGACCAAGGATGTCACAGTATATGGAGCAACAGGCCTGGCGTAATAAGACCTGAGTTCAAGTCTCGCCTCAAAACACTTACTAGCTGGGTGACACTGGGCCAGTCACTTAGCCATATTAACCACATATATAAAATGATCCGGAGAAGGAAATGGCAAACCATCCCAGTATCTTTAGGTTCACAAAGACTCAGACACAACTGAAATGACTGAACAACAACAACAAAGCATGGAATGAAGTGGAGTGACATGAGACCAAGAGATGGACCAGAAGGTCATTGCAATAGTCTGGGTCTGAAGTAATGAGTGCCTGCACCAAAATGGTAGCAATGTCAGAGAAGGCAGAGTCTATGGTGACAATGTCAGAGAAGGGCAGGGAGTATATATAAGCTGTGAGAAAGCAGAATTGGCAGCACTTACCAGCAGATTGGCTATGTGGGGTAAATGGGAGTGAGGAGGCAGAGAAGACATCCAGATTGGGAGACTGACTGATTGGTAGGATGATGATGACTCTCAACAATAATGGAGAAGGTAGGAAAAGGAAAGAGTAGATAATGAGCATGAGGAAAGTAGATAATGAGTTCAGTTTTGGATATGTTTAGTTCAAGGACATCTAATTCAAGAGCAGTTGATGGTGACGGACTGGAGGTCAGGAGAGTTGTTAAGGCTGGATAAGTAGATCTGAGAATCATCTATACTGAATCTATGGGAACTAATGAGATTACCAAGTAAGAGTGTAGAGGGAAAGGAGAAGAGGGCTAAGAGCAGACCCTTGTAACCTTTGTAATACAAAGTTAGTGATTAGTGAGCAAGGTAAAGGAGGTTGAAAAATGATCTGTTAGCAGCAGAACCAGGAGAGAGTGTTGTCATGAAAACCTAGAGAAGAGAGAGAATTCAGGAGAAGAGAATGACCAACAATGTCAAAGTTTGCAGAGCAATCAAGAAGGCTGAAGATTGAGAAGAAGCCATGTATGTTTGAAATTTAAGAGAGCAATGGTAACTTTGGAGAGAGTAGTTTCAACTATTTCTTCATGAGATTGAGAGCCAAATTGCAGAAGATGTGGAAGAAAATGAAAGGAGGTGGAGATACTAACTGAGGACAGCTTTCTCAAGGCCATCCCTTGACTCACTTCTTAAAGAGGCCTATTCACTGAATGGGTGTTACTGTATTCAAAGTGAGAACTTGAACAAGCCTTAGCCTAAAAGGGCCAGGGTCTCCCATTGCATCCTGGGCCATCTCCAGTCATCCTGATGAATAACTGGCCGCTGGATCTAGATGGCTCTGGAGGAGAAAGTGAGGCTGGTGACCTCACACAGCCCTCCCTTATTCAAATCAAAGTCAACTACAAGTCACGTCTTTATCTTCCTGACATCATGGTCCTCTTTGAAAAAGGACAAACATAACAATAGCCATGAGATAGTGAAGAAATATAGGATGATAGTTATTGGGTGGTAGGATTAGGTGAAGGGTTTTGTTTTCTTTTAAGGATGAGGAAGAAATGGAAATGTTTGTAGATAGCAGAAGAACAGCCCAAAAGATGGGAAAAGACTGGCAGTCAGAGAGTGGGGATGATTGGAGGGTCGATTAGCTGAAGAACAAGATTAAGAATGCATTTGGAAGAGTTTGCCTTACAAGAAGAAGCACTAACTCTTCATGTGGGAACAAAATAAAGGAGGAGATAGTGGGAAAAACATCTAAGTCATGTGAGATGAGGAAGAGGGGAAAAGAGAGAGTTCTTGGCCAAAGGTTTTTTTACCCCCAATTAAATATGAGGAAAAGATTCTCAGCAGAAGGGGTGAGGGGAAGGTGCCCTGGGGAGGAATAAATAGGTTTCAAATACCTGCTGTGATGAATTGGGGAGTGAATCAATTAGGGAGATTTAAAGAGATTACTTTGATGCAATAAGGGACCCAAATGTGGTAGACACATTCAGTCTGGCTTAGTGATAGACTCCAGCAAAAAATCAGAGAAGGCATCAAGTGGTAGAAGTGGTGGAAGTTTGGGACTTGCCAAAGCATGATCAGCAAGAAGGGACTACACAAATGTGGAGGGTATTTCAGAGCTAAACCAGTCCACCAAAGGGTTCACACTTTGGGGCCAGAATAAAGGAAGGAGAGCAGCCAGTGCAGGGGAGATGGCTTTGGGAAAAAATTCAGGGATTGGAGATTATGGTGAAGACACAGATCAGGGTGAGGGCTCCTAATGCAGAAGGAAAGAAACAATGATTAAAAAAATGATTAGATAAAGGCATTTCAGAGTTCATGAACAGGGAAGCGGCTGATGGCAAGACCAAGAGTACAACCATCTCTGTGTGTGATTGAGGTGGAGTAGCAGAGTAGGTCAAAGGAAATGAATGAATTGCAGAACCGTAGGTTAGTGTTTGAGGGACTATCAATATCTATGTTAAAGTCTCTTTCTAGGAAGTTAGCAGTTGGAGTGTAAAGAAAGTCCATGAGCCAGACACTGGACTCACTGAGGAGGGAATGAGTGTGTTCTGAGGTTAACAGAATCTAGTGTTTGGGAAGCTCTTTAAGAAGGAGAATTAATAAAATATATGTACACAATTACATTAGTTATTTATGTATTTTAAACAAGGTTTCTTAATTTGAAGTCTTTGAACTTTTGAAAAATATTTTTACAACTATTTCAATATAATTGGTTTTATTTGTAATTTTAAATATTTTACTTTATGCATTTAAAAACAGTATCCTGAGAAGGGATCCAGAGACTTCATCAGATTGCCAACAGGGTCCATGCCACACCCCAAAAGGTTAAGAATCTTTGGGAAAGAAATGATATGTAATTGCCTCATAAACCTGCAGTGGGTATGAGTTGTGGCTGAGACCCCAGGTGTTGGGAAGTTGAGCAATATTTTTCATAGATGCCGTCAAGACTAAGAACATATCTGTATGACAATGTAGAAAGCAGGGAGGAGGAGAAAGAAGAATAACTAATTAAGATTTTTTTTGCCCTTTTTTGTTCTAGATCTTTGCTTCCATTGGTGTATGGAGCTCTCAGGGAGTAAACTTCTTCAAATAACACAGATTAGCAATCATTCTGCAATTTATAGTCATAGACTTGCTTATGTTGCTTCCAGTAGTTTCTAAAGTTTTGTGTTCATGCATCAGTAAAAAGTTTCTGAGCATCCAGCCTTTCTCCAACACACACACATGTGTGTATGTATGTATGTATATATATGATTTGTTTATAAAATTTATTTAGATATTTAGATAGATTTATTTAAATAAAATAAAATATAAAATTTATTCAGATGAACTATGTAAATATATTCATTTACAAATGTGACTTTTATTTATTTGTAGTAATTAGCTTAGCATAAGAGACTATATACACTGTAGACTCACCCCTTTCTATGGGGGGGGGGGGCTTTGTACCTTTTTTACTATTTCTTCTTAGCTGAGCTGGGACTAAGGATAGACAAGATAAGGTATTACCTAGTGTGCAGTATGTAGAGGTATGCTTTATAATACCAATTTTTACAAATGTACATACACTAGCAAAGAAAAATGTTTATGTAGAAAAATTTTTATTAGAAAATTGAAAAACTTAATTAAAAAAACAAAAAATTAGAAAACTGAAGAGAACATTTGCTACTTCAATTCCAAACTGTCTTCTCCCATAAAATAATAAAACTGTCAACAGTGTAAATTATTCATCCACCTCCTGAAAACTTCCAGAACAGACAGAAATCCTAAGTTTCATGGGATGACTGGATAGTGAAAGCCCAATCCTTGGAGCATTTAATCTTCCTGTAAGTTATGTATAGTACATCTATTCCTTGCCTTGTTCCATGGAGGTGTGGTGGACCTACTTCCCTCCATGAATGATGGAGGGGCTGGGGCTATGGGCTGATGAAGAATCTTCTGGTTGGCTGAAAATTCAAAGATAACACAGAGATGCCAAGTCAAAGCTGAATCTGCACACAAAAGGACTGAAGCCCCTTCTCTGGGCCTTTTTAAAGTTTCCTTCTTGGAGTTCAGAAAGAAAAAGAACAGCTGTGAGCTTCCAGGTGAGGCTACCAACCATCCTGCCTCCCATGTGGTACCCATGTGGCCACAAACACATGGTGCCTCCATTCAATCTTTTCTGATCTTAGATGAACAAGAATTGGAAGAGTAAAGCTCCCAGGCAACTGATAAGACTAGAAAATCCATACAAACCATTAGCAAATACCACCCTTACCAGAATCACCTGGCCCAAGAGCCCAGCAGCTGAGTACCGTGAGGAGCCAGCAAAGCAGCAGTCATCTGAGTGACCAGTCACAGCAGTAGATTGACCTCTTAGCTGAAATACCACAGCAGGCAAGGAGCCAGCTTAGTTGAGCAATGGAGTGATTTGTCCATCACTAATGCCTGGCCCCAAAGTGAACTTGGCAAAAATTCTTCCAAGGAAGAAAAGGATTCCTAGAACTGAGAATAATGAGGTACCACCGGGTCACGTATGTTCCCTACATGTATGCCTCAAGTACCTTTGTGTTTGAGCCAACATTTCCCATTTACTGTGTGTATATGTGTGTGTGTGTGTGTGTGTGTGCACATGTGTGCCTGTGTCCTCCCTCTCCCTCCCGGGTTTAGGGGGATTGTTCTGTAACTATTGTTATTGTTATATGTTCTCAGTAAATACTTTGTTGTAAAAGTATTGATGTCACCTAATTAGTTTGATGTCACCTAATTAGTTGATACTGGGGTGGATACACTGAATGAAGGCTCATGAGCATCAGCAATAGAAACATCAACTCACTAGAACTTTGAGGGGAGCAATAGTTATTGTCCTGTAGAACACCTAAGCTGCTAGTGCATTGCAAGTTGGGAGACTGAGGCCAGAGTGTGTGTCACATAAGCAATTATCTGAGGAAAGAAGGAAAGAAAGAAAGAAAGAAAGAAAGAAAGAAAGAAAGAAAGAAAGAAAGGAAGGAAGGAAGGAAGGAAGGAAAGAAGGAAGGAAGGAAGGAAGGGAGGGAGAAAGAGAAAGGAAGAGAGAAAAAGAGAAAGGAAGAGAGAAAGACAGAAAGAGAAGGAAGGAAAGAAGGAAAGGAAAAGAAGGAAAGAAAAGAAAAAGAAAGAAAGAGAGGGAGAGAAGGATGCTTTATGGTAATGCCATTTGAACAAACATCAATGAATAAAAACTAATTTAAAATGGCCTGAAACAACGTAGCTCAGTCAGGAATGCAGAAGTGGTGAGCATACTCCTTCCTGCCAAGACCCTGTCTCTATTTATGACAGATCTTCAAGGTCCAGCTCGAGGACTTCTGTGTGACAGTATCCCTGGACCTCAATTTCCTCCATTCAAAAATGAGAGTTTTGCATTAAATGACTTCTAAGGGCCCTTTGACTTCTAAATCTGTGATCCTATCATCCTATGGCCTCCTTCATGAAATCTTCACCCCAGCTAGAAGAACTCTTCCCTTCAATTTAATTTGTTCAGTTCAACAGACAGTTGTTAAATACAAAAGGGAGACGGACTTTCAAGGAGTTACATTTGACTCATCACAAAACACATATCGATATATTTTATTTTATGCATTTAAAACTATTGTTCTGAGAAAGGGTCCATAGACTTTATCAGACTGCCAGAGGGGTACATGATACACAAAAGCGTGCTGGGAGTCCTTGACTTAAAGATCCAACACTCTCATGCTATAGAGGAAAAATCCAAGACCCAGGCAGGGAGGGAATGTGCCCAAGCTCACCCAATGGGATCTTCCCACTTTCTCCATGAAACTGGGACTAGAATTCAAATTTTCTGAATTTGGAGTCAAATGATGTGGGTTGAACTCATGTCTGCCACTTACTACCTATGTGTCCTTAACGTCACTTTCATCTCTCTGGGTCTCATTCCTCACCTGTAAAACAGAGGAGAGAGAGACTAAATGGCTTTCAAGATCCTTTTAGGTTTAAATCTATGATCCTATGATATTATTATTATTATTTTTGTTTTTAGAGGGGGGAGAGTTGGGCAGTTGGGGTTAAGTGACTTGCCCAAGGTTACATGGTTAGTTTTGTGTTAAGTGTCTGCGGCCAGTCAGGTCCTCCTGACTCCAGGGCTGGTGCTCTATTCACTGTGCCACCTAGCTGTCCCTCCTATGATCTTACTGTAGGGCAGCTAGATGGTTCAGTGGATAGAGCACTGGGCTGAGAGTCAGGAAGACCTGAGTTCAAATCAATCCTCATGTACCCACTAGCTGTGAAACCCTGGGAAAGTCACTTAAGCCTGTTTCCCTCAGTGTCCTCATCTGTAAAAATGAGCAGGAGAAGGAAATGGCAAATCACTCCAGTATCTCTGCCAAGAAAACCCCAAATGCAGTCAAAAAGAATCAGACATAACTGAACGACAACAATGCTCTTATTCTAATGCAGCTTACTTTCTTGTGAACTGGAGGAAACAATATTTTAAAATTTATTTTAAATGTAATTAATTTTTCAATTAATACTTCTTTTCTCCTACTCTTCGCTCTACTCCCCATTGGAAAAAAGAAAAACAATACCCTTGTTTACACACACACACACACACAATCAAGCAAAACAGATTCCTGAATTGGCCATGTTCAAAAATATATGTCTTATTATGTACCTTGAGTGCATCATTTCTCTTTCAGGAGATGGGTAGCACACTTCACCATCAATCCTTTGAAAGCATGACTGATTATTTTATTGGCCAGAGTTCTTAAGTCTTGCAAAGCTATTTGTGTTTACAATGTTAGTTACTGTATAAATTGTTCTCCTGATTTTGGTCACTTCACTCTGTTTCATTTCATACCTCTTCCCATGTTTCTCTGAAACATCCCCTTCATCATTTCTTACAGCAAAATAGTATTCCATTACATTCATATACCATAATTTGTTCAAACATTCTCCCTTAGTTTCTAGTTCTTTGTTACCACAAAAAGAGCTACTAATGAATATTTCTGTATGTGTAGATCCTTTTCCTCAGAAGATAGTCCTTGTAAAACTAATATCTGTTGAGTTAGAAAGTCCCTCCTTGGCTCCTAAGAAGTGAGAAAACACTGCTGCCTGTGAATGTTCCTTGTTCTCCCTTGGTAAATCACCAAGGGACTTTCTTAGTTGTGCCCAGTGATGACTCCTTCCTAGCAAGAAAAGGGAACTAACTCAAGTCTCTCTGAATCAGTAATATGAACTGCTCTGCAGGGAGCACATCAAGCTTGATCTATCAGAGAAAGCAGCTCAGTTTGATGCCATTTCTTCAGGTTTCTTCCTGCCTTTGTCTCAGGGCTGTCAAGCACTCTACCCTACTGGGTTTCATTTGTGAATGTTGGGGGTGTGAAAGCTGTAAAAATAAGACCTTTTTGTCTTCAATTTTAAGACATGAAGAAAACATACAAAGTTTTTGGTTGGGCATTTGAACGTGTGAGATTTGAGAAGCCAAAGAAAGGAATAGAGGCAAAAGGAAATAAAACAGCAATGACCTGAACTGTGATATGAGTTTGGTCAGTTCTATGGGGAATTATTTTTTTCTTTCTGTTTTACATCTGCTCATAGAGGATTTAGATCATAGGCCATCTGCTCCAAGAGATGAGAGAAAGGAGGTCTATGGAAGTAGATCATTGGCCCATGGACTATAGCAACAACTGGCATTGGATCCCAGCTTCTCTAACTCCAAATACTATACCATACATTGCTCACTCCAACTAATGATATAGAAAAAAATCTCTTGGTTTGGAAGATTTCTGTGAAGAACAGTCACAGAAACATTTCCCGCCTCCTTGAGGAAAGGATCTTTAAGGAAGTACCCCTTGGAAATCCACTGGGTCCATGAACTTGGATGTGAAAAAAAAAAATTACATCCTTATTTCCACTAAACTCTACTGGAAACCTAATATTTCCTGTTAGTATTTAAAAATATCATTCTGAGAAAGGATCCATAGGCTTTACCTAACTGTCGAGGGGGTCTATAACATAAGAAAGGTTAAGGACTCCTGTAAAATGATGGAATGAGTACTGATGTAGAAAGTGAAGTAGAAAGCCCCATCCAGTTTCAGACATGGTTAATATATTGGTTTGTTTTACTTAACTATTTTTCTTTGCTACATGGCAGGGAGACATCATTGGAAATGATCAGTAATATAAAAAAAAAAAAACCCAAAACAAAACAAAACCCAGAAACAATCAGTAAAATGAAATATCATCTACTCTAACCCTCGTCATGGGGGCAGCTAAGTGGCACAGTAGATAGGGCACCAGGCCTGGAGTCAAATCTGGCATATATTCAAATCTGGCCTCAGAAACTCATTAGCTGTGAGACTGTGGGCAAGTCACTTAACCTTGTTTACCTTAGTTTCCTCATCTGTAAAATGAGCTAGAGAAGGAAATAGGAAACCATTCTAGTATCTTTGCCAAGAAAACCCCAAATGGGGTCATCAAGAGTTGGATATGACTGAAATGACCCAACAACAACAAGCCCTTGTCTTTCTCATCACTGCCTCTTATAATCTTATTTCCTTCAAAGTCCTGCTCAAATACCATCTCCTATATTAAGCTTTTTCTGATCACTCTTTTACCCCAACTGATAGTGCCACCCTCTATTACATTTAAATTATTTCATAATACATTTTGTCGATATTTCTAAATGTTCTTCCCCAAAAGAATGTAAATTCCTTCAAGGCTGGAACTTTTTTTTTTTTTCACTTTCATCTGTGCATCCTCAGTGCAGAGCATATAATAGACACCTAATAAATGTTAATTGATTGTTCATTGATTTTACAGACAAGGAAACTTTTGCCTAAAGAGGTGATATAATCTGCTCAAGGTCACCTAGCTCATTAGTGGCAGAGCTGGGATGTCACAGAGCAGACTTAAGGCTTCATTACACTCCAACAGTTCCATAAAACACTTACCATATGTATATATTTTTCCTACCAATAATTCAACTTCCCATTTTCAAAATGAGATTATGTTTACACAGAACACAGAAACCTTATGCCTTTTCTGTAAGGCATAGAGCAGTCTTATAGCTGGCAACCTCTGAAACACTTTCAAGGACACTTTTTAATGCTCAAATGAAGTAGCATATGTAACATGTGTTGCAGATTTTAAAGCATTATATAAATATTAGGTACTATCATTATTTTAAAAAGATTTTAGTGAGTTTCTTTTTCCTTCTCCCCTCTTCTTGAAGAAATGAAAGTGAAAGTCTTTTAGTGTGATTGAAATTCTTCTAGACCAGAGCAAATTGTTTTTATTTATGCCCACAAAGATCTTCTGGATAAAATGCCTAAAAATTAAATAGCTACTCTGGTTTAATCTACATGCTTTAATTAAATGCATTTGATGCTGATAATTTCATGAAAAGCATTCCTTACCCAATGGACATAGTGTACATTTTTGAAAGAATGAGCAGAATTCTATAATATGAAATACTATGTAAAGTTTTCTATGTAAAAAATTGTATATAATACTGTCAAAATAGTCCATACTTTAATAAGCTATGTTTTAATCAGGTGGCAAATCAATAAGTTTTAAAATGAGTTAAAAAACAAAGTTTTAAAAATAACAAAAAATAAAGTCCCATAAAATGACAACTATTCATGAAAAGAAAAAAAATATTGAAAGAAGGACTTGGGATGCCCATTTTTAAAGAAAAGAGTTTTAGAAAATCACAGTCTAGAGTTGTCATTCAAAACAATAGGGCTTTAAGTTTCTAAAATAATATCCAGGCCGATAATTAGTTATTTCAATAGTACTGTAAACTTATTTTTTACAAGTTCATAGATTATAATATCATACAGGTGAGAGCTAGAAGCCACCTTTGGACTATCTAGTCCAATCTCCTCATTTTATGGGTGAGGAAACTGAAGCCCAGATGGGTTGTGACTTGATTAAAGTTACACAGCTAATGTGACAGGGGCAGAATTTGAATCCAGATCTTTTAGCTACAAAGCCAATGGTCTTTCCACTGTTCTCTGTTCTTCAGTTTCCCTCCCTATCTGAGAAGATAACACTAATATAGCCCTGAGTTTGTGTCACAGTCGAAAGAATGCTGGAAGGAGCAGTTAAGTGGCACAGTGAAGAGAGCACCGGCCCTGGAGTCAGGAGGACCTGAGTTCTAATCTGGCCTCACACACTTGACACATTTACTAGCTGTGTGTCCTTGGGGAAGTCACTGCACCCCAATTGCCCTGCCTTCCCCTCTCCAAAAAGGAAAAACAAAACAAACAAAGAAGGAAAGCTGAATTTGGGGTCAAATCCTGGCCCTGCCATTTGCTATGTGTATGACTTTGAGTAATTCTTTTAATGTCTTTCAGGCCTCAGTTTCCCCATGTATAAAAAGAGGGACTTAATGACCTCTAAGGTCCCTCCCAAATACAACTCTATAAACGGCTTGTCTACTGCTCTGTATTTAGACCAGTTAGCTCATATCTGTAAAAGCACATCATGCAGTCACAAATCTCCACAGCTGTGAAGTGGTCTTTGTGGAATATCCCTCGATTGTACGTCATCCGTCTGACATTTAGGAATTTATTTAGGTGATCCAGGGTGTAAACAGAGAAGAACATTACAAGAAGTTCTGGTTTTCCCACAACAGACTATGTGACCTTTGGCAAACCACTTAATTTCCATAGGCCTCAATTTCCTCCTTTGCAACATGACAGAGACTGGGCTCTATAATGTCTAAGCTCCCCTCCAGATGAGGTTACCCAAATCAAAAGCAAATTCCCCAACCCCAAAACGAATAAACAAAAAATAATAAGATTACCGAGTAAGACACTTTAGTATTGAAACAGGCAGCCTAAAGGCACTAGTTCACGGCCTGCCTCAGTCTTAGCCCTCAATGTCTATGACGCCAGGAAAACGTCTCTCTCTGGAGGCTTGAATAAGGATGAGTGGACAAAGAGAGAATTCTGATTGTAGAGGGAATAACTGAAAAGTTGTTACGGCGATAGAATAATATCACCTAGCATTTATACAGCACTTTAAGGTTTGTGAGGGCAGCCAGGTGGCACAGTGGATACAGTGCTGGGCCTGGAGTCAGGAAGACTCATCTTTATGCTTTCTAATCCAGTCTCCGACACTGACTAGCTGTGTGATCCTGGGCAAGTCACTTAACCCTGTTTACTTCAGTTTCCTCATCTGTAAAATGAGCTGAAGAAGCAAATAGCAAAGTATTTCAGTATCTCTGCCAAGAAAATTCTGAATAAGGTCACAAAGAGTCAGAAATGACTGAAAAACAGCCACCGCAATTAAGGTTTGCATAGCACTTTACATATATTAGCTAATTTGAGCTTCATAACAACCCTGGGAAGCCATTTCACAGATGAAGAAATTGAGGCTGAGAAAGGTCATGTGATTTACCCAGGGTCACATATTTAATAAGTATCTGAGTCAGAATTTGAACTCATGATTCCAACTCCAGCACTCTATCCACTGCGCCAACTAGTTAACTGCCTTGTTATGAAATTAATTAATTAGAGAATTTAGTGTATACAGCATCTCCAAAGTCTTAGTATAGTTTTATGCTATTAAAGTTTATAAAGCTTTAGATATATACATAAATATATTAAAGCTATAATATATAACATAAATATATAATCTATATAGAAAAGCCATATTATATATATATGTACATATATAGCTTTATAAAACTATATAAAGCTATACTACAACTTAGTATACCATAGTGTCCCTTAGTGCAGTTTTAAGCTATTAAATTTTATAAAGCTTTAGAATATATAACAATATGTTAAAAGCTATATTATATATAGTAAAGCTGTGTGTGTGTGTGTGTGTAATATAGCTGTATAAAGCTATACTACAACTTAGTATACTATACAGTGTCCCTTAGTGCAGTTTTAAGCTATTAAATTTTATAAAGCTTTAGTATATATAACAATATGTTAAAAGCTATATTATATATAGTAAAGCTGTGTGTATATGTGTGTGTGTGTGTGTGTGTGTGTGTGTAATATAGCTGTATAAAGCTATACTACAACTTAATATACTATACAGTGTCCCTTAGTGCAGTTTTAAGCTATTAAGGCTGTTACAGCTTAAAGCTACATTAAGTAGTGGTATACTAAGCATGTTAGGTTGGTTGTATTGATGTTCAATATACAATTTTTAATTCAACATTTATTTTTCTTGAAAAAAAGGGAATGTCTCTCCCTAATTTCTATTTTTGGAGGGGGAAAGGCAAGGCAATTGAAGTTAAGTGACTTGCCCAAGGTCACACAGCTAGTAAGTGTTAAGCATCTGAGGCCAAATTTGAACTCTGGTCTTCCTGACTCCAGGGGCTGTGCTCTTTTTCACTGTGCCTCTTCCTAACTTTTATAGAAACTTTTCTCTGGTGCTTTTTTTCCTAGGGTTCAAAGCAGAAGGACAGGAAGGAAAATGAGCCCTGATTAACAGACAAGGACAGATTTAGATACTCAAATGAATCTCACTGATATGGGAGTTTCTCTAACCAAGTAAAGCAAAAGTACTCATTTTGTGAGCGATTTCTGTTCTTAAAAGAAATAACCCACAAGGCTCTGGCCTCCTTTTATTTTTTCTATTACTGTTACTTTTGTTCGTTACCGTTGTTATGAAAAAGAATACTTTCACCTAGGTCTTTGTCCCGATGTTATCTATTGGATTATAAATGTCTCATATTATGTGGACATAATACCTTCCGCTTGGGGTGCCACCCAATGTCGGTCTTAAATGTGTGTTGAGTTGTGTTTCTTTTCAGTTGGTAGCATGGCAAGATAAGGAAATGGATGGGTTAAATTGAGAGGATTAGACCACCTTTAATGCACACCTTTCCCTGGATGAATCATAACTACTTGGAAAATTCTCTTTCCTCCTCCCACTGCCCTGAACCAAGGATGAAGCACTGTAAAATCAAAAACCTGTTTTTGAAAAGTTCCTTTTTTTCCTCTCTTGACTCTGAGAGAATAAAATCTGACACTATCCTGTAGACTTAGACTGTTTTGAAAGCAGACAAAACTTGTGATATTTTATCCATTGATCTTATATGCTCATTCTTATCCCTCTAATTCCAACTAGTAGCAAGTATATGTGTGTCTGGGAGCACGGTTTCAACATCATCTAGAAAGTAAGAATGGTGTAATTAATGAGTTAATTGAAAATTAATTTCATTTTGCTATGAAGTCAAGAGATGACAGAGTAGTTCCTAAAACCTTTGAAGCTTTTCCTTATGTCATCTGCCCCTGGGATTACTTGAGAATCATTGTGGCTACTTGGTCTATCCATAGCTGTCTCTGTTTTAATTCAGGGAGAGAAAAAAATTGTGCAAATTTACTTAGATTTTGAAATATCCCAGGGACAAGGTGGTATCCATTATTCACTGGATATTTAGATCCTGCTGTAATTTTTTTTCCAGGGAACAGAAAATGCAGAATTTTCAAATTTTGTTATTCTATAAGACAAAAAGGAAAGTCAAAATATTAGGCCATAATTTAATTCCTCTTTCTTTTTTCCTTTTCTTCCTTCCTTCCTTTCTTCTTCCTATCTTTTTTTTAACTGATATTTGACTAGATTTTCATACTGCTCCCCACATAATTAAATAGATTGAGAATTTGCTCCGTTGTTAGCTACATTCTCTGAGTAGACTGGTAATTGATCTATGAAGACAGAACCACAAGTAGGAAATGTTGAAAAATGAATTTAAACAACACTTAAGAAATTAACTCTCTGTTCTAATTGTGGATATTACTGCTATTGAAGTGTAATAATAGATCAGAAAAAGCACTGGTTCTGGAGTTTAGAGAACAGGGGTACAAATCCCACCTCTGACAATTATGATCTGCATAATCTTGGACATGGGCCTCCCCATTTAAGTTAAACTGTTCAGATCTGGCCTCAGACACTAGCTATGTGATCCCAGGCAAGTTACTTAACCCTGTTTGCCTCAGTTTCCTCATCTGTAAAATGAGCTGGAGAAGGAAATGGCAAACTATCCCAGTATCTCTGCCAAGAAAAGTCCAAATGAGGGCACAAAGAGTTGAACATGGCCAAAGAACAACACCAATTGGTGTAGCTATAGACACCAAACTAAACACTATCTCTCGCTATCTGAAATGAATTCAGGGTAGGACTGATCAGGCAGAGGGAAGTCCTTCAATATTTTCTGTTTCCATTTTATTTGGTTGCCACCCGAATCTATTTTCTGAGGAAATTCAGAGTGAATTTACTGTAAAGTACATCTTGTAAGAAGCTTTAGGTTCCTGATATGTTGAACAGTAGGAGGCAAGAGGGTAAAGAAAGAAGAGGAAGGGCAGAGATCTTAGATTCAAAGGCGGAAGGGCCCTTAGAGTTCGTTTAGGCTGACCTCCATATTTTACTGATGAAGGAGCTGAGGCCTGGGGAGGTAAAGGCATTTGCCCAAGATCACAGAAGAAGTTTGTAGCACAAGTTTTCATTTGCACTAAGGTCTTTGGCTACAGAGCTAGTGATCATTCCCTAAGAGAGACACATGTTTTAAGAGCCTAAGATTTTTTTTTCAAACCATTTGAAAAGCTGCTTCAAATTTATTTGTTTGTTTACTTATTTGATTAGGAGAAAGGAATACATGGGGAAAGGAAAAATTATGAGGAGGCTGCCTGATACCATAGAATGACATTAGCACTAGAGGTAGAGAATCTACGTTCTAGTCCTGCCTCTCGGGCTTACTGTTTGTGTGATTTGGGGCAAGTCACTTAAACTCCCTTAAAAAAAAAGTGGAGGAGGGAGAGTGAACAACATGGCCTCTGAGGGTCTTCTAAATCAGAGGTCTTTGGCAATCTAATGAAGCCTTTCTCATAATAAAGTTTTTAAATGCATAAAATAATTGGATTACAAGGAAAACCAATTATTTTAAAATACAGATGCATTTTTTTTTCCCATCCACCTTCACAGACATCCGATATCTATCCATGGACTCCAGTCTGTGGACCTCCAGTTAAGAACCCCAGTTCTATTTTCCAATAAAAGCTTGATTTAAGCCCAGAAATAAGGCGTTCCTTTTAGGTGGGGTGGGAGGGAAAGCCGATCTTTAAGAAGGTCATTAAGAGATTTGAGAAATCTGGGAGAGCATTTGGTTGAGTGAGCTAAGATTCCTATCTGTCTTCAGGAACAGAAAGGGAGAACCATTTTCTTCTACATTACAGGTAGGCCTTTAAGAAACTAAAACGAGCCTAGAAACTACGGTTCCCATCAGCAAAGCGTAACTTCAGGAGTATCTTTCTCCTTGAGTATCTAGAGAGAGTCCTAAAAGTTTATTAACAGCTAAGATTCTGGCATATTTTATAGGTGTTCAGGCTTGTGACTGAGCTTATGCCTAACTCATTGTTTTTGTAACCCCGTGTCTAGCACAGTGCTTGACTTGTAGAAGACACTTAAAAAACAGTTAACAGTTATTGATTGATTGATAATGTGGTGCTTTAAAGTACTTTCTAGTTAAAAAACCTAGGATGTTAATTATTTGAAGTTTTTCAAAGTTTTCCTACCTACCTGCTTGTACAAATACCCAGGTGAGCATTCAGTATGGAGTCAGGAAGACCTGAGTTAAAATCTGGCCTCAAACACTTGCTACCTGTGTGACCCTGGGCTAGTCACTTTACCCTGTTTGTCTCAGTTTCCTCTTCTCTAAAATGAGCTGAAGAAGAAAATGGCAAACCACTCCAGTATCTTTGCCAAGAAAATTACAAATGGGGTCAGAAAGAGTAGCACAGACTGAAACAACTGAACCAAAAAAAAAGTGAATGATGTTTAAGGTACAACCTCATAGGAGCATTGCCTTGCAGTAGGCCTCAATATTGACAATATAGTATTTTGAATATATAGTGAAGTATTGTGTAGGCTTTTCCCCTTAATTAGGAAACTCCTAAGAGCAAGATACCTCTATGATTATTTCATAAATGCAACTAATATATTACCCTGATCTCCATCATTTACTTACAATGATTACAATAGACTAAGTCTATCTCACATCAGTCCCCTGGTACTTTATGTTCTGCACTGAAGAGAAAGAGACACTTGTCAAGTCATAATAGTGAACAAAAGGATATTTCCTTAAGCAGAGAAAGGGAAGAACTGAGGGCAAGGTAAAATTCATTCAGTTGATGGAAACTCCCATCATTTTCCACCAGCCAGTCAAGCATTAGGGCCTTCCCAGAATTCCTTGTGGCTCCTTTGTACAAAGGTAAGAAAATAATGTCAATAGCCTGAGCCTTAGCCCCTGAGCCAATGAAGTCTCAAGATTATTTCAATATCTTTGAAAGGAAAATTTAATGCTAATTTTCATGGGGCATTGGAGTTGCATATGGGGTTAAGGATTTTGTCCTTTTTTGAAGCCATATTTATTTATGAAGAATGACTGCTATCTGTTCATTTTCTAGGAAATTGACACAAAGTAGAAAATATGAACTTTATTTCTATCCCCAAGAAAATTAATCCATTTATAATCTTGTCATTATATGTCATCAGAGAAACTGCTATATAATAGAAAGAGCACTGCGGTAATGCCACAAGTGGAGAACACTTGGGTGCTGGTCAAAGCAATACAGTAATTAAGTGACTTTGCCAGAGGGTGGGTGCAAAGGATTGTTGTTTTATGCCAAGCCCAGGGCACAGCTTGTTTTCTGGGCCTTAGCTCTGGAAAACAGGGTGTCTCCTAACATCTTGACAGACTAAATGATCTCTGGATCCAAAATTTTGTAACCTTTGACTATCAAAGAAGTGATACCATGCAATTTAAATTCCTCTAAATACTGTCTGAAATGTCACTGCCAATACAAACTGAGAATAAAGTTTAAAAAGTAGACAATGTCTTTTTGATTTTTAATGTTAAGTCCCACAGTGTGAAACTGGCTTGTGATTTCATGTTCAACACTATCAGTCACCCTTAGCTCTTTGGTCTTCCTCACTCTATACATAACCAGTTAATTGCCAGATCTTGTCATTTCTCCATCTATAATATCTTTTGTGTTTTTAACATTGTATTCTGAACTTAAGAAATAAAATGAGCATTTCCATAACATACTAGAATAGAAAAAAAGATGAACATGAAACTGTAAATCTATTATGTACAACTTGCTATTCCTTTTAAATATATAACAAAATTATTATGTTATTTTCTTTTCCCCCCTCTTTTTCTTCCCTCCAGCCTCAGTGTCTACTATTTGACAAAATATGTATGTGTATGTATGTGTAAGTGTGTATATATGTATATACCTATATATGTATGTATGTATTTGTATACATATTTATATATATATATAAAATATAGGTATAAAACCATTCTAGACATACTTCTGTTTATCAGTTCTTTCTCTGAGTACAGATAGTCTTGTCTTTCATACGTCCTTTGTGGTTAATTTGGGTATTTATGGTAGTCGAAATGACTTAAGTCACTCAAAGTTGTTCTTGTATTCACCTCCTTGTCTCTACTCACAGTCATTATTCTATTTCAGGCAGTCAACATTTCTTCCTTCGACTATAGAACTAACCTCCTATTTAGTTTCAAATCTTAACCCCACTCCACACTATCCACTCAGGTACCAGTATTGCTCTGATGATATCATGCCTCTACTCAATACACTCCAATGGCCCCCTATTACCTGTACAACCAAAATCCCTTTCCTACTTCTCTTGCCTTAGCATGTTATTCCCCTTCACTTTCAACTACAATTCACCCAAACTAGTCTTCTTACTGTTCCTCAAACCTGGTCCACTATTTCCCATCCCTCATTAATTCCCTGTCTTAGAGTCCCTAGCTTCCTTTACAAAATCAGCTCCAATATCACCTTCTACATGAAAACTTTCCTGATCGCCCTAGCTGTGAATGTGTCTTGTTTGCATCTAGTTAGTATCCACCTATATGCATCTTGTCTCTCTAGACTAAAAGGTCCTTGAGGGCAGGAATTCCTACTTTTTCTTTATGTGACCAGGACCTAGCAGAGCACCTGACACATGCTGTTGTTGCTGTTCAGTTGTTTCAGTCACGTCCAATTTTTTGTGGACACACACACCCACACCCACACACACCATTTGGGGTTTTCTTGTCACAGATCCTATAGTGGTTTCCCATTTCTTCTGACACATAATAGGTGGTTAATAAATACTAGTTGATAAAATGACTACAGACACAAAAATAAAATGAATACTGAAATACACTGATATGACCTGGAATTGTCAGTCTAAGTAATAGAAGATGACAAGAATTCATACACCATGAAAAAGATTAGTTTTCCAAGGAGCATGTCCTACCTATAACCCATCCATTTTCCCTTGGAATTTATAGAGATAGCCCTATAATGAGATTAATAGGCCTCTCTACACATCATCAGAAAGCAGTCAACCAAAAATTTAAACAATAAAAATAGCTTGTACTTTATTTTTTGTATTGAGAAGCTACATGATATAGTGGATAAGAAGGCTAGATTTGAAACCAGGAAGAGTTGGATTCAAATCCTGTCTTTGCCTCTGGTGACCACCCTCAAGTCAGTTCCTGACTCTCTGAGCTGTAGTTTCCACAACTATAAAATGTAAATGGGCAGGTGGCCCTGGAGTCAGGGAGACTCATCTTCCTGAGTTCAAATCCAGCCTTATTGGTTGTGTGACCTTAGGCAAGTCACTTAACCCTATTTACCTCAGTTTCCCCATCTGTAAAATGAGCTGGAGAAGGAAATGGCAAACCTCTCCAGTACCTTTGCCAAGAAAACCCCAAATGGAGTCACCGAGAGTTGGATGTGCCTGAACAAACAAGTACAAACAGTATCTTTTTTTTCTCCTTTCCAGGATTATTGCTCAAATGAGAATGTATGGAGAGCAATTTGCAAGACTTTCGGCTGTGTATAAACTCTCGTTACTATTCATGTGTGATCTACTTCTTATGGTTCTCTTTGAGGTCAATAAGTATTACGTCTGTCAACAGACGTTCATTGAGAAGTCAGTGTGCTATGTGCTATGATTGAAAAAGCATAATATGATGACCATCCTCAAAGGAGATGAGGGGCAGAGAAAGGGGAACATTAAACAAGACAACTAGCCTGTTGCAAGACAGTATATAATTCTTTGCCAAAAGGGTGGTACAGGCAATGGTCAATAAGCACTTTAACTTTAGAAGAGGGAAAGATCACTACGAGTTTGAAGTGTCCCTAGAAGAACCTTAAAGAATGACTATTATATGAAGAAAAGGGAGGAAGACATTTTGGGGGTGGGGAGCTGGTGGGGATTAGGAAGTGGTATTAGCAAAGACTGGAAGTCAGGAAAATACAAAAAGAAGGGACCAACTGAGCTGGAGGAAGGAATTAAATAGGAGAATAGTGGGAGGCAGGGACAGCTTGCAGAGTTTCTTAAATGTCAGGCAGAGGGGTTTGAATTTTATCCTGTAGCCAGGCAGGAGTCATAACGTTTCTCGGACTTCAAAACTTCTCTTTTTATGGGAGTGGCTTGCTTTTTTTTTGGTAGAAAGGGGGAGCTAATTTGTTCATATTTATTTTTAAAATTTTTCTTCTGAAACTAGTAGTTAAATATGATATGACTATGTTAACAAAATACATTCAAGTATTAGGAGCATTTTTTAAGATTAAAAATTCATTATGATAAAAGTAGTCCAAGAGTTCAGAAAGACTAGAGTCATTTAATAGCTATAATAACTTGTCAGACTCATTTTTCTCATGGGCAAAATGGGTATGATAGCTTCCCCGTCTACTTCACTAGGTTGTTTTGACAATCAAGTGAAAGAATGTATACAAAAACTCCTTAAAAACTGTAAAGTGTCACAAGCATGTAAGCTATCATTATTATTGTTATATTCAAGCCTCCAAATCTGCTGCCTGAAAAAGAGGGTTCCTTAAATTGGTGTCATTATTACCTTTTGCATATTAGACACATTAAAATGTTTATAATAATAGGTTTAAGTAGATTGAAGCAATGATAAAGAGTCTCAAGGTGGAGTGGCTAAAGAGATAGACTTGGAGTCAGGAAGCTCTAAGTTCAAATCTTGCCTTGGATACTTAGATCACTCTAGGGAAGTTGGTTAGCCTTTCTCAGCCCTAGCTTCCTCATCTGTAAAATGGGAATAGTGGTAGTACCTACATCACAAGGTTGCGTAAAATACATTCCAAACTTGTGTAAATATTACCTACTAGATTATAAATATGAAGGATTATAAAGGAAAAAAGAAATAATGACCTGGGGATACCAGGTAAAGAGGGGTATATTAAAAGGGCACCTTTGCAGAAATGGAAGATGCTTCGTAGTCCTAGAAAAATATGTAGCTACCTACCTATCTATGGATTTTTTTTCAATTCCTTGGCTGAAATTCCAGGCAAAACTTGACCCCAAAGCAGTGTTCATGACCTTTATGATGTTGGTCTATAGGAGCAATTCACCTGACATGTTTTTAAATGCACCCAGTACATTTTGTATTGCTACTATAGGCATGTACTGATTTTTTAAATTTATGCATGACTTTTCCCCGTATTGTTAAAAAACATTCATATTGTCTATGTCAAAATCTCCTATATATCTCTCTCTTCCCTTTACCTACTGAAATGTATATCCACTTTAAGGAAGCGAAAGGCTAGCAATGTGGGAGGACCAAAAGTGCTTCTTCCCTGTGATAGCCCAGTGTTCTACAGTCCCCAAGCTCTTATGAAACATTGTTAAGAGCTCACAACAGGAAGTACAATCAGTAGCTAGTAAATAAGCCTTTCCTTCCTTTTCTCCAGGTCTCTGAACTTCCTTATCCTCCAATTCCAAATCCTTTTACAGATGTTACTGCTGTTTACTTAGCTGGTTGGTGTGTTTGGTTTTCTCTTGAGCTTTTGGGGGGTTCAAACAATGGGATCCCTACCACTTGCCCCACATTCTACTTACATCCTTCTTTTTCATGAAAAAGACTGGCAAATAGGAAATAGGATTTGTCTTTATTTTCCCCAGGGAGACCTTGGAATCAGTGGATAGTGGCTCCCAAGACTATATTTGAAAACAGGTCTCCACCTCTTTACAAATGGAACCTCCTGATTTAATAATAAATAAATTGGGGCAGACAGCTGTTTATCCCATTATATACTGCTTAAAACTAAATCAAGGGACCTATAAGGATTCTCTTGGGTTATATCTCATTCATCTCCAAGAAAAATAATAAAAAACAAGTAGGACACAGATAACTAAATTAGTTCTGGAAACTCACCTAGGACATGTAAAATTTCAGTTGGGCAAACATAAAAGAATGCTAATTTTTTCAACTGTCATATCTGAGAGCTGGTTTGGGACACATAAGGCTAGAGTCAACATAGCAACTTTTCAAATTTGTACGGCCAGGATTCTTATTCTAGTGTCTTGGCTGATAGGTGAGCTGCCTATTTTTCTAGGACTGTTCAGTGCCTTCCATTTCTGCAGAGACCCTTTTACTCTACCAGGAATTTCCCAGTTCATTATTTATATTTCCTTTCTAATCCTTCATACTTATGACTTAGTAGGTTATTACGTAATGTGTATCCACTACAAAATTTGTCCTTCATTGCTTTTTTGCCCACATTTGTGTCCTTGGAGTTAACTAACCTCTTATTGTCTTTGATCTTAACAGTACAAGTATTTCAGATATCACCATTTTTACTAGGCTGAATCAGCCCCAGTGAAAAGGCTGAGTGATCACAAGAAGAGAGAGTACATTTTGGTAGAGATGATCATAGCTGATTGCTGAGGTTACTGATTCTATTTATATATGGTCAAGAGAACATAGGTCTAGGGCCCAGTATAGAGGAAAGGATTTCAAAGGCCATCTAGTCTAATCCATACCTGAATAAATACTCTATCTTCTCACTTTTGGGAGGGGAAGGAAGGGAAGAGAGAAATGGAGATATCCTCTTAACAAACAGGATCATAGGAATACAGATTATAAAGCTGGAAAGGGACCTTAGAGGTCCCTTATTTTACAAATGAAGAGGTTAAATTATTTTCCCAGTGCCAAACAAGTAGGAGGAAATATGGTATAATTTGAAGTCAAAGGACATGAGTTCAAATTTTGCTTCTGCTACTTATCACCTTGAGCAATTCATATAACCTTCCTGGGCCTCAGTTTCCTCGTCTGACCTTTGAGGTCCCTTCTAGCTTCACATCTATGGTCCTAAGTAGCAGAATTTAGGTTTATATCAGGCTCCTCATACTCAAATTCACTACTCTTTCCTCTATGCCACTCTGACTGGACTTTTCCCAAAACATAATACTATGAGTGGATAGGGAAATATGCAAATCACGAAAGCATTTCCAAGTCCTATCTGAAATCTCGGAGGTCACTCTTGCAGCTTGTTCTGACATCAAGGGATATCCTGCATTCAGGAAGCATTGATTCAGATTGTTACACATTGTTTTACTGGGACACCATGAAATGCATTCTTCCCACAGGGGCTGAGGCAGCATTTAAGGCCATTAGCATGGCCACCATCTGGGGTTAGCGGCCATAAGGGAAAGCCATTGACGGAAACAGTGTAATGTCTCATATCATTCCATGTATCACCTGTTTAAGCTTGTAGGCAGGATGGGAATGTAAGAAAGAGAACACCAAAATAAATTAATAATTTTCTAACCTGGTATGGGGACCATAGGAAATTTGAAGGTTGTTTAGGTTTTTATTTTTGAGTAGTTTTCTTCGGCTCAAAATCTAAAAACAAAAACACCATTTTGTGACTCTGCTGTAAAAATAAAAGCAAAAAAAAAAAAAAAACCAACAAAGCCCTACTAACTAGGTAGTTAAGTAGTTATTTGATTTTCTTGCATTTTTGAATCCATATAGCGGAGAAAGGCATCTGTATCATTTCACCTTCACCAAACCCTATCTTAAAAACAACTGTAGAGCACTAAATTGATCAGGTTAGGCTCTTCACTGCTTGAGACACAAATATTTCTGTGCCCTTAGTTTCCAGCATCTGTGTAGGGCTGTTCCAGCACACAAGCAACAATTTTCCCACTGAAGCAAGACTATGAGAAGGGACCTTCTGTTTATTGTGGAAATCCACAAATTATGTCTTGTCCATTTGTCTATTTATATTCCAAATCTGGTGGGGTGAGATCAGGGCTAGTTCTTCTAGTATAACATCTAGCGTATTGACTGTTCTAAACAAATTATTCCATGTTTTGTTAAAGGCTTACTAATTAACATTATTATCAACAGGCAGAAAAACAATAACCAAAATGCCCGTTTGCTAAGCTCTCCTCCCCCTCCCCACCTTTCTTTCTTCTATAGCCTAGTACATAGATAGCTCTATTAGCCAGCTCTTCAGGCAACACCTACCACAGTATCTGGTACATAGAAAGCATTTAATCAATGCTTACTGATGGATTTTAACTTTCTCTCTTAATAGGCAAAGGACACAGTGGACAGAGGATTAGACTGGGAGATCAGCATTAGTATCTTTGCTTTCGTATGTACTTTATGACCTTGGCCAAGATAAGGGATCACAGGATTGTAGGACCATATATTTAGAAGATCACTGAGGACCTCTCTCGTTTTACAGATGAGAAAACTGATGCAAAGAGCAGTTAAATGATTTACCCAAGTACTCACAGATACTAAGTGAGGCAGAATTTGAACTCTGGTCTTCCTGACTCTAAGTCTAGTGGTCTTATCTATTACAATGTCTAATAGGATCATAGGTTCATAGACAGAGCTGGAAGGGTGCTCAGAAGGCACCTCTTCCTACTCTTCATTTTCAAAGTGCAGAAACTGAGACCCAGAGAAGGTTAAGAGACTTGCCAGGCCACTTGGCTAACTCTCAGCCTCAGTTTCCATATCTGTAGTACCTATATCTGTATATATCTATAGTGCATGGTTGAGAAGATCAAATGAGACCATGTGCGTAAAATGCTTTGCAAACTTTAAGTTGACATAAATATCAGTCATGATTATGATAACTATTATATAAGCAGAAACTCAGGAAAAGGGTATGTTGCTGAGCTGTTCTATAGGGAGAGTCTCACCCACCCCCACCCCCCTCACGCCCCCAACCCCCCCCCCCTAATAAACTAATGACTTCTCTTTAAAAACAATTGGTGCTTCCAGGCTGTAATTACCCTGCTTCTCTCATGCACCACTGAACATGTATTAGCCCTGTTGTCTCAGGAGTCTCTAGTCACTGCCTTGCCTTGATAGGACTGAAAAGAGCACAGCCAGCCTGGCAGACAACATCTGGATTCCTCAAACTGCCCAGTCCAAGGTCTATAATTGCCCTTCAGGGAACCACGCACAAGGTGATCAGGCAGCGAATCAAGAATCCTGAGTTCAAATCCTTACAGTGGGACTGGCTGGGTCAGTATCTTAAAACAAAACATTTAACCTCCTATTGCAACGTGATTTCGGAAAGGAGAAATAGGTGCTGGCCTTCCCAGGAATACAGTCAGTGGCTGTTCCATCCCAGAGCCCTCGTTAGATTAGGTGAGTCAGTCTCTCGTTTCCTCTCCAATGCTCAGCTACAGAGCTTTCTGATAAATGACCCACTGCCCAATCCTCCACCTAAATAAAGGAAAAAATCAATAGGGATTGAGCTATCAAGTATGGGTCTTAGCCAGAGAACTGGTAACTTCAATTTGCTTTTTCTGGGAAAATTTGAAGGTAACTGAAGAGAATTTTGCAGTAATTGTGGCCAATTTCACCCACAACCGTCATTGGCTTTACTAAGTGTAAGGTAAGACTGAAAGGTGTTAGCAAAAGCATAGAAATGCAGAGCCAGCCACTTCCCCCTTTGTCTTAGCAAGCATAGGCTCAACTGTGTAAAGCTCCCCATTACATTAGGAAACCCTACGCAGGCCGGAACCGGTTTGGCTAACGCTGAAGACTGAGAACTGCGGAAGCCGTTGTCTACTTCGAGGCAGGGGGCATGCTGAAATTGTCTGCATTTACTATTGTTTTCCTTACGGGGAAACTCAAATTGCAAGAACATTTCAGGATCTAAATCCATTTCAGCACAGTATTAACAGAAGATGATATGAATGAATTGATTTTCCCCCTTGAAGTGCCCTTCTGGAGCTGCCCAGCACCCTACCCTGTGCAAGGCTAATAAAAGCCCTTTTGCCTTGGCAAAATAATAGTAGAGAGCAAAAATGGTGTACATTTACATGGAAATTATAGCTGGCTGTGCCCCTGATCAGCTTTAAATTAGATCCCAATTCAAGCTTCTTCTAGCTCCCTAGGAAGCTCAAGCCAATTCTCTAGCATGGGAAACAGGGTGGCCCCTTTAAGAGGAAACCCCCTGTGAAGCAGAGAACTTTTTTTTTCTGCTTTATGGCCAAAGGTTAAGTGTTTTCTTTTTGTTTTTGTTTTTGTCTTAAGGCATCAAGTGAATTAGTCCAACCCCCAAAATTTGAACTCATGAGTCCTGATTTGCAACCTGATAGGTAGGGAACAGTTGCATTTTCCAAAGTGCCTCCCCCTCTGCAATAATACCCCCTCCCCTCCTACTGTTCAAAATTTAAAACATTCTGCTCCTCCAGGCCCCGTGGGGTGGCCGCATCCTCTTCACCCCATCCCCCCATCGGATATGTGGCATAAAACTTCTCACAAGTACAAGAACCTTGTAATCTGGTCCCAACGACAGGGTGAGTCAACTCCTAGCCTGAAGCATCTGTTTTTTGCCCAGATAATTACAAGTTCAATGTTATAATAAGGGTTTGGTATGGGCATTTTATAACTTCTTTGTAAAATGGGATTTCTAGAGGATGGAGGATGGAATAGGACAGGATAAGTGGAGGGAAAAATTTTACATTTCACTTTAGAGAATTTCCTTCTCTACCTTTTTTTTTTTTTTTAAAACCAGTGACTTGTAGATCAGTCATGATCCTCTTCAAGAAGGAAGGACAAACCACAACCTGTGAGTAGCCCTAGCTGCCCCACTGGGGACCCAACTGGCCAGTTTCAGTTGGCCAGCTGAACTTGTTCTCCTCTCCCCTCCCCACATGGGGTATCATGCCCTTACCTGAGGGTGTTATGTCCAAAGAAAGGTAAATTTTGATGGCTGAAACCTACCTAGTTATCTTGGGCTATACTGCCTAGATTTCTTTCTTAAAGATCAAGTTTTAAACCCAATTCACTCTTGGCTCTTATTAATTGTACTATAGGTCCCTGTCCAAGCACCACTAAAAGGTTACTTTTGGGCCCTCCTGGCTCAGAGTGAATGTAAATAGTTATTATTTCTCTTTTGGCCAGCAACCCGGAGGGTCTACCCCTCCCAGTTTGATTTATTATTATTATTATTATTATTAAAGGCGCCATACCTTGACTCACTTCTTAAACAGGCTTATTTACTTAATGGGCATTGCCTCACTCACAGTGAGAACTCTGAAAATCCTTAGCTTAAAAAGGCCAAGGTTCCCTATGGCATCCCGGGCCATCTTCAGTTGTCCTGATCGATATCTGGCCACTGAACCCACATGGCTCTGGAGGAGAAAATGAGGCTGGTGACTTCACACAGGCCTCCTTCACTTAAATCCAATTCATTGGCAAGTCATGCCCTCATCTTCTTGATGTCATGGTCCTTTTTGAGAATGAAGGACAAGCCACCACAACAACAATAGTCAATGATCATTTATTAAACACCTAATATGTGCCCAGCAGGGGGGACACAAAGAAAGGTAAAAACCTTCAAGGAGTCTATATTTTGCTGGTGGGAATCAATATGTAAAAAACTAGTTTCCTATAATATATATTCAATGTTGAATGGATGAAAATCTCAGAAGGAAGGCACTAGGAAGGCCTGGAGCCATATTTAAAGAGATGGAGTTTGAGTTGAGTCTTTAATGGAAGCTAGCTAGAAAAGGTAGGAGTTGGACATAAGGAGGGAGAACATTCTGGGCATGGGGACCAACAGTGAAATTGCTGAATCAGAAGATGTTGGGTCATGTCTGAGCCAACTCCTTGTTTCTCATAGCTTATATGTAGGGGAGTAAAAAATGAGAAGACTAGAAAGTTAGAAAACAGTTAAGTAGTAAAGGGCTTTAAAAGGCAAACAGGATTTTATATTTGATCTTAGAGGGAACCATTGCAGTTTATTGAGTAGGGGGCTGCCATGGTTAAGATCTGTGCTTTAGAAAAATTGACAGGGAAACCAAACAACAGGGTAGTAGATATAGGGGAACATATAGGAAAGATGGAAGATGAAAACAAGACTTGGTAACAGATTGGATCTGTGGATCAAGTAGCAGGAGTTTCAGAGGATATCAATATTGTGAGTTTTCAGTGACTGGGAGGGTGGTGGTGCCTTGCTACAGTAATAAGGAAGTTTATATGCCCAAAGGGCTATAAAACTGTGCAGGCCCTTTGATCCAGTAATACCACGACTAGGACTGTATCTCAAAGACATCATTAAAAAAAGAAGAACCCATATGTACAAAATATTTTTGTGATGGCAAAGAATTAGAAATTGAGGGGATGCCCATCAACTGGGGAATGGCTGGAAAAGTTGTAGTATATAAATGTAATGGAATACTATTATGCTATAAGAAATGATAGGTGAATTTCAGAAAAACCTGGAAAGACTTACATGAACAGATGTTGAGTGAAGTGAGCAGAATCAGAACATCATACACAATAGCAACATTGTGCAATGATAAAACTTTGATGGACTCAGCTCTTCTCAGCATTACAATGATATAAGACAATTCCAAAAGACTCATGATGGAAAATGCTATTCATATTCAGAGAAAGATCTATGGAGTCTGAATGCAGATTGAAGCATACTATTTTCTCTTTTTTTTTTTCGTTTTTTTCTTTCTCATGGTTTTGTATTTTTGCTCTGATTCTTCTTTCACAACATGACTAATGTGGAAATATGTTTAATATGATTGTACATGTATAGCCTATATCATATTGCTTGCTATCTTGGGGAGGGTGGAGGGAAGGAGAGAGGGAGAAAAAAATTGAAACTCAAAATCTTATAAAAAGTGAATGTTGAAGACTATTGTTACATGTAATTAGAAAACACAAAATAATATTAAGTGGACAGGGGAAGTAATAAGGAATTTTAGAAGAGAGAGAGATGAAGAGGAGAAAGTGGGGAGAGAAAGATAATAAATTCAGTTTGGGGCATTTTGAGTATGAGATATCTATGAATCAATCCCATTCGAGATGTATAGTCATTAATGGTAGAGTATTGGAGAGACACTAGGGCTAGATAAATAAATCTGAAAATCATCTAAATCGAGATAATCATTAAGCCCATAGTAGTTTGATTAGACCATTAAGCAAGATAGTATAGAGAAAGAAGAGAAGAAGGCCCTTGTGAAACTGTGAGCCAGCCATGGGTTGGAGAGGATAACTTGGAGGAAGACCCGGTAAAGGAGATTGAAGTTGGATCAGATATGTAGGAAGAAAACCAGGAGAATATGTGGAAAACCTAGAGGAGAGACACACTCCAGGTAAAGATGTAATGGACAGTGTCAGAGGTTGCAGAGAAGTCAAGAAAATTAAGAATTGAGAGAAGGTCATTAGATTTGGTCATTAAGAGATCATTAAAAACTTTGATAAGAGCAGTTTCACTTGAATTGAATTGAGTTGGTAGCCAGATCAGTGGTTCTCAACCTGTGGATTATGTTCAATTTGTAACAATGAAAATACATCCTGCATATCAGATATTTACATTACAATTCATAACAGCAGCAAAATTACAGTTATGAAGTAGCAACAAAATAATTTTATGGTTGGGGGTCACCACAACATGAGGAATTGTATTAAAGGGTCATGGCATTAGGAAGGTTGAGAACCACTGAGCTAGATTATAGAGGGTCTGGAATCCAGTAAGAGGACACAAAGTGGAGTCATCAATTGTAGATGGTCTTCCCAAGAAATTTGACTAAGAAAAGAAAGAGAGGACAACAGTAGGGGAATGGCAAGATCAGCATCAGGTGAAGTTTTTTTAAGGATAAGGGAGACATAAGTGTGTTTGTAATCAGTAGCAGTGTGGCCAAGAGACAGGAAAAGACCAAAAATCTGTATAAGAGTGGATATGATAAAAGGGGAAAATAGTTGATGGGATGGAATGAGATCAGGGGTACACATAGAAGGATTTGACTTGGCAAGATGAAGGATATCCTTTTCATGTGAGATGGATAATACTGGGGGAAGATGTTTCCAGTGATTTGAGATGAGAGAAAATAAGTAGGAACTCATGGAGAATGATCTAAATTTGTTTTAGTGGAAATATGAAAAAAAAAAAAGGTCCCCAGCTGAGAGAGTGGAGGAAGGGAGTGCAAGGAAGCTTGAAGAAGGGTGAAAAGATCTGAAATAACTGCTATGGGGAGTGAGGTTGGGTATAATATTGCCCGAGAACCCAATCCCTATATTGTTCTCTATCATAAGGTGCCTTCTTAAAAATTGGTGTGGATTAAAACGGATATAACAAGGTTATAGTGCTGAATAGACAACAGATTAATATTTGTTGATGAACTGTTTTGTTCAGTTCCCGAATCACTGACTAAGAGCATATTAAGCAGTAATATTAACCCTTTCTATTAATAGGCACCATTCTTGCTGTTGCTTGAAGATCTCAGAATATATTTTATTGGTTCCTGAGTGTTGTTGTTTTTTTGTTGTTTTCAGTAGTCTGACTCTTCTTTGGGGTTTTCTGGGCAAAGATACTAGAATGGTTTCCCACATCTTTCTTCAGCTCATTTTACAGATGGGGAAATTGAGGCAAACAGGGTTAAGTGACTTGTCCAGGATCACATAACTAGTGAATGTCTAAGGCCAGATTTGAACTCAGGAAGATGAGTCTTCCTGACTGCAGGCCCAGCACTCTACCTGCTACACCACCTACAGGCCCTTCTACTGAGTAGAGAGGTAGATAGTTGGTGGATAGAAAGGTTAGATAAGACAGGGTCCCTTCTCTCAAGTAGCTGTCAGTCTAGTAGAGATAGATAATAATAATTCGTAGCATTACATGATTCTTGGATTAAAGAGGGGACAAAACAAAGTACTAGCTGAAGGAGGTTATTAACTGGAGACAGAAATTTGAGGAGCCATTGAAGATTTTAATAATGTTAGTGTGAATGATAATACTATTGAAGCAATAAAGGAAAAGTCATTTATTAAGTGGGAATTCTGTTTGCCAAGGACTAGGCTGGTGATATAAATATAGAAGCAAGATAGTCTCTGTCCTCAAGAGTACATTTTAATGGGGGAGATAACACATTAACATGAATCTCACCTAAAATACATAGTAGAGAAAAATTGGTTCAAAAAAATCAGATTATTATGTAATTTTGTCATCAAATTTCAAATGCAGATGACTTTTGGTCATTTATTTCTAGTGAGAGGAAAAAGAAATTAAATTTTTGTTGTTGTTCAGTTGTTTTCAGTCATGGTTGACTCTTTGTGATTTCATCTGAGGTTCTTTTGGCAAAGATATTGGAGTGGTTTGCCATTTCCTTCTTCAGCTCATTCTGGAGATGAGAAACTGAGGCAAACTGGGTTAAGTGACTTGCCAGGGTCACACAGCTAGTGAGTATCTGAGGCCAGATTTGAATTTAGGAAGACGGGTCTTCCTGATGCCAGGCCCAGTACTCTATCTACTACGTCGCCTAGCTGCCCAGAAATTAAACAAAAAGAACACCATTTGCCCTTATTTATTAACTCTTTATTGTCTCTCAACTACATCTTTCCTTCCATCTATCAGGCTATTTCGCTTTAAACTTAAGGACAGAGAAAGTCTCTATGCAACTTATTAATAAGATGTCTTAATCTTCCTTTAATCCTTTCTCAAAAATCTGTTTTTCTAGTTATTCTTGACCCACCTAAGATAGCAGATGAGGCCCGTCAATTTACTGGTCAGATCAAACCTCTCTTCCTTGTTTTTCTTTTGTCTGAATGTGTGTATGTGGGGAGAGGGGGAAAAGAAGGGTTTCCAAGCCTTATACTTACAATTTTTCTATCAATTGAGTGTTAGTATTTAGAACTAAGGCTCATATTGATCTAGACCTGGAAATGTGACATCTGAAACATTATTGGAACACATTTAAAATATCTTTAAAAATTCAAGGTAACAAAGCATGAAAATAATTCCTTCAAAGTTCATGTGCATTTATTGGGGGGAGGGGGCATTAAAATAGACAAAAATGGCACAGGATAAATATTTGAGATTCTAAAATACATATGGTCATTTTAGGAAGATATCTTTCTAATCTTGTTAGGTATTTTCTGACAAGGTAGCTAGGGGCCACCTAGGTGGCACAGTAGACAGAGCATCAGACCTAGAGTCAGGAAGACCTGAGTTCAAATGCTGCCTCAGGCACTTACTAGCAATGTGACCCTGGACTAGTCACTTAACCCTCCTTGCCTCAGTTTTCCTCATCTGCAAAATGAGCTAAAAAAGGAACCTCAAATGGGGTAACAGAGTCAGATGTGACTGAAGAACAGCAGCAAGTATTTTCACCTTTGCTGGGTTTTTTTTCTGTATTAAAGAACCAATATAGTATAATTTCTGGAGTCTGGAGACCTGAGTTAAATTCCTGCCTCTGATGATAACTACCTTTGTGACTTTGGGAAGTCACTCAGTCTTTTTGGGTTTCTGTTTCTTCATTTGTAAAATGAAGAGGTTAGACTAGATGGCCCAATGTCCCCTCCAATTCTCGATCAGAGATCTGTGATCCTTCTCTCCCCCTTCCCCTTGAATGAGCGGATTTCTGGGTACCCCATCTCAGGCCCTAAAAAGAATACACTTTTTATTATTTAATAAACTTGCTTGTGCTACCCTGAGATTGATAAACTCTGTGTAAATAATCATGCTAGTAATTCCTTACCCAGATGATCATTTGTCAGCCAAGACTCAGGATCAAAATAATCTTTCCTTTGTGCCTAAGTAAATTTTTTAAAAAATTGTTTGGAAATGGAATGAGATCATTTTAATAATTGGAGCCAAGAGGGACAATTCTTTAACCACATTTATTTCACTTAGTACTAAAACTGCTTCAGACAATAAAGATACTCACAACTCTTGGCTTTTATATTTTCACAATCATTGCCTTATATAGTAGTAGCCCACTGCAGTGCTCAACTCACAGGACTGCACAAGATTTCATTTGTGTCTAAGTATCATCAGTATTTTCCATTTTCATTGACTAGGTCTCATTGGCAGTCATGGCATTCTTCGGGGGTTAGAAGGAAGCTCATGTTACTTCAAGGCTTTAGTAAATAATAATTTATGTCAGGTAATTCTTTTGAGCTTTGCTGCATTGTAGGGTTACAAACAGGTGGGTTGCCAAGGTACCTGTATCAATATGCATCCTTTTGTCATACTTTGACTTGGTCAGAAATATGAGGCACACATTGTGGTGCGTTGTTGGTGGTGGTTTTTCTCTTTCTCTTTTTGTCAATTGAGCTTTTCACTAGCAAAATACAGTTGCTAAGAGGGATGAGATAATAACAGAAAGAGTCTGGATTGTTTACCCTAAGCAGTTCATTTCATATGATTTCTCTATCTACTATTTCTGCCTTAATGCATTTAAATTCAAAGCTCACTAAGTAAAAACTAAAAGTATTTAAAATGGAGTATAAAAATCTGGGAACCAAGAAGGCAGAGTAAGCAGTGAATCACTGTAACTCTACCATATTCACTTCCAAACAACCATAAGATAGTGCCCCAGAACAAATCCTGGAATAACAGAACCAGCAAAAAGATAGAATGAAACAATCATTTAGCCCAAGAAACTTGGAAGATCACTGAGAAAGGTCTGTCTCAGTCAGGTAAAAGGGAAGAGCAGTCCAGGACAGGAAGCATCTCAGCAAACCAGTAGGAGATCCTGAGCCCCAGTTCAAGGGAGCAGATGAATGCCAACACCAGGACCTCTGACATGCTAGGGGAATAGGCAGACTTCAGCTCCAAGAACAACCACAGGCTTCAGCATATCCCTGGGCAAACAGAAAACTACTAGCAGCCAGATTACCAAGTGCTTCAGTACTAGGTGTAGTACTAGGTTGAGTACTATTCCCATCATACTAGAGAAACACAGAAACATCCCACTAGCCTTAGCACATGCCAAACACTAGCACTAGGACCCTGGCTCAGCACCAGGTAAGCTGCCAGAACCCTATGGCCTCCATCAACACCAGCCACCTCCCACCCCAACCCTTCAGTGTAGCATCAGACATGAAGGTCCCCCAAGGGCTTTCAGACAACATCAGTGCAATACTAGATAAACAGCCAGGGCTTACAGCCCCTGGCACAAGAAGCCTGAGACAGTGCCCCTTCCACCCCAGGAGCAGAGCTTGATTTTAAAAGAAGGTGAGCAAAAAACAACAAAAAAATCTACTGTAGAAAGTTATAATGGTTACAGGGAAGATCAAGACACAAACTTAGAAGAGGACAACAATGTCAAAACACTTATGGGCAAAACCCCAAAGAAAAATGGGGAGTGGTCTCAAGCCCAGAAAGAACTCATAGGAGAGCTCAAAAGGAGCTTAAAAATCATATAAGAAAGGTCGAGGAAAAATTGGGAAAAGAAATGAGACTGATGCAAGAGAATCATGAAAAAAGAGTTACCAGCTTGGAAAAAGAAAAACGATGTCTTAAAAAAAAGATTTGGTCAAATGGAAAAGGAGATACAAAAAAGTCGCTGAAGAAAACAACTCCTTAAAAAGTATAAGTGGCCAAATGAAAAGAAAGTAGAAAAGCTAACTGAGGAAAATAACTCTTTAAAAGTTAGAATTGGGTGAAGTGGAAGCTAATGACTCTATTAGACATCAAGAATCAATCAAACATTCAAAAAATGGAAAAAAATAGAAGAAAATGTAAAATGCTTCATGAGAACAAGTGACCTGAAAAATAGATCTAAGAGAGACAGTAGCAGAATCAGTAGACTATTATTATGGACTAACCATAATCAAAAGGAGGACCTGGACAGACTCTTTCAAGAAATTCTCAAGGAAAACTGCTCTGATATCCTGGAACTAGAGGGCAAAATAGGCATTGAAAGAATCTACCAATCACCTCAGGAAAGAGATCCCAAAATAAATACTCCAAGGAACATTTTAGCCAAATTACAGAACTATCAGGTCAAGTACTGCAAGTGGCTAGCAAGAAACAATTCAAATATCAGGGAGCCACAATCACTATTACACAGGACTTAGATGCTGCAATGTGAAAGGATTAGAGGTCATGGAATATGATATTCCAGAAGGCAGAGGAGCTAGGACTATAACCAAGAACCACCTACCCAATGAAATTAAGTATAATACTTCAAGGGGAAAAAATGGTCATTCAATGGAATAGAAGGATTTTAAACTTTCATAAGGGAAAAGCAGAATTGAACAAAAAATTTTATCACCAATATCAAGACCCAAGAGAAGCCTAAAAGGGAAAAGAAATCATTCCTATATAGGAAGATGTTACTTATAATTCTTAAAAATTGTACCACTAATAGTACAGCTAGAAGAAATATACATATACAGAGGGTATGGTTATGAGATGAATTTGAGGGAATGATTAAAAAATAATTAAGGGAGGAGAAAGAGTACACTGGGTGCATAAGGAAGGGAAAGGTAGAATGAGGAAAATTATTTCACATGAAGAGAAATGAGAAAGCTGTTACAGTGGAGGAAAAGATGGGAGGATGGGCAATGGGCATCACTTGAACCTTACTCTCCTCAGTACTGACTCAAAGAGGGAATGATATACACAATTAGTTGAATATAAAAATCTATCTTACCCAACAGGAATGTAGGAGAGGAGGAGATTAAGTAAAGCAGTAGGGGTAGGGGGACTAACAGAAGAGAGGGAAGACTTGGGGAGGTGGTAGAAAGAAGCAAAACACTGTCAAGGAGGGAAGGGGTGAAAGCAGAGAGGGATAAACTGGAGGAAAAATAGGATGGATGGAAATGCAGTTAGTAATCATAACTGAATGTGAATGGGATGAACTCTCCCATAAAACGGAAGTAGATAGCAAAGTGGATTAAAAAACCCTATATCCTACAATATGTTGTTTACGAGAAACTCACTTGAAACAGAGAGGCACACACATAGTAAAGAGAAGGGGCTAGAGCAGAATCTATTGTGCTTCAGCTGAAGTAAACAAAGCAGGGGTAGCAATCCTGATCTCAGACAAAGCAAAAGAAAAAATAGACCTAATTTAAAAAGATAAAGAAGGAAACTACATCTTGCTAAAAGGTACCATAGACAATGAAGTAATATCAATACTAAACATGTATGTATATATACATTATATATATATATATATACACCAAGTAGTGTAGCATCCAAATTCTTAAAGGAAAAGTTAAGTGAGTTACAGATTCATGACCAAATAAGAGATAAAAAATATTATGAAATGTAAAATAAATCATTTTGATTATATTAAATTTAAAAACGTTTGCAAAACAAAACCAATGCAGCCAAGATTAGATGGAAAGCAGAAAGCTGAGAAACAATCTTTATAGCAAGTGTCTCTGATAAAGGCTTCATATCTCAAATATATAGAGAATTGAGTCAAATTTATAAGAATACAAGCCATTCTTCAGTTGACAAATGGTCAAAGGATATGAACAGGCAATTTTCAGAAGAAATCAGAGCTATCTGTAGGCATATAAAGAAATGTTCTAAATCACTTTTGATGAAATAAATGCAAATTAAAACAATTCTGAGGTACCAACTCACACCTATCAGATTGGCTGTTATGACAAAAAAGGAAAATGACAATTTTTGGAAAGTATATGGGAAAATTGGGACACTGATGCACTGTGGTGTTGTGAACTGATCCAACCAGTCTGGAGAGCAATTTGGAACTATGCCCCATAGGCAACCAAACTTCATACCTTTTGATCCAGCAATACCATTACTATGTCTGTACCTCAAGGCAATCATTAAAGGGGGAAAGGATCTACATGTGCAAAAATATTTATAGTAGCTCTTTTGTGGTGGCAAAATATTGAAAATTTAGGGAATGCCCATCAATTAGGGAATGGCTGAATAAGCAGTGGTATATGAGTGCAATGGAATACTGTTGTACAACAAAAAATGATGAGCAGACAGATTTCAGAAAAACCTGGAAAGACTTGTAATGAAGTGATGCAAAGTGAAATGAGCAGAACCAGGAAAACATTGTACACAGTATCAGCAACACTATGTGATGATCAACTAAAAATGACTCAGCTCTTCTCAGCAGCACAGTGATCCAAGACAAGTACAAAAGACTCACAAAGGAACATGTTTTCTATCTACATCCAGTTAAAGAACTGATGGACTCTGTCTGAATGCAAATCGAAGCATACTTTTTTCACTTACTTTATTCTTTTTTATATTTTTTTCCTTTTGATCTGTTTCTTCTTTCACAACTGTGACTAATATGGAAATAGGTTTTACATGATAGCACATGTGTAACCCATATCAAATTGCCTACCATTTTAGAAAGAGGGGAGAGGAGGGAGGAAGAGGGAAAAATTTGAAACTCAAAATCTTGTAAAAATGAATGCTAAAAATTGTCTTGATGTGTAATCGGAGAAAAAATAAAATACTATTTTAAAAAAATGTTGAAAATGATCGTATCTTCTTTTCTTATGAGCAGTTTTTAAAAGATATAGGACCCTAGTAAGTCTACTTATCAGGAATGACCAGGTGAGACCTATGGATACCATAGGAGGTACCCCATTAGAGTATGACCATAGAGGAGAGTAAATGAGCAAAGAAACCCCACTAAAACTGGGAATTTATTCCAGATCCTTTGTATATAGAATTCAGCTTTTATTCACATGCTTCTAAAATATAAAGTTAGCCCAAGAGATGATTGAGTTTTATTTCCTAGCAATTGACAGAATATATGTGTGTGATGTGTGTATTTGTGTATATACATATATATGTATGCATATATACATATATGTATATATGCATACAAATATGTATGTGTGTGCTCTCTTCTTTTCTGCCTCAATAACTTATACTGAAGAATTGAGGAACCAATCAGTCAATGAACAAATATTTTGCTCAGCAGCCTAGAACTGACTGTACAGAGAACTAAAAAGTCAAATCATATCCTGCCTATCCTTTATAGTTGTCTAAGCCTGAGAGAAGTTAAAAGACTTGCCTTTGGTCTCATGACTAAGAAGTATTTGAGGTGGGATTCAAACCAGGGGCTTTCTGTCTTCAGGTTCAACCTTCTAGCCACTGGACCTTTCAACAAATGAAAAATGCCTCAGGAATTTAGAAGAAAGTCAAGTAAATGTATACTAAAATAATTAGAAGCTTTCTGATGGAGAAGGCACTTTTGAATTGGACCTTGAAGGATGGACCGAATTTGAATTGGTTGGAGGGAATGGTGGTGGTGATGGGGTTAGAGGAGGGACGATAGATAGATGAAGATAAATAACTATGCTTTTTGTAACTTCAGAACATTTTTTTCCTTGATCTATCATTTTTGAATGATGCTATGCTGGTTATGAATTCATTTCTTTTTTTAAAAAAAAGAATGTTTTTGTTATTTTTTTCAATTACAGTATAATTTTTCACATTCATTTTTTGTAATTTTTGAATTCCAAATTCCCTTTCTTTCTTCCCTCCCCTTTCCTCGAGAAGGCAAGCACTTTGATATAGATTATACATGTGCAGTCATGCAGAACATATTTCTATATTGCAAAAGAACACAGAGGGGAAAAACGAAAGTAATAAAAAAAAAGTATGCTTTGATCTACATTCAGACTCCTTCAGTTCTTTTTTCTGTAGGTGGATAGCATTTTCATCACAAGTCCTTTGGAACTGTCTTGTTTCATTGTAATAAATTCATTTTTTAAAGGAAATAAATGAGTAGCTCCTTTTTTCTTTTCTTATTTAAACAACATATAGCTAGTAAGAACCTTTTCCATGCAAGGCATTGAACTAAATTGAGGGGACACAAAGATGATAAGATCCTGCTCCTTCACCTCCAGGGGCTTGAATCTAAATAAAGCTAAACAAAACTACACCTAAAACTGCTAAGGAGGAGGGTGCTAAGTACCAAAGACACCTCCAGGCAGAGTGAAATTTGAAGAGGAAGAGATGAGATCCTTTAAGTCAGGTGAGAAGAAGTACCTATATCAGAACAATCTTCGTAGAGTAGGTAGCAGAGGTTCAAGAATATCCAGTGGCTTTCCTGATTGCCATTTTGTGCCCAAACTTTATGTTTCAGTCTTAAGTTTAAGACTCTCTGTTGGTCCATTCCTATCCATACTGTTTCCTCTTCTGGCACCATCATTTTATCAGCCCCCTCTTTTTGCTTGCTTGTTCGGTGAATGTCCATGGACAGAGTGTTTCTTGGAATTCCCTCATCCCTGCTCTCTGTCAATCCCAGTAGCTTTATACTTAAGATCCAGTCCCAGACCAATCTTCCCAAGGAGTCTTTTCTGCCAGGTCATACTTTTAAATTTAATCTGCATTATTAATATTTTCTCCACCAATTTCTTAAGTCCAATAAAAAAAAAGTCATAAATCAAGCCCTGTTCTATAGCCATTGCCAATTTTAGAGGTATAAATGCTTACACTGAAAAGGTTAACAGTTGGCTGGCTCCAGCCTGACCCTGTCCCCAGGTCTACTGGCAGCTGTAGCCACTGCTGCCTCTTGCCATTCTAGCTCCTCATGCTCCTTGCTCTACCACTGATGGATCAGCTCCTCTTAGACTCTTCTTGCAGTAGCTTCTCTTGGGCCTGCTGTCTGTCTCTGGGGAGAAAACAGTTTGGGTGGGTAGCTAGGAGCTTGCATCCTCAGGTAGCTTTTTCCCCTTCTCTGACCCACTGGGTTAAGTTGCCTGAGCCCATAGAGGCCATTTCCCTCCCTGCTTTCCCCCAGAATTCCTCACAAAAATCTGTTTCAAGTTGTGGAGTACACAAATGGTCCCTATTGCTGGGCCCCTGTAGGTCTGCATATGTCCCCTCAATCTCCTGGTAGTTAGATGGTCAAGAAGTACAGATCCTTACCATTCTATGGAGCCCAGCTAGGTTGTGAGTTTGCTTTGGTGAGACTGGGGGAAGGAGGGTAATAATAGCTTGCCCCCCCCCCCCCCATCTTTCTAGGGAGGAGTACCTTTAGAGTCCCTTGAACAGCAAAGAGATCAGATTAGTCCATATTTAAAGAAATTAATTCCAGGCTATTCTCGCTAGAAGGTTAAATAATGAAGCTGGAGCTTAAATACTTCGGCCACTTAATGAGAAGATGGGACACACTGGAAAAGACCCTGATGTTGGGGAAGACTGAAGGTAAAAGGAAAAGGAGATGGCAGAGGATGAGACAGAGAGATAGTATCATGGAAGCGATGAACATGAACTTGGACAATCTTCAAGAGCTGGTGGAGGATAGTAGGGCTTGGTGTGCTTTGGTCCACGGGGTCATGAAAAGTTGACCGAACAACAACACAGATAAGGGTAGAAAGAGCAGAAAAGGCGGCCAAGCCTGCTGACTAGCTTCTCCTCCATCCTAATAGTTACAAGCCCAACTGCTTGAGTGTTCAGCTTTGGAAGAGTTTTGAGGGACAGTTTGTCAAGATAATCAAGCCTTGTTTGGAGGTGGTCACTGTGAGCAGAAAGTTACTTTTTATGTGGCTGTCAACTCCACATTCAAAACTCTGAGGGAGTTTAGGAGGGTGGGAAGTGTTTTACTGTTGCTATGTCTACATAAAGCTAAAATATGTGCTCAGTTCCTTCCAAAAATGAGTCAAACCAGTGGGAAAAAATGTTCTAGGAAGGCTTTGCTAGTTGAAGACAGAATTAGTTGTCTGGCATTGCATAGGCAAGTGATGGATAAAAAATTTCATGTTTTGACAGCATTTTTTTAATATTATATAGACATCCTCTGTGACTTTAGGCAAGTCTAAATACAATTTATTTTGAAGCTGTCAAAAATGCTCATATGAGAACACATCTCTCTTTTATTTTTTAGCCAGAAGTGGGGGACTGTAGATGTAGAGCACTGAATATAAAGTCACACTAGATACGTTGCTTAGTTTAACTAACTCCTTTTTACTCCTTTTTTCTTTTACAGCTCTTTAAAAATATTCTTTGTTGTAAGAGATGGCTCTCTGGATTGCAAGAGGGGAGAAGGATGTATTGAGAAATCAAGGTGATGTAAAAACCAAGTTGTTCTTTTGCGTCTAACCCTTCATAACCCTGTGGACCATTCTATCCATGGGGTTTTCTTGGCAAAGGTATTGGAGTGGTTTGCTATTTTTTTTTTCCTGCGGATTAGAGCAAACTAGGTGGCACAGTGGATAGAACAACTGACCTTGGAGTCAGGAAGACTGAATTAAAATATGATCTGAGATACATATTAGTTGTGTGACCCTGTGCAAGTCACTTAACCGCAATTGCCTCAAAAAAAAAAAAAGAGGAATTTTCTGCAAA
Organism: Pseudochirops corinnae; assembly: GCA_028646515.1. Lineage (NCBI taxonomy): Eukaryota > Metazoa > Chordata > Mammalia > Diprotodontia > Pseudocheiridae > Pseudochirops > Pseudochirops corinnae. Next base: position 45,159,373 of record CM053591.1, on the reverse strand, counting down.
TGGACTGTTTTAAATATTTTATACTTTTTATTGCTAAGCACTTGAAAAGGCAGTACATGTATCTTCCTAGTTTCCACAATTGGGAATGTAGACAAATGTCACCCAACTTGATTTACTAAAGAGGAGGAGGAGTAACATTGCATCAGTTTTGAGAGGACAGCTACTTTTGCCCCAAAGCTATATATTGGAACTGTGAACTCTTTACTCTTAGTCACTGGGAATTCCAGTGAAGAGAGAGTGAGAGGTTCTAATAGAGTGAACCCCATAGACTCCAAGTACCTTTGTTCTACCATGGCATAAATATCAACCACTCACATCTGGCAACTAGGACATATACACTTCCTCTGTAAGGCTCTACTGTTTTGTGTCTCTTTGCCTGAGAACAGGTAAGCAAATGACAATCCTGAAGTAGATGTTACTGTAAATTCCAGCATTTGGCCTTAGCACATGGGCATTGCTAGACTCGAATAGCGTGACAGCTGTAAATGTTCTCTGACACAGAGGGCATATGTCGCTAAGCCCCAGCATAAGAGGTCACTGCTAAGGCCTGGCACAAGAAAACAGTGTTCAGGCTGCAGCACAGGGGACATTTTTAGATCCTGGTATGGGGGAGTAGCAACAAATTCTCTAGTATGATTGCAACAGCAAAGATCCTAGCATCTGCATTGTGAGAATTAGTGTGGGTACTAGCAGTTGCAGAGAAAGTACTAATGGGCATGGACAATAGTGGCATAGCTTACTATAACCTAGAACTGATAAGGCTCTTCCACATTGCTATCTTTGCAGGACCCAGTGATCAGTGGACAGCTTCTTTTCAGAGTAAGTCTGGAAAGACCAAAGGGGGTAGAATATTATAGAATGTTTTTCCTAATAACATGTTAAAACAAATTTTAACATGTTTTTTATTTTTTTATTTTTTATTAACTTTTATTTATTTTTTGATTTACTTCATTGATTTCCACAAGATTTTGAGTTACAAATTTTCTCCCCATCTTTCCCCTACCCACCACCCCAAAACAGCAATCCCCCTGTATACTCCCTCCCCCAAACTGTTCTCTCCTATATCCTCCACCATCACCCCTCTGACTTTCTGGTAGGGGAAGATCGATCTCCCTATCCCAGTGTCTATATATCTAATTTCCCAGTTGCATGTAAATAATAATAATAATTATATTTATATATATATTTTTTATCATTTGATTTTAGAACTTCAAATTCTAGACTCTTTCCATTCCTCCTTTTTCACCTCCCCTCCCCCACTGGAAAGACAGATAATTCAATACAGGCCATATATGTGTAGTTAAGCAGAACATCTCTACAGTGAACATATTGTGTGACACTGACGATATTTCCCTCCTTTCTATCCCACCCCCCACTTGTTTTATTCTCTACTTTGTCCCTGTCCCTTTACAGAAGTGTGTGCTTCTAACAACCCTCCCCCCAACCTGCCCTCCCCTCCATCATTCCACTTTTCATCCTCATCCCCCCTACTCTCCATAGGGCAAGATAACCAATTCAGAGTGTATGTCATTCCCTCCCTAAGCCAAATTCAATGAGAGTAAGGTTGACCCATTCCCTTTTGCCTTCCTGTTCTTCCCCTCCATTGTAACAGTTGTGCCTTGTCTTTTCTATATGAGATGATTAACCCCATTCTGCCTCTCCCTGTATCCTCTCATTCTATTCCTCTCCCACCTCTTGATTACACCTTGTAAGATATCATCCTTTCCTATTCAATTGATCCTGTGCCCTCTGTATATATACACATAAATACCTGCACTCACATATGTATTCATATGCATGTATACCCTGCTATATAGACATATGTGTATGTATACATATATATACATTTATATTCCCTTCACCTGTCCTCATACTGAGAAAAGTTTCACAAGTTACAATTGTCACTTTTCCATGTTGACATGCAAATAGTTCAACTTTGATAAGTTCCTTATGATTTCTTTTCCATGTTTACCTTCTCGTGCTTCTTATGTTTGAATGTCAGATTTTCTGTTCAGTTCTGGTTTTTTCCTCAAGAATGCTTGAAAGTCCTCCACCTCATTGAATGACCAAATTTTCCCCTGAAACATTATACTCAGTTTTGCTGGGTAGGTGATTCTTGGTTTTAATCCTAGCTCCCTTGATCTCTGGAATATCATGTTCCAGGCCCTTCAGTCCCTTAATGTAGAAGCTGCTAGATCCTGGGTTATCCTGATTG
>CM053591.1:45100149-45157058 GCA_028646515.1 Pseudochirops corinnae | reverse complement strand
AGAGGGGAAAGATTAAATTGTCAATATAAGCTTAATTTTTTCAGGATACTAGGACTCAAGCTGCTTATGTAATTCTCTGTTGGCCAGTTGCAAAAAGCCAGCACATAGGAGTCAGGAGTTGAAGGGGGCGCTCCTTCATCCGAGGTATCTAAAGAGGCAAAAATTTGGTATCGTCTTTGATTAGGCTTCTAGAGAGTTATTGTGAGCTTTGGTATTGATTGTGATAGCAGTTTACTTTGACTAGTACAGCTTCCCTCATTAATCTAGGATGATCCTAAGTGAGTGACTATAGGACTGATGTCAGGTGACCAGTTCATCAGCGTGGCTTAATCAACTAAATGGATTAACAATTCCATTCTAGCGGGCCCTGTGGTTCAACTGAAAACCCTTGCCTCTACTGATGCCAGTATATAGTAAAAGACAAGGTGTCTGGTTTATATTCTGATAATCATGGGAGGGTAAGAGAAGTACAAGAAGAGAAAGAGAAGGAGAAACAGAAAAAAAGAGAGAAAGATCTGTTGGAAGAATGGTCGAATTAACAGATGGCAGATCCACTCCCCCAAAACTCTTGGTTGATATGTCCAAGAAAACTATTCATTTACCCATAAGGGTGACTAAGCTAGTTCTAACCTTCCCTGTGAGTAATTCCCCAGGTCAAGCTGGTACATAACCCCCTAGATTTATTGACACCTGGAGTCTTCAGTCTTAAGATCTAGTCTGGGGCTGGGGGTGGGGGGGAGAGGTGCGGGAGGGAAGGCAGGCAGCTAGATGGTGCAGTAAATAGAGCACCAGCCCTGGAGTCAGGAGGACCTGAGTTCAAATCCGGCCTCAGACACTTGATACAATTACCAACTGTGTGATCTTGGGCAAGTCACTTAACCCCAATTGCCTTGCCTACCCCCTAAAAAAAAGATCTAGTCTGGGGCCAGAGGTAACTTGACTGTGTTCCAGCAAAACCATGGGGGTACTCACCCAGTTCCTGCTATGCAGAGTGATCTTGTCCAGGTCAAATCCCAACTCTCTAGTTGAATATCAAAGACCCCACTTCTGTCACCAATTTGTGAGCTAAGAACAAAAGATTCCTAAGCTGAAATAATTTAGGAAGAAGTTTATTAGGTCATCCAGCAAAGGGGAAGAGCTGCAAAAGAGTGGGCCTATTCCCCCAGAGTGTCCGTAAGTTATAATTATATAGGGCTCAAACGAAAGAATAAAGAAACAGTAACTGTCCAGCAGAGAGGCATTTCCAGATAGGACACATGGGTTACTTGAGATGTATAATGGAAGAAAACTTCTCACTGTCCCTTGCATCTGTCTTCTGATTTGACTGGGTTTGCAGTCAACATAATTTAGGTCCTGACTTAAACATTAAAAGCAAATCTGGTCTCTAAGCAACAACTGTGCAGGCCTGAGTCCAAACAATGCCATAAAATTTTCCCACATACCCTGGCATGGGACAGTGTAATGTCCTCTTAGCTACCCTATTATAGATGACGCTGTCTTGAGACGGGGACCCATGACTGTGGTGGAAGCATTACCATTCATGTTATGACTATGATGTACCTAGAGTTGCTCCTGCTCATTATCACCATTTACGTAAGCGTGAACTGCAAAAGATTTGGCAGGTGGTGGCTAGGTGGCACAATGAATGGAGCACTGGCCCTGGAGTCAGGAGGACCTAAGTCCAAATTTGGCCTCAGACACTTAACACTTACTAGCTGTGTGAACTTGGGCAAGTCACTTCCTCAATTGCCTTACCTTCCCCCTCAAAAAAAAAATATTTGGCATCACCCATCATATGGACCAGGTTGTGAAACCTGGGTTTCCTAAGTCTTCATTCTGCTCCAAATTCTGTCTCTCCTTCAGGAGGCTATTATGTTGTTTGTGTTTTCTTTTGGTTTTTGTTTTTCTCCTCAAGTGTGGCCTGTGCCATGATCTTCATATCCCTGAGGTGTGGGTTGCTTAGTGATGGTCTTAAGGTCATCTGATGGAAGCTCCTCTAGAAGACTCTTAGGGGTAGGAGGTGGTGGGACACACTTGTAATGAGACTGATACTGATGGATTACTTGAGTTCAGGAATTTTGAGTTGTAGTAGGGATAAAAGCAGATCCAGTGTCTTCACCAACTCTGGCATCAGTATGATAAGCTCCCAAGAATAGGGGGCCACCACAGGGTCTAAGGTGGGGGAAGAGAGGTGTGTGTGAATTGGCCCAAGTCAGAAACAGAGCAAGTGAAAGTTTCTGTTCCCATTCAGCAGTGTGGCTGGACAAATGAGTGGTCACCAAACTTCTGCCTAGGAAAGATTGGGAGATCCAGTCTCAAAACAAAACATAACCTTTAGGTGAAACCAAGGGGTGGTGTTTTATAGGAAAAACTTTTACCCCATACTGGCCAATTTTGTTTGTTTTGTTTTTTTTCCTTAAAAGGTAGTGAAACTAAAGTCTTTTAATTCCAGGCCAAGTCTTGTCATGGTTATTGTTGTTCAATAGTTTTTCATTTGGGGACTGACTCTTTGTGACCCTATTTGGGGTTTTCTTGGAAAAGATACTGGAGTGGTTTGTCATTTCCTTCTCCAGCTCACTTTACAGATGAGGAAACTGAGGCAAGAAGGGTTAAGTGACTTGCCCAGAGTTGCACAGCTAGTAAGTGTTTGAGATCAGATTTGAACTCAGGTCTTCCTGACTTCAGGTCTGATACTCTGTCCACTGTGCCACCTAGCTACCCTATTCTTTTAATTATTCCATGCATATTTCTCATGATGCATGATCTTCCCTAATGCTGAAAGACTCAGTTGGTCTAGGGTACTAAAGCTCAAGACAAGGTATAAATAGGAGGAGCCCATTGGCTGAGCCTCAGCCTTGACATACTGGCAAATAGGGAGCAGGGAAACTGTTAACAACAACAACAATAGTTAACATTTCTATGACACTTATTATGCACTGGACACTGTGCTAAGTATTTACTTATATATACTTTATATATATAATATATGATATTATATATTATATATAATTATATATATTATATATTTATTTACTTATGTTTATATATTATTTATACATAAAACATAATTATATATTTATTATAATTTTGATTATTTCACTTAATCCTCACAACAGCACTGAAAGGTAAGTACTACTATTATCCCTATTTTATAGAGGAGAAAACGGAGGCAAACAGAATATTAAGTAACTTGCATCTGAGGCTGGATTTGAACTCAAGTCTTCCTGACTCCAGGCTGTCCCACTGCTCCACCTCACTCCCCCTGTACTCAGCTGAATCAGTGCTGTGTCTTTGCTAAATATCTTTTCTCTGATATTGTTCAATAAATCTCTTTTGGTTAACTGTTAGAGCCTGTGAGAATTTCATTTCCCTTCATTCCCACCCCTGCACCACAGGACCAGCCTGTGTTCCCAGGCTTTGAAACAGCATCTTTCAGGAAAAGCAATGCAGTGTTGTAGAGAGAACTTTGGATTTGTAGAGAGAACACCTGACTCAAACTCAGATCCCAGGTCTGCTGTTCACTAGAGCGCTCATATCAAGTAACAACCTTGTTGGCCACACTTTCTATATCTGTAAAATGAGGGTGCTGAACAGATGACCATTAAGGCCCCTTCTAGTTCTAGGCTATGTGACTATATACTTATGGAGGCCATTTTAGGTGGAGACCATTCCAGATGAGAAGTCTACCAAAGGCAATACTTGCTTAGATGTCCCCTGGGCCTCCTGTCAATCTGCTCCCCACTTTTCTGTGTTCCTACATGTCTAGTTGGGGAGCTTCTGTACAAAGGGAGTGCTTTCTATTTTTGGAATAAAATAAGGGCTTGATCAATTCCAATGTGTCAGAGTCTGACTACAGCACTGTGGTCGCTTTTTTGGCCTGGATTCTGTTACTTCGCACTCTTGTGACCTTGGACAAATCGCTTAACTGGGGCTTGTTTTTCTCATCTGTAAATTTATAAAGCTATACTAACTCTTCCTTCCAACTCTAAATCCTATGGGTTCCCACTGTGGAATCTTCAGATAGTGATATAAAGCCCACCAAAAGAACATGGAACACAGAAATGTACATTATTAATATAAATATTACATTTCTTCTACTCTAAAATGTCTTTTAAACAAAAGATTACAGGAATTGGTATAGAGAAGAAGTTGTTTTTGGGTCTGTACCAAGAGTTCTTAACCTTTTTTTTTTTTTAAGAGTCATGGACTCCTTCAGTAGTCTGGTGAAATCCATAGACCTCTTCCCAGAAAAATGTTTTTAAATGCATAAAATAAAATAATAAGATTACAAAGGAAACAAATTTTTATTGGGGAAAAAAAGGATGTTACCTGAAATCTAACCATGGAAATCTTGGAAGTTCATGGTTTAAGAACCCCTGGTCTAAACCATCTTACTTGTCTAACAAGATGATTTAAGTAAAAATGACATTTGAACGCTTGCTAATTCCATGAGTTCATTGTCAATCCATCTGGAAGTGATTTAGTTAACCTTTTGGGCTGCTGCTGATTTTTATTTGGATGTGTTTTTACATGGCTTACTTCTGGATTTGTCTAGAAGAGGAAGCAGTGGACCATGAAGACACTTCTTTTATGTTACTCGTGAAATGACTGAAATCGCTCTGGGAGTCTAGCCTCCACGAGCTAGAGAGCCTTATTCATTCAGCCTCTGTGTCCTAACTCTTCTACCACTGATCATTGTAAAGATGGCTTGACAATTGTTGGAGCCTTATCAACTCCATAATTTTTTGCTTTTATCTGATGCCCAGTGAACAGTTAAGTGAAACGGATATTCTTGATGCGAGCAAGTTTAGGCATTTTATTAGTAAGTATACTGAAATGTCTGTTCAGAAGCTTCTGTTCACCGTGGAGAAACAGAGTACTAATGAAGAGGACAGAACGTTTCACTTCCTTTTTAACCTTCCTTGATCAGAGGGGAGCAGTTTGAAAGTGCTGTCTCTGGAGAGCTAACCACATTTGGCAAGGGTCACCCTTGCCGCATGACACATCTTTATAATGAATGAGGAAACAGTTTATTATACCTTTCATGGAAGCATTTGAACAATTTGGCTGTTTGATTTAATGTACTTTCTCTAAAATTCTAGGGTATTTCAAAGCCAAGGGGGCAAAGAGCAGCAGCTATTAAAATTTGCATTATAGACCACTTTGCTTTAAAAGTACAATTTGTAAAATCTCAAGCACACATCTACCTCTTAAAGTAAAAATACTTTTGGAAACCCCCCCTAGCAAACCAAGCTAAGAAAACAGGTCAGACACAGTCTTCTTCACAGCAAATTGTTATGGAAATCAGCCAGACATTTAGTGATGCATATCTTCAAAAAAGATGTTACAAATGTTAGAGAACATTATGCAACATGAGAAACCTTCAGGACATAGTGGAAGGTCCACTAGATCTGGAATGAACAGTCTTGAGTTCAAACGTCACCTCTGGTTCTTACTAGTTGTGTGCCTGTGGTCAGGTCTCTCCAATGACTCAATTTAATCTTTCTTAATCTATTTAATCTTAATTAATTAGACGATCTCTCTAATGATTCATTTTTTAATCCATAAAATAAGGATAATACCTTTCCCATCTACTGTGTTATTGTAAGAATCATATGAGAGAATGCATGTAAAGGTATTTCGCAAACCTAAGAGCACCATGTGTCAGTAATTATTAACATGTATTAATTATGAACAGTGAGGAGCAGTGTAATATAGTGTGATGGAGAGCTAATTTCTGGGTTCAAGTCCTGCTTCAGACATATATTATTCCTCTCACCATGGATACCTCACTGAGGAGTTACCTTAGCTAAATATTCACTCATTAAAGGGTACTCTTATCACTAAGGGGTGACAGAAGTACCCGAAGAGACTCACCAAGGCTGTAAAATTACAAAGCAGGAGTTCATCTGCCTTGGCAGAAGAAATACCCCCACTGGAAGTCCCTTATAACAGTGAAATCACAGGTTCAGTCTAAACAAACCAAAAACAGTTTGAAGTAAAAACAACACAACAGAAGCCAATAGCACAAGAATATAGTGCAGTATAGATCCCCTCTAGTATCTAAAATAGGTTATATCCTCTTGCTTTATAAAAAAAATGCCATAATAACATGCTAAACGTTAATTTCAGACAAGAATAAAGTTATCTATATTTGTCTATTTAGGAGAGATTAAAATTAAGTGATATATAAAAAAGTATGTGAGAATTCATTTACAAATCAAGGAATTCATTGGAAACCAAGACCGAGGAAAATGAGTAAAATCTGATGATCTCACAGGGCCAAACCCAGTGCCCACTCCCATCCCCATCCCCTCTAAATAATCTGAGGGGGATCTGAGGCTATGGCTACATGAGATAAAAACATCTGGTTAAAAGTGAGAAATTCAGTCAATTAAATGATCATTCTGTCTACACTGAACCTACTGGATTATTTGTTTACCTTTTAGGTAGATGAAGGTAAAGATATATTTGGGTAGACTGAAAGGCAGAAAACACGGTGTGGACTTTGTCTCCATTCACTGTAACACCATCCAGATATATACGGTCAGCTTGAGGGGAGTGGGGGTAGGTGAAGTTATCATGGTCATGCTTCCCATAATCCTCCATGTTTGCCCAATGACTGCTCAATTCCATTGAGCAACTGGTCAGTGAAATGAAATATTTAACTTCCCTGATTGACTTGACTGCTATCACAGGGAGATTGGGACCATGTAAAGTAGAAACATATGACTATTCACATCTAAGTCCTCTTGGTCCTCAAGAGACATGAGGAACTCAGTCATAACATTCCTTTATGTGCCCATCCCCTTTTAAACAAACCTTTAAAAAAATGCACAAAAATCCATGCCTCTATCTCCATGATGTTAAATACCGGGATGTTTGGAAATTATTGCATCCTTACTTATTCTGGATATTTAGAGTTAGAGCTTGGTGGTAAGAAAACTGGCTTCTGAACCAAGACGACCTGGACTCAAGCCCAGCCAATGATAGGTACTTCCAGAATAACCCTGGACAAGCCATATAACCTCTTTCTGTCATAGGGAACTCTCTGAGACAATGTTGCCGCAAAGGTGCTGATGTGTATTGGTAGATGGAGTTCAATAAACCTATGAAATTCAAGATCTAAGTTCCTACCTACTTCCTACACAGCTAGAAAGATGAAGTTTGATATATCACTTTTATCCTTGCTTTTCTTTCTCCTTCTCTCTTAACTTTTTTTAAATCTTTTTAACAACAACAATGAAATTATATTGGTTTCACTAGTCAAGAACCTAGTGCTTTATTCAACTAGGTCTGGATCAAGTCCCTTCCAAACTACAGAATGCTATGATTCTAAAGTTTTATCATTTTCTTGACCATCAGACTTGACCTTTAGGTAGCGTGATGCTGCAGAATTGTTGGGGTTTGAGTCAGATAGACTGGGTTCTTGAGGCTCACCTCTGCCATTTACTATCGAGGTGACCTTAGACAAGTCAGATAATATAAGCCTCAATTACTTCATTTGTAAAATGAGAATTCAGATATGCTGAATGAGAGGACAGTTTTCACAGACTAACTATTTGATCAACAAACAAACCAACCTTCAAGTGGAATTGCTTCATTCCTCCCAAGAAATCCATAAAATCAAGCATTGTAAAATGCAGGTATCACAAAGAGTATATGCAGTGCCTGTCCATAAAGCCTGAGAAAGCTACTCATTACAATGGAAAGGCAGATGTGTGTGTGTGTGTGTGTGTTGTAGCACCAAAACACAATATTCACAGTGCCCACAGCAACTGTAAATATGCTAGTACAGTGCTCAATTGCAAAATATAACAGACTTTACATATAGAAGACAGAAGCAAAACATTTATTCAGACACCAGAAAACCAAATCCCAACACCAGAAAACTGAATCCATCATAGTAGCATAGAAGTTAATACACCACAATGCAGCAGAGGGCCATATCATCCCTTAGCCTTCCCATAAACCAACACTTACAGACTAGCTGTCTGCCTGGGTGTGTCTTCTCTTCCCTCTGGCTCTAACTGCTCTGGTTCTCAGCTTCCCGTGGGCTCTGCTCTACTCTTCAGCAAACTCCTCCCACCATAGGCTTCATTTGATTACATTCCTCCTATTAGGGGGCAGAGAAGATCTCCAAATCAGGGAAGGTCTTCAAATTCTCATTCCCATTACATGTGTATACACGCATATATGTGGGTATACATATATAAATATATATGGCATATATGTGTACATATAATAACTGTGTAGTATAAATAATACATTTATATGTATATGGGTCTGTGTATGTAGACACACATTATACATATATGTGTATATGTGTGTGTGTGATTTACAAAGTATTTTCCTCCCAAAATTCCATGAAATAAGTGGTGTGTTACCATTCCCATTTTAAGGATGAAGTAAGTAAAACATCTGACTATGTGCATATATACCTGGTGCTGATTCTATTCCAACTGAGATTTACAAGGTAGGAGGTCCATTGCTCATACAAAAACTGACTGAAATTTCCCAGGTTATATGGCAAGAGGAGGTTATCCCCCAGGAGTTCAAGGATGCCTCCATTGTCCATCTTTATAAAGGTAAAGGAAATAGATAGTCCTGTGACAAATCACAGGGGGTCTCTTTCTTAGTCATTGCTGGCAAGATTCTTGCCAGAGTCTTCCTTAATAGGCTTATCCTTCACCTGGAAGATGGTCAGCTATCTGAGAACCAATGTGGCTTCAGAAAGGGTAGAGGAACAGTCAATATGGTGTTTGCTGCCCGACAACTCCAGGAGAAATGTCAGGAGCAGAACAGAGGTCTGTACACATTTATAGATCTGACCAAGGCCTTTGACACTGTTAGTCATGAGGGCTTATGGAAAATTATGTCAAAATTTGGTTGCCTGGAGAAGTTCATTACTATTGTGAATCAATTTCATGATGGCATACTTGTCCAGGTTCTGGATATTAGACAAGACACCAATGGAGTAAAATAAGGCTGTGTATTTGCTCCCATGCTTTTTAGCGTGATGTTTTCAGTCATGTTGTCATATGCCTTCAATGAGAACAAACATGGCATCAAAGTCAGTTACCACACTGATGGTCTATTCTTCAACTTGAAAAAGCCAAGATCAAAGTGGAGGGAGTGTTGGTATGTGATTTTTTATTTGCAGATGATTGTGCATTCATTGCAGGCTTTGAAGTTCAGATGTGACAGAATATGGATGATTTTTCTGCTGCTTGCACTAATTTTGGCCTAACAACACCAAGAAAACCAGGTATTCCATCAACCAATACCACACTACCTACATGTGGAGTTATTAGTTGCAGCAAATGGAGAAGTTTTGAACACTGTGGATAAGTTCACTTCCCTTTGTAGTGTACTTTCCAGGGATGTACACATTGATTATAAGGTTGACACACGCATTGCCAAAGCTAGCTCAGCATTTGGGAGGCTCCAAAGAACAGTATGGGAGAGAAGAGGTATTAGACTGACTACCAAACTGAAGGCACACAGAGCTTTTGTGCTCATGTCGTTGTTGTATGACTGTGAAACCTGGACGGTATGCCAGCGCCATGCCAGGAAACTGAATCTCTTCCATTTGAATTTTCTTAGGAAGATTTTGAAGATCACCTGTCAGGATCAGGTACCAGACACTGAGATCCTTTTTTGAACTAAACTGCCAACTATTCAGACTCTACTTCAGAGAGCACAACTCTAGTGGGCTGGCCATGATGTTAGAATGCAAAACGTATGCTGACCTAAAAGACTATTTTAAGGAGGACTCACACAGAGCAGGTGTTCAAGTGATACAAGGACACTCTCAAGGTCTCTCTTAAGAACTTTGTAATTGATTGTGTGACATGGGAGATACTGGTATAGGATAGCCCAGCATGGCAAGCCCTAATCAGAGAAGAGATTCAGAATTTAGGTAGCTCAAAAGAAACTATATGGGTCTATGTAACATATATATATATATATATATATATATATATATATGAATATATAGACACACACACATACATGTGTTTATATCCATGTGTACGTATGTATCTATATATACATCAGCACACATATATGTATAAGTCTGTGTATAAAGACATGTACATATCTATATATACTGACATACATATATGCTGGTATATCTCTACATTGACACATATAAACATTAACACATATATAGATATACACACATATATATATGTATTTACTTATGCATACACACATTATATACACACATGAGCTATTATTAAATGCTTGCTTCATCTTTAAAAAAACACTGATTTGGAAAAAATTATTCTAGGATAAAAGCTTCATTTATTTTAATGTTTTAAAGTCACAGAACACTTTTATATCTCCTTAGATCTGCACAACAACCCAGTTGTATAACACTACTTTTATTGTCCTCTTTTTCAGATGAGGAAAAAGACCTAGAGAGTGACTTATCCAAGGTCACACAGCTAGAAAGTAGCAGAGATCAAAGTGGAATTCACTTCTGCGGTTTCATTGCTTTTTTCTACAGCACCACGATTTTCTTTACATTTTCTTGGGTGTTTCCCAATTCTGGGCTTTCCTACTGGGAACCACCTTTTGTAAAGGAAATCATGGTGTTGTAGAAAAGGCAAATAAATATATTTTTTTTAAGGTAGTTCCTTGATTAGTTTGAACTTTGGTTTCCTGAAGTGGCAAAGCAAAATAGTTGTTAGGCAGGTCAGGACAGTTCTGAGCTTGTGGGATCCTGCTTCTTATCTTTGCTCCTGAAGCTGTTACTGTTTGCTTACTCCCTATCTCCAATGGCCTATTGCTGGAAATCATCTCTCTCTGTCTCTTTCTGTTTCTCTCTCTCTTTCTTTAAGAAATGGTACTTCAATACTGAGGCCTTCTCCCCCACTATCCTGCAAGAAGACAATCTGGAGAAGAATGTGATAATATGCATGAACACAAAAGCCTTTATGGTTTGAATTTCTGTTCTATTGTATTGAACCATGAGATAACACATGGTTGTGCATTCTTCGTATATCAGAAAATCTGTAATCAGAGGAAACTGTTCCTTTTTTTTTTCCAAGAACACCCTGAACATTTAGGGTTTGTTAGGTTCACACACACATACACACACATACACACACACACCTTCTCCATTTCCACTGGATTGTAAATTCTACCTTTTAGGACAAGCATTGCATGTACTCTTTGTATTTTTCAATACTCAATTTTATGGGTTTCTCAGTAGGGACATAGCAAACATACCTGAATGGGTTTGCTTTTTTTCTCCCATCTCTTGGTCTGTGAGGACATCCCTCTCAATCTGCTCATATGATGTCTCAGAGGAGGAAAAAAAGCAACTTTGGTGACTCTAGCAATTAATGTTGTAATGTAGGAACAATTTAGTAGGGAACTTGATGACACCCTGTCCCCCAAATTAGTTTACTCCAGAAAAGGATCTGCCTTGAAAAGAAATAAATTGAGAAATATAATACTTATTGAGTACCTTTTATTAAGGGATGTTTATTGAAACAGATGATTCTAGGCAATTAGTAGAATAGGTCCTTGTGATGTCAATTTTCATACTGATTTTATCATCTATTTCCTGTTTTGCTGAGAAGAAAGTAGTGTACAAATAGTAATATAAGTAATACAATTTGATTTTTCTTTTGCCTGAGAAGAAAAAATACAATATTGATCTTGTCTTCTAGGAGGGCTATCAAAAGTGTGTAGGGATTTAATGTATGCCCCTCTGTTAAAAAACTCACCAAACTATGCTAAAACCAGAGGAATATCTAGTATTTTAAATTTGTCTTTAGTATTTCTGTGTCATTGCTTCAGTACTTTAAAAGATTTATGATTCCACTTTCATAAGTACTCCCTTCATCAATAGAGCTCTATGTCTTAGAAAGTGGTTTTGTGAGTTGCTTTGGCCAAAAAGAAAATATTATTCAAAGTCCAACTATCTATGGATGAGCCTCTTCAAATTTAACTAGACCGGTCCTCATATGATAAAATATATTGATGGATCTTTACTTGAAGCTTTTCTAGCTTGTTAGGTTTTCCTCCTTTCCACTTGTAAGGACCTAACAGTTTGTGATCTAATGGTGAAACTTTTAAGAACTCAGGGTTATGCTTATGCTAATATGAGAAATCAAAATAAGACTTTTAGGACTATTGAGTGTTGTTAATAATACATGCTTCATATATTTTGCTATAATCCAAAGTGTATTTGCTTCAAAAAGCTAAAATTAAAATCATTACTTTTTTTTTTTACTTCTCAATCTTACGATTAGGGTGCAAGTCCTTGCTGTGTACTGCTATACGGTATTGATAAAACTATTCTATGATTTAAAGCCTTGTGTCTGTGAGTGCTTGTAAGGGGAACAGGTGATTAACCTTGGGAGAGATAGATACTGAAATCCCTAGTCTAAGTCTGGGTAGGAGCTATGAAACAAATAAATGAGAGGTCTCCAAGGTATATTAGAAAAACTTCAGATAGATGATAAGGTTATGGAGAAAGGAGGTAGGGTAAGGGGTGGACAGTAGACCCAGGAGTCACAGCCTCTACCAAGGTTTGCATTGCTTGGGGAAAGAACTGGGCTAATATTATACATGTTCTGGTTGATAAACAGTGATCCTGCCTAGATTTACACTGCTTTGGAAGGACTAGTAATCCCAGAAACATTGACAGACAAAATCAGGTTTCTAACTATCATCATCAGGGACTGATTGATGGTGACCTCCTAACCTACTGCCACAAGGGGTTTCTGAGGGTCAACTTTCCTGAAACTACTCCATGTTCCCATAATAGGAGTATAGCCCCAGGACTTTGCTGCTATCACAATTCCCAGAGCTGGGAGGTGGTGGTGGAAGAGAAGTGAGGAATGTGAGGGGCTGGGGGAAAGGAATTAGGAGGAGGAGGTGGCTTCCAGTCCATTATCCCCCCAGGGAGGGAGACCAAAATATCCATCCAGAATCTCTTACCTGCCCCTAAGGTCACAATGATCGTAAGATCTATTATTAGCCTCAGCAAGCTCCAGCCTTAGCCTCTCACATACTACAGGGAGGGGAGTAGCTTTCAGGATCTGATCCTTCCTGTTACACCTAGGGAAGTAGGGAACTGCCCTTCCTACCTTACCCTGAATCCCCTGTAGCTGATAGAAGTCAGCATTCAAGGTGCTGGTGAAACTAGAGGATGAAGGGACAATTATGGATAGCCCTTTCAGAATTCAGATCAGAAGTGTCTGGGAATTAAAACTCCAATTACAGTGGAATTGGCATCCTAGAAGTACACATCAATCAACCCACGCTGAGATCCTCTTGTCTCAATAAGGGTGCCCTGTGCACCCCCAACTGCCAATCATCCCAGAAGAGATCATGGATTAGGTCCAATGTGATGGCTTTGATACCTGGTTTCATGATACCATGGCTAATGGAGGTTGTAACCACCAGATGCCCATGACATTGACTAGTTCCAAGTTACCAAGCCTGAGACTGTGGAAGAGACTGTCAAGGAAGACCAGGGAAACTTGCCACCACTCTACTGACATGGATCCAGTGATAACAGCCTCTGCCAGGGTTTGCATTCCTTGGGGGGAGGGCAGACTGAGATTATACTTTTCTACCTATTTAAATCCTACCCAACCTTCAAGTCCCAGTTCAAATATCAATTCCTGTATGAGTCTCTCCTATCTACCTACCTCTCTCTTTCCCATCCCCTCAGCATTAAGGGGTACCTTCCTCTTCTAAAGTCTTATGGCACTTTGTTTATAGTTCTCTTAGTCATCTCTGATGCATTACCTTGATTTATCAATTAAAAAAGAAATCTGTAATAAATGCCTACCAGGTGCCTTCTGGTAAAAGCAAAAGTGGCAGTTTGTGCCCTTAGGAATTTACATTCTACTGGGCTTCAGATCTTTTCCTACATGTCTTATCCTTCCTGTTAAATTATGAGCACCTTGCGGGCAGAGACTGTGTTTTGTTGAGCTTTATACTTCTTATAATTGGTCACAGAATATGTCGAACATGTAAATGTTCAATAAATAAATGAATGAATCATTAATTATGATAATTTGATGGATACTAAAAATCGAGGATTGATGATTTCCTTTCCACTTGTGTGGGCCACTAAGTATTTTCCATTTAAAAGGCTTCTGTCACTTTCTCCACGTACTCCAATGAGGAATGTCCTTTTTTTAGAAAGTGTTTGTTTTAATTCAGTGGAAAAATAGATAAAACTGAGGAGCAGGGGCTATAAAAGGAAAGGACAGATATCAAAAATAGCATACTAAAAAAAAGAGAGATTGAGAAATGGATCACAGGCCAAAGTTCACTTTTTCAATGGTTATAGAAAAAAAAAAATCTCATCTAGGGAAGAATGGGAGGCAGCTTGAATTGAGAAGCAATTCAGCTCAACAAGTACTTGGGAAGTGGCTATCAGTTAATGTCCTATTCTTCATTATCATAGAGGTTCATAAAAAGGAAAGACCTTTCTGCAAATGAAAGGATCTGGAGGAGCTGGCATTTGTAAAAACACCTGCTTGCTAAGGACATTTATATAGTTTCATATTATGCCTCTGTGCTAAAAGGAATTAGTGTTTTTCTTTGGTTTCAGGTAGGTACTTTAGACACTCTGATGCAATTGTTTTAATACACAAATTGATTAGCTAAGAAGAGGGTAGGTGACTTTCCCAGGGTCACACAGGTAGTAAGCACTAGAGTAGGCATCATTTTCATTAATGAATGAAACAAAACATTACGCTTATCGGTTAGTAAAATAATAGTGTTCCAAAAGTCTATTAAAACTTAAAGCTATTAAAGTTTAAAACTGCAGGAAGACTTTTGGGACACCCTCTATATCACAACTTCACTCTTGATAGATAACCTAGCAAATACTAGTAGAGGACCCAAGGAGTCCATGCAACTTCTAGGACTAATTCACAATCAGAGAGTAGTTGGACCCTGAGGGAATCTGGCTCAATCTGTTATTCAGATGGCTTGATAGAACACATTAGCTCACCAGACTGACACTTCTTAAAAACACTACCATAACCATTTAGTTACTATGAGCAAGGATCAGTGAGATATAAATCATGAAATTACCAGTACTGAGAAGATGGCAATTGAACCATAGCCAAACAATGTCAGAGAAGAAAATTGTGAGCCTAGGACAGAGATAATTACTTCTTGTGGAAAGGCTGATAAGTCTGGGATAAGAGATGTGATGTAAAAATGGTGCATCGTGAGCTCAACAACTCCGTCCTGAAGACTTCCTCATTCAGTTTCCCCGATGGTACATAAAGGCACCTAGGGGAGAGAGATGAAATAATGTTGAAAATTCCTTGAAGTTCCTAGAAACATCATCATTTGGAGAGAGAAATAGAAGCGTTGGTTTCATTATCACCAGCTAAGTGAACTAATCATAGATTATAGGGTATCTAGGCTCAGGTTGAAATGGTAGCCTCTCTCTTTTCCGAGCCCTGAGTAAGTGAAGGTGGAAATAAAAAGCCTTATTTGTTTTTTTTTTTGTGAAACAGACAGAAACAGGAAAAGGGGACTTATCCTCCACAGCAAATCCTGGGTGAAAAACAATGTGTTCACACTATCAAAGCCATCCCCACAAGTGGTAGGAAACCATTGATTAATGCATAGTGTTAATAAGGCTGTGCCTTTTGGTTCAACCACGATGTGGGCTGTCTATTCTACAGCATATATGGCAACAGACTGATCCCTACTTTCAGCACATTATTTAATAAATGTCCTATTCATCACACGGAGCAGCAGAGACCAAAAATGAATTAATTAAAATCTATGATAATCACTGAAAAATCAATTAGAAAATAGATATTTTACTTCTAGCTAGTTGGAGCAGCATATAGAATACTGGGCCTAGTATCAGGAAGATCTGAGTTCATATCTACCTAAGACACTTAGCTAGTTCTATGAACCTGGGCAAGTTGCTAAACTTCTGTTTTCCTCAGTTTCCTCCACTGTAAAATGGGGATGATACTAGTATCTACCTCTTCGCTGCTGCAAGGATCAAGAGAGATAATGCTTGTAAAATACTTAGTACAATGCCTAGTACAAAGTTATTTCTTTACTTCCTTTGTTCCTTCATGCCTTCCTTCTGGATAAAAAAGAGTTTCCTATAAATGAAGGACAGCAAAACATTAACAATCTTATTCTAGAATTCTATTACTCTATCTAGCAAATAGTCTGAGTAGAATTCCTAGTTACCGTGCTAATTATTTTAATTCTTCATTTATTTACAACTGTGTTTATATGTATGTTGGTCCAATATAGTTTAAAATACATGTGCATATATTTGATTATGAAAAAAGAAATTTGATTGACCAACAATAGGTTCCAGTCCAAGCCTCATTTGGTCATTGTTTGGGTTCTTATGACTCAGAGTAAGTGTAAATATCGGTTATTTCTGTTTTGGCCAGAAATCCTGAGGGTCTTCCCCTCCCAGATTGATTTGATTTTATTTTTTTACTAGATAAAAGAGGCCAATTTTTGCCTCATTTTTATCTAGCCTTAATCACTGAATGGGCATTGCCTCAGAAAAACTGAGACCTGGGAAAGACCTTAACTTAAAAAAGCCGAGGCCTCGCACTGCACCCTGGGCCATTTCCAGTCATCCTGATCTATATCTAGCCACTGGACCCAGATGGCTCTGGAGGAGAAAGTGAGACTGGCGACTTTGCACACCCCTCCTTCACTTAAATCTAATTCCCTTGCAAGTCATGGCAACATATTCCTGACATCATGGTTGTCTTCGAGAATTAAGGACAAACCACAACCTATGAGTAGTCCCAGCTGCTCCACTGGGGACCCAGCTGGCCAGTTACAGTTAGGTGACTGAGCTCCTCCTTTCCTCTCCTTTCTCTTCCTCTCCTGTCCTCTCCCCTCCTCTCTTCTCCTCTCCTCTTTCCTTCACTTGTATACAAAGATGACACTACTAGCCTACCATCGATAAGGCATATGCTTGAGTTATTTTTCTGGTATTAATGATTGATTTTCATTCATCCATTCACATTAACCCCTATAGAATATGTTTGCAAAATAGCTAGCCAGGATTAGTGGTACAGTCTGTGGTCATACAACTGAAAAGAACTAATAGACTCATATAATACCTCAAACCCAAAGCCTTAGTTTCATTAGTCCCATGTACTAAACCAGCTGAGCTAACCAGGCAAAGATGGTCATGTATCAAACCACACAGTTAAGACTTTGTGGTTATTAGGCTCAGAAATTGGCTTCAGAAACAACCAAATGATGTTAATAGCGTCCCATTGAAAGAGAGAACTTCTTTTTTTAAAATTTGATTTATTTACTTTTAGTTTACAAGATTCAGTTATAGACTCCCTTGAGTCTCAAGTTTTCTCCCCTCCCTCTGCCCCTCTCACCCATGGCGGCATGCACTCAAGTGTAGAATCTGCAAGTACTTTCACATTGGACATTAGTCTTGTTGTATAGAAGGGTTGTAACCAATGGAATGGACAATAGGAAAAAGGAAACAAAATCAAACATGGAAAAAAGTGATAGCATGTAGATTGCTTCAGTCTCCATTTACACTCTGTTCTTTCTAGATCTTTCTCTGAATGTAGGTATCTCCTTCCATCGTGAGACTTGTAGAGTTGTCTTATAGCTATGCGTTGTTGAGAAGAGTCCAGTTCATCAAGGTTGGTCGTCACACATACAATGTGTCTGTGATTATGTACAAGTTTTTCCTGGTTCTGCTCTTCTCACTTAGCATTAATTTGTATAAGCTTCTCCAGGTAAATATGAAGTCCATCTCCTCCCCATTTCTTATAGCACAATAGTATTCCATTACATTCATATACCACAACTTGTTCAGCCATTCTCCAATTGATAGGCATCCCCTAAATTTCCAGTTTTTTGCCACCCCAAAGGGAGCTGCGATAAATATCTTTGTACATATGGGTCCTTTTCCCACTTCTATGATCTCTTTGGTATACAACCCCAGAAGTGGTAGTACTGGGTCAAAGGGTATGCAATTATTTATAGCCCTTTGGGCACAGTTCCAGATTTCTAAGAGAGAACTTCTTAATGTCTATACTCTTTTGCCTCGATAAATTTACATACACTGCTAACAAGCAGCATGGTATAGACCAGATCACTGGCCTTTGAGTGAGGAAGACTTGGGTTCAATTGCTGCTCCAAACACATACAAGTTTATTTTGTTGTTGTTCAGTCATGTTTGGCTCTTTATGATGCTTATGGGGTTTTCTTGGCACACATACTGGAGTGGTTTGCCATTTCCTTCTCTGACTCATTTTACAGATGAGGAAACTGAGGCAAACAGGGCTAAGTAACTTGCCCAAGGTCACACAGCTAGTAAGTGTCTGAGGCCAGATGTGAACTCATGAAGATGAGTCTTCCTGACTCCAGATTTGGAGCTCTAAACACTGTGCCACCTAGCTGCCCTATAACTCGTATAGTCATGAGTAAGTCAGTTAACTTCTCAGTGACATTTTTGTGTGTGTCTATATTTAGACTTATGATTTCATTGGTATAAGGGAATTTCTCTTGAAGAAAGCCCCTGCAATTTATTGCTTAAGATAGTTTCCTGGGAGTCCAGGGAAAATTTGACCAGGGTCTCTTTGGATGTAACAGAGTTTACTCTCAGGCTAACTCTCTAGCTACTACTCTATGTTGACTCTCCTTATTATTCTTCCCAAACACCTCTCTAAGACTGTAAGTTGTGGACTCAGACCAAGATCCAAAAACTGAACATAACTGGAGATCTGAAATTCAGCTGCTCATTTTGAAGGAAACATCCTTCTTCTTAGGTACCTTCCACTTAGATGTGTGTTATTTGTAAGTGCTCCTCAGCTATATACTGTATTTGAAATGGGGTATAGAAAGAAGAAGAAAATGAAAGGCAGGTAGAAAGAAAGGTACAGAAGGGAAAAAGGTACAATTGAGCTAAAACACACTAGTATGGAGCATATGGGGTGTTCATGGAGGATTAGCACCTCTGGTATAAGGGTTTGCTGAGGTCTTTTCAGGGCTGTTCATCCACTTTTGGTGTCTGCCTATCACCCCATTCTCACCTGTGGCTCCAAGTAGTGGTAGTATGTGCAATGGCCACTCTGGTAATGTATTTCAGCAGGCTAAACCAGGATGGGGTAACTGACAGGCTTTAAACCTGTGTATGAGTTAAGGGAATATCTGCCCCAAGCATGTGAAAACTACCCCCACCAATGGCAGAATGGACAGATAAGAACAGTTGCTCCAACAGCCATGAAAGCGGCTGAAGCAAACATTGTGGTAGACATCAAAGTCACCAAGATCATCTACCGTATCCCAGGTCATCACCAATCATCCTGACTTTTGTCTTGCCACTACACTTCGATTTCTCTGGAAGAGAGAATGAGGCTGATGACTTAGTACATCTCTGCCTCACTTAAATCCAATTCACACACAAGTCAAGACATCACCTGTGAAATCCTTGGTCTGCTTGGAAAACGAAGGATCAGCAACAACAGTTGTATGGCATCCTATTGCCAAGGAAGATGTCTTCTATAGGACAAGTTCAGGTGATACTCTTAAATTTGAACATTTATATCCTGGGAAGCTGCTGAGAAGAATAAAAGGGAAAGAGTATGAATGTATATTAGTGTATTCATTTGCAAGAAATTTAAAAATTTAAATTAAAAAAATTAATTTAATTTTAAAATTAAGAATTAATGAAGGGGGATATAGGGGCAAAAGACATGGAAAAAGATAATAGGATTATAAATCTACAGCCTTGAGGAGACTAAGAGGCCATCTAGTCCAATCCCCACCTTGTTTTAATGAAGTGCAGAAAAGTTCAGAGGTTTGTCCAAGGTCACACAAGTAGTGGTGGAATTTGAACCTTTATCTTCTGACTCCAGAGTCAGAAATATCAACTATTGGGACCTGACCTTTCTAATATCCTCCACTATATCAATTTCTTTAGCATGTAAGGAAATGTTTGTTGAAAGCTCAGGACCTAATCAGAGGGAAAAAAGACTGTTACTTTGCAAAAATTGCAGAAATGGAAGCATACTATGTGATCCTTTTATGAGTTATGACTTAGTCCTTTAAATGAATTGAAAAGAAAGCAACTAGTAGGGTAAAGAATGATAGACAGCACTTCAGGGTGACTTTTAAAAAGTCAGTTCACTAAATCTAGAAGGCAGACTAGGAGGCAGAGAAATTCAGCTCTAGCCTGGTTTTTGTAGAAGAAATATGAATCTGAAGAAAGGGACTCTCTAAGAAGCCAAGTAAAACTGGGAGATCAGCCCTACAGGCAAAAGGAACCACCCTAATGATAAGGACTAGGATTCTAGCAGTGAAGCTGTTTGAGTCAATTGAGTCAATGAGGAGTGTGTCTGGACAGATGCTGTGTTGCTAAAATCTTCCTGGGCTATAAACACTAAAATGTTAATCCTATGTTTCTTGTCTCCTTTTGGGCTCTCTTGTGGATATATGAAACCTTTTTCCTTTAGTAATGGAGAAAGTTAGTTTACCTTTGTCTGTTATAGACATTAACTAACCACAGACCTTTAACAATCTGCGAATATTTTCTGGGAAGAAGCAAATGAGGGTGAACTATTCCCAGAGGAAATATAGAGATAGATGTAATACTGGAGTGTTTTGCCAGAAGCACTCTTACTGGCTGGGGGCTCAAAGCTAACACAAATAGAAAAAGTAGAATATATACTGTTAATACCACTTCCCATAGTAGAAAAGGAATGGTTATACCAGGAAACCCGTCTGGATAACAAATCATTACTAGGATGAGGAACAAATAAGAGTGATGAAACAGCCCTAATCAGGCCCAGACCACAGCTATTAGACTATTGATATTATGCCCCACAATACCTTTTCACCTACCAAAAATAATACAATGACTTCTTTTGATAAGAAGAAGCTTGCTAAGGTACTCAAAGGAAGGTCTGGGACAACCAGGCATAATGAAATAAAAGTAACTTTTTCTTTTCCTTTTCTTTTAAAGTATTCTTTTCAATTGATAGCAATATGATTTTCTACTATCATTGTTTACCATTTTTTAACAAAAATAAAAGAAGTTTATTTTACCTCCAGATATCTGGAACCAGAATTGGCCCTCGTATTTGATATAAATTCTATTATATTTTAGTATTGTCCACCTTTATGTCATTGTCATCATTGTATATATTGTTCTTTAGAGTCTGTTCACTGTGCATCATTTTGTAAGTCTTTCTAGATTTCTCTAAATTCCTCATATTTCCTATTCTTTACAGGACATTCTATTATGTTAATAGATCACAATTTGTTCAGCAATTCACCTGTTTCTATTTGAGTTTGACACCACTGTCGTAGACCTGTTTTGCAGTATGAATCTACTAGTAGGATTACTATATCAAAGGGTATGAACATTGAATAACTTTTCTCACATACTGTATTTCATCACATAATTGTCAAGAGATTTTATGCCAAGGTTTTTTGCAAAAAAAAAAAGGGAGTTGCGACCATTATGTAAAGATTTTAAAAATTTTGTGCTGGTATTACTTGAACATCATTTTTTACCAAACTGTCTTTGGTGCAAAATTAGGATGCACAGAATACTCATGAATATATGTTAAAATTGAATACTGAAAATGTGCATGTGCTGAGAATTCTAGGCTTGTGATGCACGAAAGATAAACATGTTCATATGCCACCGTTGAATACGTTACTGCTCAGTTTACCTCTAGTGATGAAAAGAATTATGACATGCAATTATTATCCAGTGAAAGGCTATAATCCAATTTATGGACTGAAAAACCAGAGTGTGATGATTATGTAGTGAAATACAATAATTCCACGTTGTTTTCCAAAAGAGTTGGACCAATTCACAACTCCAACAATAGGCCTCCTTGTCTCAGAAACCCTCTAGCATTGACTGTTTCCATCTTTGACTGTCTTTGCCATTTTGATGTATGTTAGATGATAGTTCAGATATGTTTAGGCAATGACCAAAAGCTGTTTTGATTTGTCCTCTTATTATTACGAGGTTTAGAGCATTTTTCATACATTGTTGTTGGTTGCATTAACTCCTTTTGAAAACCACTCATATTCTTTGAGTATTCATCTGTAGAGGATACTTCTTATTTTTAATTAGCTTTATTGTGTTATAGGTTATAGTCTCTTCTTAGAAAACTTCTAACTGATAGCAAATTCTAGCCTAGGTTCTGTTGTTGTTCAGTCATTTTTCAGTTGTGTCTGACTTTGTGACCCTATTTGGGGCTTCCTTGGCAAAGATACTGGAGTGGTTTGCCATTTTCTTCTCCATCTCATTTTATAGATGATGAAACTGAGACAAGCAGGGTTAAATGACTTGCCCAGAGTCACACAGGTATTAAGTGTCTGAAGCTACATATGAAATAAGAAAGATGAGTCTTCCTGATTCCAGGCCCAGCACTA
The DNA here is from genome assembly GCA_028646515.1 of Pseudochirops corinnae. Classification (NCBI taxonomy): domain Eukaryota; kingdom Metazoa; phylum Chordata; class Mammalia; order Diprotodontia; family Pseudocheiridae; genus Pseudochirops; species Pseudochirops corinnae. Next base: position 45,134,639 of record CM053591.1, on the reverse strand, counting down.
TCTCCACTGCACCACATAGCTGCCCTAATAAAAAGTAACAGGAGACAGAGTGCATGTATCTGTTATTTTTCACTGACTTTAAAATATTTTTAGTTCAATCATTTTAAAAGCATTTGAGTGTAGACCTTAAAGCTTGAGTGGCACAGGGCGCAATTGTTATGAACAAACACAAAAGAGTTGGGGGAAGTGTTTTTTTCAGGTAGGAAATGGAAGAAGGCCAGATATCCATGGAGTTTGGCTCACTATTTACTGCTCTCACATGCTAGAGTTAAGAAGAGGAACATTACTGGAAAAACAGGTCATGTCTCTTTAGGTCATTTTGAAACTTAGAAACCTGAAGTCAGGCTCACATTTATAAACTCTTTGGACTGTGAGAACCAGAAGCTACCTAAGCAGTCTTCAAGTCATGTATGTCTTAATGTTTCAGAAATATGACTTGAATCATAAAGTCAAAGGACTGGAAAAGATATCAAAGATCCCCTAGTTGAATTCCTACTGGAAGCAAGACTGTCCACCACAATATCCTCCACAAGTGATGGTAGAAAACCTCCAGTATTGATCAGCTCCCTCCCTACCAAGACAACCCAGTCCATCTGGGATCAGTTTAGGGGATCAACTCCCTCCCTCAACCCAAACCATTTTGGATCAGCTCCCTTTCTATTAAGATATCTCTGTCCATTTGTGATCACTTTGGGGGGATCAGCTTCTTACCCAGTAAGACAGCCCAATTCATTTGGGGAAGTTCTTCATATACAGAAAGAGTCCAAACATAGTGAGCAGGAAAATATCAACCATCCATTTTTCAAGCTGGATTTCAGTTCACTCTACAGTACTAACATTAGCTTTTTTAAGGAACCCAAAACAAAGGGAAAGATCCCTGTCATACTTCTGTCCTCTGCTCACTCTTCCCCAGCCATATTTTCTTAGCAGATGCCCAAGCCTTGATAGCGGGGATGATGATTTTATAGTTTCACTGCCAGAGCCTTCCTACAATGCAGAGTTGACTCCATTATGACCCGTCCCATGTAGACCAACTCTGAAAAGCATTAGCTGTTTGTGCTTAGCTACTTTTGATAGTATATACCAAGGGATTCTTAATCTATTTTTTTGTGTCATAGACCCTTCTGGCAGTTTGAAGTCTCTCGTTCTGCTTTCAGAATGTTTTCGAATGCATAAAATAAAACAGGATTACAAAGAAAACCAATTATATTGAAATGCAGTTATCAAAATATACATATTCTTTAAAAACTAATTCACTTACCTCAATTTATAACCCCTTGGTCTTTGCACCTGAAAGCGTCCAGACTGTGGACTTTTAGACAATTAGTTCCCTGAGGCTCATTTTCCTCAACTGTAAAATGGAGGTTTGGGACAAGATGATCCCTATGGTCTCTTGCAGTTTTAAATTCTATAATCCCATGAACCATGTGTATGTGTGTATATGTATATATGTGTATATAAAAAAAAAACCCAACATCTATATAGCACTTGAAGGTTTCCAAAGTGCTTCTTTTGTGTATATAGATATAGATAAACACATATGCATGGATGGGTATCTATCTATCCATCTACTTATCTATCTATCTATCTACCTACCTACCTATGTATGTATGCATGTATGTATATATGTATCTACCTATTTCTATCTATCTATCTATCTATCTATCTATCTATCTATCTATCTATCTAGTGTTTCTTGCTCTACATATGCATATATGTATATGTGAGGCAGCTAGGTGACACAGTGGATGGATTGCTGGGCCTGGAGTCAGGATGACCTGACTTCAAATCTCACCTCAGGCATTTATTAATTCTGTGATTCTGGGCAAGTCATTTAATCTACTGGGTAAGGAAACAGCAAATCACTCTAGTGTCTTTGCAAAGAAAATCCCATGGACAGTATTGATGTGCTACAGACGGACCATGGGGGCATGGCGCGTTCTCTGCTGCCAACAAATATTCCCAGCTCTCTCCCATATTTTAAAATCTCTCACACGACCCTACCCTTCCTTCAAGCTATCGTCTTTTATTTCACTCTTCTTTCATAGAAAAACTCCTTTAAAAACTTTCCATACTCTTTTTTCTTCACCTCCTCTCTCACTTTTTAATCCCTTGCAAACTGGCTTTTGACCTTGTCATTCAGCTGAAACTCCTCTCTTCAGGAATGACCATTTATCTCTTAATTGCCAGCTCTGATGGCCCTTTCTCAATCCTCACCCTTCTTTAAGCATCCGCTCCTCCTGACATTTTTTTCCTCTTTGTGTTTTCATGGCACTGTTTTCTCTTGATTCTCTGTATAAGCTACTTCTTGATTCTCTTACCTTTTTGCTTTTTCTTAATCTCCTTTTTTTTTTCATCCCAGATTCTGTTGTGGAGCCTTTTCTCTCTCTCTACACCCTCTTGGAAACTTCATCAGCTTCCATGGGTCCACTTATCATCCCATGCAGATGACTTTGAATCTACATATACATATATATATATATATATATATATATATATATATATATATAAATAATACATATATACATATATATATATAGAATACATATATAGCTCTAGTCTCTCTCTCTCTATATATATATATAATACATATATACATATATATATATATATATAGAATACATATATAGCTCTAGTCTCTCTCCTGAGCTCCAGACCCAGATAACCAACTGCTTTTTTTTTTTTGGACATTTAGAATTGCAAGCCCTGTAGGTCTCTCAAAGTCAAGATGACCAAAATGGTATACATTATCTTTTGCCAAAACCAATCTCTATTCTGAATTTCCATATTTCTGTCAAGGGAAACAACATTCTTTAAGTCATAGGCATGTGTACAATATGGGCCAACATTCCTTGGGAAGAACATTATCATTGACCTTTAAGGGTTGAGATGTGTTCATTAATGTCCATCCCTAACCTATATAGAGGTACATACTTATCATCATAGCCTTCAAGTGTTTTCTTTCATGCATTTGACTAAATGACCCAATTCTTCAGGAATATAATACACAATTGACACTAATTTTAGTTTCCCCTAAATGGGGGCACCTGGGTGGGTCAGTGGATAGAGCACTGGACTTAGAATCAGACTGGAGGACTTTATCTTCTGCAAGTTCAAATTTGGCCTCAGACACTTTCTAGTGTCTTGATAAGTGACTCAGGTCACTTGTGTGACCCTGGGCAAGTTACTTAACCCTGTTTGCCTCAGTCCCTCCTCTGTAAAATAAGCTGGAGAAGTAAATAGCAACCCACTCTAATATATTTGCCAAACAAAGAGTCAGGGGACAACAAGTGAAATTTCTTTCACCTTCGGTGATGGCATCAGGGCCTGCTTTTTTTTTTTTTATCACAATGGAGGAAATAGGCAAGAAGGAGTGAGCGGTGATTAAAATACCAACCAAAGTATTCTGGGGATAACGTTTGCCCAAACATCTTTCCCCCAAAAAAGTCTGAGTTGCTTAAAATATTTTGCTTTAGTCTAGGCACGTTGTAAAGGAATAAAGCATTGCAGGATGCTTGTAGTAGTTGTAACATTATTCACATTCACTGAGATCCAAAACAAGGCTCCAAAGAGGAACACCTGTTGTGTGCAGAATTGTAGCAGGAAGTCAAGACACAGATGGGGTTGGTCAAACCAAATGCCCAGGAAGCTCCAAAAATAAATGAACCTCCAGCTTCCAGTGGAGAACAGGAGAGGAAATAACACATAGGAATTGCAAAGAGTAAGTAGATTCTAAAATCCCGAGTCACCTTTTGTGGGACAAGTCTTGTCTATCAATTTCTAAATTGAAGAATTCATCTTTTCAGTTCAGGTTTGGGGACTTGCGATTTAATTGGATTTGTTATTTAATCATTATTTTTTTAAACTTTTAAAAAACTTTTTGCGCTAACCATTTTCAAGCTCTAACTTCTTTCTTTAATAGTTCAGATATTTTCCAAGATTTTTTTAAACAGTAGAAACTTACATTCTCTAGGAGGGCAGAGGCTGTAATTCATTTTTCATCTTTGTATTCCCTACATCTTCTTCTGTTACATCACATTTTGTGTTAATAATTAGAAGTCCACAGAACATTTATTTCTGTGTTTGCATTGAGCAAGGAGCCTTGTATGGTCTTCATACATGCATAAGAAACCGCTTGTTGGAAGACAGACTTTAAGGCTATGTTTTACTTTACCAAATAATTTTTTTTTTTAGTTAATCAAAAGTTATACATCATAGGATCTCATTCCATATTATACCTCTCAGGCATCTGGGTTATTGTAAAAATGTAGTTTGCTTTGGAAAATGATGTTTGAAAGCTGGCTTGATTGCTTTTCATATCTTTATATTGTGGACAGATGTTTAAGATATATGCTTAAGTTCATTTTCATAAAGATTTTGTGAAGATGAAACGGGGCTTATGAATCAGAGGTTATCAAATTCTCTCAATTGCTCTTTTGGGGTTATAAGTGGCAACATGGCATCATGGATAGAGAGCAGGCTCCTTCCTTCTTTCCTTCTTTCTTCATTTTAATTTAACATTCTTTTAAAAATGCTTGAGTTCCAAATTCTCTCTCCTTCCCACCCTTTCCCTACAAATTGAAAAGGCAAGAGATATGAAATAAATTATACATATGAAGTTATGCAAATCATAGTTCCATATTAGCCATGTTGCCAAAAAAGCAAGAAACGTGAAGTGAAAAGGTATGCTTCAATCTGCACACAGAACTCAAAAGTTCTTTCTCTGGAAATGAATAGCATTTTTCCTTACGTCCTTTGGAATTGTCTTCGATCATTGTATTGATCAGAGTATATGAGCCATTCTTAAGTCATTCACAGTTGTGTCATCATACAATATTGCTATAACTGTGTACAATGTTCTCCTGGTTCTGCTCATTTCATTTGCATCAGTTCATGTAAGTCTTCTCAGATTTTCCTGAAACCATCAGAAGTCAGGAGAAAAGGATTGAAGTCCCATCTCTGACTGGCTCTGCGACTGAGTAAATTGCTTAAATTTTCAGTGCCTAAGGCAATTCCTTAAGACTTTAGGGTTGAAGATTAGATGTGAATCTGGGAACTCCCAACAATGAAGAAATCACAGGTCTAATCCATTATACCCCTAATATTATACATAACATATACATTATACATATAATTATTCATAATCTTTCCATTTTTTTGGTTTCTTCCTTTCCTGGAGATATATTATAAGATGATCCTTCAATGGTTTCAAAATTAAAAAAATAAAACATCATCATCATGATGGATTTCCTCAATCGGATCTGGCTGGTCTTCTCAACTAGACCATAAGAGCCATTTTACTTCTTCACAGAATATCACAAATGAGGTGGTGTCTAAGTCTGGTGCTTCCACTATGACTGCTTCTGAAAATAGATTGTGATAAAAAGCCATATGAAAGTGTACCAATTTCTGTGGTTGCCCTGTCAGTTTTATATGTGAATGTCCTAGGTATGATGTGGTCCTGTTGGGTCAAACTTCCCATAGGCTTATTTTCCCCTCTATTGTTTTTTGCTATGTTATGAGGTATTACCACTCATAATCTTTCATCCTCTTCCATTATGTTAACAAATGAGTCTGTATTCCATACTGACAATGCCTTTGGCAGCCATGCCTCCTCACTTGATGAAGATGTCAATTGTTTGCCAACTAAAGTATTTTCAAGCTCTTTTGGCCTCTTTATTGTGGCTAGCCCTTTATGTTGGTCATATTTTTTGTAGTGATTATCAAGCTTAATATGTTTGCCTTTTCCATTTCCCATTTTTCAATATCAAAAGCTCATTTTAAAGTTATATTCTATACTTAAACCCCCCCAAAAATCAGCATTTCCACATACATAGTAGAAAAAAATGAGGATGTAAATAAAACTCAGACTATTATGTATAGCTTGCTTTTCTTTTAATATAATAAATTCAACATATAACTTTCAAAGCACATTTACCTGTGAGTCATTCTGACTTGCCTTCTGTTCTTTTCTTTGTATTTTTAAAAATTGTCTTCGATGACCCTCTTATTTATTTTCTTTCTTTTTTGCCTGCCTGATCCTTTCCTTCCTACCTCAGCAATTGAAAAGAAAAGAAACATTTCAACAAATATACATAGTCAAGCCAAACAAATGATCACATTGACTATATACAAAAAAAATGTATTTTTAAAAATTCTGTGTTCTTTTTTAAGGAACTAAACATTATGCCTTGAGAGAGACCCCATATGGAACATCATGAGCCCATCACCGCTCTATCAGAAGGTTGATAGCATGGGTCATTATTGGTCCTCTGGAATTGCGGTTGGTCCTTAGATTGATCAGAATTTTTATGTCTTTCTAAATTGTTTTTCTTATCAACTTCCTGACAGAAGTAATGGACAAAATATTTAGAATGAGATGCACATTTTGGAACATAGCCAATGTGGGAATTAGTTTATTTGTGCTTCACTAAGCATATTTGTTACAAATTTTTTTTTCTTTTTTCTTTTCCCAGTGTGTGCGGGCAAGTGGGAGGGAGCGAAAATAAGTATTAATAAAAAAATAAAAACTTAAAGAAAAAGAAAAAAGTTGTTTCTTCTCAAAGACTCATTGGAACAGGTCAAATTGAAGGTGTTTTTATCTTGTCTTTATCCTTTCATCTAGTGTTTATTTTGACTTTTGCTCCAGCCAGTTCGATGTCTGACTGTACACAGACAGCTAAATCTGATATGATTCCTATATCTGGGATATGGATATAACTATTTATTTCCTGTATGCTAAAGTATAGTCAGTTTCATTTTGTGTGATATCCAGTACTCACCATATTCAGTGCCTTAAGATTCTCTTCTGGAAAAAAGTACACACCCTATAAATGAATATACCTCAGGGCTTTGTCCTGGGACCTTGCCTCTTCTCTGTATACTCTCTCTCTTTTGGTGATCTCATCAGAACTTATGAATCTAACTATGATCTCTATAGAGATGATTCCAAAATCTACATAATCCAACCCTCATTTCTTTACTGAGCTAGAGTCCATTATTTCTAGCTCCCACTAAATATCTCTACCTTGATGTCCCGAAGCCATCCCACATTCATTATGTCCACAACAGAACTTATTTTCTATCCCCCTAAATGTATCATTTCTGACTTCCCCATCTATAACAAGGGCATCACCATTCTTCTGGCCACTCATAGACATCTTCAGCCACTCATTCTTCCTTACTCCATATATCCTATCATTTGGCAAACTTTATGGATTTTTTTCTTTCAGCATGTTCCCCCTTTATTTACACCATTACATCCAATCTAGATCAGGCCCTCCTCAACTCTCACCTAGATTATGCAATAACTTCCTTATTGGTCACTAGTCATTTAGCCTTTCCTTGCTGCATTATATCCTCTGCTCAGCTACCCAAGCTGAGATCCTCAAGCATAGATCTAATCATGCCACCTCCCCCACTCAGAAAACTCTGGTGTCTCCCTCTCACTTCCAGGATCAAAGATGGAGTCCTCTGTTTCCAAGCTAATGCCCCTTATAGTCTTGTTCTAACCTGTCTTTCCATGATAGCCCCATATGACTCCTACTTCCTTGAAACCAGCTTACTTGCTCTTCTCTGTGCATGACATACCATCTTCTACCTCCAAGTCTTTGCACAGGCTGCTCTTCCATGCCTGGATTGCTCTCACTTCTCACCTTCACTCCCCACTTGGTCCCCTAGTTCTCGTCAGGAGTCATTGAAGTCAGAGTCACTTTTGCCTACATCAGACATTATTCCTATAAACTGATCAGGCAGTGAGATCACCTATAAAAGCAAAAGCAATGAGTGTAATTCCTTCACCTGCAGTTGTGACCAAACAGGTACCATCTGCTCTTTTTGTACAACCAAGAAAAGAGGAACTAAGACACTAAGAAGTAATGCTCTCCCCATGTGTAATGGTAAAGGGAATTTGAAGATCCTCTCTTCCCCTTAATAAGCCTAAGGGAATTTGAAGGCTTTGGCTATTCTGAAAATATACTTTGCCCCTAATAGGCTGAATGTAGTCACATGGAGCCTGTGGAGGGAGGAGTTTGCTGAAGGGTGGAGCAGAGCTCACAGGAAGCTGGGAGTAAGAGCAACTAGATATAGTTGGAGAAGAGGAGGCATCCAACTGAGGGAAGATTATGAATAAATGTTGGTGTTTGGGAAGACTAAAGGATAGTGTCTCTGTACTGTACTGTACTACTCTCTGTACTGTTACAGTTTATTAAATTCTTTGCTACTCTGATGGAATCAGCTTACTGATTTGGTTTTCTGCTGTCTGAATAAATGTTTTTCTTCTGTATCCTATATGGAGAGTCTGTTATATTTTGCAATTGTGCACTATGCAGGTGTATATTTACAGTGACTGTTGGCGCTGTAAATACTGTATTGGCACTACACCATGACAGACACTAACACTCTGCCCTGCCTCCCTTTCCTCCCCAAGCCTATCTTCCTTAGAGTCCACTTATCCTTTATCCTTGGTCTCTTCATTAAAGCACTCTCTTGAAAGGTAAAAGCAAACACATAAAAATAAATTTTCAAAGACGGGGAATGTTTACTTCTTATCTTTGCATCTACCACTATGCTGTATACATATTAAGTGCTTAATAAAATGTTTGTTGAGTTGAATTGAATTAAATAAAATTACTTTTGTTAAACATTCTCCATCTCTAGAAGAAATGCCAGTTCAAAAAAGACCTGTTACATTATGACAGTCTACCTCAACAGTTGTCAGCCTCAGAACATGGTTTACTTGACTATTCATAAATTATGCAGTTGGACTTAGAGAGGCTATGTGGCACAGTGGAAAATGCAGTGTATTAGGAGTTGGGAAAAAATGAGGTCTCAAAGGCTATCCCTGCAGAGTACAAGCTCTGGCAGGTCCTACAAAGTTTCAAGTATGGGCCTGATGGGCGATGGCCTGTTTTTCATCAGATGAGCAGCAGGGTGATGACTTTTTTAGCCAAATCAACTCCCAAAGACCATCTTCTGCATCCGAGAAGGGTTTCAGTCTTTCTTGGTGGATGACTACCTACTTATACTTAACAAATCACAACTCTTTGTGGTTTTTATTATGAATTTAAAAGTGCTATGCAAATGTAAATTATTATCATACATAAACAAATGCTCATTTGCTGTTTTCTTTCTGAAAGAACAAGAAGTATTCATCATTACCTGGACTCATGTTTCTCAAACTGCATTCCATTTCTATGAAGCAGGTGGCCAAGAAGATCCACAAAGAAAAAACAACATATGAGTGTTCAGTTATCCCTTCCACAATGTGGGGGCTAGGGGTGTGGTGTCCCTGGGATCTGTAAAATCTGTGTAAAAATTTTTGGCCCTTCTTTTGTACCAGAAAAGAAGTCCGATTTTTTTTCTTTTTTTGTGGGGTGTTTACAATACCTTATTGGAAAATGTATCTGGTTATTGGCCATATTATACAATACTATACAATTTTTATATGATATTATACAGCCATTAATTCATCTCTGAATTTCTAAACTTTTTCTATGTCATCTGCTGGCTACCACATGTTGTCTCTTGTTTCAGCAAAACTCCTCAAAAATTCCCATTTAATTTCTTATGCTGACCCACAATATATTAAAACCACAATGAGGATAATTGTGATGTGGAAGGGATAGCTGTGTGTGTATGTGTATAGATATATTTACATATCTATATATACACATACATATATGTGTGCATATATTACATAGGTATATTTACATAAATGCACATTTAGCAAATCCATTTATTATTGTCTATTATTCCAACAATATTTGCATTCAGGTGACATGTATGACATTGGAAAGAATGGAGCATCTAACTCCACTCTTATTCTGTTGGTACATAAACCATCATGGAATGTGCTCCATAACACATGATAGAAGAATCAGTTGATTGTCTTAGCAGAGGACATGTAAGATAATGATAGATTTCATTTGGATAGTCTTTAAAACTTGCAAAGCACTTTGCTTACGTTCTTATTTGAGTCTTACAACTATTGTTGTTGCTGGTCCTTCATTTCTGAAGACCCATGAGATGGACAGATACTATAGATATTATTATCTCCGCTTTATAGACGAAGAAACTGAGATTCAGAGAGAATAAGTGCTTTGCCCAACTATTAAGTGTCAGCTACGGGAGATGTCCCCAGATCATCCTGACTTCAAGTTCATCATACTATCCACAATGTCATGCTCACCCTCCCAAATATCAAAATACAAAAGAAACCTGAATATAAGGATTGCTATTTTCCATCCAGATTTATTTCTAGTGGGCATCATCTCTCTCCCTCTGAAAAATTTTGAAATTTGAAAATTTTGTATTTGATACATTTAGTAATAGGCATTCACACAATATTCTTTAGAAAGATTTTACTCTGAGCACTTTGCTGAAGTTTTGCTTTAATAGGATGGGGTTTGCAATTACAATAATAATAATAATAATAATAATAATAATAATAATAATAATAATAATAAAATAAAAACTCCAGAACCACTGGCCCAGACCACAAACAGTATCAGTCCCTGGAGGTGATCTCTGAGTCATTCCTACAGATGAGGAATTGGAGATGTCACCAGACAGGTGAATATGTCTTGCCTGAGTTTGCACAGGTAGCAAGTGACACTGTTGGGATTTAAGTGAAGGTCCTCTTGTTCCAAATCCAGCACTGTTTCCTTCTATGATGCCAATATTTTTTCTCTACTACCCATGCATCTCATAGGCTACAGTGATCGGGTTTTCCGCACAGCCCGGGGTAGGGACTGTTTTCAATGAAATAATAATAATAAATAGCATTTACTTAACATTTTAAGGCTTGCAAAGCACTTTATAAATATCTCAATTGATCCTTAAAACAACCCTGGAAGGTTGGTGCTATTGTTATCCTCATTATACTGATGAGGAAACTGAGGCAGACAAGTTATATACCTTTCCCAGGGTCACAGGGGCAGTAAGGGTCTGATTGTGCATTTTAATTCAGGTCTTCCGGACTTCAGGTTGAGCTCTTCATCTGCTGTGCCAACTAGTGCTCTTCCTCCCTCCTCCTATCCTCCTTCTCCTTCTCCTTCTCCTTCTTCTCTCCCTCCCCTTCCCCCCCCCCCCCGCTCTCTTTCCCTTTCTCTCTTCTCTCTGCTTCCTCATCTTCCTCTCTCCCTTTCTTCTCTCTCCTCTCCTTCCCTCCCGTCTCCCTCCCTCTCTCTCTCCCTCTCTCTCTCTCTCTCTCTGTCTCTTTTCCTCTCCTCTCCTCTCCCTCTCCTCCCCTTTCCTCTCTCTCTCCTTCTTCCCTCCCCCCCCATGCCTATTACTATCGCTGTCCCCTAGTAGGCTATATAATAAGTGCTTCTGGACTTAGTCAGAAATACCTTTGTCTCGAGTAAAATTCTGCTTTTCCTTAATGTTCATCTTAAATAGCAAAGAAAGACAAGATTAGGGGTGGGGATAGGGTCAAAATGAAGCCAGAGATAAAAGAGGTAGACTGCGAGGTAACAACAAAATCTCACCATGTTTGCAAATTTTGAAAAACTATGATCTGCAATGAATCAAAAGTTGTGGGAGATCCAAAAGTCACAAGAGAAACACATGATGGATACAAGTAGGCGGTAGCCTATTTCCAGGGATGACCTTTGTTAAAGAAGAGAAATAAGGGAAGGACAACAGATAGGTCATGTAGGAAGAGAAGGGTTAATAGTCAGTTGGTCAGTCTTGAATACTGCATGGGATCTGTAGGTAATATGTATAATAAATGAGATTCAGGAGTTCCACTGGACAGTTAAAATATTAAAAAACAAGCCCAAAAAACAAATTATAAACCTTGTAAAGATTCAAGATTAGTGATACATTTTGTCAGTTTGATGCAAGGCCTAAATAAGGAGGTAACTATGCTAGCAAGATATATTTGAAAACCATATGAACATTTCTTCCAGAAGTCTTCTGGATATTCCTGGCCATTCAAGTGGTTAACTGCACAGCAACCTCATAGCATTTTTCATTGATCTTCATAGTGAACATGTCAAATCATAAGCAAATGTACCAAATTCCAAAGAACTAAAAATAATCACAATCCATTGCATCATGCTAATCCTGACTAAAACTAATTTGGGGTGGAGGGTGTGGGTGGGGGTGGTGCACAATAAAGATTTTTTAAATAAGGCAATTATTAGCCATTTTCAACTCTAGTTTGGAAACCACTCTCAGAGAGGCAGACAGACGGCTGGTTAACTCAAGAGTTTCACACTTTTGCAGGCCTCAGTGTAGAAATGAGGAAATGCATAATTTCCTGCTCACTGGTGATTATGTGAATGTAATAGCTGAAACTACCCCATGAATATAGTTCACAAACCAAAACTGTCTGCTGGTGATCTCTGTTAAAAACCCAAGGCCTTGTCATCCTAAAAAAAAAATTGTGATGCGATAATTATTCAAGTATTGAGTGCCTACTTTGTTTCACATGGCAGTGGGTGTTAAAAAGCATTCAGATGTATGAGACTTGGTTCCTTGTCCTTGAGTTGTAACTGCTATTTAGTCCGGGGCACAAGACAGGTGATTAAAGCCCACTGAATGTGACAATAAGAAATATTCCTTTGGAAATCTCATAGTGGCTATGTAGTCTACAAGTAATTCAAAGACTAACAGGGTTCCCTAGAATAATGGTATGTTAGAGCTGCAAGAGACCCTTAAGATCGTCTATTCCACCTTTTTCATTTTGCAGATAAGGAAACTGGGGCCCAGAAGAACCAAGAATAGAATATATATCTTTAGGGCTCTTTCCTTACTATATTCTTTCTGGAGGGAAGTGCCTCAGTCCACAAATTCCATTTTGGGTCCTATGGGTGAGGTAAGTTTCTTGTTTCTCTTCTCTCCTTTGGATATTTCTGTTGCTTTCAGCATCTATATTAGAGGGAGGAATGTGCTGGTTAAATGTTTTTCAACCAGTTCTCCAGAAAAACCAACCCTCCCATCCTCACCCCATAATTTAAAGTTTAATCTGTCATTTTTAACATTCCCTCTATCACTTCTTACAGCTGGACAATCAGCAAAACAATAAGTAATGCCCCAATGGATAGCATTTGCCAGTTTTTGTGATGTAAAAGCTCATATTGAAAATTTAACAGTTCTCACCAGCCAATATAAAATAGCTTTTAATCCATCCCTGGAAGGGGATTCTGGTCCTTTTCCTTGCCTCTGGGAAAGGATTAAAAAACTATAAAATAGGAGCTATTATGCATAATCTCCCTGTGTTGGTTAAATAATTGCAAATCTAGCTAAGGATCTGCATGAATGTTCCATTGGACTCATGTTTTTTAAGGGGAACTTGACAGAAAAGCACCATGCATGTTCAGAGTCATTAATGCTAAATCAAGGGGGGAGATACTTACTTGTGAAAAACAAAAAGAGAAAACAGCATATTGAAACTTTAAGTTCACCCTAAAATCAACGTCTCATTTAATTTTGGAGTTTTCCTATACTGAGCTAAGAAAAAAGCATCTTTGAGTTAATTTTATTATTTAAAAATAAATATTTATGTAATGGCAAAGAATTGGGAATTGAGGGAATGTTCATCAGTTGGGGAATGGCTGAATAAGTTGTATATGATTATGATGGAATACTGTTCTACTATAAGAAATGGATGAGCAGGATGCTCTTAGAAATACCTGGAAAGACTTACATGAACTGATGCAAAGTGAAATGAGCAGAACCAGGAGAATGTTGTACATAGTAATAGCAATATTGTACAATGATCAACTGTGAATGACTTGGCCATTTTCAGCTAAGATCAATGATCTAAGACAATTCCAAAGGACTTATGATTAAAAATGCTATCCATCTCCAGAGAAAGAATTGATGGAGTATGAATGCAGATTGAAGTATACTTTTTCTTTATGGTGGGTTTTTTTTTTTGTCTGTGTTTTCTTTCACAACTTGACTAACATCAAAATATGTTTTGCATTACTGCACCTGTATACTCTATATCAAATTGTTTGCCTTCTCAGTGTGGGGGGAGGGAGAGAATTTGGAACTCAAAATTTTAAAAAAATCAAAATTTGTTTTTACATGTAATTGGGAGAAAATAAAATATTCAATCATTAAAAGCAGATATTTATAACTAGTAATCAATTCAAATGAGAATAACAGTGATAAATCTGTCAAACCATATCAATAAATATTAAGTTCCTACTATGTGCCAGGTCAAAATATTTTTAAAATAAATAATGTATATTTTTATATAAGTAACTTATTTTTAAGAGGCAGTACAGCATAAGGCTGACCTTAGAATGAAGAAAACCTGAAATCTTGCCTCTGACACATTCTAGTTGTATGACTATGGATAAGACATTTAGACTCTAAGTGCTTTGGGAAATTCTTAGTGGAAGGAATTTCCATACCATAACAATGAAATCACAGGTCCAGCTCCCTTTTCCCAGATATATGTTTTTAAAGTGTTTCCCTTTCTCTTTTTGTTGTTGTTGAGTCTAGTCTGACTCTTTGTGACCCCATGTGGGGTTTTCTCGGCAAAGATACTGGAATGGTTTGCCATTTCCTTCTCAAGTTCATTTTACAAATGGGGAAACTGAGGCAAGTAGAGTTAAGTAACTTGCCCAAGGTCACATAGTTAAGTAAGTGTCTGAGGCCAGATTTGTACCCAGGGAGCTGACTCTCCCTAACTCCAGATCCACTTCACCACCTAGCTGCCCTTACAGCTCTCTAAACACTACAGTAAAGTAAAATCTTATCAGAGTAGTTTCTAGGAATGTTTTTACCCGGAGGAAAAACAGGTGAACTGGGGGGAACTCCAAATAAATGAATAAATGGTGAGGGCATTAACAGCCCACAGGATAATCTGTTGAAAGATGTGGTCTAAGAAACATGGGGCCATTTCCTTTGTTTTTTTGTTTTACTTTAAAAGTATTAGGTAGAGTTCTCTTTCACTGTGGAGATATGTTTACTCTAGAATGAAACCATGGAGGAAAAACAAAAAGCAATCACAGATTTTGTTATCGTATGGGTACCTGAAAACTGAAGGTGTGTGAGAATCATAATCACTTAATTTCTCTAGTCAATGTGCTGAAATGCGTTAGATTAACATGTTTGAGTTAAGTTTGAGAAAGCCAACGAAATCATTCTAAGTCAGTAGATTTTCTCACTGTGACTACATATAGACGGACAGTGTAGATAACTCCCTACTCAACAGTGAACTGATCTTTTGCCTTCCAATAAAAATGATAACTAGTGTGTGTACAGCCAAAAAAAAAAAAAAGGTGTAGTCTGCTCCAAAGAGGGAGCTGACCTACTCTTCCCCACGGGGCACCCTATGGAAACTGGAACCTAAGTGTGTGTGTGGGGGATAGAGGTCAGGAGAGGCTGTGATGTGTCTCATGGTGATTACTGAATACTGAAGGGTGGTTAGACAAGATGCAGGCATCCCGGTGGTTATCAGGGAGAAGGGTGCCCCAGATGTTGGTGCCCTGGGCCCATTTACCTCGTGCTAGTTATGATTAAAGCAAATGCTGAAAGAGAGAGTCCTGTCAGAGGGCTTGGATTTGCTTTCTGAGAATCTGGGTTCAGATCCTGGCTGTGACACTTGGCAACCTGTTTGACTTTCAGAAAGTTAATTCACCACGCTGGCTTCGGCTTCCGTATTTGTAAAATGATGGGATCTGACTAGATGGAATTCAGGGGGTGGGGAACCTGCAGCTGGCCTAGATAATCTCTCATGTCCCTTCTCACTCTGAACCCTATCATCCTATATGTGCCTTTGAAAATAAATCTTGTGGTTTCCTACTGTAATAAAATAACGTAAGGAAAAATTCAAAGTAAAATATAGTATCTATGCAAATGCTCCAAGGCCCTGGGCAAGTCACTTAACTTGTTTTCATCAGTTTCCTCACCTGCAAAATGGAGATAACAACAGCACCTGTCCTGGGGCAGCTAGGTGGAACACAGGCCCTGGAATCAGGAGGACCTGAATTCCAATTCAGACTCAGACACCTGACACTTACTAGCTGTGTGACCCTGGGCAAGTCACTTAACCCCAACTGCCTCCCCACTCCAAATAAATGAATAAATGAATGAATGAATGAATGAATAGATAGATAGATAAATAAATAAATAAAACAACAGTACCTACTTCCCAGGGCTGCTGAGAGGCTCAAATGAGATAATAATTATAAAGCCCTTAGCTGGCACATACAAGTGTTAGCTATTACTATAATCTTATTAATTAATAATAAAATTACAATTAGTAATTAATTAATATTAATGTTTCTATAGTTATTATATATTATTACCCCCTTTCCGTTTCCACATTTCAGTTGCTTAATACTAGAATTAATCCATCAATCAATACCTACAAAGAAAGTGAATTAGGAAGTCTTGCATTGGAAAGGATCTTTAGTTCTCATGGATAACAGCGTAAGAAAACATGCCTTCAAAGTTGGAAGCTGGTTTGATACAGATTTCTAAATAGGAAGAAGGAAGTGAAGCTTATTAGGGAAGTAGTACTTTGCACATTCAACATTGTTCAAAAACAGCCTTCAAATAAGGCTCTGCTCCAATAACCCTTCACAGAACGTGTGGGGTTGGGGGCAGGGTGGGGTATAATTTTGGATAAAAATTAACTGTTTTGATAGCGTCAATGTGAGCCTCGTAAATCCAGAAATAGGGCTATTATTAATTTTCCTTTTATACTCTGAAGATATAGTTGCCATGTCGTAAACCAGTTAGCTCTTTGTAAATGAGTTAGGGGCTGCATAAAATAAATTGGGGTGAAGCATGAGAAATATGATTTTAAGAAAACAAACATTGCTTTATCTCAGACTGCCCTTTAGCATTCAGGGATCCTTCTCTTCCTCCTTCCCCTTTGTCCCCCTCATATGTTTTTGCTTTTAATTTTTCTTGATAAATTCAGAGTTGGTAAAGTCCTTAGACTGAATTGTCTGACCTTGAGAAAGTCCTGTAACTTATGTGGGCCTCAATTTCCTCATCTGTGAGCTTCGATGTAATGTTTTTGAAAATCTCAAGGTTCCAGATTTGTGTAAGTAAAAGAGTTGTCTCCTCTCTGCTTGGCCCCTCTCCAAATCCAGAGAGTGCTACTAACACTAATCATTAGTACCTCTTAGTTCTTTTAAGTCTAGTTTATTTTCTCACTAGTCAAATAATGTTGTACTTGATACCTTCAATTATTATACCAATAATTATTCAATTATAATGTCTATTTCTTGTGTTATTAGTACCTAGCAAGAGCTGATAGGAACAAACAAGGTCCCACATTCTTTTAAAATAGGACCCCATGACAACATTAAATCCATGCTGCAGTGGATTCTGGCTTTGTCCTCCCCCTCCTTCCTTGAAAGGCACTTTATTCCATTACTAATCTCGTGAATCATTCCCCTCCCCCATGCCATGCCAATTTTGCATTTTAACTTTTAGGCATAAGAATACCTAAGATATGATGATGCAGCTAAATGTAAAACAAAACAAAACGATTTAGCACAAACCTCTTTGGTCTTTTTCTTGTTTAAACTCTCTAGTATGAAAACCTTTTTATCTTGGCTGTTGATGGAGAAAGAGATAGAGAGGGAGAACATGTCATCTTATTACCTGCACCATGCAGACTAGATATATTCTCAGCAAAGTATTATTCTCCCTCTATAGATTTGCTTCATGTAAAGAAACGTAGCAATCCAACCCTGTTACTCTCCTCACTTTAGATTTTAGTCACCCAACTCATCCACCCAGGCTGATTAAAACCCTATTGCCCTCCCCCCCATTATAGACTTGTTAAAAAAAAAAACAACACAGCTCAATGGTTTCCTGTGTCTTTTTCAAAGTCAATTACTTAAGGAAATGAAATCTACCAATCCACACCCCCTCTTCTTTCACCAGGGCAGACTCAAAAGTTGTCTTCAGAAAAATCTAGAAGTTGTTACTGACATTTGTGAAAAAAATTTCATTCCTGGTTTGCTGCACTAAATTTAATTAACTTTATTCTTTGCTTCTAAGGCCAGTAATTACAAAACATACAAACTTTTATATCTGCCTCTTTAAAAGAGCAATTAAAAAGCCATTGCCCTTATGACCCCAATAAAAAAAATTAAGATGGCCACACCCTAAAGATTTCATCTTCCTGAGAAAGTAGAGGACTTTTCTTTTAAATTGTGCTCCATTTCTATTTTTCTAATACCCAGGAGAAAAGGAAATTCTGCTTGTATTGAAAAGGAGACAAATATATTTAAGAACTCTGATAAAAAGCTCTAGTAAAATTGAATTCCATTAGAAATTAAAGAAATTAAATGTCACTCAAGATTGCCAGCTACTCTATTTTTAGTCCATCAAGGTTTATTATGCAAATACAAGATGGTACAACAAACTCTTAAAAACACAAATGTTATTGGAAAAAAAGGATACTTATTTTACCATTCAATAGAAAATTAGGCCATCAAACAATAAGGTGAAAGCACATGTACAATTCCCCTGCTTCTAGATATGAAATTTTCAACCAGGCTCCACTTGCACCAACGCCATTAATTGTATAATTTTATATCAAGTGCTAGATTTAAGGTACCGAGTTGCAAACTGCTCTCCAGTGATTAAATGGTCACAGAAAAAAATTCCAAAATGTGGATACACATTTCCACAATACTTTAGCTAACAATTACAGATGATCCCCGTTACAGGCAAATAAGGCAAACTAATAATAAAGTAAATCTAAAAAAACAAGGTCATGGAGAACTAATACAGAATGCTAGTCATATATACAGATATTTTACATCATCAGGGATGGAAATTCTTATCCGGGTAGGTTTTACCCAACACAAAAAAATCTTAACTTTTTTTTTGGCATTTATTGCTTTTTTTCAAATGAACCCCTACCATCCTTGAGTCAATGACAAGCATTCAAGTTTTCTTCCTGTAACATTGATCTTCCAAAGATAACACAGCAATACCAGCCAGGTTTTAAAACTTTTTATTTGCATATTAAAAAAATTGTGCATTCCAATAATTAAAATTTAAACAAAAAAAAATGGCACTCTGATTAACTGCATTTTACAGCTTGCCAGGACCTTGGTACAGCTCTGCATTTTACTGTTAACTAGATTTACTGTAGTCCCACCCGGGTTCTTCTTTTCACCAACATGCAAGCTCTTTTTAAAATTTTTTTTTTAAATGCCACCAGGACCCAAACTAGCCAGGACAGGCAGATGGAAAAGAGGCAGCCGGCTTGGCCTTCATTCAATTCAATGTCAGTAGTTCTTTATTCTTTTGATGTTGAAAGGGGCAGCACAGTCATTTAAACTTTATCCAACCTCTTTGCATCTTACAAAGTTAAACAGCTAAAAGAAGTAAAATTAAGAAGGCAATGCTTGTGGAATGTACAGTGCATATTGGCAGGGCAGATTTCATTACGATTCACCCGCTTGCTTCTCCTGTTCAATCGCTAAAAAACACGAAAAATACAAGACAGACACAAACACAGAGAGATAATCATTAGGAGTCCAGGGTTAGAGAAAACAGGTTGAGACCTGATGAATGTGGGGTTCCCCCCCATTTAAGATCCTTCTAAATAATCCAATTCCTTTAAAGGGTGGCTACATTCCATTCGAACCCCCTATGAAAATCTCAAGCAATTTCATTATTTTAATGCTTTTATTTAATGTCTTATTTTCAAGTACGCAAATGTTTCCTGCCTTCATGCCTTCCGTAGCTTTCCCCTGCCTTTCATTCTTCTCTCTCCTGCTTCAGCCCCTCCCTCTCCATCCATCCGCCAGCCAGCCAGCCACAGCCCCTCCCGCCTAAGTCTTTTCTCTCCCAGCTGCAAGATCTGTGCCGGGGAATTGGGGGTGGGGGTGGGGGGAGGGAGGCAGCTTACTTTCTTTTGAAGGCAGTGGGTTTTTCTCTTGTGTTTCTGTCTTCTTCAATTTAGACTTATCGAATTTCTGAATCTCAGCCATATCTGGTTTGTCAGACATTTTTGCAGATAAAGCTACATACAAAGGAAAACAGAGCTTTTGGTGAGAAATCCACCACCCACCCACTCTCTTCGCGTTCTTCCGCTGAGGCTCCAAGCCAGCAGCAAAACCACCTCCCTCCCCCCTCCTCCTTCCTCTTTAATTCTGTGCAATTGAGTATCTTCCTCTTTCTTAGGAGACTAAAGAAGCCAGCCCTTATTATTTCAAAGTTGGGTAGAGGTGGAAAAAAAAGGAGGGGGGTGTCAAGAGCACTTTCTTTAAAAGTGGGAGATTCTAATCACATTAGAATAACAAAATCAACTACAGTGTGGTTAATTGCATTTAAGAAACTGTATTAAAACCATCTCGGGCTTGAGAGGCATCTGTTAAGAACAAGGCGTATAAGAAACCTCCATACCATGAGGAAAAAAAAAAAATCAAATTATTTTAAATAAAATTTTAAAAATTAAAAAAAAAAATCCATATGCTGCAGGGCAGAAGAAATGCTTCCACCCTGTTTGCAATCTCGATTAAGATTTGGAAGGAGTCCTGCATTCTTCCTTCCCTCCCCCCCTCACAAAGAGCTGCAGTCAGAGGAAGCTCAAACCACCGCCCTTAACTGTTCACCACCTCCTCCTCCTCCCCGCTTTCTCTTGCTCAACAATGCAGTCAGAAAAGACACAACGTTGCCCGAATTTTAAAGACCCAGGAAGCGTTTTCCCTCCCTCCTCCCTCCTCCCGCCACCACCCAAAACTATTCACAGCCTCAGCCACTCTGGAAATTAGCAAGGCTGCCTTCCCTTTTCTCGACCAATTTTGCAAGATCTTAACATTTAAAAAATAAAGTATCCTTCTGGGGGTGGCATTCCACACCCCCCGAGCTCTAATCGACCCGAAACAAGAGCGCAGACCGGGTATACAATAGGAGCTGGAGGCTACGCGTTCCAAGGGGCGCAGAAGCCCCAGATGTCGGTCTAATCAGAACAAAGGAAGCAAGGGAGGGTCGAAGTCACCCTAGCAGCAGCGGCCAACAACAGGAGCCAATTCAGGCTCGCTCTCGCAAGGGTAAAACGCGCTCGAAATTCTAAATTTTACGCGAGCCACTGGAAGTAGGTTTAGGAATCTCCAAAGGGGCTCTCCAAGACCCAAAAGCAAAGGATGGACACCTCCCAGGAGTCTTAATTGGGGCTTTTCATCCCTCTTCCCCCCAACAACAACCAAAAAACCGACATGCTTTTTAAATCTAAAGGTGCTTAAAGAAGGGGAGGGAGAGAAGAAAAAAGGAGAAATAGGAACGGAATCCTCACCAGTGATAAGCGGGGCGCACCAATAAGTCAGACCTCCGAGGTAGCAGCTCCGAACTGTAGCGTAAGGAGCGCTGCAGAGCAGCTATATCTTCCTTCCTATGCAAATGAGGCTGATGTCATAGTCAAGCTGATTTAACTCGTTCTCTGCTCGCACTACTTTGCTTTCTTTAGGTTGGAATAGTTCAGCTTTGGGAAAAAAGAGAAAGAAAAAAACCCAAAACACACCCACACAGACACCCAGAACATACTTTGAAAAAATACTGGGAGACGGAGAGAGCTTGAAAAGGAATCGAATTAAACATCCTTTCTTTTTATGCTACGCTGTCCAGACCCAATCTATCTCCCTACTTAAAGGTGCATTTATTAGGAAATACGATTCTCCACTTCCCAGAGGTATGTTGCCTAGCGGTCTGTAGTACCTGGGACATGACATGCATTCCTTCACTTTGAAAATTGGCATTGTCTTTAGGCAGAAATCCAGAAAAACCCAGAAGGTGTTACAATTTCTGCCGGCCTCACTAACACTGCGGAAAGCGGAATGTATGGGCTTTCTGTGACTCAGCTTCCATATCTCTAGAGTGGCGAGCACTCTAGGCTTACCCCACCCATCCTCTTTTCTTTGTCTTCTATTTAATTCTTAGTCCGCTGACCTGAGTCGAATGTGGGCACCCTAAAATGTAGGAAAAGGGGTATTAGTTACTCCTATTGGAATCTCTTCTTCATTCGCTTCTAATGAACTGCCAGAAGCTAAAACTTAAAACACACAACTTGGGTCTAGGTTTCTAGAGGGTAAAAACTGCAGTGAGTTGGAGGAAAAAAACAGGAAGTTGCTTCATTTTTTTTTTTTTTACTGAAATTTGCCTCATTTTCCTACATACAAAAACGATCAGGAGGCCTCCTTGAATATTTGATAAATAGTGGATTTGAAATCACAAATGCATGCAGTTACTTCATCCCAATGGGTGTCCTTGAACACGTGAGATTTAGAAAAATTTCTGCGAAAATTTTTTTTGAGCTTTATCTTTCAAAAAAAAAAACCTATTTTTCCACAGTAAGCACTAGTTTTTGAAAACAGTCCTAGCGCATTAATACCTTCTGTCGTAGTTCACCTCGAATTAATTTAGATTCTGGGAGCATTTGCATCTTGATTGTACAAATCACCTAAATTTTGTGGGTACCACCTGCACCTTGACATTGTTGCAGATGCCTGTTTTGTGAATCGTCCACTGTACTGGATAGCAGAATTCACTGATTTTTTTTAAAGACCTGTTTGTGATTGGGCTGGATATTTATTTGTTTTTCTTAAAGAACAAGGCAGTTTTTAAAATATATGCATTTCCCCCTCATGTTCTGAGTAGAAATGTTCTGAAATCCCATTAAAAATCACGTAAATTTAAGGTGCTTCACTGATTTTTTTGAGAATTAGTGAAATATGTTGTACATATGTGCTTGTACTTAGACATATATGTGTATGCATCAACCAGGAGTCAAGTCTACTTCATTTCTTTATGTACTTGACTTCCTTTTTCCTAGGGAAGAAAGGAGAAGGAGCCAATTTCCTTCTTCTGTAATTAATGCTCTCTTATGTGATACAGCCATGTTAAGTGGATTTTTCCCTCTTCAAATGGTGTCACTGTACCTTTTTTTGTGGTGAATTGGCATTTATGATTTTGAAAGGACAGTATCTTCAGTTTTCTTCAAATAAAACACTCCAGGTTTCTATTTGTAGAGCTTATGCTAGGAATAGTGTTAAAAACAAAAAGATTGAGTCCTGGAGGGTGGGCTTTTCTGTAGGTTTCAGCTGACAGCAGTTAAAAGGGCACCTTTACTTCCTTGGGCCCCAGTAATTCCATTTCTTCCAAAAAGGCCGTGTCTTTTTCTTCTCAGGCTCTTAATTCCTTTCCAATTGGAGAAAGCAGTTTGGGACAAAAGAAATTCCATAAATTGGCTTCCACTTGAATAAGCACAGGAATATTTCTGCCTTTTGTCTCTCAGGTTTTTTTTTTCTTCTTCTGTATATTAGTAGAACTGAGACAGCATGTCTAGAAAAGAGAACAGGAAAAAGGCCAGAAATTTTGAAATGTCTTTGAGAGATTGTGACCATCATTATCAACTAGCAGCTTTCACAGGGAGTCCCTGATCTTGGAAGAATGAAATATATGTATCTATGCACACACACACACGTTATTGCATGTTTATATGTAGTACAGGGCAACATTCCTGGGGAAAAAAGGAAGAATGTCTATGTGCTTAGCTGGACAACTAGTCAGGAGACCCTGAGACTATGAAAAGGGGAGGGCTGGGCCAGCTGAAACAGAAACAAAAGAAAGAAAAAGAGCATCCACAATATATCATGGCAAAGAAAAAAGAAAGAGAAAAAGAAACTGTGTCCTGGGATATCATCCAGGAAGATATTTAAAGAATTTAAAGCTTAGTATGGAAATAGAAATTTATCAATCTCCATAGGATTATAGGTTTAGAATGACTTTGGTGGCCCACAGTATGGGTTTCAATCCGCCTCTGATGCTAGATGGAGCTCTGCACTCAGAACCAGGAAGACCTCAGTTCAAACAGGACCTCTGACATTTACTAGCTGTGTATTACTAGCGAGTCACTTAACCACTGTTGGCCCCAGTTTCCTCATCCGTAAAATGGGGATAACAGTAGCACCTACCTTTCAACTCGTACTTCTTCTGGAGCTCACTACAAACAAATCTTGTACGGTTCAGGGCTAAGCCTTCTGTAATTTAGGAGGATGAGGATCTGCACCCTTCCAAGTGTTTGGGGGGAAGAACCTGGAGAGCTGGTTTAGGGAAACCTTTCTTTTCTTACTAGCTCTAGTAAGAAGTTTCACCAGGAATTTCCACACCTGAGAAAATTAATGAAGATGGGGTTGCTAATTTTGCCCCACTCTCTGTGCCCAAAGTAATGGAATCCTACCATTAGGAAATGCCCACTTGAGACTAAGTTAATTAGAACCAAGACAAACAACCAAAAATATTATTGAGCTGTGTATAAAGTAATAAACCTGTCACAGAAAAGAAAGAGAGAAGGGGGTGGGGGAAAGGAAGGAAGGAAGAAAAATGTGGTTCTCTTTTCTCTACATATCAGGTCTAAATTCCTATGGTTGGCTTTTTGTGCCCCCTATGATCTGGCCCTGCCCAACCAGTGTATCTTTATTTCCACTAACCCCCCCCCACACACACACAACATGCCAACCCCTTTCCTGGGAATGGTCTGGAATTTATTTGCTCATAGTATTCCCCAGACTTGGAAATGGCTGTCCTTCTGTTTCCTGATTTTGCAAATCCTACCTGTCCTACAAGATTGAGTTCAAGCTCTATGTCCTCTATGGTCTGCCTTTATGAATAATACTATACCTTACACTTGTTTACAAAGGGCTTTCAAATATATTATCTCAACTGATTTCACACAAACCTGTAAAATAGGGTAGATAAGTATATCCCGATTTTATAGATGAGGAAATTGAGAATCACAATGTAAAGTGACTTTCTTAATATCATCTAGTTAGAGAGGGGCAGTTAGTACTCTGACTTGGAAAGAGGCTTTGCAAAAGCAGTATCATTGTTTTCAGAAGTAAGTTCTGATTTTTTTGTTTTCAAAATATGGTAGTTGCAACACTATTACAACTGCAGCCCACTTTGATCTCTCCCCTCTCTGACCTTCTATTTATTGTACTTACAGTCTGCACGACCCAGGTAAGCATTTTTATTTATTTTTTGCTTTGCAGTTGTTCCATATGGATTAGTTTTACCCCTTCAAATGAACTGCATGCAAAATTTTTGAAGTCAAGGATCATTTTCTCATCTCTACAATGAGAATAATATTATTTTGTACTAATTCCTACTCCCTACTTCCCAGGATAATCAGGAGGGTCTTATGGGCCAGCAATCTCAAATGGGAAAGCACTTTGTATACTTGAAGGCTGCAGTTCCCACAGTATGGTTGAGTCCCTAAGACTATAGGAAGTCCATGAGGTCAAAGCTATTTTCAGAATAATACTGTTTTTTTAAATTTCCAATGTGATAAATATTGATAGATGTAACCCTCTCTTACCTCTCAGAGCTGTCCCTTATGACACAGTAATTAGGCAAAAGAAACCCAGGCATCCACAATGTTTAAAAGCATGTGAACCATTTCATATTTCTAGTTTACCACTTTTATTGAGAGGAGGGAAATATATTCCAGGATCTGTCCTTTGAAATCAAGATGGATTATTGCATGTATATGAATTTATTTATCCAAAAAGCATTTATTAAGCCCTTTCCTTGTGCTAGACATTATGCCAGATAGTAGGGATAAAACAAAAATGAAATGGTCCCTTTCCTCAAGAAGCTTACAAAGAAAATTAAATACCCCATTAAAAAAATCATCTCTAGGGGTGAGAAGGCTGGACTGACCACTGGAGAGATCAAGATTCACTTTGAAGAAGTTTTGAAGAAAGATATTCTACAAAGTGGAGGTGAGGATGGGGTACATTGTACATATGGGAAATAGCCTATGCAAATACAGATTGGAGATAGAATGGTGTATGTGGATTGTGGGATCTTGGGCAAGTTACAACCTTTTCACCCCTCAGTTTCCTTATCTTGAATGTTCTTTAAAGATCTTGAATCCATGATGGAATAAGAGGCTGCTGCCATTTTCAAGCTAGCACCAGAAATGAAAAGACTACAAATATCCTACTAATTTATACTAGGTTCCAATGTTATTCATCCATAGTTTTCAAAGAGGACCAATGAAATCCCAAATGATGTCTTGAATTGGATTTAAGTGAGGCAGAATTGCACAGTCATCAGCCTCGCCTCTCTCTTCCAGGGTCTTTGAAGTCTAGTGACAAGACAAAAGTCAAGATGACTGGCAATGGCCTGGAAATTGATGTTTTTGATGGCTTTACCAAGTTCCACCTTCATGGCCTTTGGAAAAAAGTGTTCTCTTCTGCCCATTCCTCCAGGGGAAATCTTCACGTTTGGGGTATACACTCTCCCTCCCCCAACTCACTGACAACTAGATTTAAATGTACTGCTTTAGATACAGGTTTTTAGGATTGTAGATTTGGAGCTGAGAGAGACTTTAGAGATCATTCAATTCAGCCTTCTCCTTTTACACTTGAGGAAACTGAGACCCAGAGGGAAGTTTCCTTTACAGGGACTAGGTGCCCAAAGCTGGGACCAAAATCCAGGTCCTCTGACTCCAAAGATTCTTTCCTCTCCATCTCCATGCCTCAGACAATGAACAAATAAAAGAATGAGGAAAATGACTTTGGTACTTTGTTGTACAGTCTGTGATTGGTAAGGTATAGGAGAGAGTGGATCACTGAAATAAATCCACTGACACTGTGTGTCCACAGTCTACCTACAGCCAATAGTTTCAGGTTCAGCTTTCTCCACTGAAATCAGAACCATTAGCAAGTAAAGGAATATAGTCAATTTGAATGTGTTCCCTTCCCACCCTCTACTGGAAGAGTTGATGAACAAAATAAAAAGGCAACAAAGCAAGGATTCAGAAAAGAAATAGCCTAGATATGACTGGCTGAGCCCTGAAATGACTGAATGATACCAGTTTTGGACATTCAGTTCACCATTTAACTCTGTTAACACCATCTAACATATTTGCTGTCTAAACTGAGTTCCTAACTCCACAGTTAAAGCTACCTACAAAGGTTGACAAAAAGTCACTGAGTGTAATTGAAGAAGTGAATCCAAATTGGAAAAAGTGAAACAAAAAAGAAAAGGTTTATAGACAGTATCTTACCATTTTGTGTTTAGTTACTAATACCTTGGACAACACGGTGGTCCAGTGGATAGAGTGCCAGGCTTAGAGTCAGGAAGACCTGAGTTCAAGTATGACCTCAGACTAGCTGGGTGGCCCTTGGCAAGTCACTTAACCCTGTTTGCCTCAGTTTCCTCATCTGTAAAATGAACTGGAGAAGGAAATGGCAAACTACTCCAGGATCTTTGCCAGAAAAACCCTGAGTGGGGTAAGGGAGAGTTGGACACGATTATGTGAAACCTTATATTTGTATAGTGCTTTTAACTTTCTCAAAACATTCTCACTTCTCTTATGTCATTTTATCTTTACTACCTCTCTGTGAAGTGGACCGGGCATTATTGCATCTCTTTTACAGATGAAAAAATGGAGGCATAAAAAGCCCTTTGCAAATAGTAGCCACTTAATACATTCTTGTTCATTTAAATAAGGGAGATGGTTTTTCCCAAGATCACACAACTAGCTATGAGCAAGCACCAAGACTGAAATCTAGGTTATAGGACCTAGAGTTACAGATGCTGGAATGACTGCTCTTCCTGATTTCAAATCCAGCCTTAGACACTGTGTGACCTTGGGCAAGTTACTTCATCCTCTTTGCCTGTAAATTGCTAATAATCACAGCTACCTCCCAGGATTATTGTGAAGATCGAATGACATAATAATTGTAGAGCACTTAACACAGTGCCTGGCACATAGTAAGTACTATCTAAACCTTAGCTATTGTTATTAACTGCTGTTGTCAACCTTTGCACTCTAGGACTGTCTGATACTCTTAATGGATAGTACCTGTGGAGCACAATGGAAAAAAAAACTTACAGAGAATTGAAATTCAAGGTCAATGGAGTAGGACTTTCACTTGAGAGGGATTGTGGAGTCATGGAGAGAGAGACCGGGAGAGAGAGACAGCGAGAGACACAGAGAGACAGAGACAGAGAGAGACCGAGACAGAGACCCTGGGCAAGTCACTTAAAACTCTAAATACCCCTAGGCAAATCTCTAACACTATAAATTGCAAAGCAGGTGCTGATTTTTATTGGGAGAGAAAGTTCTTCATCAGGAGTTCCCTACACTGAAATTACAGGTCTGGTTAATTTTTTTCCCCCATATGTAGGATCACGTTAGAATAGGCCAATCAGCCTTGGAATGACCTCAGTCAGCTTCAAAGGGAGAATACATCTGCAGACAGGATTCCCCCTCAAATCCTACATTCCCATAGCTATCAGTGGAGTGCAGCTGTGTTCATTTGCAAACAATCATCATTTTCATTATCTGGTAATCCAATTCACAAGCTTGAAACTACCGGCAACTGATTGCTTGCTCTGTATCTAAATCTTACTCATTCCCCCCGGAAGAAATTTTACTCTCACTTGATGGTCTCTGACGGCAAGAACTTTCCCCCCTTCCCCATTTCTCCCATTCTGTACGTGCTGTCCTTCGGGAGATGGAAAAGGATAAATTAAGTTTGAAAGGAAATTTGTGTGCACAACAATATATCAACGGTTACAAGGATATTTTGCTATTGTAACTTTAAGTTTTGGACCAGATGATATGTATGGGAAAATGCATTCCTTTTTATGAAAACATTGCAGCACTGGGCTTATAAAAAATCTTGTCTCAGCCACTTACTAGCTGTGTGGCCCTCAGGAAGTAAGTCATGTAACCTCATTTTCCTCATCTGTATAGTGGGAATTGTTATTCAGTCATGTCTGATTCTACTTGACCCCATTGTGCGGGATAAAGACCCTAAAGACCCTTACCCAAATAAAACACAGAGGTTTCTCCAGAGATATATTCTTATACAAGTCTGGCGAGTTGGGTGTCACCTACCCAGAACATACACCAGTGTAGGGAGGAAAAGTACAAACTCAAACAAGCAATTTTATACCCTTGCACCAACAATTCTAGGACTATCCCCCCAAAAAATCCAAATCCCCTCCCCAGTAACCGGACTTTCATTCCCATGGGTGGGAAGGTCTGTCCTTACCCTCCTTCTACCCAATACAAAATTATTCATCAGAAGTAAGCTTATCACAGATTACATATTTTATTCTCTTATTTACCAAAAAGCAGACAATTTACAGAAACACCTGGCAGACATATTATTTGTTGCAAAAAGTAGGCAATTTATAGATCACTTATTGCTTTTCTTGTTTACCAAAGATAGGCACCCAGCAAACACATTATAGAAAAATAAAACTTGGGCCTATCAAGACTAAAGCCTAGCTCAAGTTTGGTGACTCCTTTACTTTATGAGAATATTTTCACTTGTCCCACTCACCATGGACATCATGGTTTTCTTGGTAAAGACACTGGAGTGGTTTTCTATTTCTTTCTCCAGTGTGTCCTCATTTTATCAATGAAGAACGGAGGTAAATTAGTGACTTGCCCAGGATCACACGGCTCCTTGATTTGAACTCAGATCTTTATGATCTTCCTGACTTGAGGCTTGGTGCTAGACACCACCTCGATGCCCCCAAAATGGGGATAATAATAGCACTTAGCACATCTGGTTGTAATGACTATGAGATAACAAATAAAGTAATTTGTAAACCTTAGCTACAGAAATATTCCCGGTTATAATGTGAATAAGAAGATTCTGATTTCCCATTCATGGGTTCATCTAATCCCATCTTCTCTATCCGCTGGAGCAGTACTGATTACCTTATCTAACCTAGTAGATGAGTCATAGATGCCAGAGATGGAATTTAAACTCGTCTTCCAGACTGCAAGACCAGCATTCCATTCAGGATGGCATGCTTTCATTTGTTGTTCACTTGTTTTTAGTCATGTCTGACTCTTCGTAACTTGATTTAGGTTTTTCTTGGCAAAGATACTGGAGTGATTTCCCATTTCCTTCTTCAGTTCATTTTACAGATGAAGAAACTGAGGCAAACGAGGTTAAGTGACTTGCCCAGGATACAGACAGTATCTGGGCAAGACAGTAAGCATCAGAAGCTGGATTTGAATGCAGGTCTTCCTGACTCCAGGATAGGCTCTCTATCTACTGTGTGACCTAACTGCCCTGAAGTTTTTATAAGCATTTTCATAATATTATTTAAGTTCTCCTCTCCTCTACTCATTCAGTGTAGTAGTCAAACATGAGGAGAGTTCCCTGCTCTTACTGGAGAAGTATCTCCTCTGTTCCATCACACTGCCATATTTGTTTTAAAAATTCTCATTGAGGGAGATCCTTTTTTTCTCCCTCCCCCTTACATTCTCTCCCTCTCTCTTTTTCATAGTGTAGGGTCTGTCATTTTACAGGATCATCTCCTGTTAGAAAGAGAGATAATACCAACTGCGGGAGAGTTGGTGGTCAGGACACATAATGCCTGTATCACACAAAGGTTATTGGTCCCCTTGCCTTGCTTACAGAAGTATTCCAGTCTGTCCTCCACTTGGATGTCAAATCGATTTTCCTAAAACCCAAATCTGACCATGTCAACAAATTCCAGTGGCTCCATATGACAGTACTTCCAGGATCAACTAAATAATCTGTTTGGCTTTTAAAGTTCTTTCTAATCTGGCCGGTCCTCTCCCTTTCCAGTCCACCTGTATACTATGAGCCAGTGACCCTGACAATGTGTCACCCTCACAAGGGATTTTCCATCTCTAGTTTCCAGCCTTTTCACTGACTGTCCTTCGTGCCTGGTCTTTAACTCTTTATCTTTAACTCTTACTCCTAGCCCGGTCAAGTCTCCAAGTCTCAGTTTAAAGTCCCATCTTCTGCAAGACATTCTCTATCCTTAGTGCCTTTAGACCGTGAGCTTCTCGAGGGCAGGAATTAGTTTTTAGTTAGGTTTTTTTTTTCCAATTTCTTTGATTTTTGCCTTTCTTTGTATCCCCAGAGATGAACACAGTGCTTGGCACACAGTAGACACTTAATAAATGCTTGTTGACTTGAAAAAAAAATTTAGAACAACAGAATGCTTAATTGTGATTCTCTTAATCCTGTGTATAACAGATCTTAAATAAATACTAGAGGATGGAGAAGCAAGAAGTGGGGGTGGGGTAAGGCCTAGAAAAAATAAGGGGGGGGCCTTCTTTTTTTGTAGAACTGTCTTCAAGTAAGGAAAGGGTGAGAGATGATCATGGAATTATGTTTCTCATATTCCTTAGAGAACTCTTAAAGAAGATAAATTGATAAGTGTTTTATTTATTTCTAAATTTATTTATTTATTTAAAAAGATAATATAAAGTTTTAAGATAATTACATTGCAAAATAATCCACAATATTACCTTAAATAGTATTTGATTTCCTCAAAATTTGATTTTGAAAGTTAAAAAAAAGCATATTTACATACGAATGTATTGATTGAACTTGACTACGATGTGAAATTCAAAATTTACAAAATCCAAACAATTTCATTTGTTAAAGCTACAGCGGCCTGTGGTAAGGGCACAATTAAATTGTTTATTTAAAATGAATTTAAAATATATATATTTAAAATATAGTGTAAAGATAACTAACAAACAATTTTGTCTTTACTTATGACTATATATTATGTGAAACAACTGATAAAATGGCTTAAAAACAAAGGTATGCAAGAAAAACAAAAAAGAAAGTAAAAAAAGCACAATTCAGAGTACTGTGTCCCCACGGACACAGTAATAGAGACATATGCATCTTACATATATATTATAAGGATTACATATATAGGGAACAAGTGCAACCCTTTCACTCAATTCAAACTTCACAGAACAAATCCACTTAATAAAAGGAGTTATTCTGTAAAACTTGACCTCAACCAAAAGGTCTGAGCCAAAGGGCTGCACCCACGCACCTAGAAGTTCGAATGTGGCCTTGAGGTCACTGTTTCCCCACTCCTAAATTAGAAGATATTTTAGATATTTAATTTTATTCAATTAATCATCTCAATAATAATTTATTTTATGACTGTACTTACATATATGTATATGCATGCATAATACATATATTTGTGTATAAACACATGTATATACAATATAATCAATATGCTTATTAACACATAGACTGCAAATTAATGCAGAGGGTCTGAAATTAGGAAGGGGAACCAGGGGGGATGTGCTAGAGCCAGCTGTGATCTGCTCTCTCTATGACTGTTAAATTTTGAGTTTGAGCATTCACAACTCTGAAAGCTACAAATCATGGCTTGATTTGTTTTATTGACTGTCTAAACTTACGTGATGGAGAAAAATCTTAAAGCAGATTAAACTTTAAAATGTTATTTTTTTCCCCTATAGAAAACCAGTTGTTAAACATTTTCCAACACACCACTCTGCACTATTAATATCTAGAGAGCCAGAAACTGAAACAAAAAATCCTGCTTTTTCCATGTATGGCGGGTACTCACTCCATTGTATGAGTCCAAATTTTAATGAGGTATAGTCATGTAAATCTAAAACAGCTCCTCTTTCAAAAGCTTCTGTTCTTTGGAGGCCTTGACTGTCACTCCTGAATCTGCCGCTGTTGTCCCTCTCAGTCTTCTGAGCCCATGCCTGAACAGACAACCACCTAACAGAATTCTGCCTGATCTAAGTGTCTAAGATTGGGAAAAAAGGCCTTAACAAAAATGGTGGTGGCCATCCTCCGAGCCTCCTTAGGAGTCTTTCTCCTACTTAAGTAGTCCCTGCAAACAATTCTGCCTTAATCTAAGGATCTAATAAGCTTCTCCAGAAGAGGTCTTGAAAATAAGATTTATTAGATATATGCCTATTATATGTATGCATATACTATGCTGTTTATGCATATATTGTGTTATGCCTTCATGCTTTTTTCATTCATCTAACAAGATAGAGAAGGAATATGAATATGTAACGGTATAAAAGGGGCACCGTGAAACTGGGATATGAATGAATAGCCCACCAGGCCCTTCTGTCGGCCCTGCAGCTGAAACCTCTTCTAGGTGTTGTCTCCTCCATTAGCATTTGAGGTCCTTGACGCCAGGGACTGTCTTTCTTTTCTATCCCCAGATCTTTGCACAATGCTTGGCACATAATGATTTCCTAATTAGCACTTTTCTTTCATTCATCCACACATCCGTTTAGAATTAGTCAGTTACCTATGGTAATGATTTTCTCGGCTTTGTCTACAAACCTAGTCTATCTCAGTACATGAACCGAGGACTTGTCTGATTTGTTTTTAACAGTTGTTTTTTGTAAGCTTTTTTGTCCGAGAGGTCATTTGAGTAACATCTCAGGATTCAACCAATGCGCCCATAAAGAAAACAAAAAGAAGTAAGAAGCACCTCCAATTTCTTTAAGAAATGTGCTCTCCTTTTTATTGGAAGGAGGATGAAGCCTCCATAGCCTCCCCACACCTTTGTTGTCTGCCTTGACAGAGCTGAAAGTAACTCTCTTTTGGTGTCCAAAAGTTTAGTTTTTATCAAACTTCATTGCAAAGCCAGGCCCAGGGGCTGAATCTAAGAAAAAGAAATAATGGGAAATGGGAAGAGATGAGTCAAATGTTCTTTTGCTTGCTAAGCCATTTTCTTTAATGAAAAGTTTGAACAACGAGGATGATTAGGCACACTGACAAAAGTGGAAAGGGACAGGACCATGAGTGCCCAGAGGACTGAGTGCTGACTGAGCCCCACACTAGCAGTGGGACATGGAGCTAGACAAATTCCTTCATCTCTGATCCTCATTTCCTCCTTTGCAAAGCAAGGTTCATGACATGTGTCTACCCCAACTATTACAAGAGCGATTTTAAGGATCAAACAAGCTAATACGTGTATAAACATCCTATAAACTGACTGTCCATAAGAAATCAATTATTATTATTATTATTAATTGTATTAGATTAAACCCCAGTTAACCTGCTAGTGAGGGAATCATATCATGAAATGGTGAAATCCATAGCTATTGATAACAAACACAATGTGCATGCTCACTTTAATGTCCCTTAACACCATATGATGCAGAGGTGCCAGATTTATGTTTCAATTTATGATATTCCACTGGCATCATTCCAGAAAAAGGACAAAATGAAAACAAAAAATTTTCTGGGAAAGGAGGGAAAAAAAGAAAGTTACATGGTAGTTTTATAAAAGGAATAGTAAATTGTACATAATAGATTTACAGTTTCATGTATAGTCATCTTTAATTCTATTCTGCTATGTTAAGGAAATGCTTATTTTATTTAAGTTCTGAATAAAATAAGTAAAATTTTCAAAAAAAAAGATAGGAGAGAGGAAAATGAAGTTACAGGGGTCCGGATAATAAATAATAACTGATATTTATATGATGTTTCAAAGTTCATAAGGATCTTATTTATGTCTATTTTCCCATTTGGTCTCGCAGCAAACCTGTGAGGTAAATGGTATTGCCGTTATTATCCCTGGTTTTTAGAGATGAGGAAACTAAGATTCAAGGTTAAGTGAGTTACCCAGAGTCACAGCTATGGAGGTCTTCATAACTCCACTCTCTCTCTCTCTCTCTCTCTCTCTCTCTCTCTCTCTCTCTCTCTCTCTCTCTCTCTCTC
>CM053591.1:45085445-45099649 GCA_028646515.1 Pseudochirops corinnae | reverse complement strand
CTGCGGTTGGGAGATCCATCTTGCCCTACTGAAAAGTGACATAGGAGAGAATAGACTGGGGAGGGGGGTGACACACTGGGATCGCTGTTTTGGGGTGGTGGGTTGGGGAAAGAGGGGCAGAAAATATGTAAATCAAAATCTTGTGGAAATGAATAATGCAAACTATAATAAAATTTAATTTAAATTAAAAAAAAAAGAATAAAATTTATAAGAATTAAAAAAAAAAAAAGAATGCTTGAAAGTCCTCTATTTCATTGAATGTCCATATTTTTCCCTGAAGTGTTATACTGAGTTTTGCTGGGTAGGTGATTCTTGGATTTAATCCTAGCTCCTTTGACTTCTGGAATTTCATATTCCAAGCCCTCTGATCCCTTAATGTAGAAGCTGCTAAGTCTTATCCTGATTGTGTTTCCGCAATACTCAAATTGTTTCTTTCTGGCTGCTTGCAATATTTTCTCCTTGACCTGGGAACTCTGACATTTGGCTATAATATTCCTGAGAGTTTTCCTTTTGGGATCTCTTTCAGGAGGTCATCAGTAGTAATTCTTTCAATTTCTGTTTTGCCCTCTGGTTAGAGTATCAGGGCAGTTTTCCTTAATAATTTCTTAAAAGGTGATTTCTTGACTTTTCATGACTTTCAGGTAGTCCGATAATTTTTAAATGATCTCTCTTGGACCTATTTTCCAGATCAATTGTTTTTGCAATGAGATATTTCACATTGCCTTCTATTTTTTCATTCTTTTGTTTTTTTTAAATAATTTATTGATAGAGTCATTAGCTTTCATTTGCTCCATTCTAATTTTTTTCATATGTTGACATTTATTATTTAAGTTGAAGAACAGGATTTGAAGTGGGGGGGGGGCCCTTAGGAGAGAGGGAAGAAGGGAGGAGACAGTGAAACAAGGGCCTCTCATCTGTGTCTGCTCTAGATGGGGTTGATCCTGATTTCTAAGTCTTGGTCCAGAGCACACAGAGAGGCATATGATAAGATGAGGTTCCAGGGGTGCAGATTTAGGAAAACTTCAGGGGTGGCCAGAGCTACACATCCAACCAGAGGTGAGGGCTGGAATTCTCCTTGGATCAGCAGCACCCCTTCCTTTTAGGAACTGAAGAGAAGTAGTAAGTTCCATTCCACTTATTTCAGCTCTTACAAAACATTCTTATAGTTATAGTCTTTGTACTAAAGAATTCTTTCATTGCCTTTCTAACTTGTTGTACTTTGCTTCTAGTTTCTTTGAATATGCATCCAACTTGTAAACTGCCTGCCCAAGAGCAACTACTTGCTCCTCAACTAAAGGGATCTGATCCAGATGAGGCTGAAGTATTGTCTATTTCTTGTTTAAGTCCTTTAGGATTCTATTTATATTTACTGCAATATCTTTCATTTCTAGATACTTCAAACTGGTCAGTTTGTTCACATTTTCCAGAAGTTTATAATCTTCATTTGTAGCTGGCCACTCTCCTGTCAGGTACATGACCATTTTGGAGAACATATCCTGGCACAGCCCCGTGATGTCTACCTTGGCAAACTCCGTGGCCTCCTCAGCTGTCTCCACAATGGCATTGTCTAGGCTGGGGAAGGAAGGAAGGAGAAAGCATGGATGCAAGGATGGGGAGGAGGAAGGGAAAAAGGAAAAGGGAGGGAGATGCGAAGGGAGAGGGAGAGGGAAGGGGACAAAGAAGGGGAGAAAAGGAGGAAGGGTGAGAAGTCAAAGAGGGAGATAAGAAGAGGGGCTGAAGAGAAGCTCCATTCTAATTTTTAAGGAATTATTTTCTTCAGTGAGCTTTTGGATCTCCTTTTCCATTTGGCCAATTCGGCTTTTTAAGGCATTCTTCTCCTCATTGACCTTTTAGACCTCTTTTCACATTTGAGTCAATCTATTTGTTAAGGTGTTATTTTCTTCAGTAGTTTTTTGGGGTCTCCTTGGCAAACTATTGACTCATTTTTCATGATTTTCTTGCATCACTCATTTCTCTTCCCAATTTTTCCTCTCCTTCTCTTACTTGATTTTCAAAGTCCTTTTTGAGCTTTTCTGTGGCCTGCAACCAATTCATATTTTTCTTAGAGGCTTTGGATATAGGAGCTTTGACTTTGTTGTCTTCTTGTTGTTGTGTGTTTTGATC
Source organism: Pseudochirops corinnae (assembly GCA_028646515.1). Lineage (NCBI taxonomy): Eukaryota > Metazoa > Chordata > Mammalia > Diprotodontia > Pseudocheiridae > Pseudochirops > Pseudochirops corinnae. The sequence continues at coordinate 45,097,525 of CM053591.1, read as the reverse complement.
TTCTTTGTCACCAAAGGCAGATTCTATAATCTAAATTGTTTCCCCCCCATTACTCATTTTTCCAGTTAATTGCTTGACTTTTTAGCTCTTTATTTTTTTAAATTAAAAAAATTTTTTTTCCATTTATTTTAGTTTACAGCATTCATTTCCATGAAATTTTGAGTTACAAATTTTCTCCCCATCTTTCCCCTACCCACCACCCCAAAATTAGCTCTTTATTAATGTAGGATTCTGCTTCCAGTGTGGAGGGTGTACTGTCCCAAGCTTCAGGGGTTTTGTGAAGCTGTTTCAGAGATATTTCTAGGGACCTCTAAATTTTCAGTTCTTCCAAGGTTGTATGGTTAAAAGAGAGGTATTTACTCCTCTCCTGACCTGTACTCTGGTCTGTGACTGACCACAAGTACTCTTTTTTGCCTTGGAACTGTGAGGAGGATTTCCTCTCCACCACCACCACAAGCTCTGTCACACCAGTGCTCTTCCTAGCTCTAGGATGGCCACCCAGGACTCCAACCCATATTGAAGTACAGGCAAAGCAATAGAATCCTGGCTCAGTACCAGCAAAGAGCTTCCTGAAATCTTCCTCTGATCAGCTGCTCAACCCCCCACTGTCTATGGACCAAGAACTCCAGAAGCAGCCACTGCTACCACTGCTGCCACCACCACTGCTGCATCTGCAGCCACAGTTGCCCTGGGACTGGGGTTGGATCGTGCTCCTCTCTCACCTGGATTGGACAGACTTTTCCTACTGACCTTCTAAGTTGTCTTTGGCATTTGTGGGTTGACAAGTCTGGAGACCACCACAGCAGCCTGTGATTCAGTTTCCTGCGGCCTGTTCTGGCCCTGTCAGTGCTGGCATGACCCACTCTGGATTGTACTCTTCTTTCATACTGATGCAACAGACCCTTCCTGTCAACCTTCCAGGTTGTCTTGGGCTGGAAATTTGTTTCATTCTGTTATTTTGTGGCTTCTGCTGCTCTGGAATTTGTTTAGTCATTTTTCAGGTATTTGGAGGGGTTTGGGGAGATCTCAAAAAGTCCCTGCTTTTACTTTGCCATCTCAGATCCACCCCCCAGAACAGTTTATTTAATAACACTGTAAAAATCAAGCACTTTGAAAACTGTAAGAACTATGATGAGTGTAGAGAACATTCACACTTCAAGAGGACAAATTAGGAATTATGCCATCCATTACGGAGAGATCATGGATTTAAAGTGTGAGAAGAGTAATATATATTTTTATGTGGAGTCAATGAAAAGTTTTGTTTTGCTTGACATGCTCATTTATTACCAAAAAAGTGACTATGACTGCGTGAACATTATCCTACCAAAATATGGTGGAAAATTCGGGAAAAACGGATTCATCCACCATGAGAAGGGGACCATAAATAGAGAGAAAGAAATGAATGGAATGACCCTAAGGATAGTATATACTTTTACCTCCTAGGCTACCAGGCCAGTAGTGTGAAATTAATGTAAAAATTTCTAATTTTTTAAAGAAAGCAAACACAAAGTAGTCAAATTCCTTCCATTTACCAAGATAAATTACTTTTAAAAAATCTGCATGTCACTTGTCGTTAAACCTATTTTTTCTGTATAAGACCCCTGGAAGGGAGCAGCAGCTTCTGGGAGCATTGGAATTCGCTTATCGGTGTTGTAATTTGCTTAACTTTCTGGTGCGCTTGTTGACTTTTCAGGAGAAATACCAGCAACTTCAATTTTTTCCCCCTTCAATCACAGTCACATCACCGTCAATGGTCTTGGTGCCATCTTCCATCTTAATGATTTCTGCCAAAGTAATCTCTTTTCCCTGAAGTCAATTTCTCAACTATAAAGGAGGAACTCTCTGAGAAACTCATTCTTTCCTTAGTGGCAGTTGTGTTGATGAGGAAAAAGCCACTTAGCCAACATGGTAGATGCAATGAAGGCCTTCCTCAGCATGGCACCAAGTGGATAGGTAGGATAATCATGAAAAGAAATGATTTCTCTGTCTCCATGCCTTTGGAAAGGCTGGCCCCGTACTTGTAATATATTATCTCCTTGCCTCTTCCTTAAAGTATCCCTAGTTTTCTTCAAAGTTCCAATGTCACCTCTCACAAGAGGTTTTTCTTGATCCTACTAGCTACTAGTACCTCCTCCAATAGAAGTGCCTTGTATTTTACTTTGTATGTCCCTGTATGTGTAATTGTTTTCACCCTGTAGAATGTGAGCCCCTTGAGGATAGGAACTGTTTCATTTTTGCCCTTGTGTTCCCATGACCCTAGCATAGTGCCTGGCACATAGTAGATACTTAATAAATATTTGTTGATTGATTAATTGATTACCTAAAAAACCTGAGGGAAGAAGTAGTCATCTGACATCTGGGGACTCCAACCTACCAGTGTCTGTGCGGGTGGAGTGAGTGAATTCAGAGAGGGAGACTGTACATATACTGCTATTAAATTTAATATTATTAGATTAGGCTCATTACTCTGTTAGAATCTTTTTAGATTCTGCCGGCACATAGTAGGTGCTTAATAAGTGATGATTGATTGATTGATGCCCTCCCAACATGTCTTTCAGTCTGTAAGTTATTCCTCCCACTTCCTGCCATTTGCAAATTTGGTAAGGATACATCTGTGTCTTCATACAAGTTTTTGGTGAAAGTGTTGAACAGAAGAACATAGCCAAGGATAGTTCTTTGGGCCATTCTTACTACACACCTCCTTTTGAGTGGACATTAACTTATTTACAACTATGTTATGGATCTGTTCATTTAGCCAGCTCAATATCCAAACTAACCTAGCCTTGTTTGTCTTTCTTTGTTATAAGGATAACATGACAGATTAAGAGTCAGGAAAGATAGAGCAGGGACTAGTTATGGGGCATAGGTTCTCTTCCTGCCCCTTCTATGGCTGTATTATACCTGGAATGTGCACATTATTTCAAGTAGAATCAGTATTAGTCAAAGATTACCTGTATCTACATTAATATGCTATTGGTGCTTATGTTTATTATTTTTAAAAAATTTTTAATAAATTAATTTGTTTATTTTCTTGTTTACATCATTTATTTCCGTGAGATTTTGAGTTACAAATTTTCCCCCCATCTTTCCCCTACTCAACATCTCAAAACAATCATCCCAATCTGCTCTCTCCTATGTCCTCCCCCTCGCCCCTCTGACTTTCCAGTAAGGTAGGATGGATCTCTCTACCTCAGTGCCTGTATATCTTAAATCCCAGTTGGATGTAGTTGTCCCCCGTGAAGGAATCTAGAGTTTGGTTGCTGTTCTTACTTTGCTTCCTTTGCCTGCTCGTGTTGCCAGTCAATTACTTGAATTTTTATTTCTGTGGAACTCTGCTTCCAGAGGGGAAAGCTCTGTCCCAAATCGCTGGGGTTTTCACAGCTGCCGAAGCTAATAGGAAGCTGCTGTAGCCCCCACCAGCTTTGTCTCACTGAAAACATGCCCAAGGACCACCACCCAAGACCACGATCTAGATCCAGGTTACTTGATGCAAGAGCACTTAGCCTCTGAACGATCTCTTGGCCCTCCTGCAGTCTACAGTCTGGGAGCTCTGAAGCAGCCATGTGGAGATGGCTGCAGGGCCACTGCTTCTGCCACTTCCGTGCCCTGGAGGCAGTTCAGGCAGACTGCTTTTCTCACCCAAATTTAGCTGAGTTCCACTGACCTTTCACTAAGTCCTTGTTTCTTATGGCTTGATAATTCTGGAAAATGCCACAGCTGCCGCTGATCTACTCTTCTGAAGGCTCCAGCTGCAGTTTGTTCTGGCTGCCCCGGGGTCAAGCCATGGTTTCAGGCTGGGCTGGTTTTGGCTCCCCAGCGTGTTGCGCTGAGCCCTTCGTGCTGAGCTGCCTTCAGCGGGAGATTGTTTTTCTGTATTTTTGTGAGTTTTGGAGCCCTAAAATTTGTTTAGAGTTATAATTTATGGGTATTTGAGGTGGTTATGTCAGAGCTGCAGAACCTTGCTGCTTATATGCCGCCATCTTGGCTCTGCCCCTGTTTATTATTTTTTCAAATGAATGTGTAGCTTAGTGTTTCTGAGGCTAACTACAAGACCTATAACCAGCTATTAAAATTTTCCTTAGAAAAGGTGAACATAAACTCTTTCTTACTATTTAGAACTGTGGCTGGCTAGATCTATGGTATACAGATCAGTATACACTGGTATACAGATCAGTACATTCTCTGTGTAGAAGAGGAGCTGACCCTGGGGGGCCCCATTCCTAGAGCATGAAGAGTGTACTCTGTCTACTTTGAGCCCTGATGGTAGAGCCTGGAAAGTCTGCCTCTGGAAAGCCATAAGGACCTGTAGTGGAAGGGCTCTACTCCCTGACTTAGAACATGTGTAGGTATTCTGTTTCCAATCTGCTTACTTAATGGTCAAGGTGGGGCTTTTTGATGGTGAGTAGAACCTGAGAGACATATGGAACATCCCCATGGGGCATCTTAAAGCCCTCTTTCCAGCTTAGCTGGTTTTCCTGAGGAAGTAAGTTGCATGGGGAAGTAAAGATGAGGGGAAAGGAAACCTCAGACCTTCCACAGAGGCCAACATGGGCCTATATTAAGGTCTCTGTCCCTTGACTCAATGTTTTGTTCTTTCATGCCATTAGGTGAAGGAGTATTGAACTGGGCTTTGATCTGACATGCTTTAAAAAGTTGGGAGATGAAGCCTTGGGAGTTATGGGAGCCTGTGTCAGATTCTATGGAGAACTGAGACCATTGAGAAGTGAAGCCCTGTATCACCCCTTTAGCTGGCTTTGTGTTGGGGAACCCAACCATAAAGACTATATCTGCTGCTCATAGTCTCAGGATTGCCTAGATCACTGTAACTTGCTCAGGATCAATAAACCTTTGTTAAATTGCATTGAGTTCTCTCAACTGTTTACCAGCAGCACTTTTTCTACATACCCTATCCTTTTAGCTTCCCTGGACTTTGGTCCTGCCCTTTTGCAGGAATTGTTTAGGCCTTCACTTTAATCTTAAACTTAACTCTAACAGCTTCAAAGTAGGTGCACTTATTCTTCCTCTTTTCCTGCTCTTTATCCTCTTCACTTTTTAGGCTTTGTGATGAGCTAGAAGGAAGTGTCTACGTGGGCATTTTCCAGTTTTTGTTTTGAATTTTCTTGGTAGGTTGATAACTTTTTGAGAGCTCTGAAACAATAGTAACTGGGATTCAAGGATGTAATTCATTAGATCATTGGACACGTACTACACTCCAAAGCAAACTGCAAAATCATCTATCAATATTGTACTACTTCTTTTAAAATTGTATTAATTATGAATTTGTGTTAAGCATTTTTTAGGCCATTAACCAGTAGCAGACTTTTTCTAGTAAGAATTTTAAAAAATTATAAATGCAACATCATAAATGAACACAAATATTCAAAGACACAGACCAGAAGAAAAAGCATTTTACATGAAACTCCAAACCTCCATTATTTAGGGTTTCTTTTTGTTAGATGTCTCTATTTAACACGGCAGCTACAACTATCCTGGTTATTACTAGGTTCCTTTCTGAATTTTAAAATCTTTCCTGTGTATTTTTCTGAATTTTGTTGGTATTTTAGTATTTATATAATGTTTGTCAGGGAGAATATATCTATAGATGGAGATATAGATTTGTTATAGATGGAGATATAGATTGATTTTCTTTTATTCACTCTACAACCCTTCACATCTCCCTATTTTTATTTGAATTCTATGCTTCATTTCTTATAGGACAATCATTATATTAATGTATTAATCAGTCATTTAATCAATACACACTTACGAAATGTTTACTATGTGTGAGCATTATACTAAATGCTAGAGATACAAAGACAAAAATCAAAGTCTCTGTCCCAAAGTAGTTTACATTTATAAACCATAATTGTTTCAGCCATTCACCAATTGTTGGCAATGGAACCACTAATGAATAATTTTGTAGGTCTTATTGTGTAACAGTAGACATTTTAAAATAAAGTTTTCTTACTTATGAAGTATACTCATAGTTAAAGATGTCCATACATTTTTTGTCAATTTTTTTTGTTTTATTTTGTCAATTTTGTTTTTTGAATTTACAGATTAAAATTCTTTTAATCTCAGGGAGTCCATGATATAATTTTTCCCACTGAATTAATAACTTTGGTGATATAAAGGAGGCTAAAATTCTTCCCTCCCAAAGATGTTTCAGGAAGCACCCTGTTTAATTTGAATTACCTAGCTGTCCCATGGGAATTATGGTAGAGTGTGACCATGGGGAAGAGACTAGGGTACTTTACTGAGCCTCTAGGAGACATCAGTATAGGAGATACCTTACCAGGGTTCTGAGAATAAGAGAACATCAGAAATTGCAATGTTGCCCTAAGCCAACATGAATTAGGGGATAGAAACCCATTTGTGAGATCCAAAGGGAAGCATATTCCACACTCCTATGTGGAGCTTGACATCCTGGGAATCACAGTGCAAGAGGAGGCTTTAGAAACATAGGAAACCAGAGTTCTGCAATAGATGGCTAGGGATTCTAGAGATACGTGGTCCCCTGAAGAGGGTAAAAAATGTTGTCTGTTGGGAGATGAAAATACTGCAGGAGGGATAGTTTGTACCCTAAAAAATACAAAACAGTTTATGGAAGAGACCAACAATTTTAATACCTATGGAAAGTTACTGAGGTGTCAATGCTGATGATGTCTGTATACAAAATATGAAAATCCTCATTGCTTTCCAATGATGAGGAATTCTGGCTTTCTAGGCTATAACTTTCGCAAGATATGAAATGCCCTTGACAAGATTAACTCCTCATAAGGTATGAATTCCATGTCTTCTCCAGGGTCATACCAGTATTGACACATTGAGAAGGACTGTTTTATGGTCTGTTCATATTCATAAGATATCTAACTCAAACTTATTTTACAGATGAGGAAATGGAGGCTCAGAGACTTGCTCAAATCACAAAAATAGCACCAGAGGCAGAATTCGAATTCAGGTTCTCTGGCTCCATATTCTTGCCATTGAACCATACTACTCCTGGGCTAGAGGTTGAACTTGGATTTTTAGAAGGAAGCCAGAGAACAGAGAACAGAGAAACAGAGAACAACTACTGGAAGAGAGAGATGAGAAAAAGTGGTTTAACTCAAAATGGCTCTTCCAAGGAACCACATGTCCTCCAGGAGAGGAGGAACTTTGCTGCTCCAGCAATGGATGGTTGCAGACAAAGGCAATGGTGGACCATCTAGGAATTCCGGGGATAGGATGGAAATTACAACAACAAGATCCAGCAGTGGCAGTGGTTGAGTAATGAAGATTTCAGATTAACAGTAGAGTTCCAGGGCTAAACTTTCTATACTTAGCAGAGAAGTTTCTAAACCAAATTGAGATATTACTAGACCAAGTAAGAGCTAGAGCTGAGGAGCCCCAATGATGTGAAGGATGAAAGCCAAATCATGACCTTCACTGGTATCCTGAGTTATTTTGACTGGGCAGGTTTGGGAAATAGAGTCTACTCTCTGGTGGGTGCTTTTTTCCTAGAGGAAGGGCTTTGACTCAATAAAAATACTATACTATAGGCAAGAGGGTCTATATAGGTCACTGGGAGGTGAGGCTAACTGCAAAGAAGGATATCTCTAGCAACCCTAAGTTCCTTCTCTTTTGGGAGGACTCTTCCCATAGTAGTTTTTGTAAGTTTAGGGAGCTATAAAGTACTGGAAGAGGTAGATAAGTGCCTTGACTATTTATTAGCTTGAGTACAAGTACTTGCTAGGTGGCAAAGAAGATATTGCTGGGCCTGGAGTCAGAAGACTTCACTTCAAGTTTGGCCTCAGATATTTACTAGCTGTGTGACCCTGGGCAAGTCATTTAATCCTGTTTGCCTCAGTTTCCTCATCTGTAAAATGGGTTGGAGAAGGACATGGCAAGCCACTCCAGTATCTTTGCCAAGAAAACCCCAAATGGGGTCACAATGTGTCAGATACAACTGAAACAACTGAATAACAACAAAAGTACTTTGTGGGTTTTGGTTTTGGTCAGATTAAATAAACTTTGTTTTATATTTGTTCTTCTGTTAGCCTTAGTGCTTGCATGGGAAGCAATGGACTTTTTGCCTTAGTTGAACATACTTAGATATGAGCCAAATGCTCAGAGGAAATTGCTTGAAATGACCTCAAAATTGAATGTAGTCTGTTTAAAACCCAAAGCTACAGTTTTGCTTATATTTTGTCCATCAATAGGGGCTAGTGTGAGAACTTAAGACAATACCTGGGTAAACTCATTTTATATATACATTTCCCAAACCAAAAAATCACACCAGGTTCCTGGAAATTTGTAACAACAAAGATAATGTTATTTAAGAACTCTATAATTATTAATATGAAGTGAGGCACAAATTAGAGGGATGTATGTTTATCAAAATTGGTTGACAGGGAGAGGTCCAGCAGAGCCCTAATTGAAAAAAAGGAAGGTCCTCCAGAGTCTCCTGTTTGTGGGTGACATTGTACCAATTATGTCAAGCCTAGGACATTGAATTCCTTCATAAATGAAATCCATAATCACTCAAAATAATTCAGCCTAATTATCTACACAGGGAAAATCACCCATAACATTTGTCCATCACTATACACACATGTACATATATATGCATATACATATGTACACATATATACATATATGTATATATGTATACATATGTCCATATACACACATACATATAGGGCAGCTAGGTGGCACAGTGGATAGAGTACTGGGTCTGGAGTCAGGAAGATTCATCTTCCTGGGTTCATATCTGGCCTCTGGCACTTACTAGCTAGTTATACGGCCCTGGGCAAGTCACTTAACCCTGTTTGCCTCAGTTTCCTCATCTGTAGAATGAGCTGTAGAAGGACATGGGAAACCACTACAGTATGTCTGCCAAGAAAACCACAAATGGGGTCACAAAGAGCTGAAAATAAAACCTCAAACGACTCAAAAACAACATATATATGTATATGCATACATACATGCATATATGTGCATATATATATATATATATATATATATATATATATATATATATATATATATATATACACACAAATATAGTATAGGCACTGCAAGTGAAGCATACTACCAGCCAAACATTAAACAGGAGAACAGGCTGATCGTGTCTAAGCAATCCTTTTAACAACTTTAAGATCTCCCCAAGAGAATGACTTTTTGAATACCAATATTCTTCTGGTGAGTTCATAAGTAGAGTAAAAATGGGAGTGGGTTAGTGAGATTTTTTTTCAGTGTGTAAGCAGCTCTATCCAAAGAGAGGATTCCTGACCAACTGATATGTCAGCTTAAATAGTATGTTTCTGGAGTACAGAAAATAACTTTTTCAAACTAACACAGCTTTATTTAAAAAAAAAATTCTAACCAGGGGAGTGTTGGAGCTAGCTCTACAAATTCAGGCAGATCATTACATTTTCAGTGTGCGTTTACACTTTGGCAATTGATAAACTCTATAAACCGAGGCTTGATTTATTGTTTTTGCTCATTTTTAGGTGTAAGGAAGTGATATAGAAAATATTAATTCACAGTAAGCCTAAAAATGTGTCATGTATACACTATTACTTCCCCTCTCCCCTTCCCCAGAGCTGGTTGTTAAACCACCTACTAGTGCAACACTTCTCAGGACCATAAAACCCCTGTGATTCTATATTCATTCAACATTTCTTTGGTTATTAATTAGGTTTTCCAGGTACCTCAGTATCAGAAAAATGATTAGTGTATCTAGATTCCAGCGTCCCCTCCAAAACTCTTTCCAATTTTTTGGTCATCTTTGCTGATCTACTGGATTTGAGGTAAAATCTCAGAGTTGGTATAATTTGCATTTCCTTAGTGGTTTGGAACATGTTTTTGTGTGATTGTTTAGATTGCAATTCTTCTTTTGAAAATTTTTTGTTCTTATTCATCAAGAAATGGCCCTTGGTATTACATATTTATGTCAATTTCCTGAATATCTTGGGTAGTAGATTTTTGCAGATGATATTTAAGGTAAATGTTTTGCCTTCTCTACAATTTCTTCTTCTTTTGTCTTCACTGATTTTACATGATATTTTGTTGTTGTTGTTCATGAGGTGTTTTCTATCACGTCTGACTCTGTGACCCCATTTGAGGTTTTCTTGACAAAGATACTGGAATAACATGCCATTTCCTTCTCCAGCTCATTTTACAGATGAAGAAGTTGAAGCAAACAGGGTTAAGTGACTTGCCCGGGGTCACACAGGTAGTAAGTGTCTAAGTCCAGATTTGAACTCAGGAAGCTGGGTCTTCCTGACTCGCAGTCTGATGTTCTATCCACTGTATCACCTAGCTGCCTGTATGTAAAAGAATAACTTTTATGTAATACAAATTGTCCATTTTGTCTTTTGTGAGCCTCTCTGTTTTTTATTCAATTAATATTCCTTTCCTGGTCCCAGTTCCAAAAAGTACCTGACTTCATTCTCTTTCTAATTTAAAAAAAAAATTATGTGACCTTTTATATTCAGGTTGCATAACCATTTTGAGTTTATTATAGTATAAGTTGTAAGTTGTATAGACCTCTGGTCTAAGGCAAACTCTGGAGTAGGGGCCAAATTCTACTTTATGCCTGTTTTAGTACTACTATGAACTAAGAATGTTTTTAACATTTTTGAACACACACACACACACATACATGCATAAACACACACAGAAAAACATTTTAAAATTTAAAAATAATTTTTCACTCTTGGGCTGTACAAAAAACGGGCAGCAGGGACAGCTAGGTGACATAGTGGATAGAGTACCAGCCCTTGAGTCAGGAGGACCTGAATTCAAATTCTGCCTCAGTAATTTATATTCCCCTGCACACAAAATGAGGCAGCTATAAGTGGTGCAGTGGATGTCAGGAATACTCCTCTTTCTGCGTTCAAATCTGGCCTCAGACACGTACTAGCTGTGTGACCCTGAGCAAGTCAGTTAACCCTGTTTGCCTCAGTTTCCTCATCTGTAAAATGAGCTGGGGAAGGAAATGGCAAACCACTGCAGTATCTTTGCCAAGAAAATCCCAAATGAGGTCACAAAGAGCTGGACACAACTGAAACGACTGAACAATAACACATACCAAATGAATTAAAAAGCATTTATAAAGGGCTTATTATGTAAATTGTGCTACATTGTGCTAAACATTGGGGGATACAGATATTCGCAAGCAAGCCAGTCGTTGCCCTCAAGGAGCTTCCATCCTAATATGGGAAGAAAACACACAGAGGGGAGTGGTGTCACTGTGGACAAGAAAGTTGAAGATATGGTGATTAGTCATAGGGCGACTGAAGTACAGTTTCCAAAAATGGTGGTTTTGTTGTTGTGGTTGTTGTTCCCAGAACTAGAGTTGGAAGAGGATGTACCCCTGCCACATGAGTAGTAACATGGCGTACACCATGAAGATGGCTGAGAAGTAGCATGGTGGGTCTGAGTCTGAGCAGGAGAAGGTTCAGCAATCAGAAGTTCAGGGTCCCAGACCGAAACTTGAGTTCTGAGCTGGAGGTAGGGGCTGGAGCACAGGAGACTGGCAATTTGAAGATGGCCTTGAGATTGGTCTATTGTGGGGTTCTTTTGGACTTATTTCCAAATATGCCACCTGTTTCCCCATGTCCTGACCCCTTAATGCAAAACCAATAGGTAAAACTAATCAACAAGTGAATGCATCTAGATTTCTGCCCTGGTAACACCTGCTCCCCTCCTTTTCTATTGAATGAAGGAAGGTGCTTTTTTCTCTATTCTTCTCCATCCTGAACTGTTTCAAGCACAATTTGGAACATAACAATAGCTTTTAAACAAACAATAGAGCAGGTTTATAAAGTATAGCTCCTGGTGATTGAAGTAGTTTTATTAGTAGCTTATGATAAGTCCACTTTGTAAATATGCAATAACCCCTTCTAAAATAATGAGGATGGATTCAATAACCTTCTTAATCTATGGTATCTCCCCTACCACTTAATTTTGTAAAATTCTATTTTATTTTTATTATCTATTTATTTAGTATGAATTTATCTACCTACCCTTAAACAAATGTACCCCAAGGATGATAATATATATAATTTGTGTTATATATAATATATAAAATA
>CM053591.1:45071431-45085345 GCA_028646515.1 Pseudochirops corinnae | reverse complement strand
CTATCCTAACTTCACTTTTTATCTTTATATGTGGTTGTATTTTGTTGTCAAAGACGCTTCTTCTAACAGTCTGGTGATGTCTTGTTCCCATTTTGGCTCTGCTACTGATTCTCAGGGCTTTGCCACCATGACTCAGTTTCTCTCCTATTCCGGAACTTCCCTCAGTGCCTGGGACCTTTTCACCCTGGAACATTCCTTACTCTCTCTTGCCCTCTTCTAATCATTGGCAAGCTCCTCTCAGGACTTCCCTTTCCTTTCCCTCTGGGTTCTGTTTCTGACTCTTAAGACCTCACCAGTCTGCCTCTGCTTTCCTCCCGGAGCTTTCTCACCCTGGGTCATCCCTCATCTTCCCCAATCTCTCTCACCCTCTGCCCCTTCAGCATTTGTGTGTTCTTTTCCCTGTTAGATTGTAGGCTTTTTGAGGGCAGGCACTGTCTTCCTTTTTGCTTGTATTTTTCTCCCCAGCTCTTGGCTCAGGGCTGGGCACATAGTAAGGGGTTAATAAGTACTCATTGCCTTGTTTCGCTCTGCTTCTGTGAAAGGTGGGCCTACTATGTTTTGTGTCTATCCAGAGCATTATAAAAAATGAACGAGACGAATCCCTGTAAGGCAGATGACCCAAATAATGCTAGTACAAGGGAGAATATAATAATTTCTGGTGCTGGGAGAATTCCGAAGCATGTGTGGTGTAAGGGGAGAGAATACTGGTCAGGGGACCTTGGTTTGCATCCTGCCTTTGTCACTTGAAATTTATAAAACTTCGGTTAATTACTTAACTTCTTTAGCCTTCAGTCGCTTCTTCTGTGAAATAAGGAGTTGGACTAGAGGACCCTCACAGCTACGTATATTTCAGCCAGTTTATTTGCATAAAGGAGTGATTTTCACATATCGGTAGAAGATCTCTGAGTGGTATTGCTTTCCGAGGGAATGTATTTTATAATCAGGCCATTTGAAGAACGTTAGAACCCAAGTCACCAGACTTCCAGAAGAAACTTTTTTGGAATAAGGGTGCAGCTATTTGTGGGTAGTGCTAATTGTATTGTCAATGGACATATTTATGAGGAAATACTGCACCCTAGTGTTAAAATATATTTCCTTCATAATAACTATTATACTCTAGTGATATTGCACCATTAGACAAAAGTAGGGTTATTGGACAAAAGGAGGAGATGATCGTGTTGGGGTTAATAGCATCTGATTCAACCCTCATTTCTTCCTCAAATATTATAGCATGTTTTTCAGAATTCTTATTTTTTTTCCAAGGTTCATTTTAGGTATCACCTCCTACCCTTAGCCAGACTTCCCTAGTTGTCTCAGCTGAAAATATTCTCACTTTGGCAACATTTTCCTAGAGCACTTTGTCTGGATTATATACATACCCATATACACTAATATACAGATACATTACATATGTGTATATGCATCACAATATTATATACAAATATATATACATTTATATAACATAATGGTAAAGTGGGATTGGGAGTGGTGATCAGAATTATTTGATCACTCCTATTTCCTTTCACCCCAATATTTACTCATTGCCTAGACAGGTTTCTTGGTATGAGCATTCCTTTTCCAAGCTAAGATTTTACTGCTATTAGTGAAATCCCCATGAACAAATTCCCTTTATCAATGACAGTCAGCACCTTCTCTGTAACTTATAGTCTCGTCTCACTCCTTTGTAGGAGTCACCTCTTGATTTATAGTCTCATCTCACTCTTTTGAAAAAGTTAACTCCTACTCTTATTTGGTGATCAAGGGTTAGGTGGATAAGCTGATTGGAATGAAGATCCCAGGAATAGCTGCCTTGACCTTAGAGGGTCATATGGTCTTATGCCCAGCACACTATGGCATCACCACCCCAAGGTTCAGATTGGCAATAGATTTAACCTCCTACCCCCAAACTCTGCTATTCCCACTCCAACCTGAGTATTTAATATATGATGTCTATGATGGGTGCTCATCTACTCACAAAAATCTGTATGCTGTGGGAAACATTGGTAAAATTACTTCATTAGTTCTGACTCCAAAGAGGAGAACCTTTGATTATCTAGTCTTGTGTTCTCCAGGCCACAGAACACTTGGCCAGACCTATCTATATCTATTGCCCAGGAATGAGTGCAGATGAAGATCTTTCCTATCACCTCACATGCTAGGCATGCAAACTGGAGCCAAGGCCACTTCTCAGGACTCCTATTCCTTAGGGTACACCCTGTTACTAGATTAGTGCCTGGTAAAGTCCAGCTATGTATGCTTTTCTCACATGTATGGAGCAATTGGTAAATCAGGCAAAATGTCATTTCTCAAGACCCGAATCCTTACAGGTGAGAGCTCATTAGGCCAACAGAAGAGGCAGGCTTCCAGGGTCTGAATTGGAGACCTCAATCTTTGGCACAGTTTCCACCTGTTTGTGAAGGACACTAACACAGGAGGAACCCAGGCAACTGTGATTTTTACCTTCAAGTCTGCAGGTTCTATTTGCAGAAAGGTGGATCAGTGGATAGAATGCTGGGCCTGGAGTCAGGAGGACCTGAGTTCAAATCTGGCCTTAGTCACCCTGGGCAAGTTACTTAAATTGTTGGCCTTAATCCACTGGAGAAGGAAATGGAAAACTACTCCACAATCTCTGCCAAGAAAACCCCAAAAGGGGTCATAGAAAGTCAGATATGACTGAAAATGACTGAACCATAGAATTTCCATTTAGCCATAGAAGGTTGCTGTGCTTTATCCACCCTGGTAGAGGGCCATGTTGCATTACCCAACCCATAATAGGTAACTCTGTAGACAAAGGGTAATTGTATGACCCTAAATCATCTGTTTAGTAGAAACTAGACTTTAGTAACAGGCAAGCAACTGCTTTTCAAAAATAGCATAGTGAGTGTCTGCTGGGGGAACTTGGATCTCCATAAGGCTAGGTTTCTTATTTTAGCCTCCTCAAGCCTGGTCTTTAAGGAGAGAGGCCTCCAGAAACACAAGCTGTTCAGGGTCATAGTGGCAACTCAACAGCCTAGGGTAGAGCTTCCAAAGCTATAACCTGTTCTGGGCTTACTTGGCAGGGGTATACTTGCAGGTGATTCAGTAAATATCAGAGGTAGGGAGTAGGGGGAGTCATCAGGATACCTGGGTGGGAAGTGTGGATTCTTCAAACCTGAAGAATCTAATAAGTCTCTGAGTTTACTGTTTAGATCATGGAGAAGCAAGAGTCAGTGCTGATTCTGAACTGTGTCTAGAATCCTTTGGGTTTTCCCAACCCATGGTATTCCCCAAATCTTGGCTAAGCAGATTGAACCCTTGATTTTCTTAGGATTAATTTCCTACCCTGTCCCTCATTTGGTTCCCATATGATCTAAGGCCTCTGGATTTCATGTTGCCCTGTGGAAAGGTGATGAAGATATACTGAACTTCTTCCCAGGCATAAACTGGCAGGTGCCATTTGATTTCTTTATAGGAAACACAGGGTTGTTGTGTTGTGCAGAGAATAAGAGCGAGCTGAGACCTGGGCTCAAGGTAAATTTAGATGTGGATTTATTGATCAGGCAACTGGCTACTCACAGTACAAACTCAAATCGGGAGCCCTGATTGAAGGTATGAACCATGTTTAAAAAGGCTAAAACCACAAAAACCACAATCAGGGAGGGGAACTAGCAGAAGCAGTGACATACAGAAGCCAAGAACAGCCATTGGTTAGATCCATAGCTCAGGGCTAATTTGGCAATATGGCGCAAGGGTATAAAGATGCAACTTTGCTGTGACATGGGGGTCCCTCTCGGAACAGGGTGGAGGGCACAGGGTGGAGGGTTGTGGTCAGCTTCCCAGAATAGGGTGGAGGGTTATTGGGTAAGGGGGAGTAGGGAATAGTCAATCTCCCAGAATAGATCAAAGTCATGTTCTGGGTGAAGGGTATGGGGACCCTGCTTGGTCAGCAGAACAGGACAGGGTGGTCTCTACATAAGATAGATTGGCACCATAACCCCAGGGCTGCTTCTTCTACACTATGCTGATTCAGGGAGTATATACAGAACACTGATTTGAGGAAGGAGGGGGTTAGGTGACTATGCCTTGGGCAATACCCAGGACTATGCCTTAAGCTGTTTCACGCTATTATAGGGTATAGGATAGAGACAAAGACAAAAATATAAAGGGGCTTAATGGTGGGCCACAAATCAGGTGGTGTGTAGTGACCTGGAATTTGGGTTTGGGTACAACAGTTGTAAGAGGATCTCGTATAACAAAGTACTACACCAGCTTCTTTCATCTCCTTTTGGGGACCCAATATCATTTTATGTTAATTACATGGAATTCTATGGGTTTCCATTTGGCCCTAACCACAGTAACATGCATAAAGGTTATTGAAAGAGCCCATGATACCCCTTCCCTCCATGATCTGCCCTTTGTAGCATCCCTGGAGTTAGTCAGAACTGTAGGCTTTAGCGGATGGCTCAGACTTGTAAGGAGGCTGATGGCTTCCTAGTTCCTTGTACAGTTTTACTAGCACCCCCATGTACTGGACATTGATTGCTTTTTTTCCAAGCCCATGGCTTATGAACCATACACAAAGCTCTCTTGGGGAGTGGATGTCATTACCTTCTGCTCATCTAGCAGGGCAACTGTCTCTAATATTTGCCTATTTGTCCAAGCCACAACTTGTTGTTGTTGTTGTAGATTGTTCAGTCATTTTAGTTATGTGTCTTCATGACCCCATTTGGGGTTGTCTTGGCAATGATACTTTTATAGTTTGCCATGTCCTTTTCCAGTTGATTTTACAGAGGAACTGAGGCAAAGTTTAGTAACTTGCCTAGGGTCACTCAGCTAGTAAGTGTCTGAGGTGGGATTTGAACTCAGGAAGATTAGTCTTCCTGATTCCAGGTCCAGTACTATATTCACTGTGCCACTTATCTGCCCCCTCCTACACAAATTTCACCAACTGATCAGCCTATTTGGTGGGGGAGTCTGTATAATTGTCTCAGCACTAACTCTTGCTTCCCCAGGATCTAAGCAGTAAATGCAGAGACTTATTAAATTCTTCTGGTTTGAAGAACCCACACTTCCTACCTAGGTATCCTGATGACTCCCCCCACTCCCTACCCCTAACATTTATTGAGTCACCTGCAAGTCTACCCCTGTCAAGTAAGCCCAGAAAAGGTTACAGCTCTGGCAGTTCTGCCTTAGGCTGGTGAGCTGCCTTTATGACCCTGAAAAGCCTGTGTTTCTGGAGGCCTCTCTCCTTAAAGACCAGGCTTGAGGAGGCTAGAATAAGAAACTTAGCCTTATGGAGATCCAAGCAGACACTCACTAGTAGTTGTGTGGTGGGGGAGACCTACAACTAAAATCTAAAGCTTTCTGGTGAGTTTCTACTCAGAAAGCAGACTCTAATTAACCTTGAGTCAGGCTGGTCATAAGTTGTGTTAGTGTAATAATAATGGTAATTTGAAGATCTTCTTTGGCCCTTAATAAGTCTAAGGGAATTTGAAGACCTTCCCTGCTTTGAAGATATACCCTGCCCCCTAATAGGCTGGATGTAATCACGTAGAGCCTGTGGTGGGAGAAGTTTGCTGAAGGGTGGAGCAGAGCCCACAGGAAGCTGGGAGTCAGAGCAGCTAGACTGGAGGGAGGAGAGGATGCATCCAAAGGAGACAGTAAGGTTTGTGAGTAAATGTTGGTTTGTGAGAAGGCCAAAAGGATCCTGTGGATGTCTGTGCTGTTATGGCTTATTAACTTCTTTCCTACTATGACAGAATTGGCTTACTGGTTTTGTGGTGTCTGAATAAATGTTTTGCTTCTGTCTTCTATATTGAGAGTCTGTTATATTTTGAGATTAAGCACCATGCAGGTGTATTTATAGTGACTGTGGGAACTGTGAATATTGCATTGGCACTACAAGCAATCTGGGGGAATGGGGCTACATAAATCCAATCTTTCCAACAGATTTCCTTTAGGAAATTCATCTGCTCCCTTGCAGATCCCCATCTTGGAGCAGGCTGCAATGGGAATTAATCTCTATGGTGCCAGGTGAGAATAGCTCTCTGTCTTAGCCACCTAAGAAAGGACTTTTTGGTCTTCTTTCTGAAGGTTCTAGTAAATTTAGCTGATTCTGTAAAAGTAAGTTCTTATAGAGCTCCCTGCTCCCCACTATCCCCAACTATGAAAATCTGATGGGTAAGTGTCAGCATTGGCTCCATTAGACCATGTTTCCAATAACCTTGTTCCAGTGACTCATCAGGTTTCTGTTTGAATTCACGTAGCTATCCTAGCTCCCTGTTGGAGAGGACCTACTCATTCCCTGTTCTCTCAGAGCAGGGAAACACCTCTTCTTGAGTGCAGTAATAAAATAATCGTAGGATTTTTTTTTTTTTAAACATTGGTGAAAGTTCCCAAGATTCTTTTTTCACTTTTACTCTCATTCCCTTGGATGATGGCTCTGTTCCCCACAGAAACTGAAACTTCTGGGTCAGAGACCTGTTTCCTCTCTGCAGCCTGTCAGTCCCCTTTACTCATGTGACTCTTGTAATCTGGTGCATGAAGTAACCCATCATCTGATCACCTCACCCTTCTCCTAACCCAACCATAGTATGAGCCAAGAAAATCATTCCAGTTATCTATTATGCCAAATACTAGGGACATGTGTGATGCCAGCATCCTGTTAGTTCAGGTTCAGTGTTGAGAAGGAATCAGACACTTGTAAGTCATTGCAAACTAACAGAAGGAGATTTACTTCGCCCTAATATACAGCGAGGATATGCAACAAAGATCAGTGACATTTAGCTTAGATAGATGCATCCTCCTTTGTCTCCATATGGAAATGTGTCTGTTCATCAGGGCAGGATGATGATTCATGTGGTCTTCATACAACTATCAAAGTGGAAGGGCCCCAACTCATGTGGGTGGGATTTTTTTATGCCCTTAACGTGACCAGGAAGCTCTGTCAAGAGAGGCAGGGGTCAACCAGGTCCCAGAGTCAGGTTTATTGCCTCTGTGGTAACAAAGCTAATCCTTCTTACAGGGAACGAAGAGAACCCTGGCCCTATCATATCATGTGTTCATTGATACACTATAAATAACTATGGTGATTTTGTAGTCCATGTTGCAGAAAATGCATGAAACACTCCTTTCTAAAACAAATGTATGTCATAAAATGTATGTCACATTTTTGTCACAAATCTATGTCATAAAACCATATCACTGTACAACTGTTTCTCTGCCTACCATTTGGAGTAGGTCCATTCTTTATTGTTATTTAACGAATTTAACATACAAATTGTTGTACCGGCTATCGTTGTCTGTTAAGACCACATTTTTAAGACTTTGCCAGAACAAATCTTCTGCCTTTGGATTATCCGGCCACTTGAGAACAGAGCTTTTACAAATCCGCCTCCTCAATCTCAGATACTGAGAATGCTGTAACACTGGCTCCAGGAGGATAAAAATGATCACATCCATGTTGTCATCCATAAGCCTCTGCAGGGCTAAGTAAAAAGCAGTTTTAAAATTCCAGTTTTTTGCATATTTTTTGGTTAAGACAAATATTGTCTTTTTGCTTTGGTTAATGCTCTGCATGAGATTCTCAATAATAGCTATTCCAGGGTCCCAATCTCTCTCTTCTAGACAAAGAAGAACCTTCTTTTCTTCATTTTCTTCCAACTGAAATCGGAGCTCATTGATTACCCAGTCAGTAACACAAGTGTCCTTGGTGTCATAAGCAATAAAAGCATCATAGAATGTTTGGGATGTGGAAACAGACTTATAGCCTTTTATTTTTGCTGAGCACAAGTGGTAAATATACCATATGTCCCAATAGAACAAATGATGAAAAGTAGCCATTACCATAGTGGTCGCTGTGATAATGAATGAAAAGGAGAAAAAGATGGCGGCAACAAGATCTGAAACACAGGTTGTTAACTCCAGTTCCATAATGCTTTTATGTTTTTGATCTCCAGGGGTGGAACAGGTGACATCTACCAGTCTAGGAATTGTGACATTAAGATTTTCATCCATCCATTTACGAAAGTCGCTGATTTCACAAGTACAATCAAAGGGATTTCCTCTTAAATCTAAAATCTTAAGATGATGCGAGGCCTTCATTTGAAATGTTGACTTCTTGATCATTTTTATGTGGTTATAACTTAAGTCCAGTTGGTAAAGGCCCTTAGCATTAGAAAGTAAGTCATCAGGGAGGTATGAAATTTTGTTTTTCCTCAGCCACAGGGTATGCACTGAAAAATTAGGTATATCCAAACTTATGGTGTATAGTGAATTATGTTGTAGATCAAGCAGTCTTAGAGAGTGAAAATATTGGAGTGATGTCCAATTAAAGACATGCAAGTGATTATTGTTTAGTCTTAGCTCCTCAAGGCTGGAGGGAAGATTTAGGAATGCCTCAGTTGGGATCATCTGAAGCTTGTTGAAGGATAGGTCAAGCCGAATCAAGTTGTAGAGGTTTTTAAAAATTGCAATGTAGCTTTTATCTTCCTTCTTCCACAAGATGTCTAGGCGGTTGCCTTTGAAAACTAATTCCTTCAGGGATTTGCTTATCAGCTGGTTCTCAGTTAAAGTGAAAATGCCATTCTGGCTTAAGTTTAAAACTTTTAGGTGGGTTAAATTTTGAATAAAACCCAATCGGTGGGTTACTCCTGCTATTCGGAAGTAATGTTCATTATGACTGAGGTCTAATACCTCCAGCTCCTGTAATTCTTGAAAAGCACCATCATCATCAAAGTCTAACCTATTGTTAGATAAGTCCAAATATTTGGTATGATTTATAGATGAAAATTCACTGCCATTTAAAACTTGTGCATTACCATTGGCAGATAAATTCAGACAGACTATGTCATGGAGACCTTCAAACAGGTTGTGGTTAACAAAAAAAATACTATTTAAGCTGAGATCTAAGGCTTTACCGTAAGATGTACACTCTCGCTTCATTAGAGGATAAGTGTGATGGTAAAAGTTTCTATGTGGGTCTATCATATATTGAACTAATGGTTCATTATCAGTACCTATTGAACGTGGATGAAGCACACGATTATAGAATGACAGGGAATTACTATTTTTACCCAAGCTATTTGTTACTTGGGGTGATATTCTGTTTTCTGACAAATAAATCACACTCAAATTAGTAAACTCTTCAAATAATGTGAAATCAATATGATTGATAAAGTTAACACCCAAGTTGATAATCTGCAGGTTTGGAAGCTTTGTTAAGGGTTGAAAATCCTCTTTCCTGAGTTCCTGGAACACATAACCTTTAAGGTGTATTGTCTTGAGAAAGACGAGTTTGGAGAAATTATTAGAAATGTTAATATAGCGTGGATAATTATTTTTGAGATAGTTGTAAGATAAGTCAAGAATTTCTAAATTGGGTAATTTTGTTAAAAAGTCCCCAGTGGCTATTTCTTCTACTAAGTAATTAAATTCAAGAAGTAACTCCTTTAGATTTGTCATATTGCTGAACCAGGAGGCAGGTATGCTTCTGAGAGAAGTGCTGGAGAGATTCAAATGGGTTAGTTGGGTCAGATTCTGAAAAGCGTCCTTGTGTATGTGGATCGAATCCCCATTTTCACAGGGTTTGCATGGGTAGGGGGTATTGAAACACCTGGGACAATTTCCACTAAGATCCAGAACCTTCAAATTTACCAGACCTTTAAAATCATCTTGATGAATGTTTTTGATGTTGTTATTGCTGAGGTAAAGTTCCTTGAGAGATGGAGGAAGCTTGGTGGGCACATTGGAAAGGTTATTAAAAGATAGTGATAGCACAGCCAAATTGGCAAGATCTTTAAAGGCTCCATCATCTATGACAACATTTTTTTTACATTCGTTGCCATAAAAACAGTTCCAACCTAAATAAAGATTTTTCAGCTGAGTCAGTCCAGAAGTACTCTTTTTGGTGATCCAGACAATGTTATTTAGTATGAGGCTGAGTGTTATTAAGGAGGGTGGCAAGCGGACAGGCATTTCCTGTATCTGGTTGTTTTCTAGTTGTAGTTCCTTTAAATTTGTCAAATTAAAGAAGGCCCCATCTGTAATTTTCAAACTTCTTTTACTGGCATGAACATTCCTGTTCTCCATCTGGGAATCTGCATTGCTATTTAAGTTTATCTTGGTAAGATTGATCAATCCTGCAAAGGACTCACTTGTTATATTCACGATCAAATTGAAAGAAAGATCTATTTCTGTCACACTCTGCTCCAGTCCTTTAGGAACATCTCGAAGTCGACAGTATCGGCAGTTAGCAATGACTGAAGAATTCTTTCTGATACTGCAGGGATAGCCCCTAGATTGAACTTTCTGACTGAGGAGTTCTGGACTGTAAGCTGCCAGAAGCCACAAACAGGTGAAAGTTAAGGACTGGAGAATCATGGTTACCTGAGAAAAAAAGAAAAATGGAAGGGGTTTTAAAGTAAAGGCTTTGTTTTCCTTTCTTTTTAAATAAGGATGTGTGTATATATGTGTGTGGGAGAGGGAGGAGGAAGTCCAGGTGGATTTATGTTAATTAAGAGAATAAAGTCAAGTTTAGAAATGAAATGATTTTTTTTTTATTTAAAGTACCAGACTAGTGAATTAATTGATAATGGTTAAGTAGTATTTCACCATGTAGATTATTCCCAAATATCTGTCTTAAAGTATCTCTGTTTTTGAAGTTTAATGAACCATGCCAAATTGATCTACAATGTTTCCATTTAATTTTTACTCCATGGAACTCTTAACATGTGAAAATTAGAATAAGATGAAAACTATATGACATTGAAATGATGGTAAGTCTTTATTCTCTCTGCAGTGACTATCAAAGCAACATGACCTTTTCATTCATACTCATTATTGACATAACTGTATTTCATTAATGAGTTTTGTAGTATCATTCATTCATTCATTCATTTTTTTAAGAGAAAATTTTATGTAGGAAGGCAGCATTAGCGTATTGGAAAAGAATGTTGACTGTGGAGTCACAAACTTGGTTTCAAATTCTGCCTCTAATACTGAATGTCTATGTAAGCCTAGGCAGATCTTTGGGCCTCAGTGTCCTTATATGTAAAATGGAGGGGTTGGTTTAGCTGCTCTCTGTGGTTTTCTGCAACTTTCAATCTATGATCCTATATACAGGTCAAGGGTTTGGGGCAGGGCAGAGACAAAGATAAATAAGAACAGTCACACTGATTTAGCTCTTTACATTCATTATCTTGTTTGATCCTCAAAGTAACCCTGTGAGTAGACACTGTGGGTGTTATTATCCTTAGTTTATGAATGAAGAAACTGAAGATGAGCTGTATTAAGTGGCTTTCCCTCCAGAGCTATGATTTGAACCCATCCTTCTCTTGATTCCAAATCTAGTTCTCTTTCCACTGTGCCAGAGAAATAAGAGGGTGAACTAGTCAAGATAATGCTTGTCTACAAATAACTAAATTAGAATAAGGTAGTTACAGAAAGTGAATGGGCCAGCCACATGGCTCAGTGGATAGAGCGCCAGGCCTGGAGTCAGGAAGACCCGAGTTCAAATCCGGATTCAGACATAAGACGCTGACACTAGCTGTGTGACTCTGGGCAAGTCATTTGCCTCAGTTTTCTTATCTATAAAATGAGCTGGAGAAGGATATGACAAATCACTCTGCTATCTTTGTCAAGAAAATCCCAAATGGAGTCATGAGAATCAGACATGACTGAAAGAACAAAACAACCACAACACATCTGTGTCTATGCCTATGTTAATATCTTTATCTATGTATATTTATACATGTATATGCAAATACACATATGTTTGCATATGTGTGAGTGTGTATATATATATATATATAGAGAGAGAGAGAAGTGGGGTGGAGGAGAAAGAGAGGTTGAGAGGAAAAGAGTAATTTTGAGGAGAAGAAATCAATCATTTGGAGGATAGATCAAAAACCAGGGGGATTAGAATCAGTGAAACCAATTATGAGATTACAGCAGTGGTCCAGAGGAGAGGTGGTAAAGTTGTGAACTAGGATTGTCACTGTGTAAATAGAAAAGAGAATGTGCATGTAAAAGATGTCATGAAGGTAGAACCACCAGGACATCGCAACTGATTGGGTATGGAGAGGTGAAGTCACGGGAAATATTTGCATATGACTTTGAGATTGTGATCCAAATGCCTGGAAAAATGGTGGTTCCTTCAACAGAAAGAGGGAAGTTAGGCAAAGGAGTGGATTTTTTTTAAGGGAGTAGAAGGTGCATGGGTTAAGGATGAGGGAAGATAATGAGACCTGTTCTGGACATGTTGAGTTTGAGATACAGATGGGACATGTCCATGGAAATGTCTAGAAGGCATAGATACAGAGCTCAGGAGTGAAATGAAAGTTAGGTGTATACATTTGGGAGCAAACTGCAGAGGGATAATAGATAATTGAACACGTGAGTGATGATGAAATCATTCAGAAAGAGAAAGTGAAAGTGCAATGAGGAAAGAAGAGAGAGCTCAGAATAGAACTTTAGGGGACATCCATGTGAAGTCAGTCAGCAAATATTTACTAAGAAACTAGTGTGTAAGAAACTATGTCATTGTGAATATAATAAATGAGTGCTTTGCAGGATTGATCAATTTTCCTAAGACAAACTTAAATAGCAATGCAGATTCCCAGATGGAGAACTGGAATGTTGATGCCAATAATAGAGGTTTGAAAATTACAGATGGGTTCTTCTTTAACGTGACAAATTTAAAAGAACTACAATTAGAAGATAACCAGTTACAGAAAATGCAGGCACTGTGCTAAGAGGCAGAGATACAAAGAAAAGCAAAAGACAAGCCTTGCCCACAAGGAGCTTACAATCCAATGAAGGAGAAAATGCAATTGAAAATAAAAGAAATTTTCAAAAACTCAACCATGTACAAACTAGATATAAAAAGGATAAATTGGGGGTAATTTCAAAGGGAGAACACTAAGATTAAGGAGGCCTGGGAAAGGCTTTTTGTAGAAGGTGGGAAGTTAGCAGAAACTTGAATAAAGCCAGGGAAACTGGGAAGTGGAGATGAGGAGGGAGAGAGTTCCAGGCATGGGGACTCCAGTGAAGATGCTTAGTGTGAGGAGATGAAGTGTCTTGTTTGAGGAACAGCTAGGAGGCCAGTGTCACTGAATCACAGTGTAAGTGAAGGAGAGTAAGATGTGAGAAGCCTGGAAAGGTAGGAAGGGGCCAAGTTATGTTGGGCTTTAACAGCCAAATAGAGGGTTTTACATTTGATCTTTGAGGAAATAGACAGCCATTGGAGTTTACTGAGTAGGTGGGGTAAAGATTTGTATTTTAGTAATAATCAGTTTGACAGCTGCTCTCTACAAAGGGAACAGGATAAGGATCTGACAAAAGATACTGAAAAGAAGCAAGCATGTGGGCAAGAAGAACACAAGGAACATAATCTGTTAAGAATAAAATTCTATTGTGCTCTATGGGCAGTAGGAGGGATAAGGGGGGGTGTAAGAAGGGGAGGGTGGTCAGAAGGAAGGGAAAGAGTAGTAAGGGGAAAGGGTAGGACACAGGGAGGGAATACTGAGGGAAGCACTGGTCAAAAAGAAAACTCTTAAGGAAGGGAAGGGAAAAGGAAGATACAAAGATATAAACAGGGGAGGGAGTAAGATGGAGGGAAAGTCACAGATAGTAATAACTGTGAATGTGAATGGGATGAACTCTCCCATTAAACAGAGGTGGATAGCAGAATGGATTAAAAACCACAATCCTACAGTTGTCTACAAGAAACACATTTGAAACAAGGGGATACGCACAGGAAAAAGGCAAAAGGATGGAGTAGAATATATTATGCTTCAGCTAAAGTTAAAAAAAAAAGCAGGGGTAGCAATCCTTATCTCAGATAAAGCAAAAGCAAAAATAAATCTAATTAAAAGAGATACATCCTGCTAAAAGGCACCATCGAGAATGAAGCAATATCATTACTTAACATATATG
>CM053591.1:45055588-45070931 GCA_028646515.1 Pseudochirops corinnae | reverse complement strand
GGTGGGTGATGAGGGAGGAAGAGAAAGAATCTAGAATCTAAAGTTCTATAATCAAATGTTATAAATATATATCTATATATATGCAATTATTATTATTATTATTATTATTAACTTTATCCAACTAGAACTTGAAATACACAGGCACTGTGGGGAGATCCGTCCTGCCCTACCGAAAAGTCAGAGGGGTGAGGGGGGAAGATATAGGAGAGAATAGACTGGGGGAGAGGGGATACACTGGGATGGCTGTTTTGGAGCAGTGGGTAGGGGAAAGATGGGGAGAAAATATGTAACTCAAAATCTTGTGGAAATGAATGATGCAAACTAAAATAAAATTTTTTTAAAAAAGTCACACAGGATGAAAAGACACAGATCTGTTGAGTGTTGCAACATTAAAGAGAGTCCCATATTAATAATATTACAACCCTTTTGAAATATTGAAGTAATTTCAAAATTCATTATCAAGTAAAAATAAATAGTAAATAGCAAATTATTTTGTTTCCATTAATAATTGCACTTCATTTCACCTTCAAGAAATAAATAAAATGATGGATTTTCTAAGGCACTGCATTAGAGTTTATTAACTATGAAAAAAACCTTTAAAAACAATTTTGAAAAAGAAACGATTGTTACTGTAGGAAAATTAAAGAGAATAAAATAAAGTGCATTTTGATGTAGAAAAAAAAAAGAAGAGGACAGCATTGACACTATGCCTATATCTGAAACCCCCAAAGGGAATACAAATTGGTCTCAAGCCCAAAAAGCATTTTTGGAAGAGCTCAAGAAGGATTTTAAAAATCAAATTAGAGAGGTAGAAGAAAAATTGAACAGTTCTTTTAAAAACACAATTGATGAAATGGAAAAAAAAAATTTACTGATGAAAACAACTCCTTAAAAAGTACCATTAACCAAATGGTCAAGGAGGGACAAAACCTAACTGGAGAAAACAATTTGTTAAAAAATGTGTGTGCATGGCCACTGGGGCAGCAGACAGAATGGTGGTACAGTAAATAGAGTGCCAGGCCTGGAGTCCTCAATTCAAATCCAGCCTCAGAGATTTACCAGCTATGTAACCCTGAGCAAGTCTTTAAGTCATTAAGTTTGCTTCAGCTTCTTCATCTGGAAAATGAGCTGCAGAAGGAAATGGCAGACCAGCCCAGGATTTCTGCCACGAAAACTCCAAATGAGGTCACAGAGAGCCGGACCCAACTAGAAAACAACTGAACTACAACAACACGGCCACTTTGTGGGTTTGTTTTGCTTGGCTATGTTTATTTGCTAAAAAGGATTTTTTCTTTTCCTTTTTTTTTTTTGAGGGGGGATAGAAGAATGTTATCAATCCTGATTCTAAAGTAAAAGATGGTCTCTTTATCCCTTTTTAAAAATATACATTAAAAATAAAAATAAAATAAAATGCACTTAAGAAAACAGAAGGGAGTTCAGAAGAAGGTGCAGACAAGGAGGACAGTTTTAAAAGCAATATATGGGATTTATTATATCCTCTTTTAAAAAGCAGCATGAAAAGGAGATTCACAGTTTTGTATACAATTGAATACAATTCTCTTTTTGTGTTCTTTTGTGTTTATGGAAATACTTTCTTTTTTGTGTGTTTAAGTTTTAAAAAGTTATTTAAAAAGAAGATGTCACATGAGCTGAACCTTTTTAGCAAAAACATATGAAAAAGGAATATATTCCTAAAATGACAGACAGTTTCTACAAAGGCAGGAGACAGTAACACTGTGTCAGAAAATATTCCAGAGAACAAAAGAGAAATCATAAGTTTCAAAGCTTCAAGGAGATTCAGAGATTCTCTAGTTTTACAAAAGGGTCACCTGAAGCTCAGAGAGGTGAAAGATGAAGAGACTGGAACAAAGTCACTCAGAATAGAGAGCCTGTGTGCTCCTAAAGACAGAACAGGCATTTCCTGAGTTGTCTAAATAAAGTTTCTCTAATCAATTTCATCTCATGATAGTATCATCAATACTTTATAACCAAACTGTAAATACCCAGCTGTAATTCCTTTGGCCCAATGCCCATTTATAACATCATTACTCTGGAGCTAACCACCCTCAAAATGTTATTTCCACTGATCAATTAATGATGCGAGAAGTTCTATGCCTAGAATAATAATTACTCCTATTTTATAGCACTTTAAATTTTATCATTTACATTATATCATTTTACAGTTATGATTTCCTCATAACATCTCTCTGAAGTAAGCAGCTAGTATGAGTTATGCTCTCTACAATTTTAGGCAAGGAAACTTCACAGTATGTTGCAGTTTTTGGGATTCTTTCTTGACTCAAATTACTTTTTATTTCCTTTTCTGAATATCAGTTGTTTCTTCAAGTAGAATGCAAGTTCTTTAAAGGTGGCAATTATTTCATTTTTTGTCTTTATATCCCCAATGTCTAGCCCAGTATAGGTCTTTGTACCTAGTAGGCACCTAATGTTTATTGCATTGAGCTGAATTGAATCTGGTAAGCCATAATGCTATTTTAAAGAAGCTTAAACCTAAAAATAGAAGAAATCTATGTGAATGTCATTTTCTGTTGGTTTGTTTTGTTTTTTTAGTGAAAAAAGAACAAAATCAAGAACCAAAATAGACAGCTAGGAAGCTGATTGACTGGAAGAGTTGTTTGGAACATCCATACTTGCATCTGTGGTACAGGATTTTGATTTCTGGATTTAGAGTCTCATAGTTCAAATCCCAGCTTTGCCATTTCTTCCTTGTGTGACATTGGGAAGGTCACTTTAACCTTTCATAGCCACAGTTTCCCCATCTATAAAATAGAAGCAATATCTTCTATGGTCCCTTCCAGATCTAAGTCTATGAATCTTTTTTGAGTGTACCACCAGAATATTGTCTATAAATTCTATAGAGTTCTATTTAAGTAATGTGTGACTGAATTTCTATTTCTTGGGGTCTAGAACTAGACCAATTAAACACCTTACAAGATTGTAAGAATCAAACAAGATGGAGAGGTTTCTGGGAAGATGGTGCAACAAGTCAGAAAATTTCAAGCTTTCAAGATTCTCCCCCACAAAAAAGATAAAATAGCTCCTCAGGGAGAACACAGAACAGTGACAATAAGTAAGAGTAGGGGAAGAACAGAAGTTTTCCTGGGACAATCAGAGAAGATCTGAGAGAAAATTCCAGGATTAGGTTTTGTCCCTGTGAAGAGTTAACACTTCCAGGTTAGGTTCACTTAAACAACAAGTGGCAAGCCTTGGGTATAGCTGGGTCAGGAAGTTGCCTCAACCCCAGTCACAGGAACTTTTACCTGAGACAGTGAGGGGAGGTGGATGTCTGAGCTAGGAAAATCTAGGGAATCTCTGCTGACAAGGAACACGAGACTCAGCTGTATTGCAGAGATGTAGTGAGAAGGAACCAGCACACACTGTTAAGTGCAGACGCAGTGGATGTCGGCACTTATAGGAGGCTGGAAGTCTTGGTTTTGGTTCCAGGCCAAAGAGGAGAACTGAAAGAAGTGAAAGGCCAGAAGCACCATCCTCCATAGGACTAAAGATGATGACAAAAACTAAGCTATTGCAATTTTTTTTAATACACAAGCAAAGGAGAAAGAATCCAACCATAGAGATTTACTATGGGAATAAAGAAGACTGAGTTTTGTCTTCAGAGGAGGATACTGAAGTAAAGAAACCCTCTTCTACCCCCAAAGTAATGTTAAATGGTCACCTGCTAAAAAAAAAATTCCATAGAAGAACTTAAAAAAAAAAACTTAAAAATCAAATGAGAGAAATTGAGGGGGAAAAAATAAGAACAATCCAAGAAAAACAAGAAGATAATGAAAACAAAGTCAACCAGTTAGAAAAGGAGATCCAGAATCTTAAGAAAGAAAATGACTCCTTGAAAATCAGATTTGGGCAAAGTATAAGAGATCAAGAGATAATAAAACAAAATACAAAGAATGAAAAATAAAAGAGAATGTAAAGCATCTCATGAGAAAAACAATTGATCTGGAGAACAGTTCAAGAAAAGAAAACATAAGAATAATTGGGCTACCTGAAAGCTATGATCAAAAAAAAGAATCTTGATACAATAATATAAGAAACAATTACTGAAAATTGTCCTGAAGCATTAGAACAAGAGGAGAAAACAGAAACAGAAAAAATCCACTGATCATCACCTGAAAGAGATCCTATAAGGGAAACCCACAAGAATATTATAGTTAGATTCCAAAACCACCAGCTCAAGGATAAGATATTACAAGCAACAAGAAAAAAGAATTTAAATATGGTGGTGCCACAATTAGAATCACATTAGACCTAGCAGTGTTAACATTAAAAGATAACAGTTCTTGAAACACTATATAACAAAGAGCAAAAGAAACTGAGGTTCCAGTCAAAAATATCATACCCAATGAAGCTAAGCATAATCTTGAATGAAAAATAAAAGGAAATTTAATGAATTGTCAGACTTTCAGGGCTTTGTTTAAAAAAAATAAACACATCTGAACTTTATAGAAATTTTACAAAAAATAGTTAAGAGAAATATAAGGTACATACCAAAGACTAATTACAAGGGACTTGATAAGGACAGTGTTTTTATTGTTTATGCAGGTAAAATGTAAAATGTATATCTAAGATATTACTAGTAATTGGGTAGTTTGTAAGAAAGATTGGAGTCGACCTGAGTATGATATGACTTTAAAAAATAAAACCATTTAGGAACAGATAAAAAGAATAATTATCTTATACAAATGATATATGAGAGGAAGAACTGACACAAAGGAATTAAATGGGGGAGGAGGGCTGTTCTGGAAACCTACTTTTATGAATGGGTTCAAGAGGGTATAGCAAATACACATCTAGAAGAGTATAAAAGTCTTCTAAATTCAGAAAGAAATAAAATGCAAAGGGGATGGGGGTGGGGAGAGGATAAAGGAGGGATCTTTAGAGGGAAAGGTGAAGAAACAGGTTAAAGGGGAGTATAGAAGGGTGCTTAGATCAATGGGAATGGGAGGATAAGGGAGGGATCCTTGGAGGGTCGGTAGATTTAAGTAATAGGAAGGCAAGATAGTGGGTAGAAGTAAAGTAGTGGAGTCAGGAGGGATAGAAAAGGGGAGAGATACACAAACATAAAATAAATATCAGGAGAAGAATATTTTAGGGAAAGTATATGTCTATATATGTATGTATGTATATGTATGTCTATCTATATATAAATATATCCATGCTTAATTGTAGCCTTCTTAAGGAATGGGGGAGGAAAGGGAGGAACAAAACTTAAAATGCACAGCAGAGAACAAAAGAAAACTTACAAGAAAGCAAAGACAGACAGCTCTCAATACAACACGTAGTATTTATTCTATAGGTTTTCTTGAAATGAAAATTTATTGCTATACATTTTCAATCCTCTCACGTTCTGCTGTGCACATAACATGCTTTTCTTTTCTTATTTTGTATATGTTTCAATATGTAAGTTTATAATATGTTTCTTTTTTTGTTTTCTTTATTATGTATTTAAGTTTAAGTTTTAAGTCTAAAATTTAAAAAAAGAATGGGGGGAAAGTAAGAAAAAGAGAATCAAATGGGATAATGAATGTGAAATCCTTTGTGAACCTTCTATTCACTTTATAAATGTTGATCGTTGCTGTGATAATGGGGTTCTCTGAGCAGTCTCCCTAGGCCTTGTTGTTGTTCAGTCATTCAGTAACTCTTTGTGACCACACTGAACACAGCACACCAAACCCTTTGCCAAGGGTTTCCTTGGTTAAATGACTTGCCCAGTGTCACACAGCTAATAAGTGTCTGAGGCCAGATTTGAATTTAGATCTTCCTGACTCCAGGCCCAGCACTCTATCCACAGAGCCACATAATTGCCTCCTCAGGCCTACTTTCCTATTACTCTCCAATATTACACAATGGCATTTGACCTCAACATACTCTTGGTTCAGCTTCCACCCACTGGAGACTTCAACTGCTAAGATCCAGTTATTAAAATCACTTAGACCTCAATTTACAGTAAAAGGAAAATATTTAAGTTAGAAAAAAAATTGAATAGAATAAAATTGACTTTAAATAAGGAAAAAGCATCTGATTTAGGTGAACAAAACATTACTTTACAGATTCTTTTTCACAGAAAAGTACTTTCCATTCATATATCTAGATAAATTAGGAATCCTAGGACAAAGTAAAAACAGAACTAACCCTCTGATAACATATATCAGGTGAAGCTTAAAACAGGAAGGTATATGTTTACCAAAGGTATTCTTTAAGGAGGAGATTCATCTCAGAGCCCAGGTCGAGGAAGGATTCCCTGTGAATGATGAGGTCCTCCAGATGCTTCTATCTGCAGGTGACATTCTGTTGGTTGCAGCAAGACCCAAGACACTGTAGAGCCTCCTGGAAAAGATCTGCAATCACTCAAAGAAGTTTGGTCTGTCCATCCACACAAGAAAGACCAAGTGGATGAAGAATGCATAGTGCCCAGATTTCAACAAGTCTTTGAATACATACCTTGTTAGCTCTGGTCCAAATGTTTGTATATCTGGGACAAATGGGATAGGTAGATGATGAGCTGGACCCACAGTTGAAAAGGAGGGGAAGGGGCAGGATCGCTTTCAGAAAATTACTGACACTTCTACTGACCCAAAGATACTCAAGGAAAAAGTACTTATATAATCCCTACTTATGTGCTGAGCACCATACAAATATCTTGGTTTGGTCCTCACAACAACTTTGCAAGGTAGGTGCTATTACTATCTCCATTCTATAGGTGAGGAAACTGAAGTGAACAGAGGGTAACTTGCCTAAGGTCACACAGCTAGTAAGTGTTTGAGGCCTAATTTGAACTCAGGTCTTCCCAACTCCAGGTTTAACATGATATCCACGGTGCCACCTAGCTGTTGGAAGATTTTCCAAATGTTGAATGCACCCTCTGTGATATACTTTGGGGAGAACACAGAAAAGAATTGCACAGGATGGGTAGGCATGGTTGTGTTTGACCTGTATCACTGGAAAGAACTCCAGAACTGCTGAGATTATAGATAATTTGTGTATCTGAATAGTGAAGTAAATAATCTCCATCCAGGAAATTCTCCCCTTCTCACTGCAAATATACATGCTCAGACCAGTCAGAAGCTTTTGGCCATCAAAATAGGAGAGAAGAGGGATAGAAGGAGGAGAGAGGAGCGGAGAGGAGGGGAAAGAAGGGAAGGGGATGAAGAGAGGGGAGAGGCTAAATGTCAGCTCATTGCCCAACTGGAACTGGCCAGCTGGGTCCCCATTCAGGGAGCTCAGAATACTCACAGGTTGTGGTTTGCTCTTCATTCTCCAAGAGGACCATGACATTAGGGAGACAATGACATGATTTGCAAATGAATTGGATGTGAGTGAGAGAGGGTGTACAAGGTCACCAGCCTCACTTTCTCCTCCAGAGCCATCTGGATCCAGTGACTGTATATTCATCAAGACAACTGGAGATGGCCCAGGGTGCAGTGGGAGACCATGGCCCTTTTAAGCTAAGATCTTTTCAGGTTCTCACTATGAGTGAAGTAATACCCATTCAGTGAATAGGCCTCTTTAAGAAGTGAGTCAAGGGATGCTGGAAAATGCCATCTACATCCAGAGAGAGAACTATGGAGTCAGAATGTAGAGCGCAGCAGATTTCTAGCATAGCTAGATTTCTTCCTCGAATACCAAACCTTAAACCCAATTTGGCCTGGTTATTTTCTTTTTTGTTGTTTTGTTTTGTTTTATTTTTCTTTCTCATGGTTTCTTCCATTTATTATTATTCCTCTACACAACATGACTAATGTGAAAATGTGTTTAATAGGAATGTATGTGTAGAGCCCATATCAGATTGCAAGCCATCTTGGGGAGGGAGGGGGAAGAAAATTTAAAACTTATGGAAGTGACCGTTGCAAACTAAAAATAAATAAATTAACTAATTTTAAAAAGTGAGTCAAGGGATAGTCTCTTTAATAAAAAAAAATTAAACTGGTAGGGGAAGACTCTCACTCTGGCTCTAGGATTGTATAATAGGTCCCAGCCCAAACACCATTTAGTGGTTATTTTTTTGGGCCTTCCAGGCTCAGAGTGAATGTCTATAAGAACTGTTTCTCTTTTGGCCAGCAACCTTGAGGGTCTTCCCCTCCCAGTTTTTGTTTGTTTGTTTTTTGTTAAGGAAGCTATCCCTTGACTCACTTTTTAAAGGGTCTATTCACTGAATGGGTGTTAACCTCACTCATAGTGATGTATGGGATGAGTGAAAACTTCTCAATTTGGGGTTGTTAACTTTCCCTTTCCCCCCCACTCCTCCATTGCTGCTGTCAATCACTTTTATCTTCCTTTGTCTGTTTTCCCATCTTGGTGGGACCCTCCTCCCCTCTTTTCTTGCTGTCCCATTTGGGGAAGAATTTGGTGAAATCTGCCTCTCAACCAATGAGAGAGGAGACAGTGGGGAAGGGGGCTTGACTACATTAGATTATAAATTCTTGCACCGTCTTTTGTAACTTGCCTCTTCTCCATGATGAGTCATGGGGAAGATCCCCCTCTTCTCCTGGGGAAGAGAATAAACTCCTGTTCTTATCCTAAGAGATCTCTGTGTTTATTTATTTATTTATTTAGACTAAATTAAGGATGAGAGTTATTTTTCATCCCAAATAGTGAGAACCTGAAAAAACCTTAGCTTAAAAGGGCCATGGTCTCCCACTGCACCCTGGGCCATCTCCAGTTGTCTTGATGAATATCTGATCACTGGATCCAGAAGGCTCTGGAAGAGAAAGTGAGGCTGGTGACCTTGCACACCCCTCACTCACATCCAATTGATTTGCAAGTCATGTCATTGTCTCCCTGATGTCATGGTCCTCTTGGAGAGTGAAGAGCAAACCACAACCTGTGAGTATTCTGAGCTGCCTGAATGGGGTCCCAGCTGGCCAGTTGGGCAACTCAGCTCCTACTAATTCCCTCTCCTCTTCTCCCCTCTCCTTCCCTTTTCTCCTTTTCCCTGAGGGTGTTCTGCCCAAAGGAAGATAAATTTAGATGGTCGAAAGTTGCCTTGCTAACTTGGTGTTTACTGGCTAGATTTCTTAAAGACCAAGCCGTAAACCCAGCAGTGAAGAGAGGAAGAATGAGGAGGCTTACGAGCAGGGCACTCCCCCAAGCTCCCTCGTGATGTTCAGCATTTCCCCTTTTTTTTTTTAACTTACCCATACCCAAACCTGTTCCCTCTTATCGCCTGTTTCCAACACTTTGCAAGCATTAAATATGATTAAACTGTCATAAATCTATGGAAAAAAAGCTCTACCTTCCTTTCTCAGGAAATGGAGAAAGAATACATGAGTCTTTTCTTCCTTCTTTTTTCCTTTCTATTCTCTATGGGAATAGAGAAGTCTTCTACTTAAAAGCAGCTACAATCCCCAAAGAGGGATAAACGTGCCCTCAAATAACTTCCCAGGTTCTGAAGGACTTATAACATATTCAGAGTATTACTTCCCAATCCATTTAATTCCCTGTCTCCCTAGAAAATTCCTAAATTTCCTATTGTGCACCTGGGAACATGTAGAGAAAATTCTATACTCCTGATGAAAACTGGCATGCATAGGATAGGTTATTTTAAAAGTGCCTAGCTATAATGATAAAGACAGAAGAAAAAGAAATAAAAAAGAAGGGAGAACAGAGACCTAGCAGTGGTAAAAGTAGAGCAATCAAAATTTAGGTTAGGGAAGCTGGAGAAAACTTTCCCAAGAGCTGGGGAAAGGAGAAGGGCAAACATCCTTCCTCTATCCCCCACCCCCACCCCAAGTAGTGCCTGCTGCCTAACCAGCCCAGCCCCTCATCAGGCCATGGGAAAACCAGACTCCAGGGTCATGGTCCCCTATCCTGAGGGCACACCTTTAAAACTAGGTCACAGTTTCCCTGACCACACCACTAGCCTGCGGATCTGTACTACATGGGACACTGGAGATTGATGTAAGATCAGTGTAAGGATAGATAATGAAGGCATTTGGTTGCCTGTGTCCATACCCCAATAATACACTCAGCCCTAGTTGTCCCCCATCTTACCCTCCATTGTGGCCTCTGGAACTTTCCTCCATGATTAAGCTTCCTTTCATTCTAGATCCCTCCCTCTCAATTTCCTTCTATGTTCTGGTGCTCACTGAAATCTATCTTTATTAAGAACACCAACATCTCCTGGCATCCCTTCCAAGGATGACGGCTCCTTCTTTCACACACCCCCAGTATACATAGCCAAGAGGAAGAGCTGGCATAAGCTTTGGTCCTCACTGGAACTTTTAGACCTTCCCTTTGTCAACATCACTCAGGAACTACCTCTACCTCCCTCAAAGTTTACTCCATCCTGTCCAGACCCTTGCTGCGGTCATCTACAGGCTTGAGGTCACCCTCTTTCTTCCTCAATAAGTCCAGTACCTTATTATCCACCCTAAAACTTTGTGGTCATCATATTCAACTCTCTCATTTTATAGATGAGCAAGAGGCTGAAAAAATTTAAGTGATTTGCCCAGGGTTAAATAATTAGTGGGTGTTTGGGGCAGAATTTGGATGTTCCTGACTCCAGAGCTCTACGCAATATACCACATTATCTCACCAAACTGAGTTTGATTGGCAAAGAGAAGGATAAATAAAGACTAATTCAATTAAGTCTGCTTTGTGTTTCTTTGTATTCAGAAGGCACAGATCTGGCAAACATATATTTGATGTTTCCATTTATCATGTCTGGAAATCAGCTTTCGTCCCAGCATACCTATTTAAGCAGTGACTCAGAAGTCTCTCATGCAGTTGGTTCCAAAGGATTTGTTTTTTCATGTACATACTATCTATCTGTATGACCTGGCACACAAGTCACTAACTTCCCAATGCCCTAGACTTTCTCAATGCCCTTCTCAAGGTCTAATACTTTTAAGACACAGAGATATGTTGCTGGTTTGCATAGATCATAGACCTACACTTGGAACGGACCTAAGAGGTCGTCTAATTCCAACTCCCTAATTTTACAGATGAGAAATCAGAGGCCCAAGGAAGTTAAATGACTTTCTTACATGCACATAAGAGGGAGATTTGAACCTGAACCTTTAGCTCACTCCACAGCCAGTATTCTATCCATTGTGACTTGGCTGCCTCCATGCTGATGGCAGTTTCCATATTGGGAGTCTCTTACATCAGTGAAGTCACAGCAAAACAATTGTTAGAGGTTTATTTTATTACATTTGCTTGTAATGAAGGGAAATAAATATTAAATTTTTACAACTTACCCATGGTTAAAAAGATGAGTTAAAAGCAAACATTTGCAACCCAACCTGGCATGCCATAATTTATTATACCGGGATGAACAAATTAGGGACTGCTGTTGTTTAGACGAGAGATGAGGCTGGCTAGGTTCTACCTTTCTTACAGTCCTGACAAAGTTATTCATATACACTCCAACTGCAGGGAACTTGGCAATTGCTTTTTTATGATCATTTCTTAGTGTGCTATTGGGAAGTCAGGGTTATTTATTTTCTTCATTTTATAGCTGAGAAAGCCAGGCATAGAAAAAGAACAACAAACAACATAACCTCCCCATGCTCAGCCTACAAGCCAGTGGTTGGGGGTATTAAAACCTGTTGGCTGATTAGACCACAGACCCACAGTCATAGATTGTCATCTAAAGGTCTATATTTCTTCTTAAAGAATCTATCATTTTTATCTCACCTCTATTTTAAAATTACATTCACTATCTTTTCTAAAATTATTATCATTATAGAGCAAATTCTAGGGAGGGGTATATTTTAAATGCATCCCTTTTTGCAGCTTCAGTTTTCAGATTTATTTTTGAACTGGTTCAGTTAAAAAAAGTTTTTTTGTGACAGTTAAGTAACCTCCACTTCCTTCTTCCCTTGCAAATAACAAAGCTGGTTATGCTGCTTGCAGAGGAAGTTTCTGAAATTTCTGAAAGTGACTTGGTTTGCTTTCTTTCAGTGTCCCTTTAGCCTTCACAATCCTTATCCCAACGAGTTCCAGGGACATGAAAACATGTAAAGAACATTAAAGAAAAAAATCCCAACATGGTAAGTATCCTCTTTTATTTCAACATTAGCAATATGCATATTGTAATTTCTTGAAGGAAAATACTATTCCGTCATAATACAAACTATATTGAAGATAGATCATGATTGTTTAGACAAGAACAGTTAGGAAAAGTTAAGAACATCTAAGTTCAAATTCTGTGCTTATCATAAGGTCCACCTTTAAATTCTCTTTATTTTATATGTCAGCTCATATGATCCTGAAACTAAATTCTGAAATTCAAAATACTGTTGATCATGTTTATTTCATCAGGAAGACAGTAAAATTCTTGATAATGTTGTATGAATGAACTAGAATGTTCAGCTTGGGTAAGAGAAGACTTATGTAGGTACAGGGTGATGGCTGTTTTCCAGTGTCTGAAGAACTATCTGTCTCAGGTAAGAGGGATTAGATTGTTCTTGAGCCTAGAAGACAAAACTGAAAACAGGGAGAAGAGGAGATTATGAAGAGGTAGATTTAGGACCAATGTAAGGAAATATTTCCTAAAACGTTAGCCAAAAGAAGGATGGCAGAAGAGATTCTTGAGCAGTTAAGAGTTGGACTAGCTGACTTCTGAAGTTCTTTCTGACTGAGATTTTGTGATTCTTTGAAAATTACAGTAAAGAAATTCAGCTTGATTCTGCCATTTTTGTTTGGCAAGGTATAACAACACCCTTTCCAGAGCCATGCTGGGGAAATTTTGTTACCCAGATCATAGAAGAGAAATTCTTCCTTACTCTTACTGAGATCCAAATAATATTCCAAGGAACTTTAACTGAGCATGCAGCCAGAGACTAGGGATAAAGGTCAATGTTTATAAACTATTCATTTGATGCATGTATGTTAAAGCTTGATATTAATTCATTGTTTGTGGTACCTTTAAACAAAATATAATTTCCCCATTTATCCCTTTTAATCAAGTTTATCTTTGCTTTTGCTTTGTCTGAGGTAACAAGTGCTAGCTCTGCTTTTTAAAGTTCATCTGGGGTATAACAGATTTTTCTCCAATCATTAATTTTAACTCTGTGACTTTTTAATTTTCAAGTATTTCTTGTAAATAACATGTTGCCTGATGTTGCTTTCTAATCCATTTTGCTTCCCTTGGGTGTTTTCATCACATTCACATTCAGCTATGATCATGAATTATTTATTTCTCTATCCTATTCTCTTATACTTTTTTCTCTTTGTTCCCCATCCCCCTCTGTATCATAGATACTTGTCCTTTCTTTCTTTCCTTGAAGTCCTTCATCATAACTCACCTTCTAAGTTTAGGGTCTGTTTTGTTTATGACTGATCCCTACTTAAGTATTCCTGTTATTCTTTCCTTTCCTTTTTCCTTGCTCCTTTTAGTTAGTTTCTATGATTAACTGAATGCATGTGTGTGTCTGATCTACCCTCCTATGACCAGTTTAGATGC
Organism: Pseudochirops corinnae; assembly: GCA_028646515.1. NCBI lineage: Eukaryota > Metazoa > Chordata > Mammalia > Diprotodontia > Pseudocheiridae > Pseudochirops > Pseudochirops corinnae. The sequence continues at coordinate 45,057,484 of CM053591.1, read as the reverse complement.
ATGTGAGGTTCAAGCAACACCTACTTCCCATCTTGTTCTCTTTATATAGACTTAAACTCGCACACCCTGATAATCCACTACTTTTCTTCTACTTTTGTTAATAATAATAATCCCCTACTTTTCCTCCCCTTTCCATCATCATCATAATAGTGTTTTTAAAATATCCCATTTAATTCTCACAATAACCCAGGAGAGAGGAGCTATTAATATATTCATTTTACAATTGGAGAAACTGAGGCAAATAGGCTTTAAGTGACTTGCCCAAGGTCACACAGCTACTATGTATTTGAGGCTAAATTTGAATTCAAGTCTTTCTCCCCTCCCTCTCCCTTCTTTCTTTCTTTTCTTACCCCTTATCATAACTCCCCCTTTGAGCAATGAACTAATAGTAAAAGAAAATGTTCTCACTATTTGGCACTCTATCCATTGCACCTTGGGAGGCATTAAGAGGAGTCCACAGAGAAGCAATGGAAGAGAAAAAAATTCTCATGAAATGTTTCCTTTCTCTGGAGTATCAGAGTACATAGCAAGTGGGGATTTCATTCTAGATGAATGGTCTTTAAAGACTACTTTAGGAAGCTGTGGGGAGAGGACCTGGGATCAGGAAGACCTGATCTAGTCACAGGTCAAATCTAGTCTCAGATGCGTACTAGCTGGGTGACCTTGGGCAAGTCACTTAAACTCTATCTGCCTCAGCTTCTCCGTTGTGAGGTCTATTTAATTTTAAAAGAAACACATTTAAATTGTAAGGATTTTTCTTTTCTTTTCTTTTCTTTTAGACTCAAAGGCCAGAATACAAATACAAAATAGAGAAAGGAAACAAAAATATATCATAAACTTAAATATTGGAACTTAAATACAAATTAAGAAAGAAAAAGAAAGTATGCCATGTGCATGGTAGAACATAAGAGAGGATTCAAAATATGTAACAATAAATTTTCATTTCAGGAAAGCCTAAATAATACTCATTGTGTTGAGAATTGTCCATTTTTTCTTTGCTTCCTTGTAAGTTTTCTTTCGTTCTCTGCTGTGCACTTTTACTTCTCTTCCCCCCCACCCCCTGAAAGGCCAGAATTAAGTTGGGATATTTTTCTCTATAGTGATAGATATATACAATACACATATACATATCTACATACATATATAGACATATACTTTCCCAAACAAATTCTGCTCCTGATCTTTGTTTTTTATGTATGATTATATCTCTTGTTTCCTCTCCCTCCTGCGTTCTCTGCCCTCCTATGACCCCCATCCAAGGATCCTTCCCCATCTTCCCATTCTCATAAATCTAAACACCCTTCTATACCCATTTTTTACCTATTCCTTCCCCTCTAAAGATCTGTCCCTTGTCTTCTTCCCCATCCCTATGCCTCTACCATTTTATTTCTTCTGAATTTATAAGACCTTTATACTCTTCTAAATATATGCATTGTTCCCTCTTAAACCCATTCCCGATGAAAGTAGGTTACCAGAACTGCCAGGCCTCCTCCCCCATCTAATTCCTCTGTATCAATTCTTCTTCTTGCACCTCATTTGTATAAAATAGTTACCCTTTTCAGCTGTTCCTTAATGGTTTTACTTTTTAAATTCATATCATACTCAAGTTTACCCCAATCTTTCTTATGAGCTACCCAATTATTTTTTTTTAATTTATTTTTTATTTACTCATTTACTTTTAATTTACAAGATTCAGTTCCACAATCACTTGGGTTTCAGATTTTCTCCCCTCCCTTCCCCCCCCCATGGTGGCGTGCAATCATGTATAGGATCTGTAAATAATTTCACATTGTACAATAGTTTGGTCATATAGAAGGGCTGTAACCAGTGAGTGATCACTGGGAAAAGAAAAAAAAAACAAAAAAAAACAAAAAAAAACAAAACCAGACATGAAAG
>CM053591.1:45031882-45055088 GCA_028646515.1 Pseudochirops corinnae | reverse complement strand
ATAAAACTTTTCTCAGTAGGAGGATAGTTGAAAGGAATATAAATATATATATGTATATATATCTATATATATATATGTATACATACACATATGTCTATATAGGAGGGTATACGTGCATATGAATACATATGTGAGTGTGTGTATATATGTGTACAGGTATACATAGACAGAGGGCACAGGATCAATTAAATAGGAAGGGATAATATTTAAAAGGTGAAATTGAGAGGTGAGAGAGGAATATAATGAGAGGAGATGGGGAGAGACAGAATGGGGTAAATTATCTCATATAGAGGAGGCAAGGGATAACTGTTACAGTGGAGGGGAAGAACAGGAAAGCAAAAGGGAATGGTCAACCTTACCCATTGAATTTGGCGTGGGGAGGGAATGATATACACTCTGAATTTGGTATCTTTTCCTACAGGAGAGTAGAGAGGAAGGGGATGAGAGGAGAAATGATGGAGGGGAGGGCTGGTTGCAGGGGAGGGTAGTTAGAAGCACACACTTTTGTAAAGGGACAGGGATAAAGTAGAGAATAGAACAAGTGGGGGGGATAGGATGGAGGGAAATATAGTCAGTCTTTCACAATATATCCTGTATGGAAATGTTTTACATAACTACACATGTACAACCTATATTGAATTGCTTGTCTTCCCAGTAAAGGTGGGAGATGAGGGAGGAAGAGAAAGAATCTGAAATTTAAAGTTTTAAAATCAAATGTTTTTTTTAAATATTGTTATTATTATTCACATGCAACTGGGAAATAAGATATACAGACACTGGGGTATGGAGATCCATCTTACCCTGCAAGAAAGTCAGAGGGGAGATGGGGGAGCATATAAGAAAGAGCAGATTGGGGGAGAGGGTATTCAGTGGGATCGCTGTTTTGGGGTGCTGGGTAGGGGAAAGATGGGGAGAAAATTTGTAACTAAAAATCTTGTGGAAATGAAAGATGTAAACTAAAAATAAACACAAAAGTTAATTTTAAAAAACCAAATGGCTTGTAGAAATTAGAAAGGTATAAAAAATTTTTAGGACCAGTTGATGATATATTTTTAAATTTCTTTCCCTTACCACAAACCATTGTACACAACTTTCTGTTGAAATGTACTTTGGTTTCTGTGTTATGCAATCTTTGGTTTCTCTTCCCCTTGAACCATTTTGACAAATGTTGAACTTTGCCTTCAAATGTTTCAGGATCATAAATTATACTTCCCTCTGTAATAACTGAAATTTTATATATTTTATATACTTTAATAGCAGAAATTTATGGGGGATTTTATTCCATTTTTAAAGAAGCTAGCTTAATCTTCATTGAATCAGATGGGATTTATAGGCTTCCAAAATTGATCAACTTTTGATTGTGTGAGAAATGACTATTTCTCTCTTGAATTTAGTAACTAATTATTGTATTAGGACCAAGGTTTTTCCCCTTTTCTACTTCCTCATTCAGAAACTAACCAGTATGGGAAATTTCTCTTAGATTTACCTAGGCTAAGACTTAATCAGACAATAAAAGGAATTCTAATTTTAGGCTGTTTTAGGAATGGGTGCTCATTGTATTTGCTCATACAACTCTGAGAAAATGTGGATTCTCCCTTTTGTCAGACAAGTGATATGGTAATTGATCTCTTTGATTAAGATTTGGGTGACACGAGTTACCCAAAGATCCTCATTTTAATATAGCCCACCTCCTATTGTGTTAACCAGTCAGAGTTGATTACTACCTCTCAGCAACACCTTCATGACCATGAGGGGTCTTTGGTCTAAGAGCCAAATGACCATCCTATTATTAAAATGCTGGTATTGTTAATAAAATTATAAAATTACCCAGAAACTATGTTTCTTGGAATTTTTTAATCGTCAGAAAGGTTATAGAACTTATCAAATAGTTGACAGATGGCAAATTTATTATTTTTCTACTTATGGTAGAGACTAATTTGAGGGGTTGTGTGGCACATAGTATATTCAAGCAATTTTTGGAAATCATTCACTCGGTGTATATATATCAAGGTTTGCTTTACTTGAAACTTTGCATTTCCATAACAGATCTGCACAAGAAAACTTGTTTAAAAATTGTTTTAAAAAGTTTAGTAATCAAAGACAATATTGACAGATATACATCATCTTCCAAATAGCAAAGTCACCACCATGTTTAAATTCCACCTCCATAAGAAATAGCATGGGTTACTTTTCAATACAGATGTAAAATATGAATGCACCACTTGCATGAAGACACTGGACTTTTAGGGCAATAGATAATATAGAAAAATGAGAAAAGAATTAACTGAGAGTAGTCAAGTGGCCAATTAGAGCTGGAATCACATATATCTTAATGAGATCTTTCTTATTATTGCTCTACCCTTGACACCCCTTCCTTTGATGTGTTATTTCCTTTCAGAATCTCCACTTCGAAGAATGGCCCTCAGATGAGGCAGATTCATCCTTTCATTATTCTGTGCTTTGCAGATACTAGAGTGGTTTACCATTTCATTTTTTTTTTTTTTTGCCAGTTCATTTTATAGATGAGGAAACCAAGGCAAACAGGGTTAAGGGACTTGCCCAGGGTCTAGTAAGTGTCTGGATTTGAACTCATGAAGATTAATTTTCCTGATTCTAAGCCCAGTCCTTTACCTACTGCATCACCTAACTGCCCCTGCTTTGTACATAGTGTCAACAGATAATCACAATATCATAAAATTTATCTGAAAACCAGATTTATTACAAGAAAATGAACACGCATGCAGAATCCAAAGAGTTCCTGTCCTTATAGAAATTTGAGTTATTTATGACAACACAACAAAAGGAGGAGAAGGAAACAGGAAGGATTGTGGCATGGAAGAGAAAAGGTTCAGTAAAGATGGTAAAAGGATGAAAACTTTCCCGAAGGGGAGGAGCAAGAGGATGGCAAAACCCACATTCTTTTCTCTAGAGAACTGCTAGACTAGGAAGACAGGAGGGTCTGCTTATCTGCAAAGGACCCCAGCTGCACAGTTTTCCAGTCTGCCACAGACCGGCTGGTGCCCATCTTGGCTCCCTAAAACACACAGGGAATCCAGCTTGGGATGCAAACAATAAATTACGGCAGTTGGTGGGAGGGAGGGGCGGGGTGATGCTTCATCCTTGACGCATTCAGGGTCTCCTGCATGTTCTGGGTTTAGTGTTCTGCAAAATATGGCAACTCAAAAAGATAAGTTCAGTGTACCCTTTAACAGCCCTTAACAACAGCAGGCATTTAAATAAATGTTGGTTGGATTCAATTAGATTGCCATTGCAATTTAATTTTGTTTATTTGTATAATTTATTAGGAAAAAATAGATTTTAAAATTATACATAGACTAGAACCCAGGTCCTTACTATACCATTCTTTTATCTTTAGAGCCTGATAAAGACTGAGAGTTTTTCCATTGTTACTTAGCTTCTGTATCTAAAGAAATGGACCTATCTAGGAGCATACAATGAGGAACTTTGTTGTTGAAGAATTAAACCCAGAGTTTAAAATTTTCCTTATTTTCTAATAAACAAAGTTCCTAGATTTCTGTTGTTTTGAACTGAATTTTCAAAAATCCATGTGCTTGGGCATCTTAGTGTTCTGCCTGTAACAATGTCCTTGACCTCCTACTTAGAGTTGACAGAGCAAAAAAATCCATCTCCATTTGCCAGAATCCTGCTGTAACATGGCTTGCTACTACGCAGATTTGAATATAACAACAACAACAACATAATAGATGGTATTTATATGCCTTTTTAAGGTTTGAAAAGTGATTTATATTCATTCTCTCATTTGAGCCTCACAACAATCACATTCAATATATTTTTCTGTGGATAAAAAGGAACTAATAATATGTTGTTGTATAGAGAACTAACTTTGGAGTTTAAAATTTTCTTTATTTTCTAATTAACAAAATTTCTAAATTTCTATTGTTTTGAACTTAATTTTTAAAAATCCATGTGCTTCCTGCAAAATAATAATTGTATACAATTAAAGCCAGCTTTATTCCCCTAACAGAATTCTTATATTAAAAAAATGAAGAAAAAATCAGACAGTATTGGATATTTTGAAATAATTTATTTAAAATCATCCTTCGGACTTATTATTTTATGGTTCACAATGGTTAAATGCACAATACTGAGGAAAATATGAAACCAAATAACTTCAAAGGTATATTCATCAGATCACAGAATTTAAAGCTGTCGGTTTTTACCCATTCGCTGCTAAAGGGATGGGTGATCATATGGAAGAGATTTTGTAACAAGATGAAGGAAAGAAAAGGCCTATCTGAACTTAAGATATGGATTCCATTTTGTTTCACACTTAATTTTAGTTTCGAGGTCAAAATATGCAATGTACTAACAGATGTGTTATTTTTTAAAAAGTTTGTCCATCTGCACACCTGTTGAGAAAAGTTCTGATAAACACTTACTATAACACAATGATCTCATAAGAGATGTGCTGTGTTCAACTCTAAAAAATGCATGCTTTGGAACTAGCCCATGCAATGCACATTTGCCATTCTACCTGAATATTAAGACTGTGTTGTATTCTCAAGAGGGCCTAGTACAAGGGGAGCAATATGTCAGCAAAGCTCATATCCTAGGAAAATAGGAAGAAATATATACAATCTTTCAAATGTCACAATGCCCTCCATGCTTATATTCACTCTTGAAGTCAGTGGTTTGAGAAATAAATGGAATGACTCTCCTCTTTATACAAGTTTCTTAAAGAAATATCATAGAATTTCAGGATTCCACTTAGCTACAAGGCCTTCTGCCCAAAACTAATACATTAATGAAAACACCACAGGTTTTGCTCATTAGCCCAATAGATAAGTATTTTAAAAATTAATTCTATTTGCATTTTTAAATCAACATTTGAAAATGATTTAACTTAATACTACTAGCAACAAAAATAAAGTGTATAAGAGAGGGTGATTTTTTTTTAAAAATTTCACTCCTTCCCATCGTCTATGCATTTTAATATGGTCTGGGCAGCTAGGTGATATAGTGGATAGACCACTGGCCCTGGAGTTCACATCCAGCCTCAGACACTAAGTAGTTGTATGATCCTGGGAAAGATTGCCTCAGTTTTCTCATCTGTAAAATGAGTTGGAGAAGGACCATAGCAAACCACTCCAATATCTTTGCAAAGAAAACTCCAAATGAAGTCATGAAGACCAAGACAATTAAGTTCATCTACTACATGTTCAGTTCCATTTCATACTGTCTTACTTTGTCTTCTGCCCCAATTGTCTTATGCATCTGGTTTGCTTGCCTGTCAAATTGGTCCATCCCTATGTATATCTTGGACAAGGGCTATTGCTGGCTGATGAATTGGGAATTTGGTGAATGCAAAAATGGGAAGGAGGAGGAGATCAGTCTGTATCACATTTGGGAGACTAAACAGTGATGACAGTGATGGCAAACTGCCTGCTACTGCAAAAACCATCTCTTTATTTCAATGTTGATTGTGAATTGTGCAACATAAAACTTCCAGAAGAATTAAAATTACACATACACAGGACAGTGGAGAGAGCACCACTGCAGGAGATAGGTGCTGTGACACAATTGTGACTTGCAGGCAAAAAGCATTACCATGGAAATTAATGAGGATGTATATGACCGAAAAGGAGGTGGGCCAGTCCCACAGTGTCCTGAAAGTCTTAGTGTAATTCTGGGTTACCTTGTATAATGAGAATGAGTGATAACAGATGGACAACTTGAGTGATATTTTAGTACTCCTGACATACAAAAAGATAAGGTCAGAAGTTTCTAGGACTTTGAGCAGATCATCTGTGGAAGATTTATGAGAAAACTGAGGAAAAAACACACAGGATAAGAAGGTGTGAAGAAGTTCAGAACCAGTACAAGTTGTACCCAGACAGATGAAGTCACAGATTAACCAAAACATTACCCTCCTTGTGTTTTTCAAAATTCAAGTCTTCTATGGCACGTGTGTATGTATGTGTGTGTTAGCAAAATTTTAAATGGGCATCCATCACCATAAAAATGACTATTGTATATGAGGTACAGAAATAAGTTAATCCAGTCTAATTCCATATTACCTCAAAATACCCCATTATCCAACCAGATTTTGACTATGGATATATACTTCTGTTTCCTTCATTTAACTATCATAGGATATTGCTTCAAATAAGTGGATAGACCTAAGCCTGTTTCCAAAGCAGAAGATTTGCTCATATTGACAATATATTTTTAATCGGTGCCAAGATACAGCATTTCTATCTTTATAAATTTGCTTCCAAATGTAGATATCACTGCCATTTCTAGAGGGAGGCAGCTAGGTGACTCAGTGGATAGAGCTCTGGGCCTGAATCAGGAAGACCTGAGTTCAGATGCAGCCTTAGATACTCACTAGCTGTGTGACTCTGGGTAAGCCACTTAACCTCTGTCTCAATCCAATGGAAAAGGGAATGGCAAACCACCCTGGTATCTTTGCCAAGAAAATCCCATGGACAGCCCTGTTATGCTGGGGTCCACAAGGTCACGAAACACCAGACACATCTGAACAATTGAACAACAACCATTTATAATAAAATGACCTTTTTTTTGTCTACAGTTTCTCTAGTCATTTCTGTGGGAGGGTTTTATGTAGTCTTTTCTTTGATGGTATTTCATACCATCAGGATTACTCTTTAATGTTGGAAGAATAAGATAGTGGACCAATAACTCTCATTTGGTTATTATATATGTTATCTATCTGTCTACCATCTATCTGTCTATCTATTTATCTATCTATCTATCATCTATCTATCTATCTATCTATCTATCTATCTATCATCTATCTATCATCTATCGATCTCTATCTATTTTTCTATCTATACACACATACACATATATGTATGTATGTATATTCACATTTTATTGAATGCTACCATCTACAGGTATTTACTGAACTTGGACCTCATTTCAGGTATGCAACCCCGTTGATGTTCAATTTCTCAACTGTCAAAAGAGTTTTTGTTGGCTTAGCAAGAATTCTAATGATTCAACCAAAGGTCCACTTTGTAAAATTCAAACAGTATTTTTTTCTTTTCCTATTAGTTCATAAAGATTATGCAATTTACAACTATTTGACAGTGGCAATAAAGTAAATTAAGCTTCCCAAAACTTAAGTCTTATTGATCTGTATGTGTTTGAAAGTGTATTTCTCCCCAGGATGTTACAAACAAGGCATATAAATGTTAATTTGCTTTGGAAGTTAATTTGTTTTTCCATCTGCCTCATGTACTTGGTGTTTCTCTGAGGAATGGGTTTGATGCTACTCAAGTATTCCTTTCCTAGTTTTGTTGCCATGATATTCTTCTAAAGAGGTCAGAACTTTTGTTTTAAAGGTTCTGGTTTCTGACATGAAATTTATACTCTTCAGATTATTTGAATCTGTCTGACCATATTAAAGTATCTTGTCAATTTATTTTGTCATATTGGGTCAATGTATCATCTAGATCCAATTTTTTCCCTCTGTATTGACTTGATAATGGCTAGAATTTAAGTTGGTATTTTAAGGTTTATAAAGTACTTTACATATATTATTTTGTTACATACATTTATTTTTTTCATATTCACAATTACCCCATGAGAAAAGTACAACATAGGAAAATTAGAGAAGAATCACACAGAATAGTAAGCTCCTCATTGCAATCCCCATTTTACAAATAAAGAAACAAAGGTTTCAAATGATTAAATCATGTGCCCATGTTTACAAAACTTGTTGGTACAATAGGCAAAATTTTAGCCCAGAATTCTTGGGAATTTAGGTCCAAAGATTCATTCTGCTCTATAATACTGCCTTCTCATAGTTCTCAGATGACATTTTTCAATTTTCTTCCTTAATCATGAATCTCCATCAGATCATGAGTGTTTGATTAATCAGCCTATAAACTTCTGGAAGACAGAGACTATTTTTCATTTTGCATTTGTCATCCCAGTGTCTAGCTTAGTACCTTGTACATAGTAGCTTCAAATAAACGTTGGTTAGATTGAATTGGAACACCAATGCAAGCTAATTTTATTTGCATAATTTCTTTAAAAAATTTTCAAATTATACATAATTAGCTTGGGACTAGAACCCAGGTCTTTACTGTAACATTCTTTTCATCTTCAGAGGCTGATTAATACTGAGAGTTTTTCCATTTTTACTTAGTTGTATCCAAAGCACCAGACCTATCTAGGAGTGTACGATGAAGAACTTTGTTGTTATAGAAAGAAATAAACCTAGAGTTTACCTTTTATTTTCTCATTAACACGTTTACTAGATTTCTGTTGCTGTGAACTGAATTTTTAAAAATTCATGTGCTTGGCTATCTTGGTATTCTACCCATAACAATGTCCTCGGTCTCCCACTCAGGCTTGGCAGACTAAAAGAGTCCATTTCCATTTTCCAGAATCTTTGGTACTCACAGATGCCCCACATTAGTTATCTAAACAGTATTGATAATAGGCCTTTGGAGAGAGCAATTTTTACTATGTGTACAGCATGTGACAGCCCAGATAAAAATAACTGACAGGCAGATTAATCAAAGATGAAGTACATTACTTTGAGAAATGGCTGAACGGTGTCAGAAAATTTTCCATTTCAGCTCAGACTGCCTCCATTAAGCATAGGACTTTTGCTCATTATATTCCCATGAAACTCTGTATCAGGTCAAGAGGGAAAAGAAAACAGAAAAATAGCAGCCACTCAGGCCCTTGGGAACAGAGGCCATGTCTGCATGGAACTGACTGGGTGTCTATAGAATGCAGAATCAACTGGTCAAGAAACCATTTAACCGAGTGGGCTACTTCAGGGCTAAATGGTTCTTTGCTTGACTTCTTTTTTAAAAATGAATTTCTGGAGTTTCACGATTTTTGTATCATGTAGACACAGTCAAGGTAGCGTAGTAGTTAGAGTACTGAACTTAGACTCCGAAAGACCTGAGTTCAAATCCAGCTTCAGATACTTTCAGTGCATAGCGCAGTGCCTGATGTGTAGTAGACGTTTAATAAATGTTTACTGATTAATTGATTGTCTTTATGACCCTGGGCAAGTCCCTTAACCTTTATTTGCCACAATGAGAACATCTATACGATGGAGATAATAATAATAACATCTACCTCACAGAGTTGTTGTAATGATAAAATGAGCTATGATTTATAAAACTTTTTGCAATATTAATGCTAGCTATAATTTAAACTCTGTGGACATAAGTACTTAATGGGTAGAGAGCAAGAGTCTTCTGGATTTGGTAAGTCAGCAATGTAATTTGAGTCACAGTGGAATTATTGCAGTAGTGGAAGGAATAGAACTCTGAATTTCTGAGTCTTCCTTCCTCATAATATTTTGCATAGGGTCACTGGGTCATAGAGACATAGAAGTAGAGCTAGAAAGAGACTGAGAAACCATCCAGTGACTTTTATTATGATTTTTATTAAGGGAATGTATTCTGTGAAGTTTGACTTCAGTCAAATGGCCACATTTGAGGACCTAGAGGGCCACATGTGACCTTGAGGCCACAGGTTTTCCACCCCTGATCTAGTCCAACCCCTTCAATTTGCAGATGAGGAAATTGAGGACCAGGAAGATTAAAAGATTTGCCCAAAGTCACATAGATAAGCATTTAAGGTGAGATTTTAAACTTGGGATCTTTGACCAAAACTAGTGTTCTCTTCCTTATTGGCCTTGAGAAATTGAAACTATTTGGAAATGAAGTATAACTGAAGAGCCAAAAGTTCAGGACAAAAATTGTGAAAAAGATTAAGAAGTAAAAAAAAAAAAAAACATAAAAGAAATTGGAGGTGGAAGATATGAAAGTGACAGGCAATACTATTTATCCACTTACAGCCCATCTGCCTTCCTGGTAGCTCCCAAGTAGCTGAGATAATATGTTCATATAATCCCCTGTGCATGTGTTCTTAGGAGATTCCTCAACATTGTCTGGGTACAACTTTCTTGATGAGAATTTGCTAATGGGACATTCCCTTCATGTCCCATGTGAAACTCTGAAAACTTTTCCCACAGAGAGGTTTGTGAAGAGGAGAGCTAGAGAGTCTCTTTAAACACCTTACTATAGACTGTGTCATTGTCTGTGGCTATGGCATTTTTCAGGCACTGCCAGAAATACGGATGAGCCTGTGGGTTGGTGGGCCACTCAAGGATAGAGCTCTTACATAATCTTTTTCTGAGTTGGAGGTACTTAGATCTCTGAAGGGCTTTTTCAAGAAATATCAGAATAATCACATCCAATTTTTCATCCATGAGTCTTTGATGTGACAAGTAAAATGCTGTCTTAAAATTCCCTGACTTGATATAGGCATTCGTCATCACAAATATGGTTTTTTTGCTTAGTTGTATACTCTGGGAAAGGTTTTCCAAAACTGGTTTTCCTGGCAACCAATCTCGTTCTTCAAGACACAAATTGAATTGCTTATCTCCTTGGCTTTCAATGTTTGCCACCAGCTCTTTGATAACCCATTCCCCCACCTTGGTATCACTAGTGTCATAAATAATAAAAGCATCATAGCAAAAATCTGGTGAAACCAGGCGTTGATATCCCTTTAATTTGGCTTTACAGAAATGATAGCTGTACCACACATCCCAGAAATACAGGTGGTTTGTGACTGGAACAACCATCAGGCAAAGAATGATGAATACTGAGGTAGAATACAGAATCAAATTAGTCAAATCTAACTCACATGTATATAAATTGAGTGAAATCAAGCTCTGGCCTTTGTGTGCTCCTGGTCCTACACAGGTCACTTCAGTGGCCAAATAAGGAATAGTGACCTCTGTTTGGTTAATCCACCACACCAACCATACAGCATCACAATTACACAAAAAACGATTGCCGTGTAAAAGCAGTATTTCAAGATGGTTAAGGACATTTTCTGGGAAGCTTGACTTCTGAATAACATGAAGATGATTTGAACTAAGGTCCAGATATCTCAACTGAAAAGCATCATGGAGAAAATTCTTTGTTAGGTTAGAGATATGGTTATGACTAAGTATTAGCTTCTTGAGACTTTTGGAACAATTGGATAGTACTTTAGGAACAGCGGTCAGATAGTTATAACTGAGATCCAGTGTTTCTAGATTCCGAAGACAGATAAGCTTCTCCCAGTCAAAACGCTTAAAATTATTTTTGGACAAGAAGAGAGTCTTCAGATTCGGAGGCATACCCTCAAAAACTCCAGGAGGCAAAAAACTGAGAAAATTTTCAGAAATATCCAGCTCCTCCAGCTCAATCAGATTGCTGAAGAGCCGCAAATATCGGTTATCACCATCTCTCCATAAAATATCTAAGTGGTTTCCTCGGAATTCCAGAATCCTTAAAGATTTACTTTCCATTTCTGTACTGGTGGAGGTGGCGATATCATTCCCATTCATCATCAATTTCTTCAACGCAGGTAGGTTCTTGGTGAAATTAAGCATGTGAGTAATCCCTTCTGACTGAAAGTAGTGACTATTATCACTAATATCTAGAACTTCTAATTCTGTCAGCTCCTGGAAAGCCGTTGGGTGAAGCAAATCAAGTTTGTTGTTAGAGAAATCCAGGTATTTCAAATTCACTAAAGGTTGAAATTCACTGCCATTGAGAGCCTGGCTAATGCTATTTCCTGATAAATTCAGGCAGCTCAGGAAAGAAAGATCCTTGAAGTCACTGGACTTGACAAAAAAGATATTATTTCTGCTTAAATCCAGGGTTTTTCCATATGACTCACAGTTGTTGTTGATCAGTGAAAGGGAAGGCTTCTCTTTGCTTTTAAACATGCAACTTCGGGCAAACTCGTCATATCTGAAATAATGCATGGAATCAAATACTTGGGAAGCATGGAACTCTGTAGAAGTCCTGGCCATTGAGCAAAACCCATTTTGACTTGACTCTCCAGAAGGAGATATTTTATTAACAGAAAGATCAATGTTTTTCAGAGTGTGAAATTCTTTGAACACACTTAGGTCAGCAATTTTGATAAAGTTAGTGCCAAGATCTAACACTTCAAGCTGTGGGAGATTCTGTAAGGACAAGAGGTTGATACTTTTCAATTCCTTAAAGACATACCCTCTGAGCCTCAAAATTGTTAGATTTTTCAGTGAAGCAAATGATTTCGATAAGTTCAAATGAGCAAAGTAGATCTGTGGTTCATAATTAAAAGACAAATCCAGGTTTATGAGACTGCCAAGAGAATACAAAAACTTGGCATCTCCAATTTCTTTGGCCAGGAAGTTTTGGGAAAGGTCAAGTTCTTCAAGTTTGTTAGTGTTTTTAAACCATCTCTTAGGTATGCTTTGGAGTGAATTACTATGGAGACGCAAAAATTTTAATTCAGTTAAGGAATCAAAAGCCTGTAGATGGATCTTTAAATGGCTATTATTTGGACAAGGGGTACAAGGAAATAGGGCGTTGAAACAACGAGGGCAATTTCCACTTAAGTCGAGAATTTGTAATTGATAGAGGTTTTGAAAATCATCCTTTTCAATGCTTTGGATAATATTATTATAAAGGTAGAGCTCCATTAAACTGGATGGCAAAGTAGTGGGAACAGTAGTTAAATTGTCAGCCTTTAGGGATAATACTGTTAAATTCCTCAGACTCTGGAAGGCATCTTTTTCAACAAAAAAAGGAACATTGCATGGATTACGGAAATAACAGTTTTGGCCTAGATAGAGCATTTCTAGCTTGCTTAACTCAGTCAGGTTCTCTTTGGTGATGGAAAAGATGTGGTTTGCTTCAAGACTCAGCAGTCGTAAGCTGGAAGGAAGGCCCAAAGGTATTTCAGAGAGTTGATTTCCGTCCAAGTACAATGACTTCAAATTAGTGAGATTTCTAAAGCTGCCAACATTGATATTTGGACTCTTAGTGCATACGTGGTCTTTTGGCCCTAGTCGGACAGGAACACAATTGCATCGGAAATCAATTTCCATCAGATCTTTCAAGCCATTAAAGGAGTTTGTGGAAATTTTTGGTATGTGATTGATGGTGAGGGTCAGGTTCGTTGTATTATAAGGAATTCCCTTTGGGATTTCTGTGAGATGTTTATTACTGCAATTGACCATCACATTGGCTTCCATAATGTTCTGAGTGACGTTACAAGGCAAGGTTTTAGGAAACCATCTAGCTCCAGGAAGTTTGTACCATAGGAACAGGTGAAAGAGAACAAGGAATGGTCTGTACAATTCTCCCGTGAGGAATATCTGAAAGAATAACAGAAGGAGAGAGCTAGCAAAGAATGGATTCTGTGCAGATCCTAGATAGATGTGAAATTAATTTCCATTTATTACATCCATTTTAACAATAAAGATTTTAACCAAACAATTCCCATCCTCAAACCCTCTAAGCCTTCATGGTGATAGCACATTCAAATTTTAAAATTCTTGATCATTCATTCTTCCTTGATACTTCTCTCTCGGTTTTTGGGACACCACTCTCTCCTGGTTCTCTTCCTACCTATCTGACCGCCCTTTCTCCATCTCTTTTGCTGAATTCCCTTCCAGATCATGTCCACAGCTATCCTTTGGGGTCCTGTTCTGGGCCCTCTTCTCTTCTCCCTCTATACTAGTTCACTTGGAGATCTAATCTTTAATGGATTTAATTATCATCTCTGTGCTGTCAACTCTCAGATCTACCTACTTAGTCTAGACACTCTACTGACCTCCAGCCTCACATCTCCAATTGTCTTTTAGATCTCTTGAAACAGATGTCCGGTAAACATCTTAAACTAGATATGTACAAAATGGAACTCATTATCTATCCCCCTAAACTATCCTCACCTTCTACCTTCCATATTACTGTATATGGCAACATCATCTGCCTAGTCCCTTAAACTCTCAACCTAGGAGTCATCCTGAGTTCCTCACCAAGTCTCACCCCATCCATATCTAATCTTTTGCCAAAACCTGTTGATTTCACCTTTACGACTTCTCTTATATATGCTCCTTTCTCTCTTCTAACTCTATCAAAACTCCAGTGCAGTCCTTCATCACCTCACACCTGGACTATTGCAATAACTGGTAGGTCTATCTGCCCTAAATTCTGCCCCTGCCCCATCCTAATCCATCTTCCATTTAGCCACTAAAGGGATTTTCCTAAAACACAGATCTGACTATGTCACCTCCGTATTTAATAAACTCCAATGGCCCCCTTTTCATTTCCAGGATCACATATAAAATCTTCTGTTTGGTGTTCAAAACCCTTCATAACCTAGCTCCTCCTACTTTTCTAATCTTCTCACATTTTTCTCCCTGCTGCATACTTTTTAATTCGGTGACACTGGCTTTTTAGCTGTTCCATGAACAAGATACTCCATCTCTCAGTTCCAGGCATTTTCTCTGACTGTCCCCCATCCTTGAAACAATCTCACTCTGTTTTCCCTCCTCACCTTGGTTTCCTAGCTTCCCTGGTTTCCTAAGTCTGAAAGAATGTCCCACTTTATGCAAGAAACTTTTCCCAACTCCTCTTAATTCCTGTGCCTTTGCTCTGTTAATTATTCCTATTTTTCTATATATATAGCTTCCTTTGTATATATGTATTTTTGCATGTTGCCACCCCTATTAGATTGTGAATTCCTTGAGGGCAGGTACTATCTTTTGTCTCTTTTTGTATCTTAAAAGCTTAGCACAGTACCTGGTATATAGTAGGTGCTTAATAAATGTATATTGTTGCTTGAGTCAGACCTTACAAGTGGATAGTCTCAGATAATTCCATGGTGTGATTTTAGGTATGTCACTTGTCTATTATTTATATAGCTAGGTCCCTATCAGTGCAGTTAATGAACAGGGTGAAGTGATAGCAAGATTTGAATTTTTGTTTCATATTTCCATTGGGCTGGAACCAATTACCATATCCTATATCTATATGTAAGTATGTATGTATATCTTCAAGAAGTGTTTCATTATTCTCATTCATTGGAACCTAGCTATACCTGTAATTCTACCATTAATTCCTTTGTTTTGTTTTTTTTTGGGGGGGGAGGAGGGAGGGACACATTTAGTGTAGGAATATCCTGGTGTAGAAACATCCTTTACCAATTCTATGATCCTAAGACATATAGAGTTCTTCTAGTGTGGAAATGCCTTTTGTCAGTATAAATGGACAATTCCTCTGTAATTTAGTCTTGGTTACCTGGAGCACTGAGAGATTAAATGATTGCCTATGATCATATATTTAGTATGTCTTAGAGGCATTTGTTTCAACTCTGGTCTTCTTTACTCAAACGTGGCCTTCCATCTACTATGCTCTACTGCTTCTCACCATAGAATCTTAAATCTAGAGAAAAATGAAACAATCTTTAACCTGTGTCCTTATGCTAGTGGATGTAAAGGGGAGTAAAATGAGCAGCTAGGTGGTACAATGGTTAGAGCACCTGGCCTGGAGTTGGGTTAACCTGAATTCAAATCCAGCCTCGGATGTTACTAGCTGTGTAACCTTGGGCAAGTCACTTAATTCTGTCTGCCTCAATTATTTCATCTGTAAATGAGGATATTAATAGCACTTACCTCCCAGGGTTGTGAGGACCAAATGAGATAATAATTGTAAAGTGCATTAGCATAGTGCCTGGCACATAATAAACACTATATACATATATTAGTTATTATTATTATGGGGAATAATATGATCATTGATCCAAGGCAGAAGGGGACCTCAGAGGCCATCTTAGCAAAACCCTCCATTTTACAGATCAGGAAATCAAAACCTAGCAAGGTAAAAGCCTTTCAATTCAATTCATACAAGTAGGAAATTTCGGAGGGAGGACTTCAACCAAGGTCCTGTCACTTCAGAGTGAGTCCCCTTTTCACTGTAACACAGTTGCCTCTAATGAGCAAAGATGAGATCAAAATCCAGACTTCTTTTTAAATTTTTTTTATTTTTTTACCTTATAAAATCAAACTAGCATTTCCATGATATAGTATAATAAAAAAGATGATTTCATATGAAACTGCAAATCTATGATGTACAACTTGCTGTTCCAGACTTCTGATATATAAACCGAATGGTCTTTCTACTATTTATTCTATATGAGTGCCAGGTCTCATGCCTTAATATCTTTGAGTGAAGTAAGATTAATATGTTACCTTTGGAAGGGGGAACACATCTTAAGCAGTTTTCAATGGTTAACAATTGGCTTGGATTACTTTAGCAGATCTTTTCCAAGAAGTAAGTGTATATAGCTGAAAATGAGAGAGGCAATAGTAGAACATTACTGATAAGGAATGAGATAGGAGAGAGAGCCAAGAAAGCACCTAAGGAGGAAGAAACATCTAAGAAGATATAGACATTTCAAGAGCACTGTGTACCCTTTGGGGAAGGAACAGAGATCACGCAAGAAGAAGCTAAAATGGGAAGCTTGATGAAAATAAAACTGCCTACTTCATGACTTTTTCCAGAGCTCTCCCAGACTTGAGATTGGTTCAAATTTCTATTTTGTCATTTTGTTTCATGATTTTCATGGATATTTTACTTCCAAATAGTATCTGGAAAGGGAAAAGTTGTGACTACCAAAGATTTTTGGTTTGATTGTTTTAAACGACTGAAATTAGCAAGTTAGACAAAGCTAGGGATTCTATGAGGCAGAGTTGAGAGGGAGTGTGTTCCAAAAGTAGGGAAAAGTCAGAAGTAGGAGATGGAATGTAGAGTATGGAATTGGGAATAATATGAAATGTGACTAGCAAGGTTGCTGTTATTTGGTCAACCGACTCCTTATGATTCCATGGACTATACTCATAGGGTTTTCTGGGCAGAGATACTGGAGTGGTCCACCATTTCCTTCTCCAGTGCATCTCCATCTTACAGATGAGGAACTGAGACAGATAGGGGTTAAATGACTTGCCCAAGGTCACACAACAAGTAAGTGTCAACCCTGGTTTAAACTCAGATCTTCATGACTCCAGGTCCAGTGCTCTACCCACTGTAGTACCTAGCTGCCCCTGACAGGCAAGGTAGGGAGAGCCATATTATGGAAGGCTTTGAATGTCATGTTGAGGTATGTGCATTTTGTTCTAGAAATAAGAAGAAACAAACCACTGAAGTTTTTTGCTTGTTTGAGTATCCAAAGAAAACTCACCATTACCTTCCAAATCTACCTACCTAGACAGGATTAGGATTTAGATCAACCAGTCACTCCAAACATCCTTCTTGTTCCCTGATGAGTTTAGTAATTATGATAGTTTTTCATACCTCAATTATATGTCTATTCTGTTACCCTTATTTTGCCACAGAGAAAAAGTATCTTGCAAAGATGAATTTAGAAATGTACTTTAGGGTTGAAATTTTTTTGTAGTGACTGAGTATTCTTTGACAACTGACTGAATGTTATAACATAAAGTTCAAAGTCAGGAAATAGGCTGGAAAAATGAGCAAACGAGAATAACAAAAAGGAACTTGACCATAATCTATTCTGGTGGCAGGGAAGATATACACTCAGAAGAAGATAACAATGTCATATCTATCTTTGAACCCCCACTGTCTTGCACAGTGCCTTATACGTGGTTCATGTTTAATACATTTTTATTGGCTTTAATGGAATTTCTTTGTTGAGCTATAATGAATTTTTGTTGATTTTAATTGAATTCACTGATCCTGGCCTGTGCCCAAATGTCTTAGCCCAAAACAAGATGACCTTAGGCATGTGATAAGCCAAATAGTAGCTGGATGGATGGTATTGTATCAGAGGCCATGCTTGAAAAAATTAGTGTTCCAAGGCTAATATTAGAAGGAAAGCTCTCTAAAAAGGATGAAAGAGTCACACAAGGAACTCAATTCAATTGACTACCAACAATAAGATGAGTAAAACAAAATAAAAAAAAGATTCTTTAGATTTAATGATCCTTTCTCAAATCTTGTTACTTTTAAAAAGGAATATATCTGAGGATTTAGCATTTGTCTCAAAGGAGAAGTTTTTGTAACAGGCTTAAGAATATAAACTTTTTCCTTTGTGCCACTGAGGATTTCTATTTCTGGATATTCTGTCCTTTTCCTTTTCCATTTCAACCATCTGGTTGTTCACCTACTTCAGATTAGACCCAAACTCTTAGTTTTAATTTACTTTAGGGGGATAAATCAACTTTGGGACATTTCCTTTTTTTTTTCTTTTCCTTTTTTCTTCTTTTTCCATTAGTACAAATGATGCGTGTTTTCTCAATAATTGCCAAATGACATTCATCTTGTAGTAATTTGATTTGTAAGAAAAGAACACAGCATTACATAGGGGAAGACTTTGGTAATGAATCATAGCAAATTCCACATGCAAATATACTGACTAAATTTGGATGCTCAGTTAGGGAGTTAATTATGTTGAAAATGGGATTGCTTTCTCTGAATGCACAGGTGTTTCTGTCTGCACACTTAAGCCCTGGTTCCTTTCATTCTGGAAAGGCAGAAAATGAAAGTGCCTGTTGTAGAGTCACTTGGCCCAGTCTTCTCTATGTTGTCTTACATATCTATTTACAAGATAAGCACTTATAGCAGAGAAAAGCCTGCTTCTTGTTAACTTACATTCCCTTGCAAGATGATGTTTCCTAAAACTCCCTTATTTTAATGTTTAGTGTTCTTTTTTTTTCCTGGTTTTTGTTTTATTTTGGCTGTTGTTTATATTAATAGAATTGCAAATATTAAAAAGAGCAGGAGAAGCTTATATTTGGTATATGGGCAATTTGAAAGACTGAGATGTTTTATGCATTTTTTATTTAATACTTAAACACTGAAAAAACGAATATGTCCACATATAAAACAATGGAAAAGAGGATTATATGCAAAACTGTGAATGTCTGTAAGTAGAGCTTGCTTTAAAAAAAAGTACACAAGAGGGGTAGCTATATGGCACAGTGGATAGAACATCCAGCTCTGGAGTTAGGAGGACCTCAGTTCAAATCCAGCCTCAGACACTTCCTAGCTGTGTGACCCTGGGCAAGTCACTTATCATGTTATCTCCAATACACGTATGTATATGTATTGCATATGTATATCTATGTATACATATGTATACATGTATATAGGGTGTCCATAAAGTCTGGACATATAGAAAAAAATGCAAATTTTCTAGAAATGAAGTGGATGAAATTTTCAACAGCATTTTATTTAGTTGGAATATTAACAAATAACATCTTCAATATGATTTCCATCATTTATGATGCAAAGGGTGAGGTGTTTTGCAAGATTCACGTGAACTCAATGCAATAACTTCACATTTCCTATGTATCTAGACTTTAGGGACACGATATAAATATAGATATGTATATATAAGATAAACTTAATGTCTTCCTTTCAAAGCTGTCCTGCTTGAGACTAAGATATTTGAGAGGAGTTTCTAAAGATCCCTTCTAGGTCAAAATCAATGATCCTTTAAATAATTTCCCATGAACAATCCTATGAACTCAAAATTTTATTGTTATCTTCCCTTTAAAAAACTCTGAGTCTGATTTTCATTTCTACCTCATTGGCCAGATTTGAGTACAGAGCTCCCATTGGCATCAGTGGCTACTCCGTGGACAGAATTTCTGAGTATGAGAAGGTGGGAAGAGAGCAGAATTTGGCCCAGAGTGTCTCTAGTCGGGACCCAAAAAGGTCTAATGGCCTAGAAGTTGGGGCCAAACATAATAAGAAGAAATTGAATAGAGATAAATGTGAAGTCCTATGTTTTGGTTAAAAAAAATAAACTGTGAACAGGATGGAGGAAGTGTGTCTATCAAACAATTCTTGCGGAAAAAGATGTGGGCTGGTAAGCTCGTTGTGTCAACACTGATGGCTGGCAGCTCACTCTTTGTATCCTAATACCTAAAGCAGTGCTTGGCATAGAGTAGGCACTTTGTGAATGCTTGCTCTCCCAGGTTTTGTCAATATAGGCAGTGTCTAGAGACACTATGAGGCGATCAGATCACATCTAGGGTAGTGTATTTCATTCTATTTGACCCATTTTGAGGAGTTGCTAAATGTTTCATGGATGCTTTTTTGGTTAATTTATAGACACACATATGACTCCCCCCAAACCCCTTTCTTACATCACAGTAATTTCCTGGCATCCTTCCCCCCCACACACACATTAAACCCTCCCTTGACACATACACAAAAAAACAATTATGCACAACTGACTGATAAAGCAGGTGTGTTTGACAGTGTAATAAGTGTGTGATATTCAATACCCATAATCACCTACCTCTCTTCTGAGAGAGAGGAAATGTGTTTCATTCTCTGCAACTATTGTTCTTTATATTTCATCAGAATTCAGCTGCCATTCAATGTTGTTTTCTTTGTAATTATAGTCATTGTGTATGGTATTGCTGAGGTTTTGCTTTCTTTGCTCTCAAGTCTCCTCTTTTCATGTTCCTTTGAACTTCTTATGCCAATAATTTCTTCTGGTATAATATTATTCTCTTACCTTTGTATACTACAATTTGTTTAACCATTCCTTATTTGATGGGTGAATTGTGTGTGCGTGTGTGTGTTTGTGTGTGTGTGTGCATGTGCGTGTGCGAGGGGAAGAGAGAGAGAAAAAGAGAGAGAAAGAAAGAGAGAGAAAGAGAGAGAGAGAGAGAGAGAAAGAGAGAGAGAGAGAGAGAGAGAGAGAGAGAGTTTAACTACTATAAAAGTGCTTCTATGGTAATTTGGTAATGCAGGAGAACTTTCTTTCTGTCACTGACAGAGCAGAAGCAGGATCAATAGGTCAAAGGATAATGAATAATTTAGTGGCACCATTTATATAATGCCAAGTTGTTTTCCCAGGATAATTGTACCACTTCTCAGCTTTATATGTAGGCTTCCCACAAACCCATGACTGACTATTTTACATTTTTAAAAATACTCTGCCAATTTGATGTTTTGAAGGTAAAAACCTTCAAATTGTGGTTTTTTGGTCTTTTTTGGAGGGAGGAAAGGCAGGGCAATTGAGGTTAAGTGACTTGCCCAAGGTTACACAGCTAGTAAGTGTGTCAAGTGTCTAAGGCTGAATTTGAACTCAGGTCCTCATGACTCCAGGGCCAGAGCTCTATTCACTGTGCCACCTAGCTGCCCCCAAGTTATTTTAATTGGCATATGTTTTACTAGTGATTTGGAGTCATTTTCATATGGTTATTGGTCATTATCTTGGGAAAGATATTGAGAAACTGGAGTATATGCAGAAGAAGGTAACGAGAATGTGATGAGGGGATTGAGATTGTGCCATAGGATCAATGGAAGAAAGTGGGGGGTGTTTAGCCTCCGAAGGATAAGATGTGTGTGGAGGGTTAAAGGTGGTGAAGGATGATAAATATCTTCAGGTATTTAAAAGGCTGTTCTGTCAATAAGGCATTAATTTTAGAGTGGTAGACTAAGGAGAATTCAGGGGAAAATTCAGAAGCAGACTTGGGTTTAATACAAAAGCAGAAAGAATCCAACTAAGGTTAGCTAGGTGGTACAATGGATACAGCACCAGCCCTGGAGTCAGGAGGACCCGAGTTCAAATGTGACCTCAGACACTTGCTAGCTGTGTGACCCTGGGCAAGTCACTTAACCCGATTGTCTCAAAAAAACCCCAAAAAGGAAACCAAACTGAAAAAATGATGAACTACTTGGGGAGACAGTAGAGTCCCCTCTGTTAGAGGTCTTCAAGCAAAGGCTTATTCATAGGAGCATAGATTTGGCGTTGGAAAGTACTTCTGTAGGCTTATATTTTCTAACCTCCTTATTTTACAGATCAAAAAATTGAGTTCCTCAAAGCAAAATGAGCTGACCAAGGTCATACAAATAGCACTTGGCAAATCTGGGATTCAAACCCAGGTCTCTTTGATTACCCTCCAACTCCCCATTCACTGAACCACACTGTCCTTTCCCTACCCTGACTGACTGTTGGGATTCTTGTCTGGGTATCGGTTGGACTAGAAGACCATTGATGTCCCTCCTATCTCTGGCATTCTGCTCCTGAACATACAGAGTACCTGCTTGTGAGAGTGGTGCACTTCTTCCCACAAATTATGGTATTAATATGAAATTACCTATTTGATGTAAGTCCTATATCTCTTTTAAAATCCCTCATAGCCTCATTCTGGTTCCCTTTCCATATTTATTATATATTACTCTCCTTCACACTGTCTACATTTTAGGCAAAATGACCTGTTTGCTATACCCTAGATACTACAACCCATCTCCTGTCTCCATACCTTTGCACTGGCAAAAGAACATACTTCCTTTTTACCTCTGCCTCATAGCATCTCAGTGGTCGAGTGGTTAGAACATTTGATCTAGTGCTCAAGAAAGGCCTGATTTCAAATCTAGCCTCAAATGTGCACTGACTATGTGACCTTGGGCAATTCACTTAACCTCTGTCTATCTCAATTGTAAAATGAAATAATTTTTAAAATGGGATTGATTCACAGCACCAACCTCCCAGGTTTGTGTGGGGATTAAATGAGGTGACACTTGTTAAAGTCAAACCAACATGCAGATAAAAAAAATAAATAAAACATAAGAAATATGTTAAAGTCAAATAAATACATAAAGTTAAAGCTAAAGCACTTTGCCCAGCACATAGTAGGTGCTATATAAATGCTAGCTATTATCATTATTAATAAACCCTAGTTTACTTCAAAGCTCAGCCCAAGCACCACATCCTACAGGAATCCTGTCCTATATCCCTAGTTTCTGATACCTTTTCTCTGGCAATTACTTTGTATTTTGCATTCAATTTTCTATGTACATATTTTTCCTCCAAAAGAATATAAGCCTCTTAAGAGCAGGGGTCATTTGTTTTTTGTCTTTGTGTCCCCAGCACTGAGACATAGGAAATGCTTACTAAATATTTGTTGAATTTCATTGAGATCATGATATTTCAATTTATTAATTGTTTTATTTTCTGAGAAATTTTTAGAACTATTCTCTAAAACATAGATTAATGTATTCCAGCATTAACTGAAGATAAATATTAGGGAATTTTTCTACACTGGCTTATCTTAGCAAATCTTTCTTTCAAGCACTGATCATCTGCTCTCTTTAATTAAGCACCTTTCCCCATGATTACTGTCACCATTTCTTTCTTTTTTTTTTTTAATTTTTTTTTATTTACTCATTTACTTTTAATTTACAAGATTCAGTTCCACAATCACTTGAGTTTCAGATTTTCTCCCCTCCCTTCCCCCCCCCATGGTGGCGTGCAATCATGTATAGGATCTGCAAATACTTTCACATTGTACAATAGTTTGGTCATATAGAAGGGCTGTAACCAATGAGTGATCACTGGGAAAAGAAAAAAAAAA
>CM053591.1:44994535-45031382 GCA_028646515.1 Pseudochirops corinnae | reverse complement strand
TCTGTAATCTCTTTGGGATATAATCCCAACAGTGGTATTGCTGGGTCAAAGGGTATGCAATTATTTATAGCCCTTTGGGCATAGTTCCAGATTGCTCTCCAGAATGGTTGTATCAATTCACAACTCCACCAACAATGCATTAGTCACCATTTATTTCTGAGGCCAGCTGTCTGGCCTGTCCAGCAGGTAAGGACTTTGAAACCAAACCCTCCTGTCATGAGAGGAAGGGAACGAGTTGGGGCAAGCAGGGAAATTTCTTCATGGGGTGGTTTTATTATTTTGTTTCCAAACATTAGGGATAGAGAAACCTAGAGACCATCTCTTGGTCTTCCTTCCCTTCTCTAGGATCAACAGAAGCTCATTAAAGACAATTCCAACCGAGTCCAGTATTTCGAGCATAAATAAATGTTCTTGCATTGGGGTGAACTCCCACTCACTCCTACTGTAATCAAAAGAATTGAAAGTGTACTGGAAAGGGTAAGCTTGCAAGAGAAATTAGCACCTTCTGTCAGGATTCTGAGTCAAATACTCGTGGATTTATCTACTCCTGAAGATTTTAGGCAGCTGGGGGTGGGAGTGCGGAGAGTTCAGTGGATAGAAAACTGAACCCGAGGTCAGGAAGGTGAGAGTTTGAATCCTACGTCAGACACTAGCTAAGTGACCCTGGGCAGGTAACTTAACTTTAGTCTGCCTCAGTTTCCTCATTTGTAAAAGGTGGATAATAATACCTTGATCTTGCAAGGATCAAATGAGCTAACACATGTAAAGCACTTTGCAGACCTTTGCTGGGTATTATTATTTCAAAATCTTATTTCCTGTAAATGAGGATATTGTATACTATACTTAGCAGCAAACATCTTCCAATAATGGAATATTATCAGACTCTAAATATTTTTTTGCTCATTCCATACTGTTCTTCTACGTAAAGTCGCAAAAATGTCTTAGAAATAAGGTGAAAATGTGACCAGGTAAGGCCCATTAACACCTAATCCGGAGACTTTAGTATGAACTACCTTTCCCATAATATAAACAAATTTGTGACAGGACATTACAAGGTAGATAAAATATTTCCTAGGGCAGGGCTTATTTCCGTGGTCTTATTAACCAGAAGGAACCTTACATATTATCTAGGCCAATTGGTCATTTTACAGATTAGGAAACCAAGGCCTAAACAGGGGAAAGTGATTTGCCCCATATCACAGATGTAGCACGGAGCCAGGATTGAAACCCATATCTCCTGATTCCAAACCTAGGGCTTTTCACTAGGTTGCTTTGCTCTTAGAAATTAATGATAGTGCATGTCTATAATCCTTGCTGCTGGGGAGGCTGAGGCTGGTTGGATCCCTTGAGTTCAGGAGTTCCAAGCAGCAGTAAGGCTAAATCCAATTAGGTGTCTGCATTGAGTCTGGCATCAATATGATGAGCTCCCCCGGAGCAGAGAGCTGTCAAGCTGCCTAAGGATGAGTGAACTAGCCCATTTTTTTAAAAAATGGAGCAAATTAAAGCTTTTGTGCTAATCATTACTGGGACTGGGCCCATGAGTAGCCTAGGTGAGATAGTTAGAAGAAGAAAGAAAGAGAAAGAAAGAAAGAAAGAAAGAAAGAAAGAAAGAAAGAAAGAAAGAAAGAAAGAAAGAAAGAACAGAAAGGAAGAAAGAAAGAAGAGACAGAAAGGAAGTAAGAAAAGAAGGTGGGAAGGAAGGAAAAGAAGGAAGGAAAGAAGAGAGAAAAAGGGAAGGAAGGAAAGAAGAAATGAAGAAGAAAAGAAGAAAGGAAGGGAAGGAAGAAGGGAAGAAAGAAAAAAGAGGGAAAAGAAGGAAGGAAATTAATGCTCTCATCTAATTTATTTTGTTTGACAATTCATAGGGACATCAACAAGCTCTTGCTTTATAATTGTTGTGTCATTTATCATCAAATTTCACAAGTCTCAGTCCCCTCAGGTCTATAGATGTAAGGAATGTAATTTGAAGAACTTTGAAACCAAACTGTAATGCAGTTCTATGCTTCCCTCCTGTCATGAGAGGAAGGGAACAACCTAGTCAACAGATGGCAAAAGTGAAATGAGGGTAAGTGGTCTGGGTCATGAACCAAATTAGATGAAGAATAAGAGTTAGTCTGATTTGTCTTCTTATTTGTTCCTTATATTTGTAGGTTCATAACTAGAGCTGGATGGGGCCTCAGTGGTCATCTGGTCCAAACTTCTCATTTTTTAGACATGGAAACCAAGGCCCAGCATAGTTAAATGATTTTCCCAGGTAAGCATTAGAAGTAGTCTTTTAATCTAATTTCTTGGATTCCTTAGTTAGCAAAGGTTAATGCGTTTCTTTGATTCTTCAAAATGAATTCTATTTAGCTGTAATTCTCCTCAAATTACAAATGTAGTTTATTATTTTTAAAATGTGCCATTCATGAAGTTTGTTTACCAATAGTTTTGAAACACCCACTCTCAAATCATATGCAGTATGATGTATGAGACTATGTAAAAGGTTCAACTTTGTCAGTTACTGGTCAAAGTCAGGTTATGTCTGATAAACATCCATGTCTGGCCCAGATCAGGACCTAGAAAGTTCATAATTAAGTACAATACTTGGCTGAGAGTTGAAATCCTTGACTCTGACTTGGACCCGCGCCAGG
The DNA here is from genome assembly GCA_028646515.1 of Pseudochirops corinnae. Lineage (NCBI taxonomy): Eukaryota > Metazoa > Chordata > Mammalia > Diprotodontia > Pseudocheiridae > Pseudochirops > Pseudochirops corinnae. Next base: position 45,028,749 of record CM053591.1, on the reverse strand, counting down.
CCCACCTGGTATCTGGCCCAAGGTCTGCACACTAACAATCCCTCCGCTGTGGTTAAACATCTGGTTTCCCAAGCATCAGTTCAGAAGGAGGTTGCTAAGGGTTCCATTTAATAAGCAAAATGAATATGTGTATATGACTATGTTCTCTATGAAGTAATTATCTAGAAAACCAAAATGCTCTCTCCCTCTTGAAATTATTTTGTATTATTATACACTTTGAATTTATTAATTCATTTGAATTTATTTTATCAGTTTTATACTAGTGAACGTAAGCTCCTCGAGGTCCAGGACTCTCCTGTTGTTATCTTCCTGTTTTCAGCTTGTCACAAAGTAGGCTCTTTAATAAAGAAAACCAAGTGGTGCAAGAATGTGGACAACTTCTTGTGCTACCTAAGAAACTACACTGGTCCAATACAGGCTAACAGCTGAAAAAGCTGCAGTCAGCTCATGAATGCAGTGGGATATTACATAAGGAACAAGGAAGACGGAGACTTCAGAGTAATATTGGAAGATCTGTATGAAGTAATACAGAGTGAATAAAGTAGAATCAAATGATCAATATACATCATTATAACTAGGTGCTTACTAATATGGTTGTTGATTGATTACGACTCTGTAACTTTTAATAGTAACAAGACTCAGATTAAAAACATTAAATGACACTAGTATTAACTCAATCATCCACATGTCCTCTCTTTTAAGAAATAAAAACCGCTAAAGTATAAGGATGCAAAACTAATAGTCACAATCATTCTTTTATCCTGTTTTGCTTAACTATTTGAGAGGACTTATATCAGGGGTGATTTCACTGGAAGTATACTGGGGGTCTTTTGATGTGTTGGAAAAAATATCAATAAAATTAAGGAAAGGATGAGAGGAAAGTAGGGAGGAAAGGAGAGGAAGGCAAGGAAAGAAGAAAGCAAAAGGATCAGGGAGGGAAGAAGCAAGCATTTATTAATCCTTGTGCCAGGTATCATGCAAAGTACTTTGCAGTATTATCTTATTTGATCCTCACAACAACTCTGAGAAATAGATACTATTATTAGTCCTATTTTACACTTGAGGAAACTGAAGCAGTGACTTGCCCAGGGTCACACAGGTATTGTCTAGAGGCTAGATTTGAACTTAGGTCTTTCTGACCTAAAAGGAAGGGAGGAAGGGAAGGAAGGAAAGAAGGAAGGAAGAAAGGAAAGAAGGAAGGAAGGAAAGAAGGAAAAAAGAAGGAAAGAAGGAGGAGGGGAGGAAGAAGAGTCAAATAAAAAAAGGATAGCAGCCCAGCATAGGAAGCAACTATTTATCCTGGAGAATTTATATGATTTATATTAACTATGCTGGGCCTCAGTTTCCTCATCTAAAAAATAAGAAGTTTGAACCAGATTACCACTGAGGCCCTTTCCAGCTCTAGAGCTATGAACCTACAGATATAAGACATTATTTCCCGGGTAATAAGAGCCCAGAATTTTGAAAAGGTGATAGGGCTTTCTGGAGGAAGGGTGCTAAAGTGGAAAGAAGACTTGGGTTCAAGTCTCATTCTTTTGCTATGTGACCTTAGAAAAGTCACCTAACTTCCCAGCACCTCAGAATATAAAATTTGCATTACCTTCCTCACAGTGTTGCTGTGAGAATTAAGTGAAATACTACATAAAGCACCTGGAAACCATAAAACTCTACATAAATTCAAGCAATTCTTATTCCTGGAGAATGGAAAGTATTCCAGGTTGGATTGACGGCAAAGTATAACTATAGGATTATTGACTGTGTGAGGAATAGTGAGATGGATTTGATAATCAGAAGACTTGTATTTGAATCCTGGCTCCACTTGCTAGTTGTATGATTGTGGATAAGTCATTTCTCTGCTTGGATTCTCTGTTTCTTCATTTGTAATATGAGGATAATAATAGCTACCTCACACAGCTGTGACAAGGAAAACATTTTGTAAACCTTAAAGTCTTCTAGAAATATGAATATTCTTAGAAGATATGAAGTAGAAATGAGCAGATGAGGTAGTAAAAGTACCAGGTGGACAATGGGTGGAAAACCATGAATGTTCTGCCATCTGAACATTTTACACAAAATGATTAGAATTCAGGGGTGAGAACCTTGGGCCTGAAGGCCCCACGTGGTTTTCCAAATCTTCAAGTGTGGCCTTTTGATTGATTCAGCAGCACCTATGGATTTAGAAGGCCACATGTGGCCTTTAGGCCCCAGGCTCCCCACCCCTGGATTAGATAAATGTACATTCTTTTCATTTCTAAGTAAGCACTTTGAATAAAAGGCTACATGTGTGATATTTTTATGCTTCTCTAACTGTTGTGACTAATCGATTTCTCTAAAGGAGAAAAACCTCTGCTATTCTTTCTCTGATGCAGGGAAAAACCAGAACGGAACCCAAACCTCTTCCCTTTTTATAAATGTTGAAATATATCTAATTTCATGTTAAATTCTATGACAAATACCACAAATCTGTAAGTCTTGCAGTGTAAATTTGTGTAGTATTCATAGAATCACTGAATCTCAGAATGGATAAGGACCTGAGAGGTCCAAACCTTTAATATTAACAAAATTACCTAATGTCTGCTTGAACACCTCAGTAGCAGGCACCTTACTATCTCATAAGTAAATGTATTTAATTTTTGCACAGTGACAATTGGTTTAAAAAAGTCTTACTTTTGCTTGTTTTTGTTTAGAATCTGCCTTTCTGTAACTTCCGGCTGCTGAATTTTTTACTCTTCCTATACTTTGGAGCCACATAACATAAATTTAACTAACTCACTTCTAACACAATAGCCCTTGAAATATTTGAAAATTACTGTCATATTTTTTTCAAGATAAATTTTTTCTAAACTAAATAGCCTCTCTTCCCTCAAAGAGGTCACTCAGTGAGGCCATGGATAGAGATCCAGATTTGGAGTTAGGAAGACTAGTTCAAATCTTGTCTCAAAATATCTATTATTTGTATGACTCTGGGCAAGTCACTTAACTTGCAGATTAAACTTAAAAGTGTATTGTGCTTACATTTTTTTTTCTGCTGTTAAATATTTAATAGCACACTCTGGCTAGTCTAGTCTTCAGGTAAGATATACAAAAGAGTTTTTGAAGAAGGCAACTTAATAAGTCAGTCCAAACTTAATATTCTGATTTAATATAGTAAGAGCATGTGCTAGTAATAACATACACATCTAGGGGGAAAATCCAGACCAAAATTGAATAGCCTTTGTAATAAACTTTTCTAAGCTTTATGAAATTTTTAAAAATCAAATTACTTCATTTAAAATAAACGATGTTTCTTTAATTTCACTCTGTGTGTGTGTGTTAGAGGATCATCATTCGCTGTAAACTTTTATCGATCATTACCTAGGCATACGGTACTGTGCTAGGTACTATATTCACCCCCCAAACACACATACGTACATACATACACACATACATATATGTATACACACATGTAAATATTTTTTCAGACACAAATATGAGATTATATTTACGTCTTGGGGACGAAAGAGCACCAGAATTGGTACAGGGAACTTTTGGTAAGGAAATTCCCTTTGTCAATTCAGATTAATACATGCTCTGCAACTTTTAGAGATTTGCTTGGGTCATAAAAAGGTTAAGATACTTGCCTATGGTCATATATTCTGTATCAGAGGTAGTATTTGAACTCAAGTCTTCTTAATTCCAAACCCAGTTGATAGACGTAGTTATTATATTATGATTCTAAGCAGGGGGAGAAAATAGGAGGGTGGAGAGAGAGAGAGAGAGAAAGAGACAGAGACAGAGAGAGGGGTGTGTGTGTGTGTGTGTGTGTGTGTGTGTGTGTGTGTGTTTATGTGTGTGTGTGTGTGTGTATAAGAGAGAGAAAGAGAATTATGTTAGCAATTTCTTTTTTTTGAGATGTAGATTTTATATTCTTTCAGAAACCTTTGGGACCCTTTCTTTTAGAGTAAAATGGAGCATTGACCAATATCCGTAATACATGAATTCCTGTTTTACAAATCAGAATGCATTTTCCATATGCTCTGATATATGTCTAATTAAAGGCAAAAACATGATCAGATATTTGACTTGCCACATAGTTTAAAAAAATGAAACAAAGATCACTGCCCTTTTTGTTTTTTGCCATTCTTGACTTGTGTTCTGTATATGTATATACATGTGTTGTATACACACACATATATATCCTAGGTGCCCCAAAAGTTTTAGTTCAGTTTTAAACTATTAAACTATATATAACTATTAAAACTATATAATTATACTAAAATTATTTTATATACATATTTGTGTGGATATAGATATGTATATCTACATATGTACATATGTATGTGTATGTTTGTGTATGTGTTTGGTTCGTCACACATGATATTGCAAAAGTGTGCAGTTTTGAGATATAAAACTATATATAAGTATATTAAAACTGAATATAGCCATACAAATTATATACATATACAAACTAAAGCTTACAACTGCACTAAGATTTTTGGGACACCCTGGGTCCCACATATACATTTACAGAAAACATTTAGAAATGCTATACATTTTTACCAGGTATCAGACTAAATTCTCAGACATACCAAGCAACAACATTTTAAGAACTGGAGGGTTAAAAACAAGAGGGATATAACATGGTCATTCATAAAGGTTATTTCTCCTGCTTCCAACTCTATTTTTAAGCTGAATTCACATTCATTCTAGCAGAAATTTAGAATAAGCAACTATTCTCTGCCTCTTGATTGATCTCGGATTTAAAAAAAAAGCAAACCACAGACAAATCATTTAACATAACACAATCAAATTACAAAATATTCAACAAGACATTTACCAAAATATTTTCTTTTTTCTTAGGAAGCTAGAGTTTGATCCTACCATTTTTGGTCTTTTTTTTTTTCAAAGTGGGATGTAACGTTCTCACTGGAGGAAAGCTGGATGTCAAAGAAACAGAGATCAGCCTGACATCGGTCCAGTAGCTTTAGTTAAAGTAAAGAAAAGGAAAAGCATTAGGTTGTACTGTCCCTGGGGGGGGTAAAAAAAAAAAAGCTTTGCTATCTTCACTAAAATTTTTCAAAAAGTACTGCTGAGAGTAACTATAAATAGTATGAACTTCCTCATAGTCATTGTAGGCTAGAACAGAGGTTCTCAACCTGTGGGTTATGTTCAGTTTGTAACAATGAAAATACATCCTGTATATCAGATAGATTCATAACAGTAGCAAAATTACAGTTATGAAGTAGCAATGAAAATAATTTTATGGTTGGGGGTCACCACAACATGAGGAAGGATCGCGGCATTAGGAAGGTTGAGAACCACCAGGCTAGAAACTCATTTTCTTTCAGATTATTAAAATTCTTACTTCTCTGCTGTTCTTTCCAGGAATTTTCACTGGAGGTAGATATTTTTTTCTCATTAGTTTACATTTTACACTAATATTTTGTGTGTGTGTATATATATATATGTATATATACATATATATTTCCAGTTTACAGACTGACAATTCAAATGAGAGGCAATATTCATCCATATCAATGTTGAAAATACCTTTTGGGTCCTCTCTCTGCTTCTGCAGGCTCCAAAGACAATGAGTCTCCATGAAATAAAGGAAAATCAATGCTACATAGGAAGGAAGTGAAAGAAAGATTCAATAGGAGGAAGTGTACACCAGAATAGACAGTCTGAGACACGAAGTTTTACAGAAGTACAAAGTTTCCTTTGTTTTATGCTCATTTAATTGTGGTTCAGAAAAAAATAAACAAACAACCCACCGCTTAAATCAAAACAATTGAAAAATATCAGTTCAAAAGAATGCCCATTGGAATATGGAACCCAGCTTGGATTTCCTGAGGTTACTCTTATAGATTTCTGTTCTGTCTCTGTCTGTTGTCTTGCTTTCTAATTGATACCTTATAGGTCCTGCTGGTCTGGACCAACAAAACAAAACAAAACAACACCAAACCCCCAAAGAAAGAAAACAGTTAGTTCAGTCAACTCAGTGAAGAATCACAGTGACTTAGAACTTTTTGAAAAAGGTTATGTTGTATGTGCAATACCTTTCATTTGTCACTTGGTATTACTTATAAATGTAAGCCTCTGTCCTGACTCCCTCTTGAGATTGTAAGTCCTTCCAAATGTTCTACTTCTTTGTATCTCGGGCTAGATAGTCCAGCATCCCACTCACTTATCCATTTGAAAAAAAAAAAAACAGTACTGACTATGCTGACATATTTTGTGAGGCACCAGAGGAGAAAAAATGAGAACAGCAGTTCTCAAGCTGTGGGTTATGTTCAATTTGTAACAATGAAAATACATCCTGCATATCAGATATTTACATTACTATTCATAACAGTAGCAAAATTACAGTTATGAAGTAGCAATGAAAATAATTTTATGGTTGGGGGTCACCACAACATGAGGAACTGTATTAAAGGGTCACGGCATTAGGAAGATTGAGAACCACTGGGCTAGAATTTTTTTTTCTTTTTTTTTTCTTTTTTTTTCGTTTTCTTTCATAACATCATTTAAAGAGATTATTAAAATTCTTAGTTCTCTGTTGTTCTTTCCAGGAATTTTGGTGGTGACGGTTATCAGTACTGGTAATGGATAAGGACTGTACCTGGTATTTATCCTCTAGTAACTAGTACTGGATAAGCACTGTCAGGAGAACAGGATTCTAGCTCCAGTCACACCAGCATTGCTATGTGACTACAAGTAAATCACTTTATTTGTCTGCTTCATCTGTCAAATAAAGTGCTAGTGGACTAGGGCCGAGGTTCTTAACCTGGGATCTTGAACCTTTTTTCATAATCTGATAACTAATTCAATATAATGCATTTTATTTGATGCTTAAAAACAAAACAAGCCATTATTCTCAGGAATCCATAGGCTTCAGCAGACTGTCAAAGCTTCCCATGAGAGAAAAGATTGAGAATCCCTGGACTAGTGGGTTTCTAGTTCTGAAACTACATGGTGATATAATTCAGTCAGATATCCGATCAATTCAGGGACTGAATTTAAAAACAAATCAATTGAACTGATTTATTGTTTGGTCTCAAGTGATTTTTAATTGAGTAGAAAACTATCAATCAATTTTTTGACTCAGAAAGAGTTATTCCTCTTCCTTAGATGAATTCAGCATACTCATTAGCATCATGAAGTAACATACCACTCTCCTGGGTGTGAGATGTTATATTATTCTACTTTTAATTACAGGTGAATGAATGAATGAAACATTTATTAAGCACTTACTATATACAAAGCACTCTGCTAAGCTCTGGTGATACAAAGAGACTGTCTTACAATCCCATTTTTTAAGAAGCTCACATTGTAATGAGAGAGACAATACATATGGAAGATTTCATCTACAAGTCATATGGAAAAGTCCCATGGTCCTTTAGGGAGTAGCAGTGAAACAGACATTAATGTCTGATAAAATCCTATCAGTTTCTGATGTTGAACCATTTGATAGTACCAGGGATCTCAGTGCAATAACTTTCTTTTTAAGTCTTCAAAAGATGTAGTTGTGTCATCTACAGGATCTGCTGCCAGGCTATGGCTATGCAAGGTGCTGCAACTTCCCAGGGGGACGCTTTTAGGGACTGTGGTAGAAGCATGTCTATTCCCAAGACTCTTAGGTTCAGAATCTTGAGCTATCTCTCAGAGTCTGAGGGGAAATAGTGACCAAAGCTGTAGTGGTTGCCTGGCTTGTCTTTCCAAACCTCCCCCCCTCCCTACAAACCTCTATCCCCAGCCACCTTCTCCTCTGTCCCCACACTTTGTTTCTTAGACTGGCTTTCCTACCTTGCAGGTGGCAGTCAGTAGTTGAGCAAGATGAGTGACCCTCCTTCACAGGAATTGCTTCCCCAGATGCTGGCTGTGAGGGGTAGGGTGGAACCAGGACCAGTAGATAACTAGGGAATGCTGTTATACTCTGGGCTCCTGTGACTATCTGTCTGATGGTTGGAGTTGATCAGCAGCTGTTGCATGGGGAAGATAGCCCCTCCCAGCCCTTCCCACTTCTTTGCAATCATTTCTTCCCTCAATAATATCTGTAGGGGTTGGCCTAGAACAGCAGTTCTCAACCTGTGGGTAGCGACCCCTTTGGGGTCAAACGACCCTTTCACAGGAGTCACAGGGGTCGCCTAAGACCATCGGAAAACACATATTTCCAATGGTCTTAGGAACCTCCTCTATCCATCTCCAGGCAGGTCTGCCCACATGTAGACACACCCACATGCAACTATGAAAGGGTCCTAGCATTAAGAAGGTTGAGAACCACTGGCCTAGAAGCAAGTAAAAAAAAAAAAGTATACAATTTTTTGAAAATCTGATTGTAACATTAGGAGACCTGCTTTTAACACTGAAAATCGTGTTATTTAGAAAATTCAAAGAAAAAAGGGGGTATGGTTAAATTATGTTTGAAAACTTTATATTACAACTTTTCAAGGTGCCAACAAATATTTAGCTGCTATGGATCCTATATTATATTATTTTTTTTAATTTTAATTACTATTTAATGCTGTTATTCTAGTCATATATTGCTATTATTTCCCATTTCATAACACTGTCTAGATGGATTTCATAACACTGTCTAGATGGACTTCCTTCTGTTGACCTTTAAGAAATAAAGAAACATTCTGGTTCCTCAAAGCATTTTTGAAATAAATGAAGTTAACTGGATAGCTAATTTCCAGTCCCAAATCAGGGCTTCAGTTGGCATCATGTCTCCTCACATTCCCTAGACCCCACCTCTGAGCCTTACATTCCCAAATGACAAGCAGGAGCAGAAAAGAAAAGCAGCTCTTGGTTAGTATGCCCAGAGAGAAGGTCCATCACAGTAATTTTTAAAAAAATTGGACATTTAAAGCAAAACAAATGAAAAACCAAAGTCTTCTGAAGCAAGTCTCCATGAGCAAAGAGATCATCTGGGCAATTCTGGTCTGAAAATCAGAACCTTGGCCCTTTCACATATTAATTGTGTGACTCTGGGCAGTGATTAAACTCTAGGAACAAGTTTCCTCATCTGTAAAATGTCGAGTTTGAACTAAATGGCCTTTGAGTTCCTAAGTCTATGATCCTCCATTCATATGAGCTCATCTATCCTCATCACTCCTTTTTGCTGTATTAACTCAGCCTGAGAGAAGACTTACAGTATAATTTACAATGATAATAAATCTCAATTCTTTCCTCTTTTGCATATCTAGCCTGCAATGAAAGACATAAGAATGTAATCTGAAAATCATATCATTAACATCTTTCTCATCCGTTTATGGAATCATAAGGTCATAAAACTGGGAGAGATCCGTGTTCATTCATTACTAGTGTTTCCAGAGCACTTTTTTTTTTTTTTTACTATTGCCTTGTGAGATAGGTATTTCAGGGATTATCTCCATTTTACAGATATGGAAACCAAGGGTGAGAGGAACCTACCTCCAGACAGACACATAAATAGTTGAAAATGGAACTTAAATTCAGGTTTTATGGCTCCAAGCTCTCTGCTTTTTTTAAAAAATGAATTTAATTTTTTTTAAATAAAAAAAAGTCTGTTTTATTTCCTTATCTCTTCCCTGCCTTGGGGGAAAAAAGAAAAACAAGATCCTTGTAACAAATATATGTAGTCAAATAAAACAAATTCCCACGTAAGCCATGTATACTCACACATATATGTATATATGTAAATATGTAGTATATGTATGTATATATGTATATATAAATATATAGTATGTATATGTACATATATATATATGTTCTATGATATATACACACATGTCTCAGCAAAGACCCTAAATCCATCCCCTCTCTGTCAGAAGTTAGGTAGTCTGTTTCATTATGGGTCCTCTGTAATCATTGTTGGCATCGTAGTTTAGCCATTACTCAATGAGAAGACATCCTCGTTTTTGGCTAACATAAAAGAGATGTTATAAACAGTTTTCTACATATAAGTCATTTTCTTCCTTCTTTAATCTCTTTGGGATCATAGACCTAGTGGCAATTTAGAGGAGTCACAGTTTAGTAACTTTAGGGTATAGTTCCAAATTGTTTTCCAAAATGCCTGGACCCCACTACTCTTTCCATGGCATCTATCCGTGGACAGAGATTCCTAAGGTACTTTCCAAAGATTATGCAAAGTAAAGGTGGGAAGTGTAGATGAAGAAAATCCCCTACCTCTCATACACTGTAAATGGAGTTTCACAAGTGGCTTCTAAGGGTGTATATCTTACTAAAGGTGTAGGTGGGGGGAGTTAGTCTATAGCCATCTGGAAGTTCTTTAGTTTCTTTCAAATAACATAGTCTTAATTTCTAAGATTCTTCAAAGATCCCGTGAATTCTTAGTCATGCCATAGAATGGCAGCAGGTATGGTTCGTCGATTCTCTGATGCCACTGGACATAAATGTAAGCATTACTTTGGGAATCTGGCCACCATTCCACATACATAGTAGTATCAAAGTCATACCGCAAGGATTTATAAAATAAACTTTTTTATTGTTGACATGGTGAGTTTTCCCTATGTCAGAAGGCTCACCGATCACTCAATCAGTTAGAGTGGCAGAACATAGAACAGTAAGTGGATTGGCAGATTAATTTCATTTTCCTCAAAAGGAGACAACAGGGTGCATGTAGGTGGGCAGTGCCTTTTGGCGATGTCTTTCTCTTAGTCTAAAATTACTTTCTATGTAAAATGGCTTCCACATTAGTATTTCATATTTGATCACAATGCTAACTCTTCTTCAATTTCTGGTTAACTGTATGGGATTAGTAACCTTTATGTCTAAGTCAGAAAATCTTAGAACTGGGAGGGGTGTGTGTGTGTGTGTGTGTGTGTGTGTGTGTGTGTGTGTGTGTGTGTGTGTGTGTGTTGTAGTAGGAGTGAGTGTACTTTAGGGGACTTTTTATCCATAAAGTATTTGATCTTTGAAATTAAAATTCTGTTCTAATTGCATAAGCATTGGTAACCCCATCCAACAAAACTATAAACAATTGGATAAAAGCAGAAAAAGATAATGATTCAAAAATGTCCAAATATCTACTTTGGGTCCAGGAGTCCACTTTGACCAGAATTTGTGGAGCCCTCTGGAATAGGACTCAAGATGGCACTGCCTACCTGCATGCACTCTGTTGTCTCCTTTTAAGGAAAATGAAATTAGTGTGTCGATCCACTCACTGTTACGTGTTTTGCCACTCTAACTGTGTATAGCTCCTGAAGACCTAGGGGATATCACAGTAGAATTCAAATTTATTGCTAGCCCCTATTACTATAAAGAGACACTTAAGATAGGATCTGCCCTGCATTCTTAATCGCTTTTCAAAGCTGGTTACAGGTGACCAGCTCTTTATTTCCTGAGTTCCCGAGCTTATCTGAAGCAACTAGATGGCACAGTGGATAGAGTGCTAATCCTGGAAGGAGGAAGAGCTGGGTCCAAACTCTACCTTAGAGATACAGTAGGGGTGGCTAAGTGGCACAGTGACTAGAGCACCAGCCCGGGAGTCAGGAGGACCTGAGGTCAAATCCGGCCTCAGACACTTAACACTTAATATCCGGGTGACCTTTTGCAAGTCACTTAACCCCAACTGCCCTGCCTTCCCCTCTCCAAAAAGAAAAAAAAAAATACAGTAGCTGTGTGAATTAGACAGGTCCCAATTTCCTCAATTGTAAGATTGAAATAATAATCGTACCTACATACTAGGGTTATTGTACAGATCAAATAAAATAGCAAATGCTTGTTCCCTACCCCTGCCCCAGGTTACATAATTGAAGCTCTAGTGTCTTCATTGCCAGTCTTCTTCAAAGCTCTTGAGTTTAGAAACTTTCACAGGGTAACTCCAAGAGTTGACATCGAGCTATTGTTCCCTTTTGTTCAAGAGGAATCAGTGGCCTTCTAAGGTTTCCTTCCAGAAGAAAAGTACAAATACTAAGACAGCCCTCAATGGAACAATATGAACCCAGAAAAACATAAGTAAAATAGTGACACAGATCTGAATACAGCGAGGCAGGAAAACACTAAGAAGATCCTAAAAGTTGCTGCAGCATCTTTTCAGGGGTGGAATGCCTGGTCTTCATTTGCAGTATGGTCTGGACCTGTGATTTCTTTAGCAGAAGGAACTCCCAGACACAAAGACTCCCTCTTCCAAAGCAGGTGCACACCTCCTTTTTACCTTCGAGTCTTGGAGAATAGCCAAAAGTTCTGTTCAAGTAAATGACTTGACTCAGTCAAGCGGTCAGTATGGGCTTGAACCTGGGCCTCTCCATCCACCATGCCAAGCTGCCTCTTCAAGGGCTCATTACTATCTAAGTTTTTCAAATAACAGTAATACTTTTCAGTAGCGTTCTGAAGATGAGTATTTCTAACTTGCTAGTTATACTATTAACTGCTCACATTTATATACTACTTTATAGTTTATGAAGCAATTTTGTTACAAACCTGTAAATACATGTGAAATTACCCCGATTTCAAAGAAGTGAATTGGTTTCATAGTATGTAAGCAGCAGGCTCTGTACTTGAACTCAGACCTCCTGATTCCAAACCTAATGTTCTTTATTTTAAAAGAAAAAGTGTTTTGTGCTCTTAAACAGCAACAACATCAACTGTCCCTTCCCAATGACACCCTTAGAGCCCTTCCTTGTAACAAGTACAATCAAGGAACACACTGACCGTGTCTGAAACATCAGCACATTGGTCAGGCAGCTGTTGTCCTGGCCATTGTCCACCAGCTCTTGGCCGAGGGGAGGGAGACCCGCCTCACCCTCAAATTTTCTGATGTCAGGATTATTATTCTTGTTCAGTTGTGTCTGACTCTTCATGACCCTTTTTTGGGGGTTCTCTTGACAAAGATTCTAGAGTGGTTTGCCATTTCCTTCTGGGGCTCCTTTTATAGATGAGGAAACTGAGGCAAACAGGATTAAGTGACTTGCCCAAGGCCACACAGATAGTAAATGTCTAAGGTAGGATTTGAACTCATGAAGGGGAGTCTTCCTGATTCCAAGTCTACTTCTCTATCCATTTTGCCACCCAGTCTCCACTTCATTGATTAGAATTCTGAAGTCTTTAGTTATATATACATTATTGTGGCCATTGTTTTTATTTGTCACGGGTTTTCAAATTTATTTGGGATTTCAGGTGCCCTTTCCACTTCTTGCATTGACATTACCTTTTATGGCTTGTGAAGTAATTTACATGCACTATCTAGTATAAACTAGATTTCAGAAAGGATATTAAAACTCCATTTATGAACAAGAAAACTGAAGTTAAGACATGAAAAAGCAGAGTATTAAAGTCTCAAACTTATAGGTAAAATAGAACTAAAAGGCTACTTCACCAATAAAAATGAAAATGATACAGTAAACTGAAATAACAAGGCCACTAACATAAGCCGCTATCCATTGATCCCAATGGACTAACATAAAACAAAATATTCAAAGGCCTCGTAATTTTGCAATGCTTCAGATCCTTATAATTTAGAGCAGTTTTATTTCATCCTGGAATCTCTGAAGGTATGTGTTATTTATTCTTCATTATTTAATGTGACAACTGTGTCTTTGACTTGTTTCCCTTTTTGATAGAACAACACTATTTATGAATGGCAACTATAATTCATGTAAAACCGGGAAGTTGTCAACACCTGTCTAGAATTCTCTAGAATTCCTTTGGAAAGTCAATATAAATCATTAAACACAGGGTCAGCCATAAGATCTTCAGTTATTTGAATTCCAATATTGCCATCATTAAAATCATTTTCTTGTACTCATAGTATTGTGAAGAATTTGCTTGGTGAGGCTAGGTGAGGGAGCTCATGAGTGGGGGAAGTGTGATTCAGAATATCGAGTAAAAGCCAAAGGAAGGAGAAACAAACTCTTTTTTTATTGGAATATACTGTAGACCAGAAATTTCAAACAGAGGACCCAAACTAGGTTAAAGCATAATTGGGAAATATTTAACAAAATAAATAAAAATATGATTAAAAATGATTAAAAAATTATACTTTTAAACTAAATAGATAAAGTAAATCCTGAAGAAATACTTCTGTCTGGTTTAGTAGGATCCCCTTCCTCCACTTCTATTTGAGTTTGAAATCACTGAGCTAGATGTTCCTTCCAGTTCTAAATCTTTGATCCTGAAAAGTTTGAAAAACCATCTTCCTCACCAAATTGATAACTAGCCATGTACATTACTGAAATATTTTTTTCTTAAAAAATGAATAAATACCTAGGGCAGGGCTTGTCCTTCACAATGCAGACTGTGAAGGCAGCATTTCAATATGATTTAAAGAACACATTTATATATAATTTTCATATTTTAAAACACTGGTTTAATAATTTATCATCTCCCTCCCCTTACTGCTTTCTTAAACTCAAAGGAAAAGTCACACTCTATTTAACACCGTAAGTTTCACTTCTCTGTAAAATGAAAGCTCTGAAGATGTCCTTGACAGGAAATGCAAACTCATTTAAAAAAAAAAAAGCCTATTTTTGACAAGAGCTGGTCCCAAGAAAAGGGTAGAATTGGTTAGAAGATCCCATAGGGATCATTGGCTTTGAAGAAGGCCACTTATAGGAAGCATCAAGTATATCAAGTATGTGACCTGCTTAAGAAGAGAACTGATTAAAGTCAACAGGATAGAATTTATCCAGTTTCCCTATTATGCTTAAATCAGATGGTTATTATGAAAGACTTCTCAGGTCCTATGTGGATATGTTGACTGTGGGACATTTACATCTTTATACTAGGAGTGATGACTAGCCCTAGATTTAGTTGTTGTTTCATCATTTTTCAGTCATGTCTGGCTCTCTGAGACCCCATTTGGGGTTTTCTTGGCAAAGATACTTGAGTGGTTTGCCATTTCCTTCTTGAGCTCATTTTACAGATCAGGAAACTGAGGAAAATGGGGTTAAGTGACTTACTTAGGGTCATACAGCTAATATCTGAGGACATATTTGAACTCAGAAAAATGAGACCCAGTACTCTGTCCACTGTGCCACCTGGATTTAGAGTCAGGGTTTAAATCCTAACTCTGACACTGACAGCTTGTGAGTCCATAGGCAAATCACATGACCACTGTGAGCCCTGAGTTCTTCAGCTGCAAAATGAGAAGGTTGGATTACGTGGTCTCCAAGGTTCCTTCCAGTGTGATCCCATGATGCTTGACAAAATGGATGACTGCCCTGACCAACAGAGCACTCATCTTCATAACAAGATTTCTCAGAGCACTGCAGGTGTGATCATGGAATATGTGTTAAATCCTCAGGAAGCTGTGTCCCTAATTTCTTCATTGGTAAAATGTGCTTGATGTATCCATAGTACCTACCTCACAGGATTATGGGAAGGCTTGAATCAGTACTTTGCAAACCTTAAATTGCTAAATAAATATGAATGACTATTATTATAACTAGGCCCCCATTAGTACAAATGACAAATGTGAAGTGTTTGCATTATTCAAATTTGTACTGCATATTTCCATTGGGCTGGAACTAATGACCATATTTTACAGTGTGGATTAGAATGTGTGTGACTACACTAAGCAGTATTCATTATCTGCCTTATTTGTCCTGATTAGGAACTAGTTGTACTTGAAATCTAATGTTTAGCACACAGTGCTTGGCATATAGTAGGTACTTAATAAATGTTGATTGATTGTTGTTTCATTGATTGCTTCATTTGGTAATTTCAAAGAATTCAACAGCAATGGAATCTAATGCTTCTGTGTGAGATGAAAGAGTTCAGAGTCTGAATCTGAGGTCAGAAAAGGTCTTTTTTCTTTCTCATGAGAAAGGACTCTGCCCCTGTCTCCCACATGGCGGCAGAGAGAGAACAACAGGTAGAAGCTAGTCCATGGTAATATAATCTCTAATGCAGAAACTCAACCCCCCAACTAGCCTTCACTCTTATCGGTAGGGGGGCTGACCCACAACCTAAGCACGGGAATCTCTCTGAGACAAAGGACCCGGAAACATGTGGGTATCCAATGAAAGGCCAGGGAAGCAGTCTTTTCCTTATTTGGCATATCTTCTGCTGAATTGGCTCTGGGAGGGGGGTCTCCATTGCTCTAAGCCCCAGATTGCTGGAAGTTCAGCTGACTTCTAAACCTAGGCCTAGTGAATACTGAAGCCATTCTAGATTTGATTTTTCAGAATGGGGAAACTTCACTATAAATCATCCCTCACACTTCTATATGGAAAGTAGGTGATATCTCCTTTTAGTTCCACTTGGAAATGAAGTTCCTTCAAGGTAAGCTTCAGACAATCAAACTAGTGGAACTAGCTTGTTTTCATGATATTTTCATTTCACAGGAACAGATGACATTTGTAGAACATTTTACGGTTTGCAAAGTTCTTTACATAGATAAACAACAACAAACCTTTGGAGGTATCTTACAGATGAGAAAACTGAGGCTCAGAGGTTGAGTGACCAAGGTCACAGAGCTAAGAAGTGTCTAAGGTAGGATTCAAACCAGTTTCTTGACTCTAAACCCATCAATCATTTCTGCCTCAGTCATTCTGCAGTGTGAGACAGTGGAAAGGATGCTGACCTGACTTCATTCTGATCTTAGCACTAAGAAGTATTGGGCAAATCACATTTTTCTAGATTTCAATTTTCCTTTGCAAAATGAGTAGTTTAACTTAATGATCTCTAAGATCTTTTGTACCACTAAAATTGTACGAGTCTAAGTATTTCTTGGATATATGGCAGTCACTGAGGGATATAAAAGCAACAGACATATCTCTTGCCTTCAAGTAGCTTAGTATTTATGTCAAGTTCTGTTAGTCTATGAAAGAAGGTTGTTTTTTAAATCTAATTGTTGTTGTTTGGTTGTTTTCACTTGTGTCTGACTCTTTCTGACCCCATTTGGGGTTTTCTTGGAAAAGACATTAGAATAATTTGCTATTTTCTTTTCCGGAACATTTTATGGATAAGGAAACTGAGGCAGAGAGGAATAAGTGAGTTGCCCAGGGGCACATAGTTAGTAAATGTCTGAGGTGGATTTGAACTTCAGGCCCAGCACTCTATCCACTGCACCACCTAGCTGCCCATAATTCCTTGTTAGGGCTGTCTTTGTTTTATAATGTTGTATACAACAGCTGTCATTTATGAGAAATAAAAGTAGGCTATGGTCAACCAAGAGATCACAAATGATGGAAAACAGTGGGATTGATACAAGGAAGGGATCTGAAATTTCAAAATACCTGAAGTTGAATCCTTATCCAACACTTATTAGTTGTTAAGTGGATGTAACAGAAATCACTTAATCTCTGTGTCTCAATCCTGGGGTAGCCACAGGGACCCAACCTCTGAGTGCGAATCTGGTGTTGTAGCCCACTGGAGGTGCTATATCTTTCCTTTCTTTTTCCTTGTCTCTTGCTAAGATCTATTCTAGGATAAAGTGAATCCAGGGTGATTCAGTCTGGGTCCCTGCATTGCTGTGGAAATTATATAGACGGATAGTGCCTAAGGGAAACAGCTCATTGAAAAAGAGTCTTAGGAATGGTGATAGATTTGGATTTTTATTAAGAGCTCCAGGAAGTCATAGGCTTCTGGGTATTGTGCAAATTTCAGGGAAGGGACCTGCCATTTAGTCATTAAAAGATGACTCACATTAATGAAGTGGCAAAAGTCACCTACAGAAATTGATTAGGGAAGAAAGAGCCTTTTTGTTTAGTTTCAGAGGAGCCAGAAAACCAGTTCCTTGTCTTGAATATGGCTGCAGTACAGATATCAAAAGTGCTTAATGAAAGGGCTCTAGGATGGGTTATTGGCTCCATCCTACATTTCTTCTTAACTCCTCCCTGAAAAGTAGGTGCAATGACAAGAAGCTAGGTTTGATTCTGCAGCAGGCATGTAGTCTGCTTGTGAAATGTTCCATTGGTCCTAGAATGGCCAATGTCCCTAGATCTGCTTTCAAATCCTACCTCTACACTTATGTGACCTTGGTAAGTCCTTGGACCAGCATTTTGCTTATCTGTGAAATGAGGAAGTTTGATTTGATGACTTCAGTGGTCTTTCCCTGGTTCTAAAACTATATATGATCCTATGATCTCTGACAGTGACACTTGATATATTTGTGATCATGTAGAAATTATTTAAATTTGTGGACTTCTGTTTCTTCATCTGCAAAATAAGGATAATCATGTTTGCAATGCCTGACTTACATGCTATTGTAAGAAATATGCTTTTTTTTTTTAAGCCCTATATACATATATGGGACAGATAGATGTTGTAGTGGGTAGAATGCTGGACTTGGAGCCAGGAAGACTCATATTTATGAGTTCAAATCCGGCTTCAGACAACAAAACAAAACACACAAGTGCTAATTATTTAGAGGCAGCAAGGTGGCACAGCAGATAGAGTGCTGAGCCTACTGTCAGAAGACCTAGGTTCAAATCTGGCCTTAGACACTAGCAGTGTGACTCTGGGTAAGACATAATAGCAGCAAGCATCCTAGCATACCCAGGATAGATGCTAGCACAGGTTCTTTGATCTGCTTTTTTAAGGGAAACAACTCGAAAAGGGTTAACAATCATACTTTAATCAAACATATATCATTTACCTAGTTCAGGGGGAAAAAAATCAGTACCCTGAACTTCAGAGACTACAAACAGAAGTTACAAACAGACAAAACACAGACAAAGAAAATAATACAATTCAACAGACAAACAGACAGGGCTTCTAGCTGTCTTATCATCACATATATACAGTGTTAGTTACCTAAGAGAGAAGCACCAACATCGGGTTTTCAAAGCTGGGGGGCTCAATGACTACCCAGAGTCTCTTCTGGTCAAATTACACAGTTCTTCCCAGTGAGCCCCAAAGCAAAACCTCACCTAAGAGTATATATAGCCTTCTCCAGGGTCAGAGGACATCACAATCTTTGTGACCCACTGCCTGATTATTAAGTAACAAGGTGTAGGCATTCCTGAAAAACAAGCCTCCCCTAAGCAAGCTTCTCCTGTGAGCTCTGCTCCACCCTTCAGCAAACTCCTCCCACCACAAGCTCCATGTGGCTACGTGTAGCCTATCAGGGGGGCAGAGAATATTTTCAAAACAGGGAAGGTCCTCAAATTAACTCAGGCTTATTAAGGGACAGGGAAGATCTTCACATTTCCTTACCTTACAGACATATGCTCTGCCTGCCTCAGTTTCCTCTTCAGTAAAATAGGGATCATAATAGCACCTACCTAGCCAGGTTGTTGTGAGGATCAAATGAAATAGTATTTGTAAAGTGCTTAGCGCAGTGCCTAGCCCATAGCAGGCACTCTGTAAATGCTTATTCTCTTCCCTTAATTTTTGAATAGTCGATTCTTGGCTCTTCCCACCAGCACTGTGCCATTCTCTGTGTATTTACTGCTGCTACAGATACCGCCAGTTATATCTTCATTTTCCATCAGTAGCTCAGCTTGGTTTTCTCTCCTCTAACATCATGGTGCCCCCAGGATAAGCTGATTACCTGAAATACCATCACCATGCAGATTGACTCAGCTTGGGATACTCAACATCTTCTCATTTCCCTTACTGTTCTCTCCCTTCTGATTGGAGAACTGGAGGACAGAGCAATAAACTCTGAAGGCCTTACTTTATTGAGGGCTCAGAACTTGCCAGCTAAAGTCTTCAGAATTTTTCCATCACCTGCTTTGCTTGGTTTCAAATCCATGAACATCATGTCACCATACCAAGTATACCCTGGTGTCTCCTCCACCACTCCATCCCTTTTCCACTTCCTTTTTGTGTATTGTCTTCCCCGTTAGACTGTAAACTTCTTGAGGGCAGGGGTTGGTTTTCTTTTTCCTATTGTATCCCAAGCACTTAACACAGTGCCTGGAACATAGTGAATTATTAATAAATATTTATTGAATTGAATTGAATTGAAGCATATCTGTAAGTCTACCTGAATTTTGAATGGCAGATTCAGGACCCTAAAGTTTTAATATCCATGCATATAAACTTGAGAGAGAGGATGGCATAATGGGGAGAAAGTGGATTTCAGAGTCAGGACAATCTGGGTTCCAACTCTTTCTTAGCTATGGTGCATAACTGTGACTGAGTCACTTATCATGTCAATGTTTCAGGTCAGTCTCCCAGACTATAAATTGTTGCTGCTGCTACAGGTGTTAACTCACATTGGTAGAAGGAATGTTGTCACTTAAAGTATCCTAATACCAAAGAAATCAAAGATCTAAAGCAATAGCAACAGAATTCCCTTTAGATCAGCAGTTCTCAACCTGTGGGTCATAACCCCTTTAGGACTCGAGCAACCCTTTCACAGGGGTGGCCTAAGACCATCAGAAAACATATATTTCTGATGGTCTTAGGAACCGAGACACTGCTGCTCTATCCGTCTCCAGGCAGGTCCACCCACATGCAGATACTCCCACATACGAGTATTAAAGGGATGCGACATTAGGAAGGTTGAGAACCACTGCTTTAGTTGCTTATATAGGCAATAATAATAATAGCTGATGTTTATATAGCACTTTAATATTTGCAAAGCTCTTTCCATATATTATCTAATTTCCTTTTCACAACAACCTGGGAGGTAGGTGCTATTATTATTCCTGTTTTATAGATAAGAAAACTGAGATGAGTTAAGTTTCAATTAAGAGAAATTGTCACTTGCCCAAGGTCACATAGCTAGTTAGTGACCAAGGCAGGATATGAATTCAGGTCTTTCTGCTGCCAAGGGAAAACCATAGTAGTGCCAACACAATACTCACAGCATCAACAGTGAGGATGAATATGCCAGCACAGTTCTGAATTTCAAAATATAACAGACTCTCCATATAAAAGACAGAAGCAAAACATTTATTCAGACACCAGAAAGCCAAATTTCAACACCAGAAAACCGAATCCATCAGAGCAACAAAGAAGTTAATACACCATAGCACAGCAGGGAGCCACACCATCCTTTGGCTTTCCCACAAACCAACACTCACAAGCCTACTTGTCTCTTTGTTTGTGTCTTCTCCTCACTCCAGCTGTAATTGCTCTGACTCTCAGCTTCCTGTGGGCTCTGTTCTACCCTTCAGCAAGCTCCTCCCACTACAGGTTCCATGTGATTCCATTCAGCCTATTAGGGGGCAGGAAAGATCTTCAAATTCCCATTACCATTACAACCATTTATCTTGTTGATTCATCACTAAAAAAGATGTTTCATTTATGCACTTTCTTTGCTCAGAGATAGGAGGTAGGAGATGATGCCTTTGCCCTTCTTTTGTACTGAATGACCACCACCCTGATGTTATATGATTGGAGAAAGGAATATTTTGCCATCAGAGCCAAAGTGAAGTTACCTCCTCATCCAACTCCAAATTACTCATGAGTCCTTTTTTTTTATTTATTTAAAGTTTGAGCAGTTTGATTCCCCTCCCTCCTTTCATACTGTAATGGTAATGGGAATTTAAAGATCTTCCCTGACCCTTAATAGGCCTAAGTGAATTTGACGACTTTCCCTGAATTGAAAATATACTCTGCCTCCTAATAGGCTGAATGTAATCACATGGAGCCTGTGGTGGGAGGAGTTTGCTGAAGGGTAGAGCAGAGCCCAACAGGAGAAGCTTGCTTAGGCGAGGCTTGTCTTTCAGGAAGACCCACACCTTGTTACTTTGTAATCAGGCAGTGAGTCATGAAGGTTATGATATTCTCTGACCCTGGAGAAGGCTATATATACAACTCTGAGGTGAGGTTTTACTTTGGGGCTCACTTCTGGGAAGAATTTTGTGATTCGGCTACATGAGATTCTAGGCAGCTGTTGAGCCCCTGGCTTTGAAAACACAGATGTTGGTGCTTCTCTCTTTGGTAACTAACACCGTTTGTGTATGCAATGGTCAGAAAGCTGGAAGCCCTGTCTGTTGGTCTGTTGAATTGTATTATTTTCTCTGTCTGTATTTTTTGTCTTCTTGTAACTTCTATTTATATTCTCTGAAGTTCAGGGTACTGACTTTTTGCCCTGAACTAGGTAAATGATATATGTTTGTTTAAAGTAAGATTGGTAACCCTTTCTGAGTTGCTTTCCTTTAGAAAAGCAGATCAAAGAACCTGTACTAGAAGACATCCTGGGTATGCTAGGGTGCTTGCTGCTACACATACATATCCTAATGGGTTTTCTTTTTGTTAAAAAGAAACAAACAAATGAAAAAAAAATATATGTGGCACAGTAGATAGAATGCCGGGTCTGGAGTCAGGAGGACCTGATCAAATCTAGCTGTGTGACCCTGGGCAAGTCACTTAACCCTGTTTGTCTCAGTTTCCTCATCTGTAAAATGAGCTGGAAAAAGAAATGGCAAACCCCAAAGCCAAAAAAACCCCAAATGGGTCACAAAGAGTTGGACACGACTGAACTTTGTTGGTACAAAGTAAAAAAAAAAAGTGTGGATTGGTTATAACAAGTAAAGAAGAAAACTAGCTACTCCCCCTTAAATGGCCTCCACCCTTGAAATGCTGCTGTTGCTACCCTCAGTTCCACTTTTCAGGGGAGGATATTTGTGAGCATTGGTGGAAAGGAACACTAGAGAAAGGCCCTCAGCCGATCCAGTCCTTTAGTCTACTTTTTTTTTTTTTTAAATCTCCCATTTTAGCTTAGGAAAAAAAGGACAGCATACACTAAGCTTGATCTCTCTTTGTCTTTGAGAGGTTTGTCATAAGTAACAATTGATTAGATTCTCTCTCTTATGGCTCCTGAGCCCCTAGTAAGTGGGGAAGAGAAAATTTTTTTTCTGCCCAGATGATTCAGATAAAACATCTCCTCTATCACATGTCTGCTATTGTCCTTCCCTTTTTTGCAACTCCCCAGTGACCAAAAAAATACATAGAAACAAAAAAATTAAAATACATGGAAACTAAAGCAGTTATAGTATGATTGATTAATTTGTTTTTGTCAACCATTTAGTCTTGGTGTTAATTAAAACAGGAAATGTAAATTAAGATTAAAGAATAGGAAAACTTTAAAATTATTTTCTGCCCTCTCAAACGAAGAGAGAGGGGATAAGAACATTACACTGTCTCCTACCAATTTTCTGAATGACAAGTCATCATCCAACAGCAAGGTAGAACTGCATCCCTGAGGAATTGTGTCTAATCTTTCATTTGGCATACATTTCCTCTCTTGTGAGAGCATCTCTATCTCTTCCAGGGCATAGCAAAAAGCAATAGAATCCCTTTAAGATATCTCTCTTAGGTCTATTGGATAGGACATACAAAATAATTATGTTTCATCAGCAGATCTTTGTTATCTTTAATTTAGCATTCATGAGCTGATTCTAATTTTAATTTAATTTGGGGAGAGACAGAGAAAGAGGGAGTGAGAGAAGAAGGAGAAGAAAGAGGAGGAGGAGGAGGAGGAAGAGGAGGAGGGAAAAGAGGAGGAGGAAGAGGAGGAGGAGGAGGAGGAGGAGAAGAAGAAGAAGAAGAAGAAGAAGAGGAGGAGGAGGAGGAGGAGGAGGAGGAAGAAGAAGAAGAGGAGAAAGAAGAAAAAGGAGGAGGAGGCAGACACTTGATAGAGGAGATACTCTATCTGAATCATTTGGTGGTTGGCTGCTTGATGGTTGCAGACTTTTTTCTTTAAGCTAAGACTAATGACTTAAAGAAGGAAAAGGAGGAAGAGAGAGAGAGAGAGAGAGAGAGAAAGGGAGACACAGGGAAGAGATGGAGAGGGTGGGAGAAAGGGACAAAAGGGAGTAGAGGGAGGAGAGAGACAGAGGCAGTGATTGATGCTTTAAACTGTGTCAGGCACTTTTCTAAGCACTAAAAATGTAAATGCAATCAAACAAGATAGTCTTGCTGTCAAGAAGCTCACATTTTTATTGCAAAAGACACACATAATAGGGAAATGGAAAGTCAGAAGTGTGTGTGTGTGTGTGTCTGTGTCTGTGTCTGTGTCTGTGTGTGTGTATGTGTTTGTCCACCATGCTGTTCCATCTCCCCGACAGTGCATTGAGGGACCCATCATAATAATGGTTTGTCATTAATGTGAGAGCAGACCTGGGGGGTGAGGGAGGTTTCTAATTATAATATTCTTTATTTCCCTTTGACAAAGCTCATTTATTAAGCAGTCTGGTGCAGGTGGAAAAGTGTTGAATTGGCAATCTGAATTGTGTTCAAATGCTGCTCTGAGAGACTTTCTCAGGAATTCCTCAGGGATTACTTCTCTGGATGATGATATAGGATGGTCTGGAAGTAGGTCGTGTATGTGAGTGTGTATGTACTATTTTCTGGCTCCTCATGCTTACCAGCCCTTTGGTGGGTTGAACCAATTCCGTTTATTTAAATTCAATAAACATTAAGAGTCAACTAGTAAACAGAAGGGGGGAAAACTTTGAAATTTTAATTTTAATTGTATTGAAATTAATTGGAATTTAATGTAGTCATCAACTAAATTAATTGGAAATTGATGGACTCATCAGCTAAATGGGGAGTTGTTATTTATCATGTACCTTCCAATAAAAAAAGACTATATCTTCTTCCCAATAAAAGCCTCACACCAAAATATCTGAGCAAAATATAGAGCAAAATATAGGCCATACTTTTATTTTAGGCCATGAATACTGAAAACAACAAGATCCAGCATGGTTTCTAGGAATGGAAGCATTCTTCTGTGTTAGGCTGACCTGCATTTCTGTTTTAACAACTTCACTCTTGCTACCTGGACTAGAACCATTGCAGAAATAATCACAGATGGACATCTGTTGGCTGTTCTACCTTGTTGCTTAAATCTTTGTCTGCACCCTAGAGTCTCACAAGGAAAAAGACAGTAAAAGGGACAATTTTAGCTCCTTTTTAGAAGAGGGAATTAGTGCAAAGGACATCAGCCTGTGGCCAGTATGGTAAACCAGTATTCTGGGCCCTACTATGCTCAGTCCATTACTCACAGTTCAGGAACTTAATGAACACTTCCGTGGGAGCAATCATAGCACAGACCTTTGTCAGGAAAAATAATTGTTCTATTACTTGACTAAATAAGTAAGTACTTCCCTGGAAAGCTTCAGCCAGTTTAGCATATGAGATTCAGATTACCATTTGGATTGTAGATGCTTTTCATTTCAACCTTTTCACCCTGGCATAAAAAAACAAATGAAGAGCCTAGTGATTAGTAGTTGGCATAGCACATTAAAAATGTGTTATTTAGGGTTCACAGTTAAGCTATATAACCTAAAATCTAGCCCCTTTGATTTGAAATTGGCTGTGTAGTAATTACATTTCTTGACATAAAAATTCATGTTCCATTCTAATGTGGGCTCATTAGGAACAAAACACTTTTTTGGGAATCAACAAAACATATATAACTTGGAGTCTGAATTTGCTGTAAAAGTACTTGGCCTCAGGCTACCAAACAGCTTGTGGTGCCCTAATAGTCCTGAACTGCTGGTTATGAGGATGGCTAGGTGACTCAGCGGATAGAGCGCTGGGCCTAGAGTCAGAGAGATTCATCTTTCTGAGTTCAAATGTGGCCTCCGACATTTACACACTCTAAGCAAGTCACTTAACCCTGTTTGCCTCAGTTTCCTCATCTATAAAAAGAGCCGGAGAAGGAAATGGCAAACCATTCCAGTATTTTTGCCAAGAAAACTCCAAATGGGATCACAAAAAGTTGGGCATGACTGAACAACAAAAACTGGTTATACAGATGAGGAAGATGGAAAGGAGAGCAGGTCTAAAATTAGAAGGATGGAGAAACTGAGGTCCAGAAGACCAAGAAATTTGCTAGAAGTAGGATTTGAACCAAGGTCCTCTGACTACAGAGCTTGGGTTCTTTCCTCTCTACATCTTGGCTCTGCCATAGCTTCCTGTGTGAGTTTGGATAAATCACTCACCCTCTTTAAGACTCAATTTCCTCTTCTGTAAAGTGAATTGGTTGTACTAAATGATCCTTGAGCCCTTCCAGCTCAAGGAACTAAGACTCTCTGCTATTTACTGGAGAGGAAGGAAGCTTCCTCCATTAACAAAGCCTCTCAGACAAGTTCACTGTCAGAGCGTTTTATTCCATTGAACCTGACAGAATTGCTTAGTAGGGCAAGAATAATTATTAGACTATGATAGTCTAATTATATAGACTTATATAATTAAGTGCCAAGTTCTACATATACAGACATATTATCATTGTATTGCATTTTGCTTTATTGTGTTTTTTCAAATTAAAGGTTGTGGCAGCCTTACTATGAGCAAGTCTGTGGGTGCCATTTTTCTAACAGCACCTGCTTATATCATGTCTCTGTGTCATACTTGGTAATTCTCACAATATTTCATTATTATTATGTCTATTTTGGTTATTTGTGATTAGTGAGCTTTGACGTCATTATTGTATTTGTTTTGGGGTACTACAAACTACACCCATATAAGATGGTGAACTTAATTGGTACATATTGTGTGTGTTCTGACTGCTCCACCAACAGGCTGTTCCCTCATTTCTCTCCCTCTCCTAAAGCTTCTGTATGCCCTGAGACACAATAATATTGAAATTAGGCCAATTAATAACCCTACAATGGGCTCTAAGTGTTCAAGTGAAAGGAAGGGTTAATTGATGAGGCAAACTTCATTGCTGTCTTATTTTAAGAAATTGCCACAGCCACCCCAACCTTCAGCCACCACTGACTCTGGTCATTCAGCAATTGTCAACTTCAAGGCAAGACCTTCCACCAGCAAAAAATTATGACTCACTGAAGGCTCAGATGACGATTAGCATTTTAAACAATAAGGTATTTTTAATTAAGGTATGTACATTATTTTTTTTAGACATAATGCTGTTGCACATTTAATAGACTACAGTTTAGTATAAACATAACTTTTATATGCACTGGGAAACCAAAAATTTGTGTGATTTGTTTTATTGCAATATTCACACTTTTTTGTGGTGCTATGGAACTGGACCCACAATATTTCTGAGGTACGGCTATACATCAAAAGGACAAAAATAGAATCCCTATGCTGAAAGAGTTCACATTCTGAGAAGTCATTATGCAAGCAACTACATACACGTAGGATATATGCTATATAAGTGGAATATAATCTTAAAGGGAAAGCACTTGGGAAAGGTAGAGAAGACTCTTAGAGAAGGTGGGGTTTGAGCTGAATCTTGAAGGAAGCCAGAAAAAGGAACCACGTGAGGAGGGAGAGAATTTAAGGAACATGTGACAGCCAGCAGAAAGGTATGGAATTGAGAGATGGAGTGTCCATGGATGAAGCAGGAAGAAGATCATAGAATACTTGCAGGGAAGTAAAGTGTAAGAAGTGTAAGTGTATGTATTTCCGCAGTTGCCCCCATGCCCTGGAAGGCTCTTTCTCCTTACCTCAGCCTCTTAGAATCCCTAGTTTCCTTCAAGTCTCAGTTGAAGTGGTACCGTTTTTTTTTCATTGACTTGTTTATTTACTTTTAGTTTACAAGATTCAGTTCCACAATTCCCTAAGTTTCAAATGGTGTCCCTTCCCTTCCCCCCCTCCCCCATGGTGGCATGCAATCATGTATAGGATCTGCAAATACTTTCACATTGTACAATAGTCTGGTTGTATAGAAGAGTTGTAACCAATGAATGAACAATGGGAAAAAAAGAAACAAAACCGAACATGAAAAAGAACGATAGCATGTATTGCTTCAGTCTCCATTTAAATTTGAAGTACTACCTTCTTCAGGAGGACGTTTCCTGATCTCTTCCAGATGTGAATCCTGCAAGGACAGTTTCATTTTTGTTACCTTTATAACCTGGCCCCTTCCTACCTTTCTAGTATTCTTACACTTTATTTTTATTATAAAGATCTTTAAGTGCCAAGCAGTTTATATTTGATAGGGAGCCACTGGAGTTTATTGAGTAGGAGGGTGACATGGTCAGACCTGCACTTCAGGAAGATCACATTGGCAATTGAGTGGAGAATATACTGAAGTGGAGAGAGACTTGATTGAGGTAAGGAGACCATCCAGAAAACCATTGCAATAGGCCCTGTGTAAAGTTTTGAAGGCCTTTACCAAGTAGGACAGCTGTCAAAAGAATGGGACTCTGAGGAGAGATTTTGAGAGGGTAGAAACAAGACTTGGCAACAGAATGGATTATATGAGGTGAGCATGAGTGAGGCGTCAAAGATAACACCAAAATTTAGAACCTGGGTAGCTTGAAAGACATTGCTTAAGAATAATAGGAAAGTTTGGAAGAAGGGAAGATTTTGGGGCAAGATAATGGATTCTGTAAAAGGAGTTTGAAATGGTGGGTGGGATGAGCCTCAGAGGGCTGCAAGTAGAACAAAATAAGAGAGATAATGATAAGCTCTTGGTGAACAGAACTGTGTAACGTGTCAGGTTAGGGAGAATAAAGCCCCAGGCTATGTGATGTGGAAAAGGGAGGGAGGCACTGAAATATAACCTTTCAGACTTTGCAAGCTGATACTAGCACAGCTCACATTTGTTCAAAACCTTGAAATCACCTTTGAATCTTTCCCTTACCTTCACGATCCTTATTTCTACCCTGAATGTCTTGTCACCACCAAGAAAGGAAAACTCTTCCTTCAATATACTTCCTACATCTT
Source organism: Pseudochirops corinnae (assembly GCA_028646515.1). Classification (NCBI taxonomy): domain Eukaryota; kingdom Metazoa; phylum Chordata; class Mammalia; order Diprotodontia; family Pseudocheiridae; genus Pseudochirops; species Pseudochirops corinnae. The sequence goes on along the minus strand of CM053591.1, from coordinate 45,000,276 downwards.
TACCTCTAGTTCCATAGTTTAGGGCCTTGGTATCTCCAAAAAGCCTTTTGGAAAGTTTTCTTTTTTCCTGCAAAAATAGCCAGCAATCCATCCTATTTACTACTGCTAGATGTGACTTGCCTTACACACTATTTTTAATGCATTAGTATCCTGTTCAAGCTAGGTGGTGCAATGTACAGAGTGCCTGGAGTGAGGAAGACCTGTGTTCAAATTTGGCCTCAGATACTTACTGTGTGACCCTGGGCAAGTCACTTAACATTGTTTGCTTCAGTTTCCTCATGTGTGAAATGAGCTGGAGAAGGAAATGGCAAACCCCTCCAGTATCTTTGCCAAGACCCTAAATGGAGTCATAAAGAGTTGGGTATGACTGAACAACAACAAGCACCTATATTGGCCTTCTCTTGACCAGAATATTCTTCTTATCTATCTTTCTATTATTTATATCATCTATCTATCATTTATCTTCTATCTCTGCCTGTATCTATTATCTCTATCATCATTCTATTTATATCTCTATCATTCAATCTCAAGTACTATATTTATCTTCTCTCTATTTACATCTCTTTTCTTTATATCTGTAATTTATCCTCTATCTATTCTATCTGTACCTATTTATATCTCTATCATTTGTCTTCTATCTCTCTCTATCTGTCCCTATAAAGTGTCTCTCTATTTCTCTCTCTTTCTCTCTCTATTATCTTTTTTTTGTACATCCATTTATGTCTCTACCATCATTCTATCATTTGTCTTCCATATCTCTATATCCATCTGTATCTGTCTTCTTTTTCTATATATCTATCATCATTCCATCTATACCTTTCATTTCTCTTCTATTTCTCTATCTATATCTGCCTCTGTCTATCTAACTATTATCAGTCAACAAACATTAAGCATCTACTATATGCCAGATGTCATGATAAGCCCTGAGATTGTTTTTGTAACAAATATGAAACTGTCCTTGCAGGATTCACATCTGGGAGGGATCAGGAAAATCCTCCTGAAGAAGGTAGCACTTCAGCTGAGACTTGAAGAAAACTAGGGATTATAAGAGGCTGAGGTAAGGAGAAAGAGCCTTCCAGGGCACGGGGGACAACCAGGGAAATAAAGCATGGAGGCAATAGATGATCTACTGTAATATGAGGGACAGTAAAAAGGCCAATCTTTCTAATGGAATACTATTGTGCTATAAGAAATGAAGAACAGGCTGATTTCAGAAAAACCTGGATAGACTTACATGAACTGATATGAAGTGAAGTAAGCAGAACCAGAAAAACATTGTACACAGTAATAGCCAACTTTGTGCAATGATCAGCTGTCAATGACTTAGCTATTCTCAGCAATAGAATATTCCAAGATACAGGTGACTAGGTTGCTCAGTGAACAGAGCATCAGCCCTGGAGTCGGGAGGACTTGAGTTCAAATCTGGCCTCAGACACTTAACACTTACTAGCCATGTTCCCTTGGGCAAGTCACTTAACCCCAATTGCCCTGCCTTCCCCTCTCCAAAAAGCAAAAAAAAAAAAAAAAAAAAGAACATTCCAAGACAATTCCAAAGGACCCATGGTGAAAAATACTATACACACCCAGAAAAAGAACTGATGGAGTCTGAATGTAGATTGAAGCATACTATTTTTTTTACTTTTTTTTTCCTTTTGGTCTGTGTCTTTTTTCACAAAATGACCAATATGAAAATGTTTTGCATGATTGCACATATATAACCTATATTAAATTGCTTACCATCTCAGGGAGGAGAGAGGTTAGGGAGAGAGGAAGAAAATTTGGAACTAAAATTAAAAAAATATAATGTTAAATTTGTCTTTACATGTAATTGGAAAAAATATTTTTTTCCAAAGGTCATTCTTGCTGGACTGTAATTTCTGGGGTAGGGAGTAGGGTAATGTGTAATTAAGCCATTCTTCTTGTCTCAAGTCTCTCTCCATTCAAATTTATTCTTCACTCAGCCACCAAGGTGATTTTCTAAACCTCATATCTAACCATGTCACACTTTGCTCAGTGAACTCCAATGGCCCCCTATTGCCTCCAGGACCAATTTATAAAGTCCTTTGTTTGGCATTTAAAGCCCTTCATAACTTTGCCCTTTCCTACCTTTCCATTCTTCCCTCATTTTCTGTGATCTAATTACACTTGTCCTACTTGCTGTTCCTCACATCCCAAACTCTACCTCCTATGTTATTTGCACTGGTTATCTCCCATGCCTGGAAAACTGCCCATTCATCTCTGGCTCTTAACTTCCCTGGTTGCCTTTCAAGACTTGCCTCAAAGTCTATTTTCTATAGGAGTCCTTGTCTGCCTCCTTCACTACTCACTCCCCTTCCTACTTTTCACTCACCCCCCCCCCCCAATTTGCTAATGCCTTCCTCTTTTGGCTTACCTTCCATCTACTTTGTATATATAGATCATGTCTAGCTACTTACATGGCCTCTCCCATTAGAATATAAGCTCCTTGAGGACAGGGGCTACTTTTTGTTTGTTTTGACCTTTCTTTGTTTACCCAGAATTTAGCACAGTTCCTGGAGCACAGAAAACTCTTAACAAATGCTTGTTGATTGATTGATTGGAAAGGTAGATTTGGATCAAGCTGAGAAAAATACTAAATGCCAAACAGAGTACTTTATATAGGGCTCTACAGGTAGTTACTGGAATTCACTGAAAAGGGGAGTTTCAAGGTCAGAATGATGTTTTAGGAAAATCACTTTCACAGCTGTTTGGTGGATGGATTGGGGTGGGGAGAGACTTAAGTCAAGGTAGTTAATTAGGAGGCTATTCAAATAGTCCAGGAAAGAGGTGATGAAGGGTTGATTTAGGATGAACTATGTGAGTGGAAGAAGGGGGTCAAAGGTGAGAGATGTTGTTGAAGCCTAAATGACAAGTCTTGACAACCAATTGGATGAACAGGATGATAGAGTGGAGAATTAGAGATGACGCCAAGGTTGAGAACCTGGGGGACTGGAAGGTTGGTGGTATCCTTGCCAGAAATAGGGGAAGTCACCCCAGAGAGTGGGTTTTGAGAAGATATTGTTCTATTGTGGACATGTCAAGTGTGAAATATCCCATTGGCATTTGATGTTACAGGACTTCAGGGAGTTCAGGGGAGAGATTAAACTGCTTTGTCTTACCGTTAAAGCTCCCCATCAACTAATCCATCTTTCAAATATCTTATCTAATAGTCCCTCCATTTCCTCCAAAGTAACTTCTATTCTAGTTAGAGTTTACTCATTTGTATTTCCATGGTTCTGTGAATGCTATGTTCCCTTGCTACCTCATTTGTGCTGATTCATCTCCAAATTTGACCCAAAACCTACTTACAACAGTAAACAGTCCCTGATTAACCCTATGGGTTTGATCCCTCCTCCACCTACTATGAACCCACTTCGTACAGTAATATTTGGACTATTTCATAGGACCATGGAATTAATGTTTCATGGACCTTAAAAACTATCTAGTCCATTTACATCATTGTATTTTTTAAAATATTTATTTATTTATTTATGGTTTGCAATATTCACTTTTTATAAGATTTTGAGTTTTAAAATTTTCCCCCTCCCTTTTCTTCCCCTCCACAAGATGGCATGCAATCTGATATACATCTGATATACTTGTACAATCAAATTAAACACATTTCCACATTAGTCATGTTGTGAAAGAAGAGCCAGAATAGAGGGGGAAAACCACAAGAAATAAAAAACAAAAACAATGAAAAAGAGAAAATAGTCTGTTTCAATCTGCATTCAGACTCCATAGTTCTTTCTCTGGATGTGGATAGCATTTTCCATCATGAATCTTTTGGAATTGACTGAGATCATTGCATTGCTGAGAACTAAGTCTATCAAGGTTAGTCATCATATAATGTTGCTATTACTGTGTACAACGTTCTCCTGGTTCTGCTCATCACAATCATATACCACAACTTGTTCAGCCATTCCCCAATGGATGGGCATCCCCTCAATTTCCAATTCTTTGCCACCACAAAAAGAGCTGCTATAAATATTTTTTCACATGTAAGCTCTTTCTCCATTTTTATGATCTCTATTGGATACAGACCTAGTAATTCTCTTCATTTTAAAAATGAGGTTTAGAGAGTTGGAATGACTTGTCCAAGGTTATATAATTCATCAGCAGCAGAGAGAGGGTTAGAACTCAGAACTCCTGGGTTTTTGTAAGAATAAGAGCCATTCTTCAAATGACAAGTGGTCAAAGGATATGGACAGGAATATCATAAGGAAGAAATCAAAGCTTCCAATAACTATGAGAAAAAAAAATTCCAAATCAGTGATAATAAGAGAAATTAAAATTAAAGTAATTCTGAGATTCTTCTTCACATCTGTTATATTGGCAAAGAGAGAAAAACGACCATTGCTGGAGAAATTAAGGGAAAACAGAAACATTAATATTTTATTGGTGGAACTGTGAATTGGCCCAGCTATTCCGGAAAGTAATTTGGAATAATATCCACTAAATCACCAATCTGCAACCACCTTTTGACTCAAAGTATAGTGGAGCTATACCCTAAAGGGATCAAAGAAAGAAGAAAAGGACCCATTTGAACAAGAATATTTATAGCACTTCTTTTTGTTATAGAAAAGAACTAGAAACTAAAACAGTGTCCACCAATTAGGGAATGGTATGTAAATATAATATTATCGAGCAATAAGAAATGATGAAAAGGAGGGTTTCAGAAAAACCTGGTAAGACTTATATGAATTGATGCAACAGAACCAGGTGAACAACTTATGCCATATAATATTGTAAAGATAAACATATTTAAAAGATTTAAGAACTATGATCAAGGCAATGATCAACCACCATTCCAGAGGAACAATGGTGAAGCATGCTACCCACCTCCTGACAGAAATGATGGACTCAGGGTGCAGAACCAAGGTACAATTTCATCCATTACTAATATCGGATTTTTTTTTAACAAGAGTTTGGTTTTTCTTTTTTCTTTTTCAGCAGTGATAAGGAAAGATGAAATAGGATGTGATCCAGGGATAAAGTTGTTAAAAAAAAAAAAAGAAAGAAAGAAATGAAATTAAAAGAGGCCCATTTTTTTAATGCATAGAAAAGAATAGAACAAAGGTCAGGAGAAAACAGATAAGCATGGTAGCTCTGGAAATTAAATGATGACTGTGATAAATGCTTATTCTAAATGTTTGTAATAGAAATTAATAGTTTCATGCAAAACTCCTTTTTTCTGTTCTGATTTTTATATGGAAATGCTCAATTTATTTGGCATGTAAGTTCAGAAATAAAAGAAAAAAAGAAAATGGTGGCTGTAGTACTTTTTAAAAAAATTCTTAGGACTGAAGACCTGTCAAGTTTCAGTGATTGTGTGGTTTCCACACAGAGAAGCCCAGCACTTCTTCAAGTTTTGGTGAGTTTTCTAGATAGCTTTTCACAACTGACCGAAATATTCCCCATTCTGCTGAGTTGATGAGACAGAGTGTTGGGAACTCAGATCACAGGGATCCCTTTGGGGGGCATGAGTAATGAAAGAGGCTTTTTAAATTTTTTTTTAATTTTTTATTTTTTTTATTTAAATTAAATTTTATTATAGTTTGCATTATTCATTTCCACAAGATTTTGATTTACATATTTTCTCCCCCTCTTTCCCCCACCCACTGCCCCAAAACAGCCATCCCAGTGTGTCCACCACCCCCCCCCCCCCCGAGTCTATTCTCTCCTATGTCACTTTTCAGTAGGGCAGGATGGATCTCCCAACT
>CM053591.1:44948792-44994035 GCA_028646515.1 Pseudochirops corinnae | reverse complement strand
AGTTGTTTTGATTTGCATTTCTCGAATCAATAGTGATTTAGAGCATTTTTTTCATATGCTCATAGATATCTTTAATTTCTACCTCCGAAAATTGCCTGTTCATATCCTCTGACCATTTATCAATTGGGGAATGACTTGCATTCTTATAGATTTTACTTAATTCCTTGTATATTTTAGAAATGAGGCCTTTATCAGAAACACTGGATGTAAAAATTCTTTCCCAGTTTCCCACTTCCCTCTTAATCTTGGTTACATTGGCTTTGTCTGCACAGAACCTTTTCAATTTAATGTAATCAAGATTATCCATTTTGCATTTTATAATGCTCTCTAACTCTTGTTTGGTCATAACATCTTCCCTACTCCATAAATCTGACAGGTAAACTATTCCTTGCTTCCCCAGATACTTACAGTATCAGCCTTTATACCTAGATTGTGAACCCATTTGGACTTGATTTTGGTGTATAGTATTAGATGATGCTCTTTGCCCAGTTTCTGCCATACTATATTCCAGTTTTCCCAGCAGTTTTTGTCACATAGTGATTTCTTATCCCCAAAACTGGGGTCTTTAGGCTTATCAAACAGTATATTATTATAATCGTTGACTACTGAGTCTTTTAGACCCAATCTAGTCCATTGTTCCACTACTCTATTCCTCAGCCAAGTACCAAGTAGTTTTGATGACTGCTGCTTTATAATACAGATTAAAATCTGGTATGGCTAGGCCACCTTCCCTAGCATTTCTTTTCATTAATTGCCTTGATATTCAGGACCTTTTGTTCTTCCAAATGAATTTTATCATTATTTTTTCTAGCTCTATAATTTTTTGGTAGAATGATTGGTATGTCACTAAATATGCAATTTAATTTAGGTAAAATTGCTATTTTTATTATATTAGCTTGACCAAGCCATGAGCCAATTGATGTTTTTCCAATTAGTCAGATCTGATTTTATTTGTGTGAAAAGTGTTTTGTAGTTGTGTTCACAAAGATATTGGGTTTATTCCGACAGGTAGATTCCCAAATATTTTATAATGTCTACAGTAACTTTAAATGGGTTTTCTCTTACTATCTCTTGCTGTTGGATCTTGTTGGAAATATATAGGAATGCTGAGGATTTATGTGCGTTTATTTTATATCCTGCAACTTTGCTAAATTTATTGTCTCAAGAAGTTTTTTACTTGATTCTCTAGGATTCTCCAAGCATATCATCATATCATTCTCAAAGAGTGATAGCTTAGTCTCTTCTTTGCCTAATTTGATTCCTTTGATTTCTTTTTCTTCTCTAATTGCTACTGCTAACATTTCTAGTACCAGACTGAATAAGAGGGGTGATAGTGGACATCCTTTTTTTCACCCCTGATCTTATTGGAAATGCTTCTAGTTTATCCCCATTACATATAACACTTGCTGATGGCTTTAAATAGATGATTCCTATTATTCTAAGGAAAACTCCATTTATTCCTATACTTTCCAGTTTTTTTAATAGGAATGGATGCTGTATTTTGTCAAAAGCTTTTTCTGCATCTATTGAGATAATCATATGGTTTCTGCTAGTTTTGTTGTTGATGTGATCAATTATACTGATAGTTTTCCTGATAACTGAACCACCCTTGCATTCCTGGAATAAATCCTATCTGATCAAAATGTATTATTCTTGTGATGATTTGCTGTAGTCTTTTTGCTAATATTTTGTTTAGAATGTTTGCATCTATTTTCATAAGAGAAATTGGTCTGTGATTTTCTTTCTCAGTTTTGTCTCTTCCCAATTTTGTATCAGCACCATATCTGTCTCATAAAAAGAATTTGGTAGGACTCCTCCAATTTTCCCGAATAGTTTGTAAAGTATTGGGGTCACTTGTTCTTTAAATGTTTGGTAGAATTCACTAGTAAAGCCATCTGTCCCTGGAAATTTTTCCTAGGGAGTTCACTGATGGCTTGTTCAATTTCTTTTTCTGAGATAGGGTTAAAGTAGTTTACTTCTTCTTCAGTTAGTCTAGGCAACTTTTATTTTGTAAATATTCATCCATTTCACTAAGATTGTCAAATTTATGTGCATACAATTGGGCAAAATAATTCCACATAATTGTTTTAGTTTCCTCTTCATTGGAGGTACATTCACCCTTTTCATTTTTGATACTCAAAATTTGGTTTTCTTCTTTCTTTCATCATATTGGCTAAAGGTCTATCAATATTATTGGCTTTTTCATAAAGCCAACTCTTAGTTTTATTTATTAATTCAATAGTTTTCTTGCATTCAATTTTATTAATCTCTCCTTTGGCTCTCATTATTTCTAATTTAGTATTTAATTGGGGATTTTGTTTGTTCTTCTTCTAGCTTTTTCAATTGTATGTCCATTTTCTCTAATTTATTCATGTATGCATTTGGGGATATAAAACTTCCCCCAAGAACTGCCTCTGCTGCATCCCACAGGTTTTGGTATATTGTCCTATTACTGTCATTCTCTTGAATGAAGTTGCTGATTGTTTCTATAATTTCTTGCTTGACCCACTCATTCTTTAGGATTAAATTATTTAGTTTCCAATTAGTTTTTCATCTATCCTTCCATGGTCCTTTATTACACATAATTTTCATTGCATCATGATCTGAGAAGGATGCATTTAATATTTCTGCCTTTCTGCAGTGAATTGTTATGTTTTTATGCCCTAGTACATGGTCAATTTTTGTGTATGTGCCATGTACCACTGAGAAGCAGGTATATTCCTTTTTATCCCCATTCAATTTTCTCCAGAGGTCTACCATATCTATCTTTTATAAGATTCTATTTACCTCCTTAACTTCTTTCTTGTTTATTTTGAGGTTAGATTTATCAGTCTCAGAGAGGGGGAGATTGAAGTACCCCACTAGTATAGTTTTGGTATCTATTTCTTCCTCTAGCATCCTTAATTTCTCCTTTAGGAATGTAGATGCGGTACCACTTGGTGCATAAATGCTTAATAATAATATTGTCTCATTTTTGACAGTGCCTTTTAGCAGGATATAGTTTCCTCCCTTATCTCTTTTAATTAGATCTAGTTTTACTTTTGCTTTGTCTGAGATAAGAATTGCTACCTGCTTTTTTTACTTTAGCTGAAGCATGATATATTTTACTCCAGCTTTTACCTTTACCCTGTGTGTATTCCTGTTTCAGATGTGTCTCTTGTAAACAGCATATTGTAGGATTATGGCTTTTAATCCATTCTGCTATCCGCCTGTTTTATGGGAGAGTTCATCGCATTCACATTCAGCTATGATTACTGTCTTTCCATCCATTCTATTCCCTCCTGTTTATGCTTTTATTTTTCCCCTTCTCCCTTCCCTATTTTCCTTTTGACCACCACCTCCCTCAGTATTCCCTTCTTATCCACTGCCCTCCCTTCTCCTACCCTTCCCCCTTACTACTTCTTTCCTCCCTTCTAAACCCCACCCCTTTCTTGGGCCTTTTCCCCTTTTACTGCCTGTAGGATACGATTGATTTTTATACTCAATGTTGTGTTGTTTCTTCCTCGAACCAAGACTGATGAGAACAGATCTCATGCAGTGCTCCTCTCTCTCCCCTCTTTTCCTCTATCATGGTAAGTTTTATATCTCTTCTTAACACAGTCCTGTATTTAGCTGGTTGTGTTATTCCCTCCTTGCACCAGAACCAGTGAGGGAAAAGCTCATATAATGGTTACCTCCCTCCCTTCTTTCTCTCTACTATATTGTTTTTATGCCTCTTCGTGTAGCATAATTTATCCTTTTTCTGCTTTATTCTTTCCTCTTCTTCCATTGCAGTTCCTTAATAAGGATTTTTATCATCATTTTCTATAATTTATACCCACATCCTCTATTTATCTATATCCCGTTTAGATGTTGCTGTAGGTATAGAGTTCACAATATCAACAGGTTATCAGCTTCCCATATAGGGATGTAAACAGTTTACTCTTGTTAAATACCAAGTTACACGTGTGTTTTTTTCCTTACTTACCTTTCTATGTCTCTCCTGGGTCTTGTAATTGGAGGTTGGATTTTCCATTCAGCTCTGGCTTTTCCATCAGGAAGGTCTGGAATTCTGTTATGTCACTGAATGTCCATCTCTTTGCCTGGTAGATTATGCTCAGTCTCACTGGACAGGTGGTCCTTGGTTATAGCCCAAGCTCTTTTGTCTTGTGAAAAATCCTATTCCAGTTCCTCTGATCTTTCAACATTGAGGGTACCAGATCCCGTACAGTCCTCACTGTGGTTCCACGATATCTGAATTGTTTCTTTGCCGCTTGTAGTATTTTCTCCTTTACCTGACAGTTCTGGAGTTTGGCCACAACATTTCGTGGACTTTTCAATTCAGGATCTCTTTCAGGTGGTGTCCGGTGGATTCTCCAGATTTCTGGTTCTAGGATCTCAGGACAGTTTTCCTTAATGAGCTCTTGGAAGATATCGTCCAGACTCAATTTTTCATCATGATTTTCTGGTAGACCAGATTCTCATGTTGTCTCTCCTGCATCTGTTTTCCAGGTCAGTTATTTTTCTATTGAGATATTTTACCTCTTTTTCTAATTTTTCAGTCTTGATGTTTTTGACTGATTCTTGGTTCCTCATAGAGTCATTGGCTTCAATTTAGTTGATTCTAGTTTTTAGTGAATTATTCTCCTCAGTTTTTGAAGCTCCTTTTCCATATGCTCAGATTTCATTTTTAGTTCACACGTTTTACTTTTTAAGGAGCTGTTCTCTTCATTGTAATGTTTTTTTAATTTCGCAATTTTGTTTTTATAAGGTGTTGATTTTATCTTCTACCTCTCTAACCCGAATTTCAAAGCTCTTTTTGAACTCATCTAGGAATGCTTTCTGTGCCTGAGACCAGATCACAGTCCCTGCTAAGGCTTCAGCTGTGGGTGTGGAGTCAATCCTCTCTCCTTCTGAGTTTCATTCCTCCCTCTCGCTGTAATAGGATTCCAGAGTGTTTGTCTTTAAAGCCTGCTTTCTTCCCATTTTGAGGCAGGACCTTAGCCATACCCTTCCTCCGGGGTTCCTAAGCCTTTACTGCTTAAAATTTTCCTCTGGGGCAATAATTACTTTGTTTTCGGGTCAGAGGGGGCAGATTGGAGCAGCCAGGGTTCATTCTGCCATCTTGGTCCCTGGAAGTTCAGATAGGGTTTTTTTAAATTTCCAGGCTGTGGATCGGTAGTCCCAGGAGTGCTGCCACCCCATTGTGGGTCCTGCCTTTGTCTCTTACCCAGCTCCCTTGATCCCTGCCCTGTGGTGATAAGCCTGGGAATGGCCCTTGTGGTGGCTAGAGCAGCAGGCCACATCTGGGGGCCTCTTGGTGTGTGGCATCATTGGAGTCTGTCCCAAAAGTTTTAAGTAACTTAAATGTGGGCAGCTTGGGTTGCCCAGCAGTCAGAGCACCAAGTCTGGAGTCAGGATTTCCTTATACCTCAGATGTGACCAGTAAATAGATTCTAGGGGTTCTCTATTGCTTCTAGGAATAAACATAATTTAAATAAACACAATTTACCTCACCCACCTTATCTTCCAGTCTCAATACACATGACTCAGTCTTGTTTCTCTGGCCATCTCATACTTGGAATGCACTTCATCTCCTTGGCACTTTTAAGACTTGGTTCAAGTGCTACCTTTTGCATGAACCTGAGGTGCAACTGGCCTTATTGCCTCATTGCCTTCTGTTTATCTTATTTATGCACATATTATTTCCCCAGACTGAACATAAGCTTCTCAAGGGCAAAGATTTTATACTGTTGTCTTTTTATTTCTAAAGGCTAATATACATAGTAGGCACTTAAAGTACTTGCTGAATGACGAATTCTGATTATAATATTGAAAAAAATAGTACCTGCATCTTCATGAAAAAGGTTAAGATAGATTTTTCTCTCATTAGGGTAAAGCTTCTAGACTACAGGGATATTTTAATACGGAAAAACTCAAATGAACTTATACAGAATAAAGTGACCAGAAGCAAACAATTTATACAATAACATGTTAAGGATAAACAGCTTTGAAATACTTAAAAACTCTGACCAGAATTCCACGGTAATGATGAGAGGAGGTGATGGTACTCAAGATGCTGAATGAGACACACATGCCACATGCGCAAGGTGGTAATTTGTTTTGCATGAATATACATATTTGTTACAAAGGTTCTGTTCCCCTCTTCCCCACTCAATTTGGGGAGGAAAGATATAGGGGCAGAAACTGTTAACTAAAAAAAATTAAAATTAGATGATCTCTCTGGGTTCTTCTCTAAAGTCTACTATTTAATCAGTGTGCTTTCACATTTAAATGGGAGGTACAAGAAACTTAATTTTAGATTTTGACAATCAGACTCAGAAAAGGCAAATGAGGCTCCTACAAAAGTGAAACAAATCAAAAGGCAGATAAAACTCATAGTTCAAATGAACAACAACTAAACTGAAATTAAAGCAATTCAAGGAAGGAAGGAAAATTGAGGCAACTTCAAGGACACAGACCAAGTAGAGATAATGCAGGAAAGTAGGGTTAAATATAAAAGTATATTCTATCAAGTTGTCTAACTAGTCCATTCTCTAACTAAATAAAAAGACTTATCAGGAAATCAAGTCAAACAATGGCTTAAATTCCAGAGGCACATCACCAGGTTAACTTAATTCCATGGCTATTCCATCCATTCAAATGATATGGCTTTGCAAGGATGTATTCTGAGTCCTGGGATGGGGGGTGTTGGAGGGGGGGCGCGCGTGCACGCGGGGCAAAAGTTGGGGGGAAGGACAATCTCCAATGGTCATTTTAAATAACCATCTTTGCAATTCTTGTTTTAATAGAGGACAATTCAGGCGGGAGGGGGTGGGGAGAGCGGAGGAGAAAGAGACAGTGCATTGCTAAAGCTTTAATAAGACTCCAGAACTATAATAATGTCTTATAAAAGGAGCAATTTGCAACACAATTTTATTGAAAATACTTGAGTACAATATTAGAGGAAATAACAGGAAATTCATTTTGTAACAGTGACCTGATCAACACAAGCACCACAAACGATACACTTCTTGGACATTAACAATAGGTAACGAAAGATATGGTATAAATACTTACTGACTGATATGACAAAGTTTTGGGGTGAGCAACTTTGGTATGATCATGGTTCCCTAGTCATATTATTTGGAAAATGACACAAGCTGGTTCTACATGCATGTAAGTAGAATTGGATGTAAATGAAAGACTTGGCTTGTTTTGTTTACCAAGGGCCAACCTAGATAGACCCACAGGAAACAGAACACCTAAAAATACCAGTATCTTCTCTTGAAGCAACCTTTACAGACTATTTAATCTTTCACATATATCTGGTTCTACCTGTATATCTGTAAACACAGCCATATTTAACATCATAAAATCATTTCAAAAATAGGCAAAAACAAAAATAATGTTAAATAAATGAAAAACAATGATTTCTCATCAGAGCAGACTGGCTATGTAGATTTCATCCTGTTTTGTGCTAGAGGATAAAATCAGTTCTGGACATTGTCATTTCAATGGGTTTCAAGTATTCTGAACGGTAGCTATACTATTTCCACTGCACTTCAACAACACAAACATACATAACTGCACTAAGTCTTTTGGGATATCTTATATAAGTAGTCAAAGCAGTGTATTTGGTCCCTTCTTTTAACATATTAGATGAACACAGAAGTCAGAAAGTCAATGACATCAAGCTATTATTCATGAAATCTGTACATTTAAACTTATATATAGCGTATAGTTTTCTTGACAGATTACTTTAGAATTATCTTTTGGAAACTATTTTACTGCATAGAAAGATGCAGTAAGACTGATGTCAATAACCGAAATATACTTTTTAGATCTGTTAACCTGAAGTAAGATTCTTTCAATGCTGGAATAGAAAATCCTAAATAATGCTGTCATTTAAAAAAGATAACAAACTTGGTTATTTTCAACTAAAAGATTGAAGAATGACATTACCTAACATTAAGGTTGGTCTGCATAACCGTACATTAACTTTTTTTTGGTCTGAATTATACAGACTTATCATCTAGCCAAAGTGCATTAAATAACAAGACCAGATAATTTTCAGGATGTTTTTTAGGGGAAGGAAGGTGGCGCTGTATTAATATCCAAGTTTCCTTTGACTTCTGAATTAGAAAAAAAAGATATTAACAATCATTTTTCACCTAACATTAAATATTGGTTTAGTGAGTTCTTCACTGATACTCTTGGGAATAATCTGGTATTCTAATCAAATAGTTAATATTTCTCCACAAATACTTTTTTCCAGATTTCCTTTATTACTGCCTTCTAGGTAATTGTTTTAACTCAAGGATGATTTAATGAATCAACTGCTAGAGACTTTTAACTATTTTGGACTACAAATAACACAAGTACACAGAACCACAAAAAAGGGAAAGTGGCATTATATAAACATACATTTAATAGTCCTAATGATTCCAAGCTTTACTCATGTCAAAGAGAAAAATTAAAAGACTGAATAGGTTTAGTGGATTTAAGCCTTAAATATTGCCTTAGTCAAGTGTGAGCATACATTACTCTATATTTAATGATTTGAAAGTTCAATGATTTGGAGTCCAATCATTGAAATGCCAATTTTTCTTGGCTGCAAAAAAAAAAAAGAAAAGAAAAAGTTGTATCTAAATGCTATGTAAAACAATACTATAAGACAGAATGGAGTGTGCATTTTTAAAGAGTTGGGATTTTCTGTGCAATTTCCCTTTTCAATTTGTAATGCACTACAACAGTCAGAATTTGTCAGACCATTTAATTTAGAGATTACAGTCTGACATGGATTATATATAGAAATTTCTAAATAATTCTAATGCCAGAAATAATTTTGGAATTTTCCTACGTGGAAATATTTTTCAGAAATAACGAGCAGAAATTTACAGCAATATGATGGTCAACTTAGATGTGATACATAAAACTACATTCATTTATATTACATTGTCCTTAACTGATTTGTCTACAAATTTCCATCAGCAAATTGGTCAATGACATCACTAAGCTGATCAAAATTTTGTTTAAACTAGGTGAAATTCAAGACATTAATCTGAACTCCAACTAACAAAAAAGTCAACATTCAAGGTATCCTACAATTCTCTAAAATAATGTTTATTCTGAATAAAAGGTCTAATTCTATATAGCAGGGGTTTTACCCAAATGTCCGCAGGCATTTTTATTAAATAAAATACATGAAATGCTTTAATACAGGGTTACCTTTGACAAATCCAGATATATAAAATTAAAAAACTTCTGAAATGTAATTACGCTCTTACAATTGCAGCTCCAATGTAATGTAAGAGTACAGGAAAACATTCTCTGCCAGAACAAAACAAAATGCAGACATTTCCCATACAAGCCAATTCACTAAAAAAGGAAAAAAAGGGAAGGGGGTAATGGGAAGACTGCAAAGGTTGAAGAGGAAAAAAGGAATCTCAAAGCACACACAAATGAAGTTTTCATAAACATTAATTACACTGCTGAGTCCCAATAATTAAACAAAAACAGACTGGTTGTACTCAGCCTACAAGAAAACCATGACCTGGAGTTAAAGTGGAACATGACTGAATAGATAAGACACAGATTCACCATTGTGTGTTCTCCTTATCGCTTCGGCCAATATCATTGAAATGTCAATAACCTGAAAAGCAAAAAGAAGCAGAACAAAAAGATGAAGGCAATCAGGAGCCGCACAATCAGGTTCACCTTCAAACCGGAAAGCCTGTGGTTGGTGTATGTAGGGGCACCAAGAAATCCTTTCTTAAGATGGTTCCTGCTGTCCAGAAACTCTCTAAAAAGGTCGATCTACTTGAGTGCCTGAAAGATGCCGGCTGCAAACACTGAAACTGCACACGCTTTCCAGGGGCTCAGAGGCATTCCTCTGAGGGGGCAGAGTGGGCATACGGGCAAATCATAATCTTCATCAACACTAACACTAAATGTGTATGGACCCTGGTAGTAAGATTTTAATCCTATTTACTAAAAGATGGAACATTCTCCTCTCCTAGGTCAACTCAATTTTATCAGGAATCTGAAGGTGAAAAGTGTTCTGCCCCACAGAAGACGGGATATGCCACAATCTAACAATTTACAGCTGTAGGAATAGTAATATTTTCTTATATTAGGTTTTAAATAGTCATGAAAAATTTTAAATGACTCAGCAAATATTTGTTCTTTCAATTTTATAAGGGACTAAAGAACTGGAAATGGAAGGGACCAATTACCCTTTCCCTCCCCCAGATAAAGACACTAATAGAAAATATGACCTGGTCAAGTTTAAACAGGTAAGTGTAAGAACAGAATATGAAGTAAGGGCCTTCTGGTTCCCAAACCGATATTCTTTCCACCATACCTGGATTTTAGAGCAGTGCTTCATTTTGTCCTCCTGTGGAATTGTATTTGTGACTACCACAGCCTCAAATGCAGCATTATTAATCCTGGAAATAGCTGGTCCAGAGAAGATCCCATGAGTCAAAATAGCATAAACTTTGGTGGCTCCAGCAGAAAGTAATCTACAGAGTGTAAGGAGAAAAAAAATCCCCAAAAACCAAACATCACAATAAATGTTTCTTCTAGGTAATTTTTACCTTGCAAAAAAATATAATAAAGGGTTTGTCCTACCACTAAGGGAAAAATGCTGGGATTTTTTTTCCTTCTTAATGTGACAACTGTATGTATTATTACTTGGAAGATGATGGTCCACAAAAAATTCTAAAAGAAATCTTAAGAAGCACATAAAAAAAAATAAAAACAAACAAAAAATCCAGACCTATGATCTTATCACTATGGGGAGGATTTGGAAAGGAGGTTCCTTCTCCATGTAGGTTGGTACCTAATTCTACAACTTGTAGTCTTAGAAATTTGCCAAGAATACTGAGAGCTTAAGTGATGTGCTCAGGATCAGCAGACCATGTCAGAAGAGGAACATGAACCCAAGGTCCCCTGATTCTTTAAGGGCAACTCTCTACCAACTACTAAATGGCCTAATTAAGGCAATTAAATTTTTTAAAGATTAGAACATAAAATGCAAGTTGAACCTTCTTAAGAGGTAACAGCCTAAGATTTTATGAGGAAAATGCACTTGGAAAAAGAAATAGAGAAAGAGGTGATGAATGTTATATACTTAGAAATTAGTCTAAATCCCTCTCTGTGGAATCTGTTGGCTAATGAGCCCATACCACCAAATTGGTTATTGTGTGATGCGTTGTGGAGGAGAGGAGGGGTGTCATAGAAACTCACAAAGATCACAGACAAAGGCATAGAGGAAGTATGTGGTCTGCACTAGTGGAAGAAATAAAATCACAGATCCTTGAAATAGGTCAAGATTTACTACATTCATATTCAAGTTCAATTTTTACTGTGTTTTCAACTTGTGTTTTCTTCATGGGAATAAATCTTTAATTTTATAAGTCAAAAGGAAAACAGGATTTAGTTTACATTAGTTATTACTATCGCATCATTTTGTACTTCATTTTATAGTCTTTTTTCAAATGTTTTATGGGTCATGTCTTTTTAATAACAATGTAAATACCCTCAGAAGAGGAACCATTTATTGTACTTCTTGTGAATACTCTCACAAGTTCAGTGATAAGCACAGAGCAAGTACTTAATAAATATTTGTTGATTAGCCGATTAGCTGCTTCTCCACCATGATGGGCAGAGAGATGTAACAATCCTGCTTGCACTCTTGAACTTCTCTTCGTTCTGAAAGTCAGGGCATTGGATATATTGCAGTAGTAAAACCCTTGCATCATCCAAGAGACTTGGGAGGATATAGTCATGATCTGATGTAACAAGGAAGGGGCCCACTTAATTCAAACGTAACTGATTAGATAGAAAGGGCAGTGCAGTTACTATAATTGTATTAAGAACTGATGTGGAAATCCAAAAGCCTAAGAAAAGAAAGAATGGGGATGATCTTTTGGGTGAGTACAAAAAAAATGACAGTGAAAACTACTATCAATGACAAGGACACAGAAAGGAAATGGTTCCTAATGCCATTAACCTATGGGGCACAGACTCAGTGATCAAACCAATTAATCAATAAGGTTTTAGTAAGTGTCTGTGTGCCAGGCACTGGAGATGGACACAAAGACAAATGAAATAGTTTCTGAGTTTACACGCCCCATCAAACAACCTGCACACATATAAATGTTGCAACAAAATACAGAAAGTAAATATGAGGTAATTTTTTGGGGGGGGGGGGTGAGGGCAGAGGAGGTAAGGAAAGATACATTCTGAGAATAGTCAGGGAAAGGACAGAGAGACAGGAGATGGGATATTAGAGATAAGAAATAGTCAAATCTGGTTGGAAAACTGAGTACAAGGAGGAGTGAGGTGTAGAACAAATCTAAATAAGTAGAAAGGAATTAGACTGTTGTCCTAGAGGCAATTGGAAGCCACTGGCACAAGGCTGTGACATGGTCCGACTCGTTCTGGAAGCTTTGTGGAGGATGAATCATAGAGGGAAGAAACTTGAGACAGAAATGACAACTAGGAATCTCCTGCAGTGATTGAGATGAGAGGTGATGAGGGCCTGAACAAGATGCTATAAATGGAGACAAGGTAATGGATATGAGATATGTTGTGGTAGTAGAACTGAAAAAATGGTAGATTTAACAAGATATGGCAATTGACTGGAGAGGTGAGATGAATGAGAGGAGTTGATAATAAGGTTGTCACAACCTGAGTCACTGAATTGATGATGGTGTCCTCAATAGAAAAAGTTAGTAAGAGGGCTGGGTTTTGGATGAAAGATAATGAATTGTCTTTTGAAGACACAGGTGTGTAAGACGCCTAATGGACATCCATTTGTAAATTTCTAACACGGTAGGTGATTTGGGACTACAACTCAGGAGACTAGGGATGAATATGTAATTTTGGGAATCGTGCATAAAGATAATGAAACTCATGGAAACTGACGAGATCACGACGAGATTAAGAAGTTCATTTATCATACGTTTAAAAATAAGGTGATTACAAAAAGATTTGACTGAAGATGAATGCTGCAAAATTATAATTCACAAGCTCAGTTGCATATAAGAGATGAAAGAAGACACATCCTTTGCAAAGGGAGGGTCCTTCGGGTATAGAACACTCCCTATAACATTAGATTTTTCTAAGGTACTGATTGATTTTTCAGATTAAAAAGAAATTCCTCTTTTTTCTTTTCTTTTAAAAAATTCTTTCTTACCTGCTTTGCTAAGGTACTAGGGAAGCCTGCTATTCTACATGTGATTTTGATCAATACAGAAGAACAGAAAATTCTAGGACACTTGGTAGTAATGACATCATATTGGGAGTTCATAATTTCATGGGGAAGCAGATTTCAATTTAATATAAAGAAAACATTACTCAGTAAAAGTGTCTGAAAACATATTGGAATGACTTGGGAAGCAACGATTTTCAAGTAGAAGCTGAATAAACACTTGTCGAGGACAATATAGAAGATTCCCATTGAGGTGGGAGCTGAAGTAGGTAATATTTCTTAATTTTACTTTTATATGATAAATTTGGTGGAGAGAGGAAGAAACTGAAGAGACTAAATCTCATTTGTTTCCATGTTCAAGATAAGTTTACTAACTGTGATTAAGAACTACTGAAAAGCTGTGTGTAGGTATGTTTTTAAGGCAAAGACAAAACACATTATAACAAAAATGAAAGTCTAATATTTCCTGTTGGCCCAACACTTCTAATCTATTAGCAAATGAATAGCATGAGAAATGGAGCTCTGAAAAATGCTAACATTTAAGTTTTCTTTTCCCTAATTTCTATCCTGATTTCTAAAATTCCCACTCACTTATCTGCAGCATGGCATATCGTGCCACATGTATCTGCCATGTCATCCACAAGGATGGCCACACGATCCTTCACATCGCCGACCAAAACCATCCTGTCTACCTCATTTGCCTTCTTTCTTTCTTTGTGAATCAATGCAAATTCCACATTCAGTCTGTCAGCAATTGACGTCACTCTATAGAAAGGAAAAAAAAAAGGTAATGGTTTAAGGACATCCAAATAAAAGCTCTTTAAAAATTCAGTTCATAATTCTACTCAAATTGAGGAAGAAAGGAAAAATTGTGGGTACAGATATGTTTTTAAAAAAATGTATATAGTGGTGGTGGTGATGCCATGCTGAGTAGGGCACTTGGAGCAACTCATTACCTATTTATTCAGGAATCAATATCAAACATCACAAGTAGGAATTTTGCCATACTTTGCTCAAAGAATGGCCTTCTACCAAATGGCCCTAGATGGCTACACCTTTAAAAAAAAAATTAATGGTGCCCTTTTATTTTACATTCCCATCTCCCAACTCCCAAACAAAAATAGTTCCACAAAACCACTGACACTGATCATTTCTGATAGCAAGATGCACCATTTTATATACTCAAAAGTCCCTCATCTTTCTGATGAAAAGAGAGTGCTCTATTGCTATGTCTTCTGACTTAAATCTATCTTCTATATTATGTCTTGCTTTTCTCAGCATTACTTTTTGTTGCTGACAGTGTGCTTGTCTCTAGCATTTTCACTCCTTCCACAGTCTTCCCCACCCCAATACGTTCTTACTGTTTTCAACCTGCCAAGGTGTGGAAAACTATAAAATCAAACTTGTTAGAAAGATATCTAAATTTAAAGATAAATCATGTTAGTGAAAGTTTCTATTTTGAGCAAAGTACAGTAGCACATAAACTTTGTGACAACTATTTTTGCTACTCAGAGGCCTTAAAAAACAACTTGTCTCTGTGATCTGAGCTGTTTCAAATAGTTGAGGTTCCCAGATAAAAACAGGCTAGCACCTTGCTTATCCCTATAAGCATGAATTGTCTAGAATTAATTACACTTGTCTGCCTCCTTTACTAATTAAATGGCTTGTGTCTGACAAGAATACTGGGAAGGGAGGAAGTTGAGTAAAATGAAAGCAGCACTGCCTTTATGGAGACATAATTTGCTTTTACAGCTAAGCTAACCCCTCCTCTTCTATGCCTTTCCTATTAATAACCCTGCTGGTGTTATAAGGGAACTTGAAGCACCAGGAATCAATCCACAAATATTTATTAAAAACTGAATGTGGATAGGCCCCTGTGCTAGGTTCTAGGGATAAAAAGTCAAAAATCAAGATATTTTCTACCCTGAGGGACTTTATATTCCACTTGATGGATATGACATGTTCACAAATGGGTAAAGAAATACAAATTAATTCTAAGGTTCTGAGGGAAGGCGGCATCAACAACTGAAGGAAGTCCAGAAAGGTCTCTTGAAGGAGGAATTACTTGAGGCTGACCTATAAAAGGAACCAGAGGTTTCCAGACTTGCAGGGGAAGACAGAGGACATTCCAAGAAAGGAGTACAGCCTATACAAAAGCATAGCAACAGGAAAGGAAACATCATGTAGAGAGGATACTATATTTACTAGATTAGTGTATCTGGAGTATAGAGTGTGTGGAGAAAATAATCCGCCTGAGAAGATAGATGGTGAGAGCTCTGAAGGACAAACACAGTTTTCATTTTATCTCACTGGTAACTGGGAGCTTCTTGAGCAAAGAAATAGAATGGTGGGACCTATGCCTCAGGAACATCACAAGATCAGAGATTTAAAAACTGGAAGGAACCTTAGAAACTGTCTCTAAATTCCTTCATTATGTTGTTGAGGGAACTTGGTCTTAAAAAGAACCAAGGCTTTCAATGTCCCCATTATGTGGAGGGCAGTGCTTAGCAGCACTCATCCTGGACATGCAGTCATCTGCTAATTTTCCTAACTGATTTAAATGTGATATTCGTCAAAAGTAGATGCAAGACTTGTTAAAAGTGGTATTTTAATACCCCATTCACCTACATTCTAAAACAAAAAGAGTTGGTTATGCCATCACCTCCAACTTCCTTCACTTTATTAATCTTTATCTAGCCAGAAAGAACATAAGATCTATTAACTGCCTGGCAGAAATTACTGAGATTGCAGCTACTTTTGTAACACACTTTATTTCCTTATCAAGAGTAAAAAAAAATAAAAATAAATTTTTTTTTTAATCTGGGCTAGATTAAAAAAACAACAACAACCCAGATTTACAGAACAGATTCTCTTTAAGGGTCTATATGAAACTCTAAATATTTTTTAAAATTTCATCTGCACTTTAAAACATAGTACAGAAAGGAGTAAAAAAAAACAAAAACAAACATAAAATGTAAGCAATGCCCTTCTACCTCAACACAACTATTGAATATTTAGAAACTTGTCTACTAAAGGAAAATAATTTATAGGTTAAAAGTTAATGCATAAATTTAGAATGAAAGGGTCCTCAGGTATTATTAATCCAATGCCCTCATTTTACGGTTGAGGAACGAGTCCCAGAAAGTTTTAAAGACTTTTCTAAGACCTTGACCCCATATCAGAGCTCTTTCTCTAAGCCAGCTTATATTACACAGTACTTATTAAACTGCAATGCTCAAATGTGTAACTTAAAAGCAAGATCTTAACTAAATAATAGGAAACTTTTTCAGATGGGAGTAAATGAGGGAAAAACAGGCAAATTCAAAGAGAAATTAGGAAGAAGTTTAAAACTAAGACAACAAAGCATCAGCTAAGAATGATTTTTAAAATGAGCAATTACATAACAAGTACTACAGCTTTTTAGTAAAGAATTGCAGCTTAAATATCAAGTATGACTCAAAGAAGAGAAATGTAAGAGGACAGCCCCAACCCATTCCTTCAAGGAGGTTGGAGGTCCACAGGTACTATGTATATTTTCAGAATTATCCAATGTTTTGATCCTGTAGTCTTCTTGGTTTTTTTTTTTGTCTTAAAAAAACACTTGTGTTATAGGGGATGGCTTTTTGGAAGAGACAGGAGAAGTCATAGGAGAGAAAACTATGATGTAACAATCAAAAGATATCAATAAAAATATAAAAGAACTGTAATTCATACAAGTCTATTTACATTACTGTGACAATATGAAAAACAACTTCTAAAAGTCCACTCCAGAAAGTTATGTATACCCCTTTCACAGTACCTTTTAGCTCCACCAGCGTCAGGGGATACAATGATACAATTCCTCCATTCTGCAATATTTTCTCGAATCCATTGCAAGACTGCAGGTTCTGCATACAAGTTATCCACTGGAATATCAAAAAAACCCTGTGATGATAGTAAAAAAGATTAAAGCAGTTAGCAGGGCCCAAAATTGTCTGTAAAGCACATCTTATTAAAGACAGGCAGCAGAGCGTCATGGAGGGAACTGGTCTTGAAGACAGGAAGACCTACAGTTCAAAACAGTGGACCAGGAAGTGACCTGTCAGGACCTAGGCAACTCTCTGAGGCTATAAGGAGCAATGGAGTGATCTATATTTGTGCAAGAAGTTCCTTACACTGATGAAATCCCATTTTCAAATAAAAAAGACATTAACAATTTGTCTTCCACTCACACACTATTCTGATGCTTCATCTTCACTTATAGGCGGCCCCAAGATTCACAAAAATCATTTTATTTGAATAAAACATCATTTACTGGTATCTCTAGAAGGTCCCAAACAAAGTTATACAGAGTAGTCAATCCCATGATGAATAATGTGCCTTTAGAATGTAGATTAACCTAGAATTTCAAAAAGTCTCACCATCAAAAGCTTGGTGATAAATATTAGAGAGGCCTGTGGCTCCCACTAGCAGAGGAAACACTAACACTAATGAAAATCACAAGCTTTTTGGTATCAGGTATCTGAGGTATATTATACAGGTGAACAGTAATTCTTAGTTTTTGATTAACAATTCTGAACTTACAACAGCCACCTAAGGGGTTACTTATGTTAGTACCATTAGTGCTATGTCAGTGTATAGACTGTACCTGTATTTGAGAAGCATGGAGATCCATTGTGATGATATGATCAGCCCCAGCCACTGAAAGCATATTGGCTACAAGTTTTGCAGAAATTGGAGCACGACTCTAATAAAAAAAAAAAAAAAGGGTATATCCCACACAACGGTGAAAAGGGATTATAAATGATTCCACTACATTTTTCAACTGTAAAGACTAAAATCAGACTAAGTACAAGGCTAGAAAATCAAAGAAAATAGGTTATAGGAAACCAGGTATGTAATATTTATAAAAAGAGTATATGGTGCCATCATTCTGTAAACTAAAATTTGTATCAGGAACTTTTTGAGGAACTTTAAATATTTTACTATAAAACTCTAAGACATGGTAGTTAAAAAAAAACTTTTCTACTTAAGGTTTCCAACTTGTAGGTCCAATTTCTAATGTCCATAATTGTATATTCCTTAAGCAGCTTTAACTCAATGCGTAAGAGCACAGATCACATAGGAATCACTTTAGTCTAACCTCCTCATTGTAAAGATGAAGAAAACTATGATGAAATGCTATCATCGGAGGTGGCTGATGTGCATATGGTAAAAAATACTAAGTAATGGCTCTTCCTAGTACATCTGGCCATTCATTCCTTCCCAGAAGGATGTAAAAAAAAAGGAGCAGGATTAGAGAATAGGCCTAAGAGGTGATGACAGCACTTGTTGGAAGACATCATGAAAGTTAGGGAAGGAGGGCATTAGCAAATGGAAAGGGGGGTGAATGGGGAGAATCAGCCTTGCATAAAAGGGTAGTGTTTAAGCTGCCTTGAAAGATATGAGTGATTCTAGGAGGCAGGTGGAAAAGGAAATATATTCAGAGCATGAGATGACCAGTACAAAGGCACAAAAATAGTACTGTGTGAGAAACAGAGTTAAGCAGGTTTGTCTGGACCACAGAGTTCAGGAAAGAGAGCAATGTAAAATGAATCTGAAAGGGTAGGCTAGGGAACAAGATGTAAAGGGCTTGCAAAGCCAAACAGAGGAGTTTATAAACCTTTTTAGAGTCAACAGGGAGTCATCACTAGAGTTTATTACATTGAGAAATGAGCTGTACTTAAAGAAAATCACTTTTGTGGCTACGTGGAGAATAGATTGGAGTAGGGAGAGCCCAGGGCCAAGATTTGGCAACTAACTGGATATACAGAGTGAAAGAGATCAAGAAAGTAAAGGATTAACATTACAAACCAGAGAGACTGGAAGAATAAATAGTGGGTACCCTGAAGAGAAATGGGAACCTACCTACAATTTGTAGCCAGTCAGGTAGGAGGAAAACCAGAGGAGCAAGATCACAAAAATCTGGAAAAGAGAATATTCTGAGGAGAGCAGTGTCAAATGTAGCAGAAGAGGCCTGAGAAAAAGGTCATCAGAATTGACAATTGAGAGATCATTGGAAAAAAAAAAAAGAGATCACTGGTAACTATGGAGAAAGCAGTTTCAATTGAGCAATGAGGTCAAAAGTCAGATTACAAAAAGTTGAAAAGAAAGTAGGTTGACCTGTGTAGATAGCTTTTCATGGGATGTTGGTTTCTGCTTGAAAAATCATCTGTGAGAAAGATCCCATAAATACTGTAATATACAAAGGACTAAATGACAAGAAGATGATACAGCTGCCTGTCAATATATAGCTAAGCAAACTGTGGTATACAAATGTAAAGGAATACTCCTTTACTCTAAGAAAGGATGAATAAGAATTTGAAAATCCACCAGAAGATAAATGGAAGCAACGTGAATTAAGCACAACCAGGAAAAAAATATATGAAATTATTACAACAGCGTAAAAATAAAGGACAACCCTCCCTCCTACCCCCAATTGAATGCTATGTAATTACAACAAAAAAGATACTCCTGGAAAAGAGTTGAGAAAATACACTTCCTTCTTTGTAGAGGTTAAGGAACAAGAGTATAGAATACTGTTAGGATTTGCGTGATATGTTGGTTGGTTTTCACTGAAGTGATTTTTTTCTATTTCTTTTAAAAACAATATTCTTTGTTACAAATAAAGGTGAGTTGCACAGGGGGCCACTGCTGTAAAAAGTGAAAGACATCCACATTTCTAAAAGAAAAAAAAGAAAATACTACTCGTGAAATTGGTACTACAGATTGGTCTCATGGAAAACTAGTTATTTGTATTATACAAACACATAGGCTACAGCTGTGAAGAATTCAACTTCCACATAGCTGGCAGTGCTGTGGCTCAAACTGCAAAGGATGTAAGCAAGAAATGGGAATTATTTTAGAAAATGGGTTAAGTTTATAACCTATCTACAGAATAAGAACATGAGATTGCCTCCCTTCCACCCCCCCAATCTCAATATTTAAAAATGGGAAGTTGGCCTTAAATTCACACACAAGTACCATCTAGTGGCAAAAGATCGAAACCATGAGTAAATGGATTCAGATAAAATGGCAAGAACTCAAACTAAGGAGCTGCACGTAGCCCAAGTGTAAAAAAAAAAAATCTATTTCAAGATCTACACACAGAACAAAAAATAACAAATTTGACTTAAAAGAAACAAAGTTGAGGGAGTTATAATGATAGGAAAACGTAAAACTAAAAAGTAATGGTAAATTAGGCTTAAGGAAATATTAAAGCTTTTAAAAGCCTTTTGTGCATTAATTATAGCTTTAGAATCATAGGGGTGGAAGTGACCTTGGAGATAATCTACTCCAAATTCCTCATTTTTATAGATGAGGTAACTGAGAAAGAGTCAAAGTGACAAGGTCACAATTAGTTTACTAGCAAATCAGTTATATATCTTTTTCTTTTTTGTGGGGAAAGGAATAAGGGGAAGGGGAAGAGGCCATGTTAAAGTTAGGGATATTTTCCTTTTAGATTAAGAGAACACTGCAATCTTCCCTAAAATACTATCTTTATAACACTGTCAACATCCTTCATTGATTTTCACCTGCCCAAGAGAAGACACAAATATTCCTTACCCTAAAATCCAAAGTATACATGGTGCAGCTTCAGTCTTCCTCCACCCTATCCTTATTTCTAACCATTCCTCTTCACTGTTTCTGCTGAACTTCTTATTGACGGAAAATGTTTCCTGCTTTGTTCTTTATCACGCTAGTGTTCATGATATTCTCCAGCTAAGAATGTCTAACACATCACTACCCATTCTCCCCAAAACAAAACTCTATCCCTTGAAGGCTCAAATCTTACCTCCTCTTTGGACTTCACCCTTACCTGGGGTGGAAATTATCTCTCTCTTCTCTGAATTACATAACATTAACTCTATCACTCATTAGACAATTATAATTAACTTCCTTTGCTGACGTTTCTTGACCTGTTGTCTCATCTACAATTTCATAAGGGAAATATCTTCTGAACTAGGTTCTAAACTCTGTCGGGGTAAAAAGGACTTAACTGTATCTCCCTGTATCTACTAAAGAATCTAGCACAGTGGTTCTCAATCTTCCTAATGCTGTGACCTTTTAATATAGTTCCTCATGTTGTGGTGACCCCCAACCATAAAATTATTTTCGTTGCTACTTCATAACTGTAATTTTGCTACTGTTATGAATCGTAATGTAAATATCTGATATGCAGGATGTATTTTCATTGTTACAAACTGAACATAACCCACAGGTTGAGAACCGCTGATTCTAGCACAATGCCTTGTACAAGCAGGCTAACGAAAATCTTTTGATTGAGAATTTTGTTTCCAGACAACTAAATGATAAGCCTCAATCAAAAGCCCATGGAATTTTGAGTGACAATGTTATGAAACCACAGCAAAATCGAAGACTGTTGAGTAGGCCTTGGAAACTCAGTATAATGAGATACACAGCATTGACTTTTAATAAGCATAGGCTCTTTATATAATCTTATAATTGATGATGTGATAACCTTAATATTTCTCTGGGGACATCTTGACCTTGAAATTTTCCTTGCTTTGTACAATTCCCTCTGTCTAAATTTAAATTGGGATTCAAAAATGAGACTTTATTTTAAAATGCAGCTGTATAGAGGAAAAGTGGCCAACAAAATTAAAGTGTTCTAATCATCCAAAGTGTGATAAAACCAAAAGCATTTAAACACAAAACTCTTAAGCAAAAATTCAAAGTATAATTAGAACCAAAATAATCAGTAAGCCTTATACCCCCAAAACATGTAATCTTATAATAATATACCATGCTATCTTGCTGAACAAATGCTTATTTGGCTAATGAGTTCTTTTAAAATATGCCAGATCCATAGTCTTGTATATGTTACATATTAAACATGTTACATATATTACTGCACTAAATATACACAAAAAAATTTATTTTAGACCATTTCAGATAGAGAATATAACATAGTGTATGTGGCTAAATAAGCTTCCCAACAACAAAACCACGATGAACACATTGTTTTTACATTGTTTAAAACTTGCTATTGGGGGAATTTTTTACGTGACAGTTATATGGAATAGCTGCCTTTGGACATCCCAGAGAAAATACAGAACTAAACTGAGGTCTGGCCAATGCCCAGAGAACCTCAAAAGGCATCTCCTTGGGTGCTGATGTGAAGTTCATGCTATGTTATAGGACTGGTTCTAGTTAGTTAATCACATGTGGAAGAGAAGGCTTTTGGGTTGTATTTTTTTCCAACCCTTTATATCTGCATTTAATATTTTCTAAACAAAATATAGATGTTATAAAATAGCAAGTGAAAGTCTATCATATACAGCCAGTTTACAATTACATCAGTTCTAATTTGGCCATTGGTACTTGACTCATTACTTTAACATAGGACTTAACCACAATTGACTATAAACATTAAGATGCTGTAAAAACTGCTCTGCTAGAAACTGTATTGAATATACAGAATTACAAAGTCAAGGTGGGTTTTTTTTGGTTTTTATTTTTGGTTTTCTTTTTTAATGAAAATATAAAACCCTCCCCCCAACCCAGACCTTCAAAAGAGCTCTGCCAGATTTCAGCTACTTTTTAACTCACAGAGGTCTTGGGGGAGCTAACTGACAGTGCCTGGTGAAGAGAATGGAGCCTATGACACTGAATTCAAAAGAAACAGATGGCTCCTTAGCAACTTGTTGAGTTCAGATATGAAGTCAGCAGAGCTATCAGTGTTCCCAGGTTATGAAGGCAGTGGAGTCTGCTTGAACTCCTGATCATTCTTAATTCCAGGTTTGTAGAATCAATGCCTCTAGGAGGAAGGAATGAACCCTGGAAGAAGTGCTCAGGATCCAAGTCAGTGATAACTGAGATAGGCTCATTTAGCAGTCATGGCACACCTGGACATAAATCAATGCTATATAGGAATGGAGATAACTTTGAGCCTACTCCACCACACCCCTAGGGGGAGCAAGGGAGAGCATTCCCTGAAGGGTTGGGCTGAGAGAAGGGACAAGGAGGGAGAGTTGGTTCTCTATCTTTGAAGGATTTTTAAAAAAGCTAATAGATACTAAGTGGCTAAATGGAACTAAGATACTAGTAACTGGCAGCAGCCAGCTAACAAGGAAACCCTGCTGGTGAAATTCAAGTAGAGGGAAGTAGGGATAAAAGCTACCCTGGGGTAACTCCCTAGAAACACCCCGAGGGGCAATGCAGCAAGCCTGCTTCTGGGAGAGAGGCCCAGACCTTCTCTGTTACACAATTAATGATAGGAGAGGAAGGGAGGGTCTGCATGAAGACACAGAAGGAATAACAAGTTAACTTACAGATGCCTCAAAGCTGAAAAGCATGGTTAACACAACAGATATCAGAAACAAGACTGGAAATAATCTACAGTTTGGGTTGACTGGATAAAAACCGAGATGAAATTTAGCAGGGATAAATGTAAGGTACTGAATTTGGATTGAACAAAACTGCATCAAAAGAGACACTAATCACTCCATGTTCATGGTCAGAGAGTGTGGAAGGAAGATTGCGTTCAGTACCTTCTAAGAGGGAGGGGATCTGGGCAAACTAGAAGATGTTCACAGAGGGTGACTTGGAAGGGGGTGGGGGGGAAGGTCTTGAAACAATGCTGTTAGTAGTATTTAAAGATCTTAAGATGTTTAGTCCAGATAAGGGAAGGCAAATGGTAACATATTTATAACTATTTTCATATGTTTAAATTAACATGTGGATGAGAGCAGCAGACCCAGTGTTATTTTGAAGTAAAGAACTAGAACCAAAGGGTGGAAGCCACAGGGAGATAAAGGAGTTCAGTTCACAATATGTAATAACTTTCAGACAATTTAGAACAGTCTAACAATGCATCAGGATGCCTTGATAAATAATGAGTTACTTGTTAATTTGCTGTTCAGTCGTTTTAATTTAAGTCTCTTTTCAGGGCAAGAAAAGAGGCGATGGGATTTTTAAAAACTGCCTACTAAAATTCACTTTTGAAGGAGTACAAATAAATCGTCTATTTCTTTTCTCTTTCTACAAATATTAATGTAATCTAATGTTCAATTATAGAATGATGCAAAGATCTTTGGGAAAAAAATGAGAAAAAAAAAACACAAAAAAAATCTTTGGAAAAAAGGCCAGAAGAAACCAAAAATAGTCCATCTCTTCTAACAGCTCCAAAACAGTTTACAATGGTTAGATTTCATGAACTTTGTGCAAGAGAAAACTTGAACTGGCATTTGGAATGTACCACATCTCTCACCTACCTTGTCTTTTTTATCTTGTCGGGCATATGGAAAACATGGGATCACTGCAGTTACCCTAGATGATGACGCAATCTTGCAAGCATTGATCATAATAAGAAGTTCCATCAAGTTATCATTAATTTCCCCACAGCCACTCTGGATGATGTAGACATCTTCTCCTCTCACACTTTCACCAATTTCTACACTAAAAGGAAAGATCAATGTTATTTTATTAATAAAAATTTTTGCTATTAGGGATTCATCAAATGGTCTTATTAATAAACATTTATGAGATTAAAGACAAATGAAAATTCATCACACACGGTTTCAAAATAACCAACCAAAAACTTAGATCCCTATAAATATGATCCTTCTCCTAGTCTTAGAGTTAATATTACTGTTTGTTTACATTCAATAAATTTATCAGTACACATGAATCAGGCAAAAGCCTGGAAGATAGGGAAACCTAACAGAGGTCTCATTGGTTATGTGACTGAGCAAATCACTTAATCACTCTGAACCCTAATTATTAAGTGCCTACTATGCATTAATACATTGTGTTAAGCCCTGAGGACACAAAAAAAAAGTGAAAAGAACTCAAGTCTAACCTAAAAATGGAAATCAAGCCACAACTCACTTGAGTTGTTCATAGGAACAAAAAAGATAAGGTAAGTAAAGTTCTTGGTATTAATAAATAAAGCACTATAACAAACATGCAATATTCATTCTATCTAGAAAAGGAAGGCTACTTAAGCAGAATAACCACTGAAACAGAGCAAAGTGGCAGAAAAAGAAAAAGGAGTTCCTAATTAAGAATTGACAGATGCTTTTTTTCCAGTCATATCTTAGTACTTATAAGTACTAAGTCAATGTCAATACCCAGGCAACTTTAAGCTGCCAAAATACTAAAATCCTTAGTCAATAACTAAGAAAGTAGCAACTTAAGGCATCACCTTAGTTATTGACTTGATAACTACAAAAAATGAGTAACATAGATGCAGATACAAGCAATGAGAGCATACAGCAATTAGTCCTTTATCAAGAAATAATGTCCATGAAAAAAAGAAAACTCACCTTACTTACCGATTCCTTTCATATACACCAATCTACATGTTTACTTTTTTACCAAAATGCTCCAGAGTTAACAATGTAGAGTCAAGCTGTAGAGGCACTCAAATAACAGATAGCTCTGTTTTGTTACAAGCAGTCTTCTCAAACTGTCTTTCTTTGCCTTTTCCTCGGATAATAATGATGGCACATTTGTATCATAGCATTCTGTAGTTTACAAAGTGCTTTCAGAACCCTTCTATCAGTAGATTTTTGTGACAACCTTATCAAGCAGGCAGGTAGGGTATTATTAGTACTCCTTGTTGTTTTTTTGTTTAATTTTTTTTTCCAAATGAAGAAACTGAGGCTTAGAAGTTAAGTAAATTGCATAAGATGCCCAGACCAATAAGCAGAACCAAAACCAGGCCATCTGACTTCTTCTGGTTTAGGGTTAGCTCTGATCTAAGTACTTTAACACATTGTTGGTTGCATGCAAACTGGGTTATGGTGATATGGTTTCTTGTTGCTATGACAAAAAATGAAGTACTAATGAAGAAAATTCACTTGATAAGCATTTTATTGAGCACCTGATGTATGCCAGGGTTGTGTCAGGAGCTTTTTTAGACATAGGGGCTACAAAGATAAATTCATTGTTCAGTGTATCCAACTCTTCATGAGCCCATGGTCTGTTTTTTCCATTGGGTTTTCTTAGCAAAGATAATTCCATTTCCTTCTCCACTTTTTTTTTTTTTGGGGGGGGGGTCCCAAAGATACATAGTAGGCTCAATGTTTGATTAAATAATGGAGACCAATTAATTATAAAGACAAAAATAAGGAATTAATTTAAAGTATTACAAGTTACCACCTTAATTAAATGGGTCATTCATTACCTTCCCTATTCCCTACTTCTGATTTCATTAGCTTAAGGAATTTCTGGTGAGGAAACTCCTACCAATGCAGACAGACAAGGCAGGGCTGTCTCACAATCTTAGAGAATTGCCTGCCTAGAGCACTGAGATTATTAATTAAATGACTTGCACAGGTCCTGGGAAGGTTTGCATTGGCAGCTGCACTTGAACCCAAGTCTTCTTGAGTCAGAGACTGACATATTTTTTGGTGTTTTTTTTCTAGACGCGAATCAACTGCACAAAAAAGATAATTTATTCTTTTAGGATACTATTCAAAAAGCATTTATAAAGCCTCCTATCTGCAAAGCACTATGTTAGGTGCTTAGTAGAGACAAAAAGAAAATTAAGAGATAGTCCCCACAAACTTTCTTAAAACTCTGAATGTACCCCAAGCCTTTATTTAAATTTAAATGAAATTACTAATTTAAAAAAGGATTATATTTACATATATGGAGTATACTGAGTATAAGGTTTTTGCAATTAGTAGTGCATTAATAGAGAGCTATTGTGTACCTAGAACACCATGAAGCAAAAATAAGTTGGAAACAATATGACTGTATTCTGCTTCATGTACCATATTTTTGCATCCAAAGAGCTAATATCAATTCCTTTGAGAACATGTTATCCTTCATGTTGGTCCTGGGATGTAGTAAATTTAGACATCATGAGGACATACTGGACACCCAACTACATTAAGATTTCCCAAATCAATCAATCAATAGATGCTGGAATCCTTGGCTTATTTATAAGAACTACAATATTCAAGGATATTACCATCATAACCATAATGAACATTTTTTGATTTAAAAAAATATATAAATGATCAGTCACACATAGAATGTAATCCTGATTTAGATATAAAAAAGTTATGGGCAAGAAGTAGCATACAACCTTGGATGCTATGGGAAAAGTGGGCTTCAATTTCCTCATGTGTAAAAAATGAGGAGGATGGACCAGTTGGTTTTAAGATCCCTTCTCATTTTAAGGCTACAAGTCCATGATAATTTTGTGAACCTAAATTAGGTTGTATATGTTTGGAGTAGAAGAGCTTTACTCTTTTTCTCTTCCTTCTCAGAAAATATTCCAGGCACTGGGGCGAAGAGATAGGGATACAGAGATTCACAGAAAGCAGTCCCTGCCTTTGAGGACTTCACAATCTAATCTAGATTAGGTGACAGATCATTATCCATGGCAACTCAATCCATGCTGACTACACAAACATTATTACAATGACCCTAAGAAAACCATCCTACTTCAATGGCCAGTGACAGACCAAGGGCAGACAGTGCACAAGGATCAGTCAGCTCCTTCTAGACATGGGTAAATGAAAAAGGAAGACACAGCCTTCACAAAGCCAACAGAGAAATGATATCCTAGATGGCAGAATTGGAATCCAAACCATTTTTTTAAAATGCTGTGATGATGGGGTAATTAGGAGTAAATGTAAAGCCCTACTGAAACGAGAAGGGACTTCAAAGTCAATACATTCAAGTTCAATGAGTATTTTTTATTAAGTGCCTACAGCAGTGAAGTGGTGCAGTGGATAGAGCTGGGGCCTGAGAGTCAGGAAGACTCATCTTCCCCAGTTCAAATCTGACTTCAGACACTTACTAGCTTTGTGTCACTTAATTCCATTTGCCTTGATTTCCTCATCTGTAAAATGAGGTCGAGAAGGAAATGGTAAACTTCTTCAATAATTCTGCCAAGAAAATGTCAAGTGGGGTCACAGAAGAGTAGGATACGACTGAGAAACTGAAAATTTATTGAGTGCCTACTATGTGCAAATCCCTGTTGCTAGATGTGGAAGTATTTGAAGGACTGTCATACCATTGGACTTGTTTTAGTTTGGCCCCAGAGTTTCTAGTCTTTTTAAAATTTAATGGTTCTCAGACTTTTCTGTCTCAGGTACCCTTTACACTCTCTTTCCATGCCATTATAAATATGAATAGCAGACACTGACATCTGCTTGGCAAATGTTAAAATATTTTACATCTATTACCTCTTCCTGTCTTCACAACCGAGGCAGGTGTCACGGGTATTAGTTCTTTCATTTTGCACGTGAGAAAATTGAGGCTCAGATAAAGAAAGTAATTTTGCCCTGGTCACATGTCAGAGATAGCATGTGAATCAAGGTCTTCCAGACTTCACTCTACTTTACAGGAGCTGCTCAATCACAGGGACTGAGAGACAGAGACTGCACTGACGGATCCAAGTTACAGGAAGGCAGATTTCAAGAAAGACTTCCTAACAATTAGAGTTGTCCCCAAATGGAAACAGGCTGCCCTGAGAGCTACTCTCCAATCAGAATTAGATCTTCAATAAGAAGATAATTATTAGTCACTTCAATACTGCAATGGGGATTTATGCTGAAGGCCAAGATTTCACTACAGAACTCTAAATCAATAAGCTGAGGTGTGACATCTAATGTCCCTTTTAATCCTAAAATTTTATGAACATCAATATTTTATGGTGTCAATGACCAATCCATTAATAAGCAATGTTTAAGCACCTACCACTTACTACTATGTTAACAGCTACTGTCCTGTCACGCCAAGCAAAGGCAACTTCCAAGGTTCAGATTACCAGCATAGCAAACCCCATTTATTCAGTGATAGATTAAGTTCAATTTGTAACAATGAAAATACATTCTGCATATCAGATATTTACATTATGATTCATAACAGTACCAAAATTACAGTTATGAAGTAGCAACGAAAATAATTTTATGGTTGGGGGTCACAACATGAGGAACTGTATTAAAGGGTCGTGGCACTAGGAACTTTGAGAACCACTGGATTCAGACAAACATTCACAGAACAGAGAAAATCAAAATACAGTGTAATTCATTTAGCAAGTAAGTTCTCAATTCAATTGCAAAGCACCATGGTCCAAATATCCCACCCCTGGCCAGTACATTAGTCAAAGTAGTCCATCCCTGGGCAGTACATTCATTTAGTCAGTCAAAGCCTCTCTTCTCAAATGGAGATTAGTTTCCAATCATAAGCAAAGTACATTCATTTGGTCAATCACAGAGCACAAAAAAGTCAAAGGTTTCCAACCCCTGGATCACAACTGAATTACAATACCATCCATTATCACCAAGCACTTTCTCAAAAGGGGCAGGAGAGCACAAAAGGCCATCTACCCTTAAGCTACAACAAGGTTAAGATATCATCACAGCACTGAGGACCCAAGGAAAGGCCCTTCCTTCATCTTGATCTGAGGCAAGTCCTCAGTAATCTCAGTTCCTGGAGAGACAAGGCTCAACAATGCCACTGCAAGTGTCCTCATCAAGTCACTCTCTGCCTGTAGAATAGTCCCAGAACCCCTGAAAACATCAGCAAGGCCCTCTTCCAGGATTTCTGTAAACATACAACAAGAAAATCCTCCTTCAGGGATTCTGAACCAACAGCCAGGTTCCAGGACCTCTACAACAGCAGCACTGTCCTTCACCAGCAGGTGAATCTGGCAAAGCAACTTCAAAACAGACAGACAAAATACGAGCATCACAGCCATGCCTCCTCAGTTCTTAGCAGCTCTGGGTGGCAGTTCTCAAAAGTCCTGGGCAGCTCCAACTGGCCCTCAGCAGTCCACAACATTGCTCTCCAAAAGTCTCTCTGACCTTCTCTGCTTGGGCCTTCTCTCTAAATCCATGGCTCCTCCCAGTTCAGCCCTCTCTCCTCACATCAACAAGTCCATCCCACAAGTGGGATTCACAAGCTCTGGGTTTTAACACTCAACCCAAACACCAAACCAATACAGGAGGATCTTTGAATTCCATTACCATTACATGTCCCAAGCACTGGACACAAGAGAGATGAAGTGAAAAGGAGGTTAAGCCAAGGTACCGGGAAGCAATATATCAAGATTCCTCCCATAAAACTCCTCCAAACCACTAGAAAACAACCCAACTGAATCCTACTCTGAATCCTAGTCAGGAAATTTTAAAAGTTTTTTTTTTTTAAGCACAGAGCAGCACATTAAAGACATACAGAAAGGTCTGGGGATCCTGGGGATTGGGTCCGGCCAAGGGTACTTGGCTACAAAGAGCTCAGGGACTGAAAGAGGAACAAGGCCATGCACCTGGGCACAACAAGGTTCTGGACCCAAAGAAGGGCATCTCAGACCTTGTGCAGGAGGCAGGAACAGGTGCCAACTGGCAGCTCTGTTACTAACCACTTAGTTTTGGGTCACAGATCCAGGGAGGACTGAGTAGAAGATCTGTGCCCAGGGTGGCACTGCAGGGGCAGGCCCTAGGCTGTGTACTGAGCAAGGAATAAATAAGCAGAGAAGCAAGTAGCAGCTGTGGGGTCTCAAGCCCATCGGAGTAGATAGAGCCAAAGGTACTCAATTCCAACTTCTAGCCCATCCTGAAGCCTTCAGAAAAATAACCACTCCCAGGACAGAGGTCTGTCACTCAGAAACAGCAGAGCTTTCTAGAGGGCTGAAAGTGGCTAAGTCCAGCAGCAGTCTATTCAAACTCTAAAGGAGATAAGCACATAGGCCTGTTGTTCAGACACAAACCCAGATCAAGAACTTGCAGAGCTGAGACCAGGGGGCAGCAATCTGACTTGCCCTGGATCAGACCACTTTGTGGGAGCACTAAAAGCTTAAAGATTTCCAGACCGAGTTAACCCAGAGATTCTGGAATAACATAACACTCAATAACCCAAGAAAGGAGCAGCAGGACCAGTCCAGACAAGGAAGAAGTGACAACCAACCAAAAACCTCACCATAAAAACTGGAGACAGAGACACAAACCCAAGTGAAGAAAATGGCTCCACAACAACTACAAGCAAAGCCTCAAAGGGAAAAAAACCAGACTGGGCATATATTTAACTAGAATTACTAGAAGAGATAAAACAAGAGGTTTTTTTTTTTAATGTTAAAATGTTGAAAAGGTTTTTTAAATGTTAAAAATGTTTTCTATAAATGAAATGAGAAAACAAAAACCAGGAAATGGAAGAAACAATTGGAAAGGGAATTAAGAGCTTGGCTACAAGAGGTACAAAACCCTGCCCAAACAACAAGCTCCCTAGAAATTAGAATGGACCAAATAAAAGCTGATGTCTTCTTGAGACAGTAAGAAATATTAACACAAAGTCGAAAAGAAAATTTGAGGTATCTTGGAGTGAAAACAAGTGACATGGAAAATAAATCTGAAAGAAAATTTAAGGATCATTGGGACTACCCAAAAATCGTGACCAAAAAAAGTGCCTAAACATTCTTTTCAAGAAATCATAAAAATGACCAGATTGTTTATATCCTGAGAGCAAAGTAGAAATAAAGTCTACCAGTGCCTCCTGAAAGAAACGACCAAATAAAACATCTGAGACAAAACCCAGAGCTTCCAGATAAAAGAACAAATCCTAAGAGTAGCTGGAAAGAAAAATTTCAAGTACTATGGAATCACTGCAAGGATCACACATAATTTAGTGGCCACAACTAAAAAGGAATGGAGAGGCTGGAAAATAATATTCCACAAAGCAAAGAATATGGGCTTACAACCGAAAATTTACCCAGCAAAACCGTGTATAATTTCATAGAGAAAAAAATGTACCTTACATTTCTGTGATGGAATACTAGTCTAGTACAAGAAAGGATGAAACTAGAGAAGACTTTTTTTAGGCAAAGAACCAAGAGGACAATTTATAGAAAGACAACAATACTGTAAAGTCAAAAACTTAAAAACTCTGACCAACCATAGCTCCAGAAGCCTAATTAATGAATTAATTAAAGGAGTAAAATGACTCAGAGTGCAAAATAAGGACATTTTGGAGTGATGTGGTCAAAGTGGAAATCTGTTTTGCTTGACTACACAAGTTTGTAAAAGGGATTTTGTTTTTCTTTCTTTTTCAATGGAGGGCATTTTGAGGGCAAATGCACTAGCATCCAGGCAGGGGTGGGGAGGAGTTGGGGTGAGATTCAAGAAATGCTTCAAATAGAAAGTGGTGCTTGAGCTAAGTCTTGAAGTTAGAGATTCTAAGAGCCGAAAATGAGGAGGGGAGGCCGTTATAGATGGGAGATGGAGCAAAGCAAAAGCAAAGAACGTCTCTAAATCTCAACAATGTGGCCACAAGCATTAAGCAGCTTCAGATTGTACATTAACTAAACTCAAAGCCAATATTTTCTTTCACATTTTTTTCAAATTAAGTTTCTTATATAGTACTTTGAATATCAGTCTTAAATATGTACAGGGATGTGCACATTACAAAAGAACACAAGTCCCATACTGTTTTCTAGAGAAACCTATTTTAAATGAGGAATAAATTTTTCTTTACAATTCAGGAAAGAGTACTCTTTGATCCAGCAATACCACTGTCAACAACAAACTGACCTTCCTCTAGAAATTATTTAATCTATTTTGTACTCACTTCTAGGTGTACATAATATATTTCCATAAAAAGAATACAAAGGAAGGTATGATTTTCTGTCTGCATCCTCAAAACCTGGTAAAGTACCTGGCATTAAATATATAAGCACTAGTTGAACTTAATTGACTTCCTGACTGGAAGACTGCTCCTTTGTGCTTATCATGCCAAACCTGAGCAGTGACTATTTGTTTTCATTATAAATACATTTAAGCTCTTAAATAAAATGTTAAATCTACAAAAATAGTCTAGTCTAATGCTTCCCCTTCAAACCAAAGTTACGTTTTGCATTCTAACTTGAATGGCTTATCTGAAAAAGCAAAAGCTTAAAGAAGCATAATTAATGACACCATCAATGATTACTGGTCTCCTTTTCTGGCTTAAGACAAAAGCTATCTTAAGTTGCTAGGCATTTTGGGAGCTCTCATTTTATGAGCCAGAGAGAAGAAGGGCTGGGCATTTAACTTGGTAAAGGACAGTACCGAGAATCTGGAAATATAAGCCAAGAGAGGAAGGAAAAGACAAAGTGGGTGGCTGGAAACATGAGCAAAGAACAAGAAAATGGGGAGACTGAATGCAATCAGAGCATGGAGAGTGACAGCTTACATTCTTTTTGTGGAGATCTATTACGTACACATATAAATAAAATACAAACAAGACTAGAAGAACAGTTCAAAAAGTTCAGGGTGTGGGAACCAGGAGAAATAGGGCTGGCTGCTCAGGTGAAGAACAGTTCCAAGTTAAACTCCTTGGTTTACACTGAGAACCAAGTAAAAAACAAACTTGTTATTTTCAATGACCTAGGATAGACTGGACTTCTCTCTCTAGTCATACAAGGCTGAGATCTGTTATTCAGTGGACACACATATTACAAGTGCTTCTTCTAATATCAAAAAAAGTCAGCAAGCTGTTATAAGGTTTCTGGGTTTTTCTTTTCCAACAGGAGTTGGGGAGGTAGGAAGGAAAGAAAATAAATGTTAAGTAAAAAAAAGGCACAACCTGCAAACCTGAACTGAATGGCTGTGCATCATTAATCATTATAATCAAGTTTCACTTCAGTGTAACTATGTTGTAGTCTCAATGAGCAATCATTCAAGGAAGGATGCATCCAATCATACAAATGGATCATTTCCAAAAATTAAATTATAAAGCAACTGGAAACCATGGAAGGTCCCTATATAGATTTGCATTTACAAGTTGCTGGGTGGTGAGGGGAAAATAAAATGTAAGCTCCTTGAAAGCAGGGACTATTTTGTTTGCCACAGAAGCATTAATCTGAGCTACACTTGCCCACAAGCCAGTGAATATCAGAAGTGGGCAATGAACCCAGGATGTTTTCAAGGTTTGTTATCCAATGTTTGTTGAGTGATTGAGGTTTCTTTACAATCTAGACTTAAGGACATATCTTGATTCTGTCAAACAGATGTTCCTCTATGATATATCTTGCTGGGAAGGTGAATGTCTTTCCCTAGTAGGACAGCCAGCTTTCAAAGGGACAGCATATTTAGAACTAGCAAGGATCTTAAGAGCCGTTTTATGCCAGCTGCCTCATTCTAGACAATCTTTCTGAGTCAGTTTCCTTAAGTGTGCAAGACAGAATTTGAACTGAGGCTTTAATTCTTCAGTCAAGCATTAACATAAGAGTCTATCAACTCTCACCCACCCTGCCCCTTCGATTTTTGACATATACAAAGGGGTTTAAAGCTAAAAGAGGTGGAGACCCTATAACCCAAGTCACCCTTTACA
Source organism: Pseudochirops corinnae (assembly GCA_028646515.1). Taxonomy (NCBI): domain Eukaryota; kingdom Metazoa; phylum Chordata; class Mammalia; order Diprotodontia; family Pseudocheiridae; genus Pseudochirops; species Pseudochirops corinnae. Next base: position 44,959,528 of record CM053591.1, on the reverse strand, counting down.
CTTTGGACAAGATGGTCCCTTTAGAGATATCCTTATCTCCCCCTCAAGGGTTGGAGGGAAGGGACAAGAGACAGAAGGCAAAACAAAGCAATTAAGTCAACATGCATTTACTAAACACCTAGGTCAGTCAGGAACTGTGCTAAATCCTGGGGATACCAAGAAAGAAACAATATTTCTTTACTGAGCTCAAGAAGCTGACATTCTAACGGGGTAGAGATGACGTGGAAATAACAGGGCCATAAAAGATACATACAGACTAAAAAGAAGGTAATCTCAGAGGAGGAGGTACTAGCAGCTGGAAGGTGAGAGAAGGCCTAGGAAAGGCTTCCTGAAGAAGACAGAATTTGAGCAGAGGACTGAAGCAAGCCAAGGAAACAGAGAGGGAGATAAAGGAACAAAGCATTCCAGGCATCAGTGACAGCTGGTCTAAAGGCAGAGACAGGTGATGAAGAATTTCATTTAAGAAACTGTAGTTGGCTTTAGTGGTGCAGTGGCTACAGCCCTGAGCCTGGCATCAGAAGACCTGAGTTCAAATTTGACACTTGGTCACTTACTAGCTGTTTGAACCCAGGGCCAACCTTTGTTTGCATTAAGTTTCTTCAACTATGAAGTGGGGATAATTAGAGCATATATCTTGCAGGATTGCTTTGTGAGGATTAAATGTGACATTTCTAAAGAGTGCCTGGCACATGGTAAACTCTATATAAATGATTATTCACTCTCTCTTCCCAGTAGGCCAATGTTAGATTGTATAGTGCACAGAAGGGAGTAAAGTGTGACAAGACTGGAAAGTTAGGAAGGGTTCAGGTTATAAAGAGCTTTAAATGCTGAACAGAGACTTTATATTTAGAACAGTTAGCCACTAGAGCCCATTACATAGGGTTAGGGTTGGGGTGGTAGGAGGTAACATGGTCAGATCTATGCTTTAGAAGTCACCGTGGCAACCGAAAGAAGGATGATTTGGAATGAGGAGAGACCTGAAGAGGGAAAACCAAAGAGAAGGCTTATGCAGTAGTCTAGGTAATAAATGATGATGGCCCATACTAGAGTGTTATGAGTGGAAGAAAGGGAACATATATGAGAGATGTCATGAAGGTAGAAATGGCAGTATTTCACAAAACCTTGGATGTGTGGGGTGAACTGGAATTGAGTTAAAATGAGAGCTGAGGCCTTGACAATAAGGCATGATATGAACAATCGGGATAGGTCAGACAGAATCAAAAGAAAGCAACATCACAGAAAATTTAGTGTGTATGGGAGCAGGTGTCAAATGCTATGGAGGACATTAGATCTGGCAAATCAGAGACTGTTGAGAACTCTGTAGAGTTTACATGTTGAGGACAAAACATAGATGATGGAGTTTAGAAGAACTAACAATCAACCTATTAGAATAATCTGAAAATGGAGTTAGTAGTAGCACCTATCTGCCAGGGTTATATTGAGGACATGTGTAAGTCTGTAAAGGACTCTGCAATCCTTAAAGCACTATAAAGACTAGCTAGTCTTAAAAGACTCAGGAAATTCATTAAACCACTTTTAACAAGAAGTCAATGTTAAAATGTATATACCCTTTGACCAGGGATACCACTACTAGATCTATACTCCAGGGATCAAAGAAAGAGAAATAGGACCCATACGTACAAAAATATTTATAGCAGTTCTTTCTGTAGTGTCAAGAACTGGAAACTAAAGAAGTGTCCATCAAATGGTGAATGGCTGAATAAATTACCATACATGAATTCAGAGAATATATTATGACCTAAGAAATGAAGCAGGGTTTCAGAAAAATCTGGGAAAACTAATATAAAGTGAGGCCACAGATGAAGAGAATCAGGAGAACAATTTATACAATAAAGAATGCTGGAAAACTAAAACAGGTCTGGCTGTCCCCCATACCTGGAATACTTTTTGTCCTCATCTCTGCCTCCAGGGTTCCCTGGTTTTTTTTTTTTGCTTTTTTTAAAAAAAAGAATCTGCTAAAATTCAACCTTCTGCAAGAAGCCTTTCCCAGCTCTAATATTACCTACAAGTTATTCTGCATAGGGTGTCTCAAATAGCTTATAACTACACTAAGACTTCTGGAACACCCTGTACTTTTATTTTATCTCCCATATTAAACTGTGAATTTAGGAGGGGGGTTGGGTTAGACAGAAGAATCACAAAAATTCAGGGAGGATCCAGGAAGAGGTCATTAACAGTGTTAAATGCTAGAGATGAAAGATTAAGAGTTCAATCTAAAGGGGGGGGGGCAGTTCTAGGGTTCCTGGGTAGCCCCAGGCCTTTTTTTCTATTCCCAGGGTCCAGAACATAAATCATACTTTTTAGTGCTTAATCAATGTGGCTTACAGACTCTGTTCAAGGACAAAAACCAGAGGACCCACAAAGAGATAGGCTACTACTAATGTCCTTTTAGACCTGAAAATTTCAGAACTTTAAAACTGACAATTTCGGGCCTGGACAACGTGGGAATTTGCTTTGTTCGTATTGCATCCTTATCACAAAGGTTTTTGTTTTTCTTCTCCATGGGGGGGGAATGAGGTAAATAAGGAGAGAAAAAATAGATGTTCGTTAATAGGGGGGGAAAGGGGGGAGCAAATGCCTCTATGACTTCCAAGATCTGACAACTGAGTCATCAAGGGCAGCCATGAAGCTCCTTTTCCGCACCCGCAGACCTCCACCCCACCAGCCTTGGGAGTGAACCGTGCTTCTGAGGTTGGGGGCTGAACACTACGGAAAAGGCTTTCGGGAAGCACAGACTAAAGTATGATGTTTACAAGAGAGGGGGCGGAAGCTCGGTGCCCAACCAGGCCGCGTCACGCGAAGCTCGCGACCAGCTCCCACTGTGATCCCCATCCCCACCTCCCCACGAGGTCTACGCGATAAGGCGAGGAAGCGGCGAGCTGACTCAGGGGCCCAGGCTCGGTCCCGGCTACAAACGGGGCACGTCACACGCACCCGCCTCCGCCCTCCCTAGGAGAGGCGGCAATGGACCCGCCTCCCGGAAGGCGGCTCCTCCAACCGAGGCTGGAGGGAGGGACATCCGCGATAGCCGGGCCCCGGGACTTGGGGCACGCTGCGTCCCTTCCCGCTCCGCGGCTCCCGCGCGTACTGGGCCTCCCCCGAGTCTCACTCGCTCCGGGCGCCCTAGGCCTCCAGCGGACGGTTGCCGTCTACATCTCCCCTCCTCCCCAGCAGCTTTGCAAGTGGGGACTTGTGTGATCACCCCCTCCCCCGCCCCCGGCACGATCCTCCCCCGGAGCCCATGCTGAGACAGCCCTGGCGGCCCCACTATCCGCCCAGCCCGCGTGGTTCCTCCGCCCGCCTTCCTCCTCCTGCTCCGCTCACCTGGTTTCCTGGTTACTGAATTTCTTGGTGACCACCTTGCCCAGCTCCAGCCCCAACCTGTCCGCCACTTTCTGAGACAGGTCCTGGTGCGAGCTGCCGCTGAACAGCACGATGTTGGGCATGGCGGACGCTCGGCGGGGGGCGGCTGTAGCGACAGCTGCGACAGCGGCTGCTGCTTCTGCTGGTGGCGGGAGCCAGAGCGGGAGGAGGCGGGAGACGGAGTCTTCAGGGCGGGGCCGGGGCCGGGCTCCGCCTGGGCCACTGTGGGGAGGAAATGGCCCCGCAGCCGCCGAAGGGGAGGAGCCCGGCCGGCCCCCTTCCCGTGACCACCTCCCCCGTGGCCTGTAGGGGCGGGCCCTCGCTGCTTGGGGCAAGAGGGTATTTAAATATGCCTGCGGGAAGGGCAGACGTGCCTGCCCTGGGCCTTTGCTAGCCCTTCCCTCTGGTGCTGGCTTGGTTTATGAAGGGCTTGGAGTGTTTTCGAAAAACTGACAGATCCCTGTGGTTTCTACTCTCCCTCCCACCCCACATGTCAGAGTTTATGTAACTTTTCCCTACAGGGATTCAAAAGACTAGTCATCAAATTATTAAGCTGCCAAAGGTCTGGCCTCGAACATAGTAGGTGCTTTAATGTTTGTTAAGGCTGCTGCAGTGGCACTGGAGTCTGCGAAGCACAAGAATAGGGAAGCCATGAGTTCGACCTCAGACCCTAGTTCTGTGACCCTGGGCAAGTCATTTAATCCTCTTTACCTCAGTTTCCTCATTTGTAAAATGAATTGGAGAAGGCAATGGGAAACCATTTGGGTACCTTTTCCAAGAAAATCCCAAATGGGGTCATGAAGAGTCAGACAAGACTGAAGTGACTCAACAACAAGATTTATTAAACAAGCTGGGGGACCCCAAATTAAGAAGAGTCAATAAGCATTAAGCCTGCCTTGCACAGGGAGGTCATGACCCCCCCTCCCATTCAGTAAACTGCACTCCCTATTCGGGGATCAAAGATAAAATCCTTCAGCGTTCAAATTCCATCTTGATTTGTACTACCCCAAAATGATAATAACTCAGGGATCCAGCGATTTGCTGTTTGTTTCTCTATTCCCCTACTCCAGGCATTTTCACTGACTGTTTCCCATTCTTGTCATTCCCTTCCTCCTCACCCCCACTTACTGACTTCCTTTAAGTGCCTGCTAAAATCCTACCTTCTACAAGACAGCCTTCCTTCTGTTGATTATTGCCAATTTGTCCTATTTATAGCTTGTCTATACATAGCTCTTTGCATATTGTCTCCTCTGTTGGACTGTGAGCTTGAAGGCAGGGTCTGTCTTTTCTTTGTACTCCCAGAGATTTAACACAGCGCCCACATGTTTAATGTTTATTGACTGTCTCCCATCCTTAATTTGGCATTGATGAGTTTCTTGGTTTAACAGTCTGATAAACATTATTAAGAGACTACTGTGTGCCACTGTGCTAAACTCTGGGTATACAGCCCCTGATCTCAAGGAAATTACAATCTAATGGAGGAAAGACAACACAGGAAAGCAAGCGAGAGGGTCTGAGGTAGGATGGGGGTAGGGGAAGAAGAATGTACCTGGAGGGTTGGACCTTGTGTAGAAAATCAGGGAATTGCCAAAGCAGTGGAGCCAGGTGAGAAAAGAGGACTTTTTAGGTCTTGGTGTCTAAGCTATTTTCTTCATCATAGTCTGTAGACTTAATTCTTATTGTGAGCCTAGCTAGGTTATAGTGGGAGAGAGGAGATTAAAAATAAGAGTTGGCAACTAATTGGTTATATGGGATTGGAAGGATGTGGTGTGCTCCACAGAAGTAGAGAACTTCAGAAGAGTTTGGGGGCAAAGATCAGGAGTTCTGATTTTGCACATGTTAAATTTGATATGACTGTGGTACCTTTGGTTTGTAATATGAGGCAGTTAGGTTGTACAGTTGATAGTGTGCTTGACCAGAAGTCAAGAAGACTTGTGTTCAAATCCAGCCTCAGACATATTCCCTGAGTGACCCTGGACAAATCACTTTACCTCTGTCTACCTCAGTTTCCTGATCTGTCAAATCAGGATAATAATAGCCCTACCTCATGAGGTTATTGTAAGGATAAAATGAGTGAATATTTATGAAGAGCTTTGCAAACCTTAACATAATATGTTGTTGTTATTAAATATCCAATAAACAGTGAGAGATGTAAGACTGTATCTCCAGAGAGATCTAGAGGGAGAATGGGCCTCCACATGAAGTTCTGTGAGTCACCTGGATAGACGTCATAGTTAAGCACATGATAGCTGATGAAGTCACCAAGTAGAGAGGGAAAAGAAGAGTGCCCAGCAAGTACACAGCCTTTAGATATGCTAGTAGGGATTGTGATATGGGATGATGAATCAGCAAAGGAGAATGAGGAGGAGCTGTCACACAGGAATGATAAAAGAGTGTTATGAAAAGCCATAGAGGAGAGAGCCTATGCAGGAGGAGTGGTCAATGGTATCAAATGCTGGAGATGTCAGATTGGGCACCGTAATATGGTACAAATTGTTAAAAGAATATGTTAAATTCTGAAGTGCCCTGCATATAATAAAATGATAAATAAAATAATAGCCTTCAGCTCTATTGAATCCATGACGTCTAGTTCAACCCTTCTCCAACACCACAACACCTTATAGCTGGCGGATTCTTGAATCATAAGATGCCAGGGTCCCTTCAAGAGTTAACCCAGGTTATTGTGACATATAAATAATTAATAGTTAATATAAGTTTTATGTTAACTATTAAAATATATTATGTCGTATTTTAATATTTTTTGTTAGCTTTTTTCTTATCTAGCCCTCACATATATGCCTGATTTCAATGATCTTTCTTACTTGAAACTTACACTGAAACTCCTTAGCTGTGTAACCTCAGACAAATCACTTAACCTCTGCTTGCCTTTGGATCAGTGATCCACTGGAGAAGTAAATGGCGAACCATTCCAGTATCTTTGCCAAGAAAACTTCATGGACACAGATCCATGGGGTCACAAAGAGTCAGATGTGATTGAACAACATACATATATACACATGTACATATGTACATAGAGAGATAGCTAGATAGTTATTAAAGTTCACAGACTTAAAGTTAAAAAAAATTCCTGCTCTCTCTCTCTCTCTCTCTTTGTCTCTCTCTGTCTCTGTCTCTCTCTCTCTATATATATATATGCATATGTGTGTGTGTATTTTTTTTTTTTTTTTGCAGAGTGGACTGTGTTCTTCCTCACCTTGGAGAAGATCCTTCATTTTTGAATCTCCACAGAAATATCCAACTCTTCGTGAAGTGTTAGGTCAATATGATGGAAACAAACAGAAGTATAGAAATACAGTGGATGCTTTGTAGCAGACTGAGATACACTTTTCCCCCTTTATCAGTAAAATTGCTGTGACAGTATTTCACCAAACTGCTATCAAATGGAAATGGCCTTAGGCCCTGAAGTACATTTCTGTGCCCCATTATCTTCTGAGTCATATAATTTCCTTTAGCTGAATCTAGAATTGGCAAGTTAGAAGGGACCTCAGAAATCATTCTAGTATAACCACTACCTGATTCATTAATGTCTCCAATATTCCTGACAAATCATCCAGCCCGTGAACACCAGTAACAGGGAAACTCTTTACCAACTTGGGCAGCTCATTTTCCTTTTTTTTCGGATTGCTCTAATTGTTAAGACACTTTTCCTTATATTAAGCCAAAATCTACCCTCTGGTAGTTTCAGAGACTATCCACACACAAAAAAGTCCTAGTTCTGCCTTTTGTGGCTAGCCTGAACTAATTTAAGCCCTCTTCAGTCAATTCACAGCTGTTTCTTAATATAGTCCTATTTTCAGTCTTGGTGATGTCATCAACTCCCATGGATTTGTGTCCCTTTTCTCTATGCAGATAATTCGCTGATTTATCCAGCCCTAACTTCTCTTCTGAGCTCCAGTATGATTGCCTATTTAGACATCTTGTCCCCTAGGCATCTTAATCTCAACTTGTCCCAAACAGAACACATCATCTATCCCTTCGAACCCTCCTTTCTTCCTAACTTGTCTATTACTGTTGAGGGCACCATCATCCTCATCATCATTCAAGTTCACAATGTCAGTGTCATCCTTGACTTCTCGTTCTCTCTCTACATTTCCAATTTGTTGCTAAGCCCAGTGAATTCTACCTTTGCAACATCTCTTGTATGTGTCCTCTCCATTCATTTAACTACCATCTTGGTGCAAGTCCTCATCATTCCATGCCTGGGTTATTGTACTAACTTGCTAGTTTGTTGCTCTACCTGAAGCACTTCTCATCATTCACTCAGCTATCAAAGAGATCCACCTAAAGTACAGGTCTGATCATGACACTCCCATCTCAGTAAACTCTAGTGACTCACTGTTTTCTCTAGTCTAGGATCACATATAAAATCATCTTTTAAAACTCTTCTTCAAAGCCTGGCCCTTTCCTACCTTTCTACACTTCTTACACATTGCTCCCTTCCTAATATTTTATGATCCAATGACCCTGGCCTTGCTCTTCCCAGCACACCATGGTGTACTTTTGAATTCCTAAACTTTTTACTGCAATGCTCTTCTACTTCACCTCTATCTCTGGCTTTTCTAGCTTCCTTCAAGACTCTACTTTGACCCAGCAATACCACTAATAGGGGTATTTCCAAAAATGATGGGAAAAAGGAAAGTAACTTTTATGTTGTAAAATATTTATAGTAGTTCTTTTTGTGGTGGCAAAGAGCTGGAACTTGCAATGATGCCCATCAATTGAGGAATGATGGAACAAGTAGTGGTATCTGATTATGATGGAATACTACTGTGCTGTGAGAAATGATGAGCTCGATGATCTTAGAAAAACATGGACAGACTTGAATGAAATAATGAAGAGCAAAATGAGCAGAACCAAAAGAACATCGTATAGAGTAACAGAAATATAGTTTTAGGAACAACTTTGAGCAACTAAGTCATTTTGTCTATTAAAAATACTCAAATACAAAGTAAATGTGAAGGAAGATGCTATCTGCATCCAGAGAAAGAGCTGATAAATAGAAGTATGTATAGAATGATTTTACATATATATATATGCTGTTGCATATATATATGTAAAATATTATGTATATATTTGTGTCTAATGGTAGCCATCTCTGGGTGCAGGGAGGGAAGAAAAAAGGAAAAAAAAGAAATTTACATAGCTAACTTTGTTATATATTTAAAAGGAAGAGCAAATTGTATATAACAGATTTGCAGTTTTATGTGCAGTCACCTTTTTTTTTATTATACTGTGTCTTGGAAATACTTGTTTTATTCTGTAAATTAAAAATAAAATAAAATAAAATAAATTTTTTTTAAAAGATCCCACTTAAGTCCCTTGATCAATATTCTTTTAGAGACCTTTCCTGATTTCTTCTACTGCCAGTGCCTTCCCTCAGAGATTATGTCCTATTTACCCTGTGTAGATCTTGTAGGTGTTATTAATACAAAAAAACAACAACCCAGAATTCCTTGAAAGTGGTTTGTTTATTCAAATGTGTACTACTCAAGGTTATAATTATGTAAAATATGGTAACTTGTTGCAGCCCAGTGGAAGCGTGCAATGTGAATTAGAATAATAAAGCAACTATCAAACTCTACAAAAAAAGGATGCAAGATACTTTTAAGTTTAATCTGCATTTTTAAGATATTCTTTATCACTTTCTTAAGTCTAGATAATCAACAAAGAAATGAAAGATACCCTGATTGGTGGCAGTCAATGTGTAAATGCCACCCAACATAGCCGGTTTGAGCTGGCTCCCAAACACCATGATTCAGGGGATAATTTATTTGCACTAATCTGGAACTTGCTTTCCATGGTTATTTACACGTTGGCTCCCCTATTAGAATGTAATCTCCATGAGGCAGGGACTTTTTGTTGTTGTTGTCTGTGTTTGTGTTTGGGTGTGGGTGTGTGAGGGGAGGTCTTGGTGTTTAGCACAGTTCCCTTACTACATTGATCCAGTTGGGGTCACAAAAAGTTAGACATGATTGAACAACAAAAGCTGATTTGAAGGTGAGGAGGATGGAAAGGAGAACAGGTCCTCTCATGGCCCATCTAATCCAGCTCCTTTGTTTTCCAGATGAAGAAACTAAGACCTACAGACATCAAGTAACTGGCTTAAAATCACAAATCAGATGTGAGTGAAATGACTGAACAGCAACAAACATAAACACAGATAAGATAGATATTAAATAATAAAAATAACTTGAGAGAGATAAACATAAGCACACATAACTCCATATAAAATAAATATAAAATAAAACAGCGTTTGGGAGAGGTTTTGTTTTGTTTTATTTTAAGGTCTCATGTAGAAGTTTCCACTTGAGTTAAGCTTTGAAGGAAATTAAGGATTCTTAGAGGTGCAGGTGAGGAGGGAATATATTTCAGGCAAAGAGAAGAGATGGTAAATGAAATATCATATATCGGGATAAATATAAAAGCTAGTTTGGCAACATTGAAGAGGCAATTAAGGGAGCAACCCTAGAAAGATAGGTCAAAACCAGGTGGTAAAGGATTTTATCTGGCAAATAGAGGAGTTTTTCTTTGATCCTAGAGGCAGTAGGGACCTGCTGGTGCTTTTTGAGCAGGGAACTAACATGATCAGAATTTAGGCATATCATTTTGGCACCTATGTGAAGGATGAATTGGAGACAGGAAAAACTTGAGTCAGAGACCCCAATTAGGAGGCAACTACACTACAATAATATAGGCAAGAGATGTTTAGTGTGTTCAGTTGTTTTATTTCAGGCATGTCCAACTCTTCCTGACCCCATTTGAAATTTTCGTGGCAAAGATATTTCCTTCTCCAGCTCATTTTACAGATGAGGAAATGGAGGCAAACAGGGAAAAGTGACTTGCCAACAGGCCTCAATTAGTAAGTGTCTGAGGCCAGATTTGAACTCACAAAGATTAGTCTTCCTGATTCTAGGCCCATCTGTCCTCCAGCCATAAGAGATTAGACTAAATTAGAATAGTGGTGGTGTGAATGGAGGGAAGGGGATGCATCAATCAGCAAACATTTATTTAAGGATTACTAGGTGCCAAACATTGAGCCCCTATCAGCAGCTGCAAAGAAAAAACACTAAACTGTGCCTGCCTTTGAGGAGTTTATGCAACAGATTTGATAGTATAATCCGCCAACTTTGACAGCTAATGGCATATCTGGAGAAAGGGAGAGTTGTAATAGTAATCAGTTTAGCAGGATACTCTAAGTGCTAAGTGTGGAAGATGCAAACTGTCCCATTGTTGAGAAGGCATGAACTCCCCTGTTGATGTGGAAGAAGGGGATTGGCTGAGATGTGTATATAAGCAAGAATTCCAGAGACAGAGACAGAATTGGAATTTTG
>CM053591.1:44926578-44948292 GCA_028646515.1 Pseudochirops corinnae | reverse complement strand
TTGATAAATGGTCAAAGGATATGAACAGGCAATTTTCGGAGGTAGAAATTAAAGATATCTATAAACATATGAAAAAAATGCTCTAAATCACTATTGATTAGAGAAATGCACTTCAAAACAACTTTGAGGTACCACATCTTACCAGTCAGATTGGCTAAGATGACAAAACAGGAAAATGACAAATGCTGGAGAGGATGTGGAAAAATTAGAGCATTAATGCATCGTTGGTGGAGTTGTGAATTGATACAACCATTCTGGAGAGCAATCTGCAACTATGCCCAAAAGGCTATAAATAATTGCATACCCTTTGACCCAGGTAATACCACTTCTAGGGTTGTATCCGAAAGAGATCATGGAAGTGGGAGGAAGACCCGTATGTACAAAAATATTTATCGCAGCTCTTTTTGTGATGGCAAAAAATTGGAAATCAAGGGGATGCCCATCAATTGGGGAACGGCTAAACAAGCTGTGGTATATGAATGTAATGGAATATTATTGTGCTATAAGAAATGAGGAGCAGATGGATTTCATATTTACCTGGAGAGGCTTATACAAACTGATGCTAAGTGAGCAGAGCAGAGCCGGAAGAAATTTGTACAGAACTACAGACACAACATATGTGTGACGACCAACTTTGATAGACTGGACTCTTCTCAGCAATGCAAGGTTATAAGACAACTCTGAAAGACTCATGATGGTAGGAGATGTCTACATTCAGAGAAAGATCTAGAATGAAAAGAGTTTAAATGGAGACTGAAGCAAACTACACGCTCTCATTCTTTTCCATGTTTGGTTTTGTTTCCTCTTTCCCATTGTTCATTCCATTGGTTACAACCCTTCTTTACAAACAGACTAATGTCTAATGTGAAAGTATTTGCAGATCCTATACTTGATTGCATGCTGCCATGGGGGTGGGGAGGGGAGAAAAATTGAAACCCGAGGGATTGTAGAACTGAATCTTGTAATGAAAGTAAACAAACAAATCAATAAAAAAATTTAAAAATAATATTAGTTTAATATGATTAACAGTCTTAAGTCATAAAATAAGGAAATAATAAGTACCAGCTACTTCACAAAGTAACTATCTTCCCTCATGACTTTTATGTCACCTGGAATGCCATTTCCATACTTGTACTCTCCCTAATTCAAATTCTAATACATCTTTCAATGCTTTTAGACATAGGATTGAAAGCAGGAGTGTATGGGAGCCCTGTGGAACACTCGAACCAACTGTTAATTTTTTCAGGGTGGGCATTTACTTCTTAGAAATCATCCAAGGCAAGACAACTAGGTGGTGCAATAGCTAGAGTATTGGTCTTGGAGTCATGGAGGACCTGAGTTGAAATATCATCTTAGATACTTATTAGCTATGTGACTCTGGGCAAGTCACTTAATTCCAATTACCTCTGGGGGAAATTATCAAACACCAGAAATCAGGGCTTCATTTTTTATTTTGTTGATTGTCTAGACTTAAGAAAGTGATGGAGGAAATGTTAATAATGAAGATTTATTTTAAAAAATGTCCCCTGCTTTTCAGAGAACTGTTGTTAAACATTTACCATCATATCTTTGGGTGGAAGGCACCTTCAGAGTGATGTCAAATTCAAATAAAAACAACATATTGTATCAGCAAGCACCCTAGCATACCCAGGATGGCTGCTAGCACAGGTTCTTAGATCTGCTTTTCTAAAGGAAAGCAACTCAAAACGGGTTAACAATCTTACTTTAATCAAACATATATCATTTACCTAGTTCAGGGGGAAAAGTCAGCAACCCTGAACTTCAGAGAGTACAAACAGAATACAAACAGAAGTTACAAGCAGCCAGAGAAACAGATAAGCAGACGGCTTCCAGTCATCTGACCATTACATCCATACCTACTTAGGTACTAGAGAGGGAAGCACCAGCATCTGGGTTTTCAAAGCCAGGGGGCTCCACAGCTTCCAGAGTCTCCTCTGGCCAAATCACAAAACTCTTTTTAAATTTTTAATTATATTGATAAATTATATTTTTAATTATATTGATAAATATTTCCCAAAGATATTCAAATTTGATTCCCTAGCACTCAGGAATACTGCTAGCAAGATATTTGGCACCACTAATGGAGTCCAACTCCCTCATTTTACAATACATAAATTAAATGATTAGGCCAAAGTTAGTCAGCAAGTAGTAGACAAAAGATTTGAACTCAAAATTCAAATCTAGTGTTTTTTTCCATTATTATCATATAATGTTATTATATCATATCATATCATGCCATACCATACCGTATCATATCATATTGTATCACATCATATCATATCATATCATATCATATCATATCATATCATATCATATCATATATAATAATATAATGTTATAAATTATGGACAGAATATAAATATGACATCATACCATATTGCATAAATTATATCATGTTATAATATGATATAATTATAGATTATATGTTATATATTATAAAATTTTCAGTATATACACTAAGGATCTACCTCTTCATTATTGCTACAATAATCCCACCTCCAATATCTTTTCTTTTACCCTGAATTCCCCTAACAATTATGTTGATTATCAGCGAGGATTAGGAATCCATTCATTCATTCAACAAATATTTATAGTTCACCTATCATGTGCATAGCATTATGTTAGGGGATTCAAAGATGTGTAAGACATGTTTCCTGATCTTCAGGAATCTACATTACTGTTTTCCTTTTCTCTCTATTATGGAAATTTTCTATTTCTTTTTATTAATTTTTATTTTTGGTGGTGGGGTGGACTCAGGATCATTTCTCCTTTTTAAGAGATTATTAAACTGGCTGAAATTTGTCCCACTGGACATCAAATTTTACTTAGGGTCTTGAACATTGCTCAGATAAGAAGTCAAAAGGGGAACTGAGGTTTCTGAAGTAATTTGACTTGAGGAAGGGGTTCTAGACTGACTCTGTAGGCATATAAATCTCTTCTCTCAATCAGCCCATCATGAACCCTCAACACGTAGTTTAATCTGAAACCCAACTTTGTTTACCATCTGTTTAGCTAGATTTGTTTCCTTAGGGCATGAATGAGATTATGACTCTGCTTGAGTTTGTTCAACTTTTATGACATTGAAGAAAGCATGGGATTATGAATCTCTTTTAACTTTTACAGTCTAAAAGAATGTACAAGGTTATAGTATGCAAAGGAATTATTTCTCTGACACTCTGACATACTTTTGTTTATAAAAGACCTATAAACCCTCTAACTGGGGTTCTTTAATTTTTTTTTTCTCAGAGGCCTGAACCTATGCTTAAATACATATATATATATGTATGTATGTATATATATATATATATATATATATATATATACATATATATACACACAGACACGCACACACACAAAATGTATATATGTATATATGTATATATATGTATGTGTATATACATGTATGAATATGCAAAATATAATCACTACAGAATAAAAGGTGACTTTCCGGGAGAAGTCAGTAACATCTAGGAGGATTAGAAGGCTTCAGGTAAACTCTGGAGGAAAGTTGAGATTCTAACAGGCAAAAGTGAGGGGAGAGTGAATCCCAGGCATGGGATACCTGAGGAATAGTAAGAAGAAAAGTTTGATTGAACCATCAAGTGCATGGAAGGGAATAATGTGTAATTAAGCTGGAAACATCTTTTCACCTAGTGAGGAATAGATTAGAGCTTTAGATGTCAAACACAAGAGTTTAAATTTGTTCTTTTAGGTGGTTGGGAACCATGGGAGTTTATTGGGGTAGAGGATTGAGTTATTTAGACTTATGTTTTAGGAAAATCATTTAGGGAACTTTGTGGAGGATGGGTTGGAATAGGGACAGACTTGAAGCAGGGAGACCAGTTATGGGTCTATTTCAGTGGTTCAGGAGAGAAGTGAAGTCTCCTTCTTCTTGAAATAGAGTAGCAATAAGTAATAGGCAGTTTTTCAATTCCTCTTCTTATCCAGGCTAACATTTCTTGGTCTTATTTTAGCCAATATTCATCCTTTCTAAGGCAACTGAGTGGCAAAGTATTTGAAGCTCTTGGACTTGGAGTCAAGAAGACCTGAGTTCAAATCTAGCCTCAGACACTTACTAGCTGTATGATGTTGAGCAAGTCAATTAACCTCTATTTGCCTCAGTTTCCTCATCTGTAAAATGGTGATAATAATAGCACCTATCTCCTAAGGTTGTTGGGAGGATCAAATCATATTCATAAAAGCACTTAGCACAGTGTCCAGCACATAGTAAGCAGTATATAAATGTTAATTATTATCACTATTATTAAATTGGACCTCAGACACTTACTTGCTATGTAACCCTGGACAAATCATTTAATCTTTGGCTTGAAGTCAGTGTCCTCAACTGTAAAATGGGAATAATAATAAACAAGCATCTACCTCATAGGATTTTTTTGAAAATAAAATGAGATAATATTTGTAAAGAACTTAGTATAGTGCTTGGCACATAGCAGGGGCTTAACAAATGTTTGTTCCCTTTGTCCAACACAATCATCCTCTCTGTCTTATAGATCTTCAGTCTCTCTGGCCATTATGGAAAACAATAATCCACTTTGGATTTGAACTTCCTAGTTTGACTCTCTTCAAGGAATAATCGACAAATCTTCTCATTTCATATTGTGTACTTACAGCCAATGCCACAAAATTCTTATCTCTAAAATGGTAATTAATGGGTGACCCTTCAACTTCATAGAAAATGTTAAAAATAATTCTGTGCTGTCTGGAAGTAATTTTAGTATTTGAAACAAAGTCTTTCCAAAAGTAAAATAGTTGTTCAATCTTTTTTCTTATGGCTTCGCCCTTGGACTTTCTTCATTCTAAACTGTTTCATTTCTTCTTCCTGCCCCGCCCCCCCCCCCCCCCCATCCCCCTGCATTGAGAACCTTGAAGCAGCTTTTCTGGGTTAAGCTGATAGGGTATCAGGGAGTAGCAGGTTCTTGTGGTATCTGATTTCTTGTTCTCTTTGCTGAATTTTTAAAATTTTCCAAGACACCGTTTTTTTTTCTTGCTATCATTCTCAAGTCATCTGAAACAGGGTAGAATACTATTCTCTCTCCTTTCTTGAGTTTTCTTCTGCTTACTTAGCCCGAGGGAGGAATTGTGGGGCAGTAGTGACTGAACTGGCCACAGGAAAAGATGTGAAAAAGAAAAGGAAGTTTTTACATCTTAGCGATTCAATTGCATGTGCAATCCTTTCTTTCTGTTCTACAGTGTATCTGGAAATGCTCACTTTATTGAGTGTTTAATTCAGAATAAAAGAAAAAAAAGAAAAATCTTGAAACCTCTAGCCTACCTAATTAACTTTGCAAAGGTACAAGAGAGGAAGTAAAAGTACTAGGATGTGTTTGTCTAAAATCTTTTTAAAGATGGACTTCAATCAAATGAAATTAAATATTAAAATGAATTTATTTAAAATTATTTTTTTTTCCCCAAAGGAGAACGTGGGAGGTGGAAAAAGTGTATGACTTTTTAAGGTTTTTCATATGGTAAAAATCTTAATTTGCATTCCAAACCCTCCTTCCCTCCCTGTTTTATTTTTCAGTGCTCACTCAATTGAACGTCTGTGTAAGAGAACAGGCAAGTGTTTATCCATTCAACACAAATATACTGCTAAAAGCATGCCATGCTGTGTTTGACTTATTAAAAATGATATTAATTATTAATTAGCTATGTTAACTGCTACTGTATCATTTTGATTTTTATGACCTAATACCTCTTTTTTTTGAAAGATTGTATTTAAGTTTCTGTAGGGAAAAAGTCACGTTTCATCAATCATTAACTTCAGTTACACTCCTTCAAGGGCACACCATTTTAGCTTTAATAAAAGAGAGTGACTATTAGCATAATAGAAAAAGAATTGAAATTAAAAAGTGCGCTTTTGATACCAAAGTCCTAAAATTCTGGTACCTTTTAAATTAACTAATTAGCTTAAATATTTTGTGAAGTTTGTAATGCATCTCTTCAATTGAAAAGGTTAATTTTGAAGGGAGGGCTCTTCTCTGATTTGCCTAATGTGGAAAGGTCAGCAGGTTTCACCTGCATTTGAACAGTGTAGACAACTAAACTAAATGCTGCTGACAAAAAGATGGATTTTTGAAAGGTCTGAATTTGCTGTTAAAACGCTGTATATTGTTGCTGCATCTTGTATGTGTGTAGTATAGGCGTTGATGTTATCAGTCTAAGATAACAAAGCTCACATTTATCTAAGAAAGGTAGCCCCCCATGTGACTCTATATAGCAAATAGAGTGCTCTAATGAGAAATAAATCCACTTTTCTCTGAGCTAAAGTTTAAAGACAAAACAAGTGTGTGTCTTTTTTTCCTTAGAAATGAATTTCTTTAATTTCATTTTAGTACTTTATGCTTATATCTCTTTCACACACTTAGTACCTAAAATGTAAAAAACATGGATGAAAATCAGCCCAAATGGGAACTGAATAAAATAGAACTGGTGGAGAAAATAAGTGCTAATATAAAGCAAAACTGATGCAAAAGTTAAATGAAGGGAAAAATCAATGATTAGGAATTTTGCTAAAGGCAAAATGTACTAAAGTGCACCACTGTTGATGTCCTTTGTTAGAATACAGCAGTCTGAGGAAGTACTGTTAATAGACTCTAAGCTTTTAAAAATAAAGTTATAGGATCATAGATTTCTAAACCTAGGAGGCATTGGAGAGGTCGTCTATAAATGGTAAATTACCTCATCTGGGATCCCAAAGCTGCTTAAAATTTTTCACTTCTCATAGGTTCATTTTTTCCCCCTTTCTCCTTGAGTCCTAACTATACTGCTATCTCTCACACTTAGAGCAGGTGATTTAGTCTCCTTGGTTCATGAGTAGCATTTATGAAGACAACTTTCTCTACTACTTCCATATCGTGACTGTCTCCATTGAGGTTCTGATATATCTCAGGTTGGCATAAGAAATTAAATGGGAATTTCTTTTGGAGTTTTGCAGAAGCTGCAGACAACATGAGAAAGCCAGCAGATGACACAGAAAGTTTAAAAACTCAGAAATGCATAAAATATATGTATAACATTGTATAATATCAACCCAAATTTTACAATAAGGTACTATAAACACTCCATAAAAGAAAAAGAAAAAAATCAGACCTTCTCTGGTACGAAGAGAGGGCCAAAAATTTTTATAAGGACTTTCCACATCGTGGGGGTGCCAGAATCTTTAACCCTCACAATGTGGAAGGGATACCTGTATTGTGCTATAAGAAATGACAAGCAGGATGATTTCACACAAACCTGGGAAAACTTGCATGAACTGATTTAAAGTAAAATGAGCATAACCAGGGGAGTATTGTACATCAGTAAATGCTGATGTGGAAGGGTAACTAAGCTCTCCTCTGAAAACTGAAAATGTCTGAGCATCATCACCAGCTCTTCCACAGCTGTTAAGTGTCTGTGGCTGGATTTGTTCTCAGGTCCTCCTGACTCTATCCACTGCACTACCTACCTGATCATTTTTTTTTTTTATTCTTTGTCATCTTTTTTTTTTTTTAATTATTTTTTTTTATTTGCTCATTTACTTTTTATTTACAAGATTCAGTTCCACAATCACTTGAGTTTCAGATTTTCTCCCCTCCCTTCCCCCCCCCATGGTGGCGTGCAATCGTGTATAGGATCTGCAAATACTTTCACATTGTACAATAGTTTGGTCATATAGAAGGGCTGTAACCAGTGAGTGACCTGATCATTTTTCTAACAGCTCAAATGAGAAGGGAGAGCTCCTCATTTCCATTGATGTCCTATGGATAATAATAATAAAAAAAGTTAATATTTATATGAACACTTTTTAAGTTTGCAAAATGCTTTAACATTTCATTATTATCTTATTCTGTTACCTATTATTCTAATTTACAGGTGAGGAAACTGAGGCAAGCGGAAGTTAAGTGACTTGCTCGAAGTCACCAAGCTAGTAAGTATCTTAGACAAGGATTCGAGTTCAGGTCTTCCTCACTCCAGCTCCAGTGTATTATCTATCCATTGTATCATCTGGTTGTCAGGAGAATGCAAAGAAGGGTCCCAGCATGTTGGTTTATAGGAGGACAATGAAAAAGTTTGTACAGAACACTGGAATATCCACATCCTGGCAACTACCACATTAAGGACAACATTTTAACTTCAAACAGAAGCTTTTTTGTGTTCTCCTGGTGGCAGCTGTGGCAGGGAAAAATAGGAATTTTCTTTGAGAATTTTCTCAGAACTTTTCAGCGAATCTCTCTATACTCTGTGAGCTGGTCTGCTTGTTTTCAACTGTATGAACATCATGCTCCTCAACTGGGTGCACTCTACCTTCTCCCCTACCCCAGATTTTCAGAGCACAGTGCCTGGCACATAGCAGATGTTTAATAAATCTTTATTGACTATTGAGTGGAGAGGAGAGAAACAAACTGGTCTAAGATGAGAGCAACGGTGGAAAATACATTTTATTGTCGTTTGTGATCCCATTTGGGTTTTTCTTGGCAAAGATACTGGATTGGTTTGCCATTTCTTTCTCCAGCTCATTTTTTGCAGATGAGAAACTGAAGCAGATACTGTTAAGTGACTTTCCCAGGGTCACATATCTACTAAGGATATGTGGTCAAATTCGAATTCAGGTCTTCCTGACTGCCTGTCACTCTAACCACTAGGTTATTCAACTGCCCTACACAGCAAAAAGGTAAGAGCTCTGCCCAAAACCATTTCCTGAGAAGTATAGATGCTAAGTAACTGGGAATTTAAAGGAATCTTTGCGAGAGGATTGTTTATTGGAATATTTCTGTTTTATTTTTCTTGTTCTATCAATAAAATACAGTTTTTCCTGCAATATTGTAAACTGGGTCTCCAACACAAGCGAGGATTGGTTCTTATGCTGGGTTGTAGTTAATTACACAGAGGTTTCCCATGTGGTATGCATGTTAAGAGAAGTAAGAAAATTGCCCAAGGCCTTTCGTGACCTCAGTCTATAACCAAGGGGTTACTGCTTTTAAGTAAAGTCACTAATACCTGGATAGGTTATCCTAGAAATATCTAGGATATTAGATAGGATGCTTATTTCTCAGGCTTCTTTCTACTCAAATGGAAAAAAAAAAGGAGCTTTAGGGAACACTGCAAGAAAATTGAAATGAATATATGAAGACATAGATTTCCTATACCCATTTTACTACTTTGAGCCTTGATATAGATCTTGTGGTCCTTTTCCCCTCTCCTATCTCTTTCAGTCATTCCCCCACCCCCACCCTGCCCCAGGGCTCCATCAGAGAGATTCAGGCAGACAGAGACAATCAGAGATACACTGGCAAAGGGGCTTCTGATGATTCTGGCACATGAGAGGGTTCTAGCCCCTCTGCCCCTCATATGGGCAAGTGGAGTGGTAAGTATACTCTCAATTGCAGTGAGGTAGAAGATCCACAATCAGAGAAAGGAGGACATTGTCTCTGTTCTGGAGTGTCCAAATTCCCTTCCTGTTATCCTTCTGATGTGAGCTGCTAATGCTGTGATTGTAGTTGTGGATGTAGCTGCTAGAAACTCAAATAATTGGGTATTGAGACCATAAGAAGAAGTTCATAGACTATATTCATGGTTTCCTTTGCTCTGAGATTGAGATGATTGTGGGCCAATGCCATCAGAGAAGTTCTGATCTTGGAGCATATGGGAGGAGGAAGAATTTTGAGTTGCCTAGACTATTAGCTATTGTGGGTGCTGTTGAGTTGGTGAGCTGGGGGAAACAAATTTAACTTCCTCATCTTCCTTATTTTCTCTTGTTACAAATCCATGATCCTGAGATGGGGTGTGGATGCCCCCCTGCCCTTATTTCTTTCCCACAAACCATAATGTGTGTGGAGCTGTGGGTTCATGCAATTAAAAGTAACACTGGATAAGACTGGTAGTATGAAAAAGATCTTCTGTTGGACAATGGAGGTATTGCACTTCTTTGATGGGTAATAGAGGGCTACACCATCTTCCTCTAGGCAACCTAGCCCCAGGACCTAAAAGCTGTTGGTTAGGAAGCTTATTGTTCATCTCTTTTACTTATTTCCAGTTTTGTCTGAGCTGATTTGGTATATATATAACTTTTTTATTTTGGTGATTTGAGGTTTTCTTTGGGTCACTTTAGTAAATGGTTTATCAATTATATATGTCTTTTTTAAAAAGCTCTTTTGCTTATCCAATTATTTTCTTCTTCCAATTCTGTTTATTTCACTTTTAGTTTTCAAAATTTTTACCTTTGTGTTTGTTTTAGTATAATTAATGCATAGATTTTCTAATTGTTTCAATGGTATGATCAGTTCATTGAGCCTTTCATAGAAAATGATTTTTGTTAATTTAAGTGTTCAGGGATATAAATTTTTCTTTAGTTGCATTTCATAAATACTGCTGTTTTTCTCATCAATAATTTTTTGTTTCTATATTTGTTCTCTATACTCATTTATCTATGTTGTTTTTTCTTAAGTCTATTTCAGTCATTTGGGTGTATACCTTTTGTTAATATTTCTTTGTTGATGACTATTTTTATTGTGTTATGGCCCATAAAGACTTTGTTTAAAATTTATAACTCTCTGCATTTATCTCTTAATTCTTTATATCCTTGATCAAAGTAAATTTTTTTGTCAATGAACTGTGAACTCTAGAAATATAGGTATATCATAGCCTTTTTATTCAGTGTAGTATAGGAAAAGTATACAGATCTTCTCTACCCTTTCCTTTTTAGACTATACATTACAAAAATGGTAGTAGGATAATACTTCACTCTAAAGTCCTTAGTTTACCTGAATGAGAAAAACCTTATCTGTTTTTCTTTAGCCATTAATTCTTTTTATATTGTATTTTACTTTATTCCAATTATATGTAATAACAATTTTAATATTCTTTTAAAAAAAATTTTGAGTTCCAAATTCTCTTCATCCCTCTCTAGCCCTTCCTTGAGAAGGCAAACAATTTGATATAGATTACACATGTGCAGTAATGAAAAACATATTTCCATTTTATCTAAGTTGAGAAAAAAATACACTCTCCCCCCCGAAAAAAAACAAGAAAAATTTTAAAAGTAAAAAAAAAAAATAAGTATGGTTTGATCTATATTCAGACTCTTATTGGTTCTTTCTCCGGAGGTGAATAGCGTTTTTTATCATGAGTCCTTTGGAATTGCCTTGGATCATTGTATTGCTGAGATGAGCTAAGTTCTTCACAGTTGGTTATAGTAATATATTGCTGTTACTGTGTACGTTGTTCTCCTGGTCTGATCACTTCGCTTTGTAGCAGTTCATAGAAGGCTTCCCATTCAGCCGTCAATTCTGAAACAATGTCTTGCACTAAAAGCCTTTTACCCTGTTAACAAAGGCCTCACCACTTGCTTTGAGGAAACATAGAAAGTTCAAGGTGGAATTCCATTCTATCTGAAGATGGACTGGGCAGTGACCAGGACAAGGATAAGGGCCCCTTAATGGATCCACTTAAAGCACAGAACAAGCTTTCCCCATACCTTGACTAGGTTAGTGTAACAGATTAAAAGAAGAGAGATATCTTTAATTATTTCAGCTACAAAAGTGATCTTAAGTATCCCTTTGACTATATGGAAAGGAGAACTGCCCCCTCCCCTTTAACCAGAGGAACAGTCACAGAACCATTAAATGGTTTTTAGGAAAATGTCTCTTCAGGTTCTGAGATTGTTACCTAAACTTTGAACCATTGATCAATTTGGACTGTGGAATTATGTCTATTGTAGCTTATTAGGGGCAACTAGGTGGCTCAGTGGATAGAGCACTGGGGTTTTTGCAGCTGCTGGAGCTATTTGTTGAGCATCTTCTCTACAGTCCCCACAAGCTCTGGCTTACTGGTCACACTGACCACCACCCAAGACTGTGATCCAGATCCAAGCAGGTTAAAGTAATAGCAATTACCCTCTGAATGGTTGCTTGGTCCCCCTACAATCTGCAGGCCATGAGCTCCTGAGGCAGCCATGCTGCAGTACACTCCTCCCATTGCTTCTCACCCTGGGGGCAGGGGCCTGACTATACTCTTTCATCCCTCCTTGTTCTGACAGAGTTCCCAACTGACCTTTTACTTTGTCTTTGGTGTTTAGGGATTGAAAAGTCTGGAGGCTGCCACAGATGCTGGTTATTCACTCTCCTGAAGTCTCCTCTGGCCATTCTGGGTGCTGGTGGGGCCACCCTGGGGCCGGAACTGTGGCTCACTGAGGATTGTGCTCAGCTCCCAGCATGCTGCAATAAACCTTTCCTGTCAGCCTGCCGGTATGTCTTCAGTGGGAGATTTGTTTCTTTCTGTCACTTTGTGGGTTCTATAGCTTTAAAATTTGTTTAGAGTCATTTTATTTACAGGTATTAGAATTGTTTGGAGGTGGAACCCCTGCCAAGTTTGTGCTTCTACTCTTCCATCTTGGCTCCGCCTCCTCATAAATCTACTTTTAATAGGTCCATTTTTGCTTCTAGATAGCCTTATCAGTCAAATGAAAGTTTGTTGGTGGTCTAAAAATTGTGACTCTTTATGCCCTCTGACCCTTTTCTCTACCACCATCATTGCACTAGCAGAAGGGAGCTGCACAGGACCAAAGACCATTTTTAATTTTAATTTTTTCCATGACCCCCAATTCATCACCAATTAGCCTTCTGGTGACCCTGTTCATTACTGGACCATATTAAAAACTTTTTCAGTATGACCAATTCTACCAAAGCTTATGCTTTACAAACATAGCTTTTGAGAACACAGAGTTGCTTCAACACCCACAATGACATGTCAGGATAAGATTTTGTAGAGATGACTAAGAAAAAAATCAGTGACCATCAATCTATATGCTTACTCTCCCATGTATAAAATTTTTTTAAAAAATTGTATATATATTAGTCAAGAACAGGGGTGGAGAACCCCTTAATAAAAGGATTTATTTTGTGAAGTTTTGATTCAGGCAAAGGGCTGCACTTGAGGACCTAGAGGGCCACATGTATCCTGGAGTCTGCGGATTCCCTACCCCTGGTCAAGGGCATCATTGATGAAGGCAATAGTAGGAAAGAAGCAGGCTTTCATATTAATATTCAACTACTGTGCTGCAAGAAATGATGAGCAGGTGAATTTTAGAAAGACCTGGAAAGACTTACATGAACTGATGCTTGAGTGAAGTGAACAGAACCAGGAGAACATCGTTCACATTATCAGTGACATGGTGTGATGATCAACTATGATAGACCTAGCTCTTCGCAGCAATACAATTATCCAAGACAATTCCAAAAGACCCATGATGGAAAATACTATCCACAACCCAGAGAAAGAACTATGGAGTCTGAATGCAGACCAAAACATACTATTTTCACTATGTGTTTGTGTGTATGTGTGTGTGGTTCTTCCCTTTTGTTCTGTTTCTTCTTTTACAACATGACTAATGTGGAAATTTGTTTAATCCGGTTGCATGTATATAACCTATATCAGATTGCTTGCCATCTTGGGGAGGGAGGGAGAAAAAATTGAAACTCAAAATCTTATTAAAAAGTGAATTTTGAAAAAAAGTATGTTAAACATTTTTTAAAAAAAGAAAGAGAAAATAATCAACAGTGAACTACATTTTTATCATCTCACAATTAACTGAAAGAATTAGAGAATGAAATCCTGATTAGCTTATTGTTTTTTGATTATAAAAAGGCTGTTAACTCAGTAGAACTAAATGCCAATTTACAAGCTTCCAACCATCCAACAACATCATTCAAGGTTTTTTGGGATATACAATACACACACACACACACACACACACATACATATATATAACAACAGAAATAATGCTATTCAAAGGATGGCACAATTGATAGAACACTGGATCTGGAGTCAGGTAAGACCTGAGTTCAAATTAAACTTCAGACATTTACTAGCACTATAACACTGAACCTCAATTTCCTCAATTATAAAATGGAGATAATTATAACTGATATAAAGATCTATTGGATAATATTTATAAAGTGTCTGGCACATAATAAGTGCTTGATAAAGGCTTCCTTCCTTTATTTCCTCTGATAATTTATGGAGAACTCACACAGGTCAAGTGCTCACGTGGTGGTCAGAAGAAGCAATACAAGGAAACTCTCAAGATCTCTCTTAAGAACTTTGAAATTGATTATGTGACATGGGAGACACTGGCACTGGACTGGCCAGCATGACATGCCATCATCAGAGAAGGAACTGTGCTCTATGAGCAAATCAGGATTGAAGTACTTCAAAAGAAACAAGAGATGTGCAGATTTAGAGAATCCACCCCAAATGTTCACATGGACTATTTGTCCTCGACCTGTGGTGGGGCATTCCAAGCTTGTATTGGTCTGATTAGTCATATTGACTTGACTCTAAACATGGTGATGTCATTTTGGTCTTCTTCAAGAATGAAGGATAACAACCAACATCACACAAGGAATAAAATAGGGAGATGTAGACTCCCTAAAGGTGATGGAGGAGATTCAGCTTAGAGTCCATGTCAAAGAGGAATCCCCTGTGGATGGGGAGGTCCTTTGATATTCCTGGTTGCAGATGACATTGTACAGGTTACATCAAACCACAAAGCATTGTAGAGCCTCCTGAAAAAAAGATCTACAATTGAAAATTTCATCATAGAAAATGACAACAGCAAAAACATATCAAAACTTTTAAAGTGCTAAAATAATCCTTTGAAGAAATTTAATATCTCTAAATACTTACATCAACAAAAAAGAGACAGAAGAGATAAATGAATTAGACCAGTGAATATACATGGAGAAAAA
Source organism: Pseudochirops corinnae (assembly GCA_028646515.1). Taxonomy (NCBI): domain Eukaryota; kingdom Metazoa; phylum Chordata; class Mammalia; order Diprotodontia; family Pseudocheiridae; genus Pseudochirops; species Pseudochirops corinnae. The sequence goes on along the minus strand of CM053591.1, from coordinate 44,933,527 downwards.
AAACCCAACAGATTAAAAATCAATGGGTAAAAACTGAAACCCAAATGAGAAATTTTGGAAATTAACATAAAGATTAACAATATTGAAAAAATAATAAAAGCTTATTTAATTGGTGAATAAGACTAGAAGCTGTGTTTTTAAGTTAATAAAATAGATAAACAGTAGTAGTAGGATTTAAAAGAAGTTACAACAATTAAAGATGAATTAAAGGAAATTCTTAGAAACTATTTTACTCAATTATATGTCAACAAAACAAATAACTTAGATGAAATGAATATTTACAAAAATACTCAGATTAGTCTAATTTCAGAAAAAGAAATTGAACAAACCATAAATGAACTCCCAAGGGGAATAAAACTTAACCTACAGGACCAGATGTTTTTACAAATGAATTTTTTTAAGCACTCAAAGAATAATTCATTCCAATATACATAAGCTGTATGCAAAACAAACCAAGAAGGAACCATCCCAAACTTCCCTTATGTGATATAAATCTGGTGTAGCTAGTAAAATTGCAACATAGGCAGGCTAAGACATGGTTTTCTTCAGGGCAAAACAACAGTTTATTAACAATGATGCATAAATCATTAATAAAATGATTTGCTCTAGCTGCCTCGGCAAAAGCCAGGGATCCTGAAGGGATAAGAAAACTCCCGTTTATCTATCTGTCTGTCTATCTATCTATCTATCTATCTATCTATCTATCTATCTATCTATCTATCTAATCATTTATTCATTTATTCATCCATTCACTTATTTATTTATATATTTATCTTTTTATTTATTTATTTATCCATTTATTTATCTATTTATTTATTTAGGCAGAGGTTATAGGCAAAAAGCCTTCTTTATTCTGTTAGAGGAGAGAAAATAGATAAGTGTATTTTCAGTCATAAAGCAGACCCAAGGCAGCTAGGCTAAGCCTTGATACATATAGTCACGGCTATACAAAGAGCCAGGCAGTGAGGTATAGCCATGTTCTTTACTCTTCTGGTTTTCATGAGACAATGCTCTTTCTTAGTACTCTTCCTACCTATCTGACTCCTCTTGCTCAGGCTTCTTTTGTGGTTTACTATCCACATCACACTCCCAAACTGTAGATGCACCCCAAGATCCTTGTCCTGGGTCCTCTTTTCTTTCTATAATTTCTCACATGGTGACATTAGAGCTCCCACAAATATAATGTGTTTTTTAAAATGTTTATTTTTAGGTTACAACATTCATTTCCACAAGATTTTGAGTTACATATTTTCTCCTCATCTTTCCCCTACCCCCAACCCAAAACAGTGATCCCACTGAATATCCCCTTCCCCAATCTGCTTTCTCCTATATCTTCCCCCATCCCCTCTCTGACTTTCCAGTAGGACGAGATGGATCTCCATACCCTAGTGCCTGTATATCTTGTTTCCCAGTTGCATGTAAAAATAATAATAATAATTTTTTTAAACATTTGATTTTAAAACTTAGAATTCCAGATTCTTTTCCTTCTTCCCTAATCACCCACCCTTACTGGGAAGATAAGTAATTCAATATAGGTTGTACATGTGTAGTTATGCAAAACATTTCCATAGTGGATATATTGTGAAAGACTGACTATATTTCCCTCCATCCAGTCTTGCCCCTGACTTGTTCTATTTTCTACTTTGACCCTGTCCCTTTTCAAAAGTATGTGCTTCTAACTACCCTCCATCCCAATCTGCCTCCCTTCTATCATGTCCTCTCTTATCCTCTTCCCCCCTACTTTCCTGTAGGTAAGATACCCATTTGAGTGTGTATGTTATTCCCTCCTTAAGCCAAATTCAATGAGAGTAAGGTTGACCCATTCCCTTTTGCCTTCCTGTTCTTGCCCTCCATTGTAACAGTTTTCTCTTGTCTCTTTTATATGAGATAATTTGCCCTATTTTGTCTCTCCCTATCTCCTCTCATTTTATTCCTCTCACCTGTTAATTTTATTTTTAAAATATCATCCCTTCCTATTAAATTGATCCCATGCCCTCTGTCTATGTATACCTGTACACATATATACTCACACTCACATATGTATTCATATGCACATATACCCTTCTATATAGACATTTATATGTATTTATACACATATATACATTTATATTCCCTTCAACTATCCTCATACTGAGAAAAGTTTCATAAGTTACAATTATTGTTTTTCCACGTAGGAATGTAAATAGTTCAACTTTGTTAAGTTCCTTGTTATTTCTTTTCCCTGTTTACCTTCTCGTGCTTCTCTTGCTTTTTGTATTTGAATGTCAAATTTTCTATTCAACTCTGGTTTTTTCATCAAGAATGCTTGAAAGTCCTCTATTTCATTGAATGGCCATATTTTCCCCTGAAACATTATACTCAGTTTTGCTGGGTAGGTGATTCTTGGTTTTAATACTAGCTCTTTTGACCTCCAGAATATCATATTCCAAGCCCTTTGATCCCTTAATGTAGAAGCTGCTAGGTCTTGTGTTATTCTGATTGTGTTTCCACAATATTCAAATTGTTTCTTCTTGGCTTCTTATAATATTTTCTCCTTGATCTGGCAACTCTGGAACCTGGCTATAATATTCCTAGGAGTTTTCTTTTTGGAATTTTTTTCAAGTGGTGATTGGTGCATTCTTTCAACTTCTATTTTGTCCCCTGGTTCTAAAATATCAGGGAAATTTTCCTTGAGAATTTCTTAATAGATGATTTGTAGGTTCTTTTTTCTGATCATGGCTTTCAGGTAGTCCAATAATTTTTAAATTATCTCTCTTGGATCTATTTTCCAGGTCAGTGGTTTTTCCAATGAGATATTTCACATTGCCTTCTGTTTTTTTCATTTGTTTGGATCTGCTTAATAGTATCTTGATTTCTCATAAAGTCATAAGCTTCCATTTGCTCCAATCTAATTCTGAAGGAATTATTCTCATCAGTGAGCTTTTGAGAATCTTTTTCCTTCTGGCAAATTTGGCTTTTTAAGGCATTCTTCTCCTCATTGGTTTTTTGGGCCTCTTTTGCCATTTGAGTTCATCTATTTTTTAAGGTGTTATTTTCTTCAGTCAGGTTGTTGACTCTCTTTTCATGATTTTCTTGCATCATTCTCATTTCTCTTCCCAACTTTTCCTCCGTTTCTCTTACTTGATTTTCAAAATCCTTCTTGACCTCCTTCATAGCCTGTAACTAGTTCATATTTTTCTTGGAAGCTTTTGGTAGAGGAATTCTGACTGTGTTGTCTTCCTCCCATTCCATGCTTTGATCCTTTTTGTCCCTAAACAAGGAAGCTAAGGTTTGATTGCTGTGCTTCCTTTGCTTGCTCATGTTGCCACTCAATTACTTGACTTTTAAGCTCTTTGCCACAGTAGAAATCTGCTTCCAGAGGGAGAGCTTTGTCCCAAATTACTAGGGTTTTCACAGCTGCTGGAGCTATTAGTTGGGTGCCCTCTCTACAGCCTGTACAAACTCTGGCTCACTGGTCACACACCCCAGGACCTCCGCCCAAGACAGCGATCCAGATCCAAGCAGGATAAAGGAAGAGTGATTACCCTCTGAATGTTTGCTTGGTGCCCCTATGATCTGCAGGCCAGGAGTTCTGAAGCAGCCATGTGGTGGCACGTTGCTGTGCCTCTACCACTTCTTGCCCAGGGTCAGGGGCTGGGCCGTGCTCCATCCCCCCCAGTTCCAACAGAGTCCCACACTGATTTTTTATTTTGTCTTTGGCATTTATGTGTTGATCATACTGTAAACTGCCACTGCTGCTGGTGTTCCACTCTCCTGAAGTCCACTCTAGCTGTTGCTGATCAAGTCACCTTGGGGCTAAAACTGCGGCCTCAGACAGAACTGGGCTTGGCTGCCAGCATACTGCGCTGCTATGGGCCCTTCCTATAGACCTTCTGGGCTGCCTTCAGTGGGAGATTTGTTTCTCTCTGTCACTTTGTGGGTTCTGTAGCTCTAAAATTTGTTTAGAGTCATATTTTATGGATATTTGAGGTGGTTATGGGGGAGAGCTCATAGATTTTTCCTGTTTCTATGCTGCCATCTTGGCTTTGCCTCCAAACCTCCCCTTTTATTGAGGCAGGGAAAGATGAGTTCTGGGTAGTTGGGCAATATCACAATTAGCTACACAGCTAGGAAAGATGGGTTGGCCTTCAGGTGTGCATGATCTGGCAATTAAGGAATTTTAATTTTTTGATAGGTGTCAACTGCCTCTAGTAATACTGATTAGAATATTAGAACCAATACAATAAAGATTCCAATAAAGATTCCCTCCTCCTTCCCCTCATTTGCCTTCTCCTTGAAGAGTAAATCACCCCTAATTTTGACAAGGAGACAGAAGTATAAGAGAGTTGTTCCCTAGGGAGGGCCCAGCACAAGCTGGTTCTTTGTTTATCTGTAGAAAGAAACAAGAGTCCCACTTAAGTTGACTGGAGAGTGAGTGCCCCAGGGGTTAGTAGTGCTGATGTTACTCAGATCATAACTTGTAAGCTAAACTATGAAATTGGGTCTGATGAAAAGGGTGAAAGGATGAATTATCATGTAATATTAACTGTTAAATGATACAGTATTACATTAATTTTCCTCATTCCTTGATTTGATTCACTGAGAAATAGTCTCCTCAATGAAGCATTAGCTAAGGTGCCAATTATAAAATGGCATCCAACATAGTCACCTCCCAGGATCGACTCATCAGGATACAAAAAGTCCTAGAGGCACTAAACACCTCAACAAGAATTGTTAATGATTAGGCTTAAATGTTTTTACCATGATGAGAATAGTGTGAGGAGAAGAGGGAAATTGATTATACCATGACAGGAACTATTGGGGGCAATTCCCTTCTGTAAGCAGGCCTTATAAAAACATTGACATTAGGAGAAGTGAGAGGAATGGGTAAACATTCAGCCTCTTTCTTAGTAACCAGTTTCTACTGTCCATTTCATCAGTTCATCATATCTCAGGTCTCAGACTTCTCGTATAGCTGCTTGGTTTCTGAGAACATCTAATGCAGTCATCTGATCTTCTGAAATCCTGTCCTCTCAAGCATTTTGGAATGGGCCTGTTTTCTGTGCAGCTTTTCCTAACAATTCTGTTTCTCTGGTTCACGTCACTTGCAGAGATTCTCACATGTTTCTGTTAAAATCCTTTGCAAAACAAATCTCAATATCGTTTAATACAGTCACTTTAATTTTGCTTTGCTAACAGCTAGGTCATGTGATGAAAACTAGTTCAAACCTTATAGTTTTAATTTTATTAACTCATAGTTCACTTGAAACTTTGGAGAATTTAAATTTTTATTATCTCTAACCGCTCTTTGGAGGATGAGATGTTGCTAAGGATCTAATCCTGTGTATGAGCACCTAGGTAACAACACTTTTTGTTTTTTTGTTTTTATTAAATTTATTTATGTATGCATTACAAGATTTAGTTCCATAAATTTTTGAGTTTTAAATTTTCTCTTCCTCCTTCTCCTCCCTCTTTCCCAAAATGGCATACAATCTGATATAGGCTCTACATATACATTCCATATTAAACATTTTCACTTTAGTCATGTTGTAAAGAAGAATTGTAACCAATGGAATGAACCATGAGAAAGAAGAAACAAAATGAAACAAAACAAAAAAAAGAGAGAGAACAAATAGTATGCTTTGATCTGCATTCAGACTCTGTCATTCTTTCTCTGCCTGTAGATAGCATTTTCTATCATGAGCCTTTTAGAGAATAACACTTTTTTTGTAAGTAGCTGACTTCTATACCTAAGTTTAATGGCCACACAAATGAAATTACTTAAGAGATGATGATTTTACTCCGATTATAAAAAAAGACCTGGGATGGGATTGTGAATAGACTAAATAATCTCAAATTGTATCAAATGAGTTGTCTATAGTAAAACACATTCGGTTATTAACCATGTTCAAATGAAATAGATATTACACCTACATAGACCACTACTCAAATACTCTTTAAACATGGGTACACATTTAAGATACATCTTGTGTAATTTGCTTACATTTCAGAGAATGTACTCTATATGTTTATTTCAAGGACCTAATCTTACACACAAATTAATATACCTGTTTGTAGGCAAACTAGTTAGTTGACAAACCCAAGTACTTCTTAACTTAGTTGTTTATAACATGGAAAGGACTATAACTTCAGGCTGAATAACTTAGATCTTATATAGTTGCACCTTATAGTAACTTACATGTTTTCTAGCATTAGTCTATTAGATAAAGATTTTTTTTAAATTTATTTTATTTTTAATTTGTGGAATAAAACAAGCATTTCCATAACATAGTACAATAAAAAAGATGATTGTACGTGAAACTGCAAATCTACTATGTAAAACTTCCTATTCCTTTTAAATATGCAACAAAATTATCATGTAAATTTCCTTTTAAAATTTTTTTCCTTTTTTTTCTTCCCTATCTTCTCTAACCCCCTCCTCCTGGTAATATAATTTGAATTTGAAAATCCCTTTGTATTGGCAAAGGTGACACTTAGTAATTAATCAGAAAGGTATGAATCCCTGTTGCTGACATAACAGGAAGGGGTTGGCTGAAACAGGAAGGTAATGCAATACTGTATATAAGGAAAAACCCAGAGAGGGCGAGTCAGAATTTCTTGGGACAAGGATCTAGAGGCAGATGCTGCTTCTGGTGCTGCTGGAGAAAGAGAGAATATCTCTCAGCAGCATCTGGAAGCTGGGCTGCTAGTGCTGGCTTGAGAATTGAGAAGAAAAATGAGAATTGGTAACTGAGACAGATCTTCTTGAAGCAAACTCCATGGAAGCTGAAGCTGCTGCCGCTGGGGAGGCTGAAGAGGAAAGTCCCTCCCAGGCCTGAGAATGATTTTGATTTTGAAAATCTGGATGGAGTGATCTGATCTTTTTTTTTTTATTTTATTTTAGTTTGCATCATTCATTTCCACAAGATTTTGAGTTACATATTTTCTCCCCCTCTTTCCCCCACCCACC
>CM053591.1:44905329-44926078 GCA_028646515.1 Pseudochirops corinnae | reverse complement strand
GATTAGTGACTGATTAAGTTAATGGTTGCCCCATGAGTGGAAGTTTGATTATTCTATTGTTTCTTGTTAATGATTGAGTTGCCCCATGAGTGGAAGTTTGATCATTCTATTGTTTCTTGTTAATGATTGAGTTGCCCCATGAGTGGAAGTTTGAGTATTCTATTGTTCCTTGTTCTGAATACTGTGGCCACTGTAGTGAAAACTGTGTGGCCATTTTCTGTGATAAGATGTAATGTTGTAAATATTATAATGTTTTGAATGTTTGTCTTGATTTGTAATGGAATAAACAGAGTGTTCACTATATTTTGTAATCTGAACTCTAAAAGCTGTTCACAGTAGCATTCCTTTGGGAATCTGCTGGTGCATGGCATTACAGTTGGCTATGCCTATCAGGTGTCCACACTAAATTCATTAATATGGTAAACATCCAGCAAGGAGGAAACTCAGGCCACTTAAGGAGATATGAACTATCCTAGGTATGAAATGGAGAAGGTCAAAACTTCCTTGTCAATCAGAGTGTGACCTGGCCCGTGAGTGCCCCTGTGTTTCCATTTTTGGCAAGATTAAGAGACCAACTCTTTAAAAAAAAATTTTAATCAGTAAAAATCAATGTGATATTTTGGAATTGAACACTTGTTATAATTGCCACAATTTGAGCTCAAGCAATTTTTTATTCCTTCAGGGTAGTTTTCTTTTCCCTTTGTAGGAAGAATGTTTCTGTTACATGAGAAATTTTTTTTAAAAACTAGAAGAGGAATAAGAAGAGGTAAAAAAAAAAATACAACTTAAAATGAAGCATGAAAATTATGAACAAACATGGGAACAACTAGCTGCCTTGGGTACAATTAGATAGAAATATTACATGTTTTTTGTGATGATGCACAGATATTCATAGCTGGAATTTGGAAACTTATTTTGGATATATAAAGAATATTACATATATATACATATATATGTATATAAGAATATCATATATATAGATATATATATATATATATATATAAATAAAGAAGTCCATGCTCAAGGGTGAAATTTCATTCGTGTTCCTCCCTTCCCAAAGCAGTCAGAAAACAATAAAAAAAAAAAAAAGCTCAAGCTTGGGAGAATTTGAAAGATTTGTAGGCCCAAACTCAAAGGTAAAGAAAAGTAAAACCAATAAGGCATAAAAAAAATCACCTATGTAAGCCACAAATTTCTACCTTTCTCCTGAGGCCCTTCTCTTTTCCCAGATCAGCATTTGTTTCTGGCACTCCCTTAAACACCTCCTTGTTCGCTTCTATGTACACGGTGACTAGTCAACTGGGATGTCAACAAGAAGAGAGCACCATTACTCTAGTCACCCAGGTTCATCATGTAGGTGCCATCCTTGCCTCTTCACTCTCTTTCAGTCCCCATATCTAACGTACAACCAAGTCCTACTGATATAACCTATGTAACACTGTTCCTGCGTGCCCCCTCTTCTCCTCTGACACTGCCATCACCTTGGAGCAAGCCCTCATCACCTCAAGGACTATTGTAATAGTTTGCTGGTTGGTCTGCCTTCCATAAATCCTCTACTCATCTATCAAGTTTATCTTCCCAAATCACAGGTCTGACCATGTCATTCTCTATTTAATAAACTCCCAGGGTACCCTATCACCTCCAGGATGAAAGACAAAAGCTTCTGTTTCACATTTGGAGTCCTTGATAACCTTCCCTGATCCAGCTTTCCAGTCTGATTCCCACCCCATACTTTACAATCCAGCGACATTGACATTTTTGCTATTCCTCAAACAAGATAATTCCATCTCTTGACTGAAACAAATGAAAAACCCCAAGAGTCAGAGTTTCTGGGTAATTAATAATAAATTTGTTAATTAGACTAGCTGGCAATCAATAAATGAATGGTCAGTGGTTTTTCTTGGTAACCAAAAATGCCCCATGGAGAAAGCTTTAAAATAGCTCTTGAAAGGGAATTCCTTTGACAACTGAAAAATCAACCCTGATTGGTGGATATTTAATGAGGAAGTGGGCTAAAAGTCTTCAACTCTTCCTGCTTAATCATGAGACTCAGGCTCCAAGCTGGTCAGGAGAATCCATCTCCATCCAGATCACTCTGGTTGGCTTTCTCCTTCATGAGCTGCATCGCCCTAAATTCTAATGGAGGGGTGCAAGGACAGGGTAAGTTCTTACCCCTGGGTAAGAACTTACCCAGACTGAATTCTGTTCATATTCTAAACAGAAGTTGGGTTTCCTAGTTGGGTTGGGGCCCTGCCCAAAATTGATGAGGATGTTCCTTGAAGGCTAGAGGTAATCTCATTCAGTCACGTCCTTCAGAGATTGACTTTAACAAGAATTGAACCTTAATAAGGAAATTAAGGGATCCCAATTTAATAACTGGTTATTAACATAATAATTTCTCTCACGACTCCTGGCACTTTCACTGGCTGTCCTTCGTGCCTAGAACATTCTCTCTCCTTATCCCTGATCTGGTCTCCTGTATACAACACCAGGAACGAGAGGCTAGAACACATACAGCAAGTTACATTTAGAGAGACTTTTACAATTTACAATGTATTTAACTCACAACACGCCTGTGAAGTATGGAGGGCCAACATTTTGCTCCCCACTTTGCAGAAGAGGAAACTAAAGTCAATATCATATAGCTGGTAAGGGGGAGAATAAAAACTTGAACCTGGGTCTTGTAATTTCAAATCTGGAACGCTTTCCACCTTACCAGCGATTCTAAAGTGGTAAGTCATCCATTTCCAAAGAGCTGCAGAGTTCTAACGGGAAACAGGTGCTTGAATCTACACGCACACAAAGCATGGTCATTGTGTCACTGTGTATTTTCTCAATCAACAGATACTAATAGCATAATTATTATCCTTTTGATAGACATGACATTTTTTACATTTAAAATGGGTTCTGTTCCTTAAAAGGGGTTAGGACCATTGAACTATTAAAGAATTATGTTGTTCTATAAAATGGGCAAATATATAGTCACCACCTTGGCTTGTATCAAACACAAATATGATTCCATTTTTTTACATCAGTCAATCTAATTATTTGATGTAATGTAGACCATACCTCCTTCCCTTTCTTCTCCCCAATGCACACTCATGAACAGACATACACATGCACGCACACGGCTCGAGAGTATGATGTAGGACTCTTCTTGGGGGGTGGGCAGCAGCAAATCTTGCTATTAATGGATCCTGGCTTTCTGGGATTTGCTTTGGCAGCTGTTTGGCTGCCTATTCTGATAGTTTCTTTAATAGCTTTTAAAGCCACTTAGGAAACTGAATTAGCCAGCAATCACACAGAATGCCAGTTTATGACTGAATGATTCTCTGACCAAATAAGGTATAAATCTGGTTTCAGTTTAACATCAAAATGAGGACAGGGAAGTAATAGTTTTTCTCCCACTCTGTAGTTCCATGGGGCACATTTTTGTGTATAGCAAGACTAGGTGGTGGAGAAATCAGAGCATTTTAAGGATATGTGAGCTCCTTGAAATAGCTGACAAAAACAGGACAACACTCATTTTGAAGAACCAACTGCTGACTCAAAAAGGTGGGGCATTTTTTATCACAGATGTGCTGCCACATAGAAGAAAGTTGAGGGTTTGCATCTTTGGAAGCAGATAGATCTATAGAAAGCTTGCTCCGTCACTGAAAACTTCTATATGTAATGAGGTTTGGAATAAGACTGATTCTACTGCAGAGAAAGATTTTCAGAGCCTTACTGCATGAGTTGCTGAGAAATGGAGACTCAAAGAAATAACATTGTTTCTTCCATTCCTGACAGAGACTAAGAAACTATTGTCGGGAAAGTCTGTGAAAAGACATAGCTGGGAAGAGGATATAGCAAGATATTTGAGATTCAAGAGAGGAGCCTCAAATCATCCTAGGAGAGGCTGATTGCTAAATTTTCAGCTTGAACATTTATAACTACACTTCAATAATTAGCAAACAAATCAGGGCTTGAGTATTTGTTTTGTTGATTGTCTAGACTTTAAAAAGCAATGGAGAAAAAATGCAGATTAAACTTAAAAGTGCATGTTGGTACTCTGTTTTTGAAAATTAGCACATAACCTTTGGGAGCAGAAGAAACAGACAGTAAGTGAAGAGGAGTGGTCAGCTATGCTTGGTGTTGTGCATGACCAGGTTCCACTGTGGTGACTGGTACCTTTGTGCCATCCTGAAAGATCCCCCACAGCTATGGCCCTCCACCTTATCACCACCTTCTGGAGGGGCCATGAATTCAAAGTCTCCATTTAAGGAGAAAACTCAGTTCAAAACATCTTACATCTCACCTGGCTGTCCTACTTTGGTATTTTTCTCTGAGTTTGAACTTATAACAATAGACTCTTCTACCATGCCCCTTTCTTGGGAATCTCTTTTCCCCCCTTCCCCTATCCACAACCACCTTCCCCTACTTTTTTCAGTTTCCTTTTGTGTGTCATCTTTATTAGATTGTAAACTCTTTGAGGGCAGAGGCTATCTTGTTTCATATTTGTATCACCAACCCAACGCTTAGCCTAGCAACTGGCACATAGCAAGTGGTTACTAAATATGCATTGACTAAATAACTGACATTTGTCAACTAAGGCATATGTTACAGCTATGGACAGAACTTGGAGCATATCTGATCAATAGTTTTCCCTTGACTGTTAACTCATGAATAGTCAAGTGACTTTTGCTCTCTCCTTTTTGTGTGAGATCTTTTGTGAGCAGTCAACCTTTTTTTTTCTCATTTAAAGTTGCTTATTTGTTGTTTGAATTAATACTTTAAAACCAGCTTATTCCAGATATTAAAGCTATGATTGAGCATAACTTCTTTTGATTTGTATATTTCATTAACTGGGAAGGGGGGATGGAGAGAGAGAGAGAGAACTGATATATACAGAGAGACAGGAATCAGAACCCTCCATGTAAAATTGTAAATTTATTCTATTATGGCAAGAGGCTCTGAGAGAATGAGAATCTTATTTATACAAATTTATATTTTTTGGCTATATTTTGTAGAAATATCCCAAAGCTGGGTAGAAGCTAGATCCAGGGTTTTTCTCTGCCCTTAGGCTAAAATGTATCAGTACCTGAGAGGAGATAGGGTTGTCAATTCATTTCTTTCTTCATCGTCCTCTGGAGTGAGTAAGAAAGGAAATGAATAGGAAGTTAGAACTGTCTGTCTGAAGGGAAGAGAAAAAGCATGGCTAGGCCTGGCCAATGAGAAGAGACTTCAGAGATGAAAAGAGCAGGGGGCAAAAGAAAAGATACAGAGAGAGAAGAGACAAAAGAAAGGAAAGAGACTCCAAAAATGCTATTTTTTAAGTCTTGGTATCACCATGAAACTTCTTCTCCGTATATCTGGGTAGTCAGTCCCCCATGCCTGGGGTGTATGCCTTCCTCTTCTCCACTCTCCTTCCCCTTCCTCAAAGGCCCACCTCCTTCTGAAGTCTTCTTTAACATGCTCAGCTAAAAATGTTCTTTCTCTCCTTAAATTTTCCAGGGTTCTCCCCAAGCTCTCCTTTTTGAGAGAAATGATTATTAATACAAAGGATTTGGGGCTATCCAGAGGTCTTCCCTTTTATAAATTCCTGATTTTAAAAGGTCAGTCTCTTGAAAGACATTGCCGATGATGACATTAGACTAACTTTCTTGTTCAGATCCCACCCAGGTAGAGCAGCCATTGCCTTCTACTCAGGCTTAGATGGGACATAAATTCTTTTAACAGATTACCCAAGGATGGGGTTAACTTAACTAAATGACATAATCAGTGTTCAGGTCCAACACCTCAGGGTGATATTTGTTCTTTCATCAATTGCTAACCAATCAGAGTTGATTACTATCCTTTTGAACACTCCTCTTCCAAAAGAACATATAAGCTATGAGCCAGCTGCCATGATTGTCTTTGGTCTACAAGAGAGGTCAAATGACCACCCTTTTATTAAAATGCTGGCATTATTAATAAAATTATCAAATTACCCAGAACAACCCTGGGTATTTCTATTATCACCATTTTACAGTTGAGGAAACTGAGGCAAACAGAGGTTAAGTGATTTACTCAATATCATATAGCTAATAAGTGTCTGAGACTGAATTTTAATTCAAGTCATCCTGACTCCAGGCCAAGAGCACTAGCCACTGTGCTTCCTGACTGCCTGAGAGTAAGAAGTATGGATAAGAGTATGAGTCCTTGCTCAGCCACTTCCTAGCTCTGTGCTATCACAAAACATGCTTCTATTTGCATAATTCCAAATTTCTTTCTAAAATGTTTGCAACCTATCTTATCACAACCCTTCTGAAAGTGATCTAGAGATTGTAAAAATAATTTGATGAAAATGTGCATACCATGTGACACAGAAATTTCATTACTTGGTGTATACCCCAAGGAAGTGACTTTTAAAAAGAAAGTTCCTATATATATGAAAATACTTATAGAAATACATTTTGTGGCTGCAAAGAACTGGAAACATGGTAAATGTCCTTAGATTGGGGAATGAACAAACAAATTGTGGTATATGTATACATTCCTCAGTTTTGTTGCTTTTTTTCTCTTTTTTCTTTAAAAATAATACTTGTCATATGGGATAGCATCCTAGGAGGAGGGGAAGGGATACTGAGTGAAATCTTGGTGATGAAAAAACAAAATATATAAATAAAAACAGATTTCTAAAAAAGAAATAATATGATTAATGCATGGAAGCTTGGAAAGACTTAAATAAACTGATGCAGAGTGAAGAACTAAGAAAATATATATAATGGTGACCATCTCTAGGGTGGGGTGGGGAGAAGGAAGAAAACAAAGGGAAAAAGAGAAATTTACACATTCACTTATTTAAAAGGAATAGCAAGTTGTACATAGTAGATTCACATTTTCATGTACAATCATCTTTTTTCATTATATTATGTTATGGAAATGCTTATTTTATTCCATAAACTAAAAATAAAATAAATTTAAAAAAAGAAAAATATAAACATGCAAAAATAATTACACTGCCCCCCACCTATCCCCACCGCCTGAAGACCAGGTTGTCATACTTCCATCCCTTTCCCAGGTCCTGTAGTGTCATAGGGGAGTTCAGGACATCTTAATCTCTGTCACCGGCTCAAGCCTCCAATAATTGTATTCCCTCTTGGGTCCAAGCACTCCAGTTCCACTTACCCACTTAAACATTAGGTTAACTTTTACAAAGAAATATTTACTTCGAAGACATAACCTGAACAAATATGTCAATACTCCCTGCCATGTAATGGTAAGGGAATTTGAAGATCTTCCCTGCCTCTTCCCTGCCTCACTTGGAGCCCAACAAGAGAAGCTTGTTTAAGGGAGGCTTGTTTTTCAACACCCCTTTTGTTAATTTGTAATTAGGCAGTGGGTCACAAAGGTTGTGATGTCTCCTGACCCTGGAGAAGGTTACATATACCCTGAAGTGAGGTTTCATTTTGGGGCTCACTTGTGGGAAGAGTTGTGTGATTTGGTCAGATGAGACTCTGGGCAGCTGTTCAGCCCCCCCCCCCCCCCCCGGCTTTGAAAACCTCGATGTTGGTGCTTCTCTCTTGGGTAACTATGCAGGTATGTGATGGTCAGTTAGAAGCCCTGTCTCTTGGTCTCTTGAACTGTGTTATTTTCTCTGTCTATATTTTTTTGTCTGCTTGTGACTTCTGTTTCTATTTTCTCTGAACTTCAATGTGCTGACTTTTTCCCCTGAACTAGGTAAATGATATATGTTTGATTAACTAAGATTGTTGACCCCTTTTGAGTTGCTTTTCTTTAGAAAAGCATATCAAAGAACCTTGCTAGCAGCCATCCTGGGTATGCTAGGGTGCTTGTTGTTACACTCCTCAACACCTGGTGAGCATACGCCTCCCTACAACATCACAGTCTCTGGGAGTAGAGAAGGGGATTCCGTTCACAATTTAGCTCTGTTTCTATATAGCCATTTGTCCCACTAAGTTCCAAGTCCCCCCAACCCCCACTGCTCACCATCACCTGCTTGTCCCCTGGTTAATCAGGGCTTTTCTGCTGACCTGGTTGCAATATCTAATCTAGAATCTTGGGCTCCAAAGCCAAGGTGGCTTAAACTCTTGAGTCAGGGACTCCATTCTCCACGCCCAGAATTGAAAAGGACAAACAAAATGACACTAAAATCCAAGTCACAGTATCCTAAGAGGAGGTGACCAGTGACTTTTCTGTCAAGGTCAGAGTTGGGAGAGCTGGTTCAGGTGTGAAAGAATTCACTTAGACCTTCTCTTTTAGCCAGTGGGAGCTTTTTATTTTACATGAAAAAGTATCATGAACCTTCCTTACCAAGAAAACTACCTGAGACTACAATATTTGGAGGAGTTATGCTTATATAAAGATTTCAGAATGATATAGTTTTAGAGATTTTTGTGGGGGTTAAAGATTAAATACAGGATAGAATGACATAGGATGAAGGAGACAAAGGGAATTCTTCATGTTTTAAGGATTTAAGGACAGAGCAGAAGGACACAGGTTAAAAATTAAAGGGGAACACAGGATAAGGGAGACAAAAGCAATTCTTTGTATAAAGTATAGGTTCAAAACTTTATATAAAAAACTTGTATAAAGTATAGGTTCAAAACAAGGGGAAAGAGGACTTTAAGGCACCTTCAGGTTACAGAATAAACTAGTGAATTCACAAAGTACTGGAAAAGCAACCCTTAATATTATTTTTAACCCTTAGGGCACTGTTTGTATCTGCATCATTTCCCCACTCAACCACTATGCAGGAGAAACCTTTTGGAAAAGGGGCAAAGGTCTTCTGTGGTCACTTTTCTGACTGGTCACATCCTGGTCTTATCTCCTATCTCTCATCCACTTCCCCAAGCATTCTTTTCTACCTCATCATTTCCCTGACTAGCTTACTTCATGGTACCCATGCTGAGGGTAAATGAGACTTTTACCTGGAAAGAGAGAAATGAGACTGTCCCAGTATGGTCGTTTTAAAGACCCAGTCAGTTCTGGCTACACAATCAACAGCAAGAGGTTACACCTAACCATATGGTAAGCAAACTCAGAATGTATTCTCCCAGAAGCAGGTTCCTGGCATCTTTCACATGAATGTCTACATTGATCTGAGCATACTTTCAGAATCCAGTTACATGTACAATGACAATAGCAAAATAAATGTAAAGAACAACCAGAAAGAGAGAGATACACTGAAGGAAGGAAGGAAGGAAGGAAGGAAGGAAGGAAGGAAGGAAGGAAGGAAGGAAGGAAGGAAGGAAGGAAGGAAGGAAGGAAGGAAGGAAGGAAGGAAGGAAGGAAGGAAGGAAGGAAGGAAGGAAGGAAAAAAGGAAGGAAGGAAGGAAAAAAGGAAGGAAGGAAGGAAAAAGGGAAGGAAGGAAGGAAGGAAGGAAGGAAAAAAGAAAATAAGAAACAGGAGGGATCTTCTGGAAGAAGATATTCTGAGTTCCCCTACCATGTACATAAGTGGGAGAAGCCTGTTTGTTTTGGCTACATAGTTCACAGGTCTTTAAAACTACCAGACTTGGACAGTCTCATTCATCTCTGTTCACCAGAAGCTCAGGCACTATGCACTAAGCTGGATACTTCCAGCTATCTCCCCTTCCTCCTTTTGGAGAGCCCTGTGGTTGTGAAAATCAGGTTTACGGTTTGGGTATGATTTGTTTGCCCCTTTTAGTTCTAGGAGCAGGTGGTAGGGTCCCTGGAAGCACAAACCAAGGTGACCTTGGAAACAGGATTCCAGGCCACATGTTGCAATTAGCACAGCAGAGAAGCAAAAGGAGTGTGACACAAGCACAAGTGGGTCTTGGACTTAGAACTTGGCATCATGTTATATGGAAACTGAGTCAAGCTATGAACTTAATTGCCTTCTTCTCCCCAGAGACTGAGGTCATATAAGGAGGGGAAGGATTATACCAACTCTTGGGGTAGGGAATGTTTATGTGTTTGTTCTGTCTATACTTTTGAAGTAAATATTTCTTTGTAAAGTTAATCTTTGGGCAGCTAAGTGGTGAGAGGATAGAGTGCCAGGCCTGGAGTCAGGAAGATTCATCTCCCTGAGTTCAAATCTGGCCTCAGACACTTACCAGCTGTGTGACCCTGAGCAAGTCACTTAACCCTGTTTGCCTCAGTTTCTTCATCTGTAAAACAAGCTGGAGAAGAAAATGGAAAACCACTGCATTATCTCTCCCAAGAAAACCCCAAATGGGGTCACAAAGAGTTAGACACAATTGTACAACAACAATTAATCTTTCTAAGTAGTTAAATGAAAGTGGGATGCTTAGGGTCCTCCTAAAATTGGGGGAAAACAATCAAGTGTGGTTTAAGGCAATGGAACAGAGACTAGGCACCCCTTGACCCATTTAAGGGTACTAAGGAAACCTGGGAGAGGGATCAAATGTAACATACTGAGCCTTCAAGAAGTAAGGGCCAAGATAGTCACTATTAATACATTTATGGGTTTTTTGCCATGCTCTGATGTGCCTCCACCTTCCCAAAGAAGCCACTGAGTACTGAGTTATGCTTACTCAGTTTGGAAGATCTTGCCAAGTCCTTTGTAGAATTTCTCTCCTCATTCATCCTCTGCAACAGATGCTATTGCATAGATTGCAATTATCTTCTTGGATGTCTTTTTGCTTATATGCGCTCATGAGCACTGCAAGCCTAGATGAGCAAGTGTCCCATGAAACGATGTTTTTGCTTTCTTTGGAAGCACAAAGAAATTAAATCTGCAAACTGTTTTATTTGCCTCTCCCAGGGCAATCTGTGTGCCATCTTTCCATTTAGTTGCAATATCTTGGTTTTATTTTCCTGGTTTCATTTGAAGCATGAATGTTTATATTGCTGTAGTTCAATTCCCTCGGTAGTATGTCAACTTATTGGAAAATGGTGGTAATAAAAAATCGTACCGACCTTGACAGGGCTTAGAATCCACTTCCCTTGCACCCAACAAAGAAGTGACTCCACGGCTCCATTCTTGAGGTTGTCCTGACTGCATTAAGGTACAGAAGTGGCCCTTAAAGTCTACTTTCAGAAGTTTTTCCATTTTTCTCACACTCATCTACTCCTTAGGCATACAACTAATGACCACATGATACCATTTTTCTTTCTCACACTCTGACACCCCATTCAATAGTCACCCTCCTTTGTTTTACTCCCTCTAACTCCACAATAATCTCTCAGGGTGTTGGTTCACCTCACCTTTTCCACCACAAGATAAATAGTGGACATAACATGGCAACTTCTACAAGTCAGTGTAAGGTTAAGGGAATTTGAAGATCTTCTCTACCCCTTAATAGGCCCATGTGATCTGCTTTGAATTCTGTCCCAGCCCACAGCCTGAATCGCATGGAGCCCATGGTGGGAGGAGCTTGCTGAACAGGTAGAGTAGGAAGGGAGAGCTGAGACAGAGCAGCTAGCATGAGTGAGAGAGGGAGGAATTTTGCCTAGGGGAGCTTGTTTGTGGGGAGGCCTAAGGGAGGGAAGGCTTGGGGATGTTGGCGCTTCCTGGATTGGAGATGGGTATAAACTTCCTTGTCACCATGGTGGAGTTGGCTTCCTGGCATTTGAATAAATATCTTGGTTTCATCTTTGAGGAAAAGAATTATTTGTATTTTGTGATTCAGCACTGGAAATACGTCTGCATATTCATAGCAGCTGCTGTGGGTATCACATTGGCAATATAGGTAGAAAATGATATTAAACAGAGTTTAAAGGGTACACCTCAGATATATGGTGCTATTTCCTCACTCAACCTTTACATGCACTTGGAATGTTCTCTTTCCCTCTTCTTTACCTAGGAGACTTCACCTCTGTTTTCAAGCCCAATTCACCTCCTCCCAGGAGCCCTCACCAAAGTGCACCCCTTCCCCCTCATTAATGGCCTTTCCCAACTCAGATTTCATATAGTACTTTGCTTGTACCTTTCTTACATACTTGTCATGTATTATTTTGTGCTACAATTATTTATGTTTGTGTCATGTCCCTGTGAGGTTGCTAGGCAGTACAGTGGATATAATGCTGGGCCTAGAGTCAGCAGTAAAGCTGAGTTCAAATCCAGGTTTACAAAACTTACTAGCTGTGTGACCTTAGGCAAGTCATGTAACCCTGTTTGTCTTGGTTTCCTCTCTGTAAAATGAACTGGAGAAAGAAATGGCAAACCTGCCTAGCAAACCCCAAATGAAGTCATGAAAGGTCAGACATGACTGAAAAATAACATGTTCCCACTCCATATCATAAGCTTCTAGAGGACAAAAATTATGACTTATCCAAACTCTGCAACTTTTCTAGGGCTTAACACACTCCTATGTATACAGTAGTTGCCAAATTGTTAAGCTAAATTTATCTTTGCATCTTCCTCAGTACTTAGTACAGTGCCTTGTGCATAATAAGCATTTAATATGCAAATGTTTAGTTAAATTTAGTTGCCTCATAATTCTGTCTAGTGTTAAACATATCTTTAGTTATTGGAAGGTATCATTCCATAAATTTGAACAAATTATAGGGCTTTGGATAAGGCAGTTCATCTTTGTTCTTCTAATAAGATTCTTTAACTGTAAAATAAGCATTGGGCCACATCAGTATTTCCAAACCCAAGCTTTGCTCAGAATTGATGTGAAATATATCATTTCTCTTGTAGTGTATTTATAATTTCTTTATTTTCATTTTTCTTTCCTTCTCTTTCCCTCTCCCTTGAGAGAAGACTCTATCATTAAAGAGAATTTTAGCTGGGACTTAAATGAAGCCAGAAAGGACAGAAGGGGTAGATAAGGAAGAAGAGATTTCTAGGCATAGGTGACAGTCAGTGAAAATGCATGAGCTTAGGAGATGGAGCATCTTGTGTGAGGAAGAACAGGGAGGCTAGTGTCACTGGATCACGGAGCATTTGGGTAGATGAGTAGACAAGGAAAGGTGTACAAAGACTAGCTGTTAAGGTAGGAAAGGGCCAGGTTGTGAAGGCCTCTCAATGTCAAACAGAGGATTTTATATTTGGTCCTGGAGGTGATAGGGAACCACTGGATTTTACTCAATAAAAGATGACATGGTCAGACCTGTGCTTGAGAAAGATCAGTCTGAAAACTTGAGTGGAGAATGGGCTGCACTAAAGAGGCAGAGAGACCAACCAGAAGGCTGTTGTAATAATAATTAATAGTGCTAATGGCTAACATTTATCTAGCACTTCCATTTTGCTTAATGTTTTATAGATGTTATCTTCACAACAACCCTGAGAAGTAGGTGCTAATATTATCCCCATTTTACAGAGAAGAAAACAGTCAGATGGAGGTTGTGACTTGCCTAGGGTTGTAGATGCAGTAAGTGTCTGAGGCTAGATTTGAACTTAGGTCTTCCTGATTCCAGATGACTCAATCCACTGGAACTTTAGACGTGAAGTGACAAGGACTTCCACCAGTCTCAATGTCAGAATAGAGAATGGGTAGGATAGGAGAAGTATTACAAAAATAGAATCAACAGGACTTGCTAACTGGTTGGATATGAGCGTTCTGTTGAAAATTAAAATAAACCAAGAGACAGTGGTCCAGCTATAAATGTTGTATGTCTCCCCCCATCTCTCTCTCTCTTTCTTTGGGTCTCCCTATTCCCTGAGACACACCAATATTGAAAATAAGCCAATTAATAATCCTGCTCTAAGGGTTCAGGTGAAAGGAAGTCAATCCATAAGGTAAATTTCCTTGTTGTCTTATTTTATGACATTGCCACAGCCACCCCAACCTTCAGCAACTGCCACCCTAATCAGTCAGCAGCTGCCAACTTTGAGGCAAGACCCTCCACCAGCAAAAAAATCACAAGTCACTGAAGGCTCAGGTCATGGTTAGCATTTTTTAACAATGAGGTATTTTTAGTTAATGTATGTACACTTTTTGAACATAATACTATTGCACACTTAATAGACTATGGTATAATGTTAAACATAACTTTTATATACACTGGGAAATCAAAAAATTGGTGTGACCCAATTTGTTGTGATATTTACTTTATTGTAGTAGTCTGGAAGCAAACTTATTCTCCCTGAGGTATGCCTGTACATGTATCTTTATTTTACTGATCAGAAAACTGAGTCAAATACAGGGTAAGTGACTTATATACAGCCAGAACTCAATAAGATTCAAAGATACAGAACTCAGAACTCAGTAAGATTCAAAGAGGCAAGATTCGAAGATTCAAGAGGCCAGATTCAAACCCATATCTCTTAAAGTTCAAAGATCTTTCTAAGATACCATATTACCTCTCTGTCATCTTTCTGCTTCTGATATTGTTACATTGCCACCACATGGGGATTAACCAAGAGAAGGTCTTTTTTTCCTCCTAAAAAGTAAATTCTGCATTCACAGCCTTGCTTCACTTTTTCTTCTCCTCAAAGATGCTCATTTCTTCTACCTGGTTGACTGCAGTCCAACACAAATGGACAAGTATCCAATTAATCTTTGGGATTTTGCGGGGAAAGAGGGAGAGGGAAAGAAGGCAGTCAGGATTAAGTGACTTGCCCAGTGTCACACAGCTAGTAAGTGTCTGAGGCTAGATTTGAAATAAGATCCTCCAAGGCCACTGTTCTATCCACTGTGCCACCTAGCTGCCCCTCCAACTAGTCTTTACAATGATGATGGCACTTTGCAAGTCCAAATTATACCCAGCTGCAGCCTGGAAAGGGAAGCAACACAAAGTAATGGGAAAAACACTGATGAGAATCAGGAGACCTGGGTTTCAGTTCTGCTAATAATTAGCCATGTGTTGATGGGCAAGTCATCTGGGCCTCTAATTAGTCATATTTTTTAAATAAGAAGATTAGGTTAAATGATTTCTATTTATTGAAAAAATTACAGTATTTTAAATTACAGGTAGTTCATGTCTCATGTTGTTAAATTAGTTTGACTCAGCATCAAATACTCCCCTTCAGGTGCATTTGGCTTACTTCCTGCCTGGTTCTCATGCTCCTCCCATAGGTCATTGCTTTCCCACATTACTTTTAATACTAGGGCAAAACAGAGCTATCTCTTTCATTCCCCTTAGGCATAAAGATAGAGAAAACATGTGCTTGCTGAGCCCCAGGTTCACTCCCTCTGACTCCAGGCCAGAATCACTTTTTGGAAAGTCAGTTACATTACAATCTCATCTAGTGCCCACTGGGAATTTCTGATTAGCCTTTCTCCTCATTATAGTCTCTGATCACATTACAGAGCCTTCATTTCAGTATGACCATCCCGAGCTCTTATCCTCTTAGGACTTTTCTTCTTTCCTCCGTGGTTGCACGAAAAAGCTCTCTACTTCATGGGGAAAAAAAAAAGAATTCTTTATAAACTCTGCCTCCCAGTAACATGAATCCTCCTGGTTTGGTGCTAATGTTTCTGCCCTTTCTTAGGAATCAAAATCCACCTTCTTGTCATTGTAAGTGCCAGAAACGTCTACTTCTAAAATGCTCAAATATACTAGATTTGAGAGTTAGCTCTTGGAACATCTGCCTACGTTGTCTGACTTGGCTCACTCTTCCCTCTCTGTTGCCCTCAATCCAAACTCACTTTTTTTGAAAAGTGGATATTTTTGTCCTGAGGTCTGCCCCAGGGATATGATAATCATTAATTATAATACAATGATAATTGATAGTTCTATTGTATAATGATAATGATAATTATTATTACAGCTAGCATTTATATGTGCTTTAAGGTTTCCAAAACACCTTACATTTGTTCCTCACAACAACCCTGGGAGATGGATGCCATTATTATTCCCATTCTACATTTGAGGAAATCGAGTCTGTG
The DNA here is from genome assembly GCA_028646515.1 of Pseudochirops corinnae. Lineage (NCBI taxonomy): Eukaryota > Metazoa > Chordata > Mammalia > Diprotodontia > Pseudocheiridae > Pseudochirops > Pseudochirops corinnae. The sequence continues at coordinate 44,910,332 of CM053591.1, read as the reverse complement.
AGAGATTTAAGTGACTTACCCAGGGTCACACAAATAGTTTGTATCTGAAGCAGGATTGGAACTCAGGTCTCACTAACTTCAGGTCCAGCACTATTAACTGTGCTAAGTATAGCTGCTTGCAAGAACAAATAGACATTGGATTGGGCGTGTATTTATCAAGTGTGCCACCTAGAATTCAGCGGTGGGGAACCTGTGGCCTCAAGGACACATGTGGCCCTCTAGACCCTTTGATTCCAAACTTCACAGAACAAATCCTCCCCTTGAAGTTTTGATTTAGTCAAAGGGCTGCACTTGAAGATCTAGGGGGATACATGCGGCCTCAAGTCCACAGGCTCCCCACCCCTAAGATGATCCCAAAGATCTCTTTTCCAACTCAAAATCTCCTATAACTATGATGATTAAATAATACAAGTTGAATAATATTCTCTTTGCATACTCCATTATTCCTCTTACATCCATGATAAAATATAAACTCATTTCTTTGGTACTTAAATCTTCATAATTTGACTCCTCGGTTTCATGAATATCACAATGAAAGACTGGCCACTTTGTCTCATCAAGAAATTAAACTGAAGGTTTTCCAAGAGAAAGACAAGAATATCATATTATCTGACTAAACTACCAGTTATATTTGAAAATTAAGGTAAACCGGGAGACAAGATTCTGAACATGATCAATTTATTAGTTAGGTTAGCAGAAAACAATGAATTAGGTCGGGGCAGAGTCAATACGGCAGCATAAAAACAGGAGAACTCCTCGAGCTCTCCCCAATACCACTTCAAATACCCGTAAAATATGACTAAACAAATTTTAAAGCTCCAGACTCCACAAAAATGACAGAGTAACAAACCTCCCGCTGAAAGCAGCCTGACAGAGGGACAGAAAGGGCTCATGGCAGAGCGCTGGGAGCAGAGCCCAGCCTCATGTGGTTTCAGCCCCAGGGCGTCCAGGAGAAGCCGCTTATAGTGTTCAGGAGAGTGGATCAGCAGCAGCTGTGGCAATTGCCAGAATCACCAACCCACAAGAGCCAAGGACCAAGGGAAAACGTCAATGGAACTCGGCTATGTGTGTGGGAAATGGTCTGGCCAAACTGCCTCCAGAGCTAGAAGCAGTCTGAAGCAGTGGCCTTGCAGCCAGCTCCACGTGGCTGCTTCAGAAGCTCCCGGCCTGCAGATTGCAGGGGGGCCAAGCGATCATTCAGAGGCTAAGTGCTCTTGCCTTGAGCTGCTGGATCAGGATTGCCATCTTGGGTGGTGGTCCTGGGGTGTGTTTTCAGTGAGCCAAAGCTGGTGGGGGGGAGGCTGCAAAAAACAGCAGCCTCCTAATAGCTCCGGCAGCTGTGAAAACTCCAGCAATTTGGGACAGAGCTCTCCCCTCTGAAAGCAGAGTTTTACTACTGAGCCCCAAAGCCAAGTAATTGACTGGCAACATGAGCAGGCAGAGGAAACAAAGCAAGCCCAGAAATCTAACTTTAGATTCCTTTTTTGGGGACAAAAAGGATCAAGGCATGGAACGGGAAAAAGACAACACAGTCAGAACTCCCACACCAAAAGCTTCCAAGAAAAATGTAGACTGGTTAAAAGCCACAGAGCAGCTTAAGAAGGATTTTGAAAACCAAATAAGAGAAGTGGAGGAAAAATTGCGGAGAGAAATGAGAATGATGCAAGAAAATCATGAAAAGAGAGTCAGCAACCAGACTGAAGAAAATAACACCTTAAAAAATAGATTAACTCATATGGCAAAAGAGGCCCAAAAAGCCAATGAGGAGAAGAATGCCTTAAAAAGGTAAATTTGCCAGATGGAAAAAGAATCTCAAAAGCTCACTGAAGAGAATAATTCCTTCAGAATTAGAGTGGAGCAAATGGAAGCAAATGACTTTATGAAAAATCAAGATACTATTAAACAGATCCAAACAAATGAAAAAATAGAAGGCAATGCGAAATATTTCCTTGAAAAGGCCACTGACCTGGAAAATAGATCCAGGAGAGACAATTTAAAAATTACTGGACTACTTGAAAGCCATGACCAAAAAAAGGGAGGGCCAAAAAATCTTATGCGTATTTTCCAAATTGGAAAGGTAGAGGGAGTTAACAGCACCTCTATTCTTCATGGTATAGAAGGGATAACTGTAATCATTTTTTTTTCCTATTCTAACATGTTATTGAAATATTTGTTTTATTTCTTAAGTTTAGGATAAAATAAATAAAAATTTTAGAAAAAGGAAAGTTCTTCACCATAGTCTATATATGCTCAAATACAAGCTCTAATTTAAAGCTCTTAGATCAAGTCTCCACTTACTCAATTCAATAATCAAACAAGTATTGATTATATACTTACTATGTGCCTGGCTCTACGCTAGGTTCTAGATACTCAAAGACAAAAACAGCTAGTGGATAGAGTGCCAGCCTTGCTAGCTGTAGCCCTATATATCTCCTCCATTTTATAGTTCAACTCCTTAAGAAGGCCATGTAGAATCCATGCCTACTCTTCTTTTCTCCCATTCTTCTTAAATCACTGCTGCCTGGCTTCCAACCTAATCACTTAATTGAAACTCCTGTCTCCAAAGTTATCAGTGATCTTTTAATTGCCAAATCTAATAGCCTTTTCTCAATCCTCATCCTTCCTGACGTGTGTGCAGTCTTTGATGGCCTCAGACGTAGTAATACCTCTTATACAGGGTTTACATTCCACCAAGGGAACAATATGAAGGGTAGAGTTGAGAAAGGGTTCTAGGTTCTGGTTTAGGAACAACCCATGCAAAGACATAAGGTAAAATATTATAAAAAATCAGCAAGTGGCAGGTACAGCTAATTCAGTAGAAGGTTAGAATACTTCAAGGAAAGTAAGGTATAATCAGCCTGCAAAGACAGCCTGGAGCTAGACGGTGGAAAGTTTTAAATGCCAAAGAGATGAGTTTGTATTTTAAACTAGAGGCAATTGAGAGCCACCACAGTTTCTTGAGCAGGAGAACAGCAGGGTTAGACTCATGTTTCAGGAATATCAGCTTTACAGCTATTGGAGGGGGGGAATTGTTGAGAGGATGGGATTGGAAACTGGAAGGCAAATTGGCAAATTGTTAGAACATAAGCAAAAGGAGAGGAAGACTTGAACTAGGGTGGTTGTGGTATAAATGAAGAGTATAGATGAGAGATTTTGTGTAGATGGCATTCAAAAGACTCCAGAGTAACCTACACTTAGCTCTTTCTCAGGTCACTTACTTTCTACGCTACTTATCTTAGCACTTAACTATATGCTACCATACGCTTATTTATTATTTGTCTCTTCAAGTAAAAACTCTGAGTCAGCATGACAGAGAGCAAAGAACACTACACTTAGAATCAAGAAAAGTCTAGGTTTAAATCCTAACACTGGTAAGTATGTAGACGGATCATTTTTGTTTCGTCCATTGGTCATGTCCAACTCTTTAGTGACCCCATTTGACGTTTTCTTGGCAAAGATACTGGAGTGGTTTGCCACTTCCTTCTTCAGCTCATTTTACAGATGAGGAAACTGAGACAAACAGGGTTAAGGGACTTAGCCAGGATCACAGAGCTAGTATGTACCTGAAGTCTGGATTTGAACTCAGGTCCTCCTGGCTCCAAGCCTGGGAATCCATCCATGGCACCACCTAGTTGCCCAACAACAACAACAATGGAAAATCAGACTACCACAGACAGGATTCAGAGCTAGAAGGGACTTTCCAGTCCAGTAGCTTCATTTTACAAATGAGGAAATTGATACTTGTAGAGGTTAAATGATTTGGCCAAGGGCATGCAAGTTGGACATAATTATGCTAGAATTCAAAACCAGATCCTTTTAATCCAAATCCAGTTCTCTCTTTCCATTACACTGGATTACACTGACTTGTTTAAATTTTGATTTATTCATCTTTAAAATGAGAATATGGCAGCTAGTTGGCTCAGTGGATAGAGTGCCAGCTCTTGCTAGCTGCAGCCCTATATCTCTCCATTTTATAGCTCAACTCCTTAAGAAGGCCATGTAGAATCAATGCCTACTCTTCTTTTCTCTCATTGTTCTTAAATCACTGCCACCTGGCTTCCAACTTAATCACTTAACTGAAACTGCTTTCAGTGTTACCGGTGATCTTTTAATTGCCAAATCTAATAGACTTTTCTCAATCCTCATCTTTCTTGATCTCCTTGCAGTCTTTAACAGCCTCAGACATACTGACACCTGAAAAAAAAAACCCTTAATTTAGAAAGGCTAAGGTCACCTACTCCATCCTGAGCCACCACCAGTCGTCTTGACTTTTGTCTTGTCTCTGGACTCCAATGACTCCAGAGGAAAGAGTGAGGCTGATGATTTTGCCCAGATTAGCCTCACATAAATCTAACTCATGAGCAAATCCAGATATTACCCTCAGGTGTCATTGATCCTCTTCAAGAATGAAACAACAACAATAACACTAGGCCTGAATTCGGGAAGACCTGAGTTCAAATCTGGCCTCAGAAACTTACTAACTGCGTGACCCAGGGTAAATCACTTAATCCTGTTTGCCTCAGTTTCCTCATCTGTAAAATGAGCTGGAGGAGAAGGCAAACCGCTCCAGTATCTTTGACAAGAAAACCCCAGATGGGGTCATAAAGAGACAGGCACAAATAGGGATGATATGGGACTGTTGTAAAGAAAAGGGCTTTGTAAAGACTGAAGTGTTATATGAATGTGAGCTATTATTATTACTTTTATATCCCACGCACAACCTATAAATGCTACAGATGTAAATGTTCACTTAATTAAATTTTAGCCCTCTTTCTGAAACTTTTATTTACAAGTCCAAAATTTAAGCTAGGCATATTGGATTAATCTTTTGATAAATAAATCATGCAAACAAGCAAATACACCAGAGTTTGTCGTTAATTATGGAACATTAGAATTTCAGGAAACTGATTTCATTGATAAACTGAAAGTATCCATTAGTTATTTCTAAATATTAACTACTTTTCTAAAGGTCTTCATCATAATTGAAACATAGAAAGACATAT
>CM053591.1:44850497-44904829 GCA_028646515.1 Pseudochirops corinnae | reverse complement strand
CTGGGGGAGGGGGGACACACTGGGATGGCTGTTTTGGGGTGTTGGGTAGGGGAAAGAAGAGGAGAAAATACGTAACTCAAAATCTTGTGGAAATGAATGATGCAAACTAAAATAAAATTTAAAAAAATTGCTAAGTGGTACACATTTTAATACATTTTTTTAGGTTTCTTACTGTTTACATTTAGTAACAACTGAAAACCCTGTGAAAATATATGACTCTTGTTCCTCTAAGACTAGATACATACTGATGATGGTTGGTTGTTGCAAATCACATGATGAACAGGAGAGAGCGTGTAGTGGCAACCCACCTGCCAATTTACATTACAGGCACAATACTGACCAGTGGAAGTTGGCTTAAGAGAGGCACAGACAAAACGCTCATTATAGCTTTACTTTCTTCCACATCCTCTGCATTTTTTGCAGGCTGCCTGAAATCTTTTGTGGACTATATGTTGTACAGGCCTTCTTCAGAATATAAAGTATAAAAGAATAATAGCATATAAGTGTGGTTTTGATTTTACTAATGTCCCAGGACTACTTCTTCCAAATTTCATCAAACAGAATGAGAATGATTTTCATTATTATATTATTTATCATATATTTATAATGTTAATTATCCTCACTGCCGAGACCATGGTTCATGTCATGACATGGTTGGGAGTGGAAAAAGGATGGCCAAGTAATTTTTAATGAGAATGACCTACTCTGGTAGACAGAGAATTGTTTCTGTTAATGTGTATACATTTAATGACATAGTCTGTGACTTCTTCCTTATTAAATTATTGGATATCTAAAATTCACTTTTTCAATTGGTTCTTTCATTTCATTTCAGCAAAAAACATTATTAAAAATCAGAAAGCTCAGAAGATTAAATATCTGTAAAATCTAATACTGAATCAAAAATATTTTACATGATTAGGTACCTATGCAAAGAGAGGTAAAGGAACTGAGGCACTTCATAATTCTAAGTTTCCAAATAATTTCATATTATATCACTCTGCTCACTGAAGTTCTGAGCCTTTATTAAAGCTTTTGATGTAAGTAGGAAAATATTCATAGCAGATGAATGTTGGTACTTCATGCTACATCAACAAACTAGGCCTGTCTTTGTTTAGTCATTTTTTTAGTTGCCTGACTCTTTGTGACTCCATTTGAGGTTTTCTCAGTAAAGATACTAAAGCAGTTTTCTATTTCCTTCTCCAGCTAATTTTACAGACAAAGAAACTGAGGCAAACAAGGTTAAGTGACTTACCCAGGGTCACACAGTTAGCATCTGTCTGAGGTCAGATTGAATTTAGGAAGATGAATCTTTCTGACTACAGGTCAGATACTACTCTATCCACTTCCTCCCTAGCTGTCACAAAGCATGTGTAAGAAACACTAATATCTGTAAATTATTATAATCTACTGAGCTATGTATGCTTTAGACCATTTATTTCCTATAAAATTTTTTTAGCATTCTCAGAAAGAAATTATATCTTTTGATCATTTAAGAGAATAAAGAGTTATTTTCTTGATCTTGAGAAAATACCTTTCAGTCTATCAAGAAGGAAAAAGAAAAAACAAGTAAAAGCTATACTTCTCTGATGTAATAATAAGAAGATTGCCAGCAATTATAAGTAGAGGTAGTCCTATTTAATGCTAGAAATTTCACTGTCTTCCTCATAGTTTCAAAGAGACTGTGAAGGAGAGACTGCAGGAAAGTGAGTGACTTCCTCAGGTCAGGGGCTCATAGCTATATTATTGCTCTTCCTCTAATACATAGACAAAGGAGTGTGAATCTCCTTTGCTCCCCACCTCCTACTACCCTAAATATCATTTGTGACTTTCAAGGTTGCTCTTGAGGTTGTTGAACCTCGAAATGAATTATAGCACAAAACACAACTTAAACTATGTTAACTGTAAAATTTCTAAATTCTGTACCTTGGACCAGCTCAATGACTGTGGAGAATACAAAAATATATGTGAAGGAGAAAAGCAAAGGACAAAGAGGAATCAGTTAAAATTTGTAATACAGACTTCTGGGTAAGACGGCAATTTGAAAGGTTATAGAAGAAATCAACTTTCTCATTTATATTCCATAAAAGATCTAAAAAGGTCCCCAATTGAAAAATAATCAGGAAATCCCAAGAGGATTGTATAGCCCAGTGATTCTCAACCTTCCTAATGCCGCAACCCTTTAATACAGTTCCTCATGTTGTGGTGACACCCAACCATAAAATTATTTTCATTGCTACTTCATAACTGTAATTTTGCTGTTGTTATGACTCATAATGTAAATATCTGATATGCAGGATGTATTTCCATTGTTACAAATTGAACATAACCCACAGGTTGAGAATCGCTGGTATAGCCCTTCACCCAGTTGAGCACTGCATAAAAAGGTAATCAGAAAGCCTACAGGTGTTGGAAGAAGGAGACTTCCTGAGAAGCCAGCATAAATTCTAGGAAACAGGCCTGACAGTTTATTGGTTCATTTTGTTCCCACTTAGGGTTTTACTGTTTCCCCTTGGAACATCAGAATTTAGCACGTGCCTAGGTGATTATAGAATCTCATATTAAGTCATTGGCATAGAAGACAAGTTTTGTATCTATCAATAGAAAACACAAAGAACTATAAATGGGCTAAGCTTGAGTAAAAACAACTCTCTTTCTCTTTACAGTAGACCTCTACCTCCTTCAGCAACTTATTTAATCCTTCATATGTATAGCACTTATGAGCTTATAGAGAGCCTTGTTTCTAGCCACCCCAATCCTCCTGTTACTCCAGACTTATAGTAATACCTTGATTTCTCCCCATTTCCACAAAGGAGAAGGACCCAAGACTGATAGAGCAGCAATTATCAATCCCTTCTTTCCCCTGGACCTTCACAAGACATACAACTCACAGTATAAATGAAGGGGAAGGATCAAATTCATTTCTACATATTGTAAACTCATTCTTTACTATTCCTTGGCTTTTGACCCTTAATATCCTTCACTATTTTATCACCACTGCTTCACTGCTATCACTGAAGCTGAGAGGTTCCCAGGAGGGTTGTACATATGTATATACTTCCCCTTCTCCTATCTGCCCCAAGACACTGAAGTGCATTTTTTTTTTGTATTTTATATTTCCCAGAAGTTCTTTTCTCTTTTCTATTCTCCAATCATCTTTTTTAAAGACCAAGGGTGCAGCATACTAACATCAATACTGTTTCATATCCTGGTTACATGTGCTACATGTTCATTGGCCTGTGGATGATAGGTAGTACCCAGGAGTAGTTGAATCCCTAACCATTTTTGAAATCCTCTTGGAAACTTGATGGTAAAGTCTAGGTTCTTATGTGCACTGGAAGCCAATGCAAGTATAAAAATGGCCTTCTTTTTTACAACTTTTAATTCCTCCCCCCAATTACATGTTAAAACAATTTTTAAACATTTAAAAAAGTCTAAGTTCCAAGTTATATCCCTCCGTCCTTCTCTCCCCCCTTCCTGTGTGGTAAGGAATCCAATATAGGTTATACATGTGCAATCATGTAAAACATTCCCATGTTAGTAATTTTGTACAAGAAGACTCAAAGAAAGAAAAAAAGAAAGAAGAATAACATCCATCAGTCTGTATTCAGACAGTATCAGTTCTTTCTCTGGAGGCAGATAGCATGCTTTGCCAGCAGTCCTTTGAGATTGTCTTGGATCATTGTATTGTTGAGAATAATTAAGCCATTCATATTCTTTGTCATACAATATGCTGTTACTTTGTACAATGTACTGCTGGTTCTACTCACTTCTCTTTGCATCAGTTCATATAAGTGTTTCCAGGTTTTTCTGAAATCATGCTGCTTGGTCATTTTTTTAAAATAGCAAAATAATGTTCCATTGCAATCATATAGCACAGCTTGTATCACCATTCTCCAATTGATGGGCATCCTCACGCAGAAACAATTTTCTTTAAAACACACACACACACACACAGATTCTGAGTTCAAATTCCACTTCTGATGCTTATATTTCACGTGGGCAAGGGCAAGTCATTTAACCTCTTTGTCTCTGATTTTCCTCAACTACAAAATGAGAGGGACCACTAGATGACTTCCATAGTTCCTTCTAACTCTAAATCTATTATGTGTTATAACTTGGGACATGGGATAGGATTAATTGGTATATTCTTGAGAATTGATCTATTGTAAAAAGGCTATTGGTGTCATTTTGCTTCCTACCCTCCCAAAGCAGCCTGAGCTAAATGACCCTGGCAACCAAATAGGGCAGTTAACTGGGACTTTGACTGAAGGCACCAAAGTCAGAGAATTCTGAAGACTAAGCAACTGTGATCAACAGTTGGGGGTGGGGAATGAAAGGGAGAGAATTTAGAACTGAAAATAAAATAAAATAGAATGAAATAAAAAGAGAGTACTGACAAAATTTATCATCCTTCAACAATATACAAGCAGTAGTGTTTAGCACTTGGTCAACAAGAATTAGTAGTTAAAATAGAAAGTGACCAATAGTGGGCTTGAGGGGACTCTGGTCTGCCCTGCCCTGCTTCTACACCACCCCTCCCCCAGCGCCTTCCATGTATAGCAGCCCCCCCTACTAATGGTTTTGAACTAATGTCCTAAACTAATGTCCTAATTTCACTGTGTTCCCTTTTTTATCTGGAGGTGGTAGTGGTTTCATGCCCTTTGCTCTGGGCACAGTTTGTGGTACTTACTCCAGGTATGACAATCCCTAGTAATAAGTCTGGAGGGTAAATCTTAAATCTAGTCAAGTCCCATTTAATATGACAGTTCAACAACTAGGTGAGCCCTCATGGCTTCTCCAGGAATCCCTTTGTATTCTAACAATGAACATGCTCTCAATTATACTGACAGATTCAATCCTTGGTTCTCACCATCCTTGGGCATTTGACCATAGCAGAAAATCATGATGAGGCCACAAAACCTCTCTTCAGCTGAGGCCAGCCTTGGTGTTTTTTTTTTTTAACTTTTAAGAAATTGGTTTGTAAACCCTGGGAGTAAATAATGGTACAGTGTTGGTTTCTTCTTTATTAGATCTTGAGCTTGATGATAGTGTACTGGCAGTGGCATTTTCCAGTAATCATCTAGGAAAAAAATCATAATGTTCATTGAGTATGATGATCTGATAAGATTTGGGACTCCTTAAAGTAAGTGAAATTCTTGTGATCCGTAAACATTTCTATGTGGGGTTTAATTCTTGCCAATTCTTGGACTGGCAAAAATGTAGAGCAGGCTTGAGAATGATTAGATCCTCTCACCAAAGTCAACCAATGAGAGTAATACAGGTCCAAAAAACATGCATACACTGCTCTAACCAATCCTCTCTGATGGGCTCTGAATCTGAGTGGCTTCAATAGTAGAAATATACTTATCCACAGAGAATGGGAAGCTACGATATAAATGACTTAGGGCATCACCATAAATATTTTCTTCAACATTAAATCAGTTTCCTCTCAGACTGTATGATATCTCCTCCCTCAACAAGCACATGAAGCATTCTATAATCCCCAAGGATGAATTGTCAATAAAAATTCACTATTATGAAACTTTGCAAGTATCTTTGAACTTCTGCTGGAGAATTCAGATATGTGTAAGTGAGCATAAACATCAGAGCTATCTATAATCCTTTCCGATCTAACACAAATTCTGGGATGTTTATCTGTCTCATGTCTTCTTGGGCGTATAGTAGGAACCATTGCAAAACAACTGAATGAATACTACTTGAATCTGTGGAATATGCCCTTCACCCTGGTGCCTAAATAGGACATATTTACTCAAATGCATTCTTAGAAAGTCTGTTTCTCTTATTCAATTAAGGAATACATTTGTGTAGAAGTAACGAGTCAAATGGAGACAGCTAGATGGCTCAGCGGATAGAGTACTTGACCTAGAGTCAGGAAGATCTGAGTTCAAATCTGGCCTCAGATATTCACTAGCTGTGTGACCCTCAACAAGTCACTTAACCTCTGTTTGTCTAATCCACTGGAGGAGGAGATGTCAAACCATTCCAATATCTTTGCTAAGAAAACCTCAAAGGGTCACGAAGAGTCAGACACAACAAACAATAACAATGAGCCAAATTGGGGCACTTTGGGGCAACCATAATCATGATGTGAAGGCCACTGCTCCACCTGATTCTGAAAAGACTTCTAGCAAATCTTGATATTTATCAAGGATTTCTGACATTCTTTCCTCAAGAGAGGCAATGATAGCTGACGTGGAAGCCCAGGTCATTATTTCTCACTTGGGGAACATATAATGGCATGAGTTTCTTTCAATATACTCTAGTTACTACAATGGATCTGTGTTCTCAGAGGTGTGGGGGCTTCATTCAGATTGCAATCCATCCATGCCTGCACATCTTATATGATTCACGTCCTCACATAAATCTTCCACAAGCAGGCCATCATGTATGCTGAAGGCCCTCATATTCCTTTGACATTATTGGAATACCAATGGAGCACTTATGGGGGGGTGTAGCACAAATGAAATATTCATAGCACTGATGGTTACTATGAATATACAAGCATAATTCTCAATTGCAAAATATAACAGACTCTCCATGTAGAAGATAGAAAAAAGCATTTATTCAGACACCAGAAAATCAAATCCATCATTGTAACAAAGAAGTTAATACACCATAGCACAGCAGGGAGCCACACCATCCTTTAGCCTTCCTACAAAGAAATACTCATAAGCCTTGCTGTCTCCTTGGGTGCATCCTCTCCTCCCTTCACCTTTAGCTGCTCTGATTCTCAGCATCCTGTGGGCTCTACTCCATCTTTTAGCAAGTTCCACAGGCTCCGTGTGATTACATTTGGCCTATTAGGGGGCAGAGAATATCTTCAAATTCCCATTACCATTACAGGGGATCATCAGTTATCCGTCAATCTTGCCCCATGTCTGGTGCATATTCTCCCAGTTATTCATTTTTCTGATGATATCCTTTAAGTTGCTTTTCCACCATAATTCCTAATTATTTATAGTATTATAGTCTTCCCATTCCCCATATCAGCTTCTCCATTACCCTTTGAATATTCCTCAATTTCACTCCTCTGGAGATTGTGGCATTCTATGACTTGTAGCCAAATGACACATCTGAACATTTGAATTTGTTTCAGGGAGAAGTTTAGAGTTGTTAAAAAATGATTCACTTTCTCCAAGTCAATACAGTCCATATACTTTTTGTTCAATTATTAACTCAGATCATTTTCCATTTACAATACCTATCCATATACTGTTGGACAAACTCTACTTGTATATCACAATCTGGACATAACATTATTCATCCACTTGCTTTTTTCCTGTATATAATTTCCTGTGTCATATTTAGACTAAACTATTGAATGATTATTGGTGTCATTTAGGAGAGTTGGCAGTGTCCTGGGGTTTGATACAATTAATACAATGTTGTTTGCAAACAGGAGAATCTGAGGGACCTTAGCATCTGCAGAGGCTTCTTCTTCAATTTGGACTCTTGCATATATTCAACAACAGTAGCAAGTAACACATATCTTTCTATTTTATGCTTCACTTGATATTAATAAAAGTGTTATTGAATAAAATTGTCTCTGTAACACCTTTCAAATCGTATTTTTATGATTTTGATATTTGAGTGAAGGAAACATTATTGGAGGATAGCCTTTATGATAATGTTTTGCTCTATTCAATCAAATACTTTTTTCATAGTCAGCCAACAATAAATATTGGAATCTCGTGTTTTTTATACTTTCAAATCAATTTTCTGTTCATAAGTTCCATAATATTATTATTTGAAAAAGTCTGACTCTTTTCTTCTCATACCATCATCAAAGAAGCCTTAGAAGTACTTGTGTAGATTATTCTTACAAAATTGCATATAGGTGGGAAGATAAACATATGGAAGAGTAGTTATTAAAATTCTTTTGGTTGCCTTTGGGAGTGATAATAAGATACTTCCCCCCACCAAGTGATTAGTATTTCCTCTCTTATAGATACCTTGAAAATCAATTCCTTGACACATTCAAAACTGTGTCACCTCTGATACAATTTTCCTCTGTTTATTCTTAGTTCACCACAACTATTTTTTCTCAGCTTTGTTTTCTTCAGTGACATTTCACTGTCCTCTCTAAGCATATGGGAAACTCGGGTATTTGAATCCAATTTTGGTGAATTCACTCTAAAATCTTTGTTTATCTTTACCATTTTGTCTGTTTGTTTTTTCCTTCCACTCTTGTCTTTAAATGCCCTCAGGGTGATACTTCAGGATGATTTTGTTTACTTGGGTCTCTTGCCAAGCTTTCTTTAAGCTTGTTTTTCCTCGAATTGCTTTTCATTGGTATTTTGTGAAGGTATAAGCTTGAGGACTCAACCTGTGATTTCATTGGAATAGGAGGTTTCAAGAGGAGGAAATTTTATCCAACAATGGAGTTTGGTAGCCTCTTTGCAACTTACAGTCTTAGAGAGTTACCTAATCCACTGAGTAATTAAGTGATTTGCCCTGTACACATCATAAGGGTTTCTTACACCCAGTCCTTCCTGAATCCAATGCTGATTGTCCATAACCTCATGCTGCTTTTGATCTGAAGCAACTGTGCCTATGCTTTTCCACCATTCTTCTCTTTAAGGTTTTATCAGCGAATTTATAAACAAAGTTGTCTTTTCTCTTTACTATCATAACTCTTCACTTAAGGTTATTGAGTGTTTGATGATTGATGAAGATTCTAAGGTTGTTATGTTCTCCTCATTGTGAAAACTGATTCACAGTGGTTAAATGTCTTTAGGAAACCATTATAATTGGTGTTAATGCTTGCTCCTCCATCTGGTTCCTATTTTTTCAGCATCAAGAGTTTGTTTCAATGGGTAACATTTTAATTGCATATCACACTTTTTTCTCATACCTTTTTTAATCTTCTAGTTTTGCATTTATTTTTACAATAGTCATGTCAATTAGTTTTCTGTCTGTTTAATATAATGAATGCCATCTTTAAAAGTTATTTGATGATTACTACATCCAGGAACCTCATTTCTTTTCTCAAAACCAGTATTTCTGATATATAGGTGCATGACTGCTCTGTGATCTGCAAGTATTTGACCATTCTTGTTTTATTGTTCCCCAACCATACTTTCCAACACATTTTTACCCTCCTTCCCAATGCCTGTTCTTGTGTTGAAGTCATTAAATATCAAAGTATATATTGACTTATTTGGAAGGATCTTAGTAATTCTTTATAGAATTCCTACAGTTTCTCATCCTTTAAAACATGTTTGTTCACAAGCTGTGATTATTTTCATGTTTTTTTGAGGGGAGCAAATACACATCATGAGCATTGAATACAAAATGAACAAATGACCTTTTTCTTTCCATACTCTGATACCACTTTTAAACTTATTTTTCACTTTATGCATATATATTTTTTCTTTTAAAATGTTGTATAAATGTTCTAAAAAATCATGATCACTTTCAAGTCATTCCTCCTCCTATCCCTAAAAAATCCTATGATATAACAAATAAGTACAACCCAGTAAAACAACTTAATGCATTGACTATATCCAGATGGAAAATTCCTACTTCATTCTCAGCTGGCTCCATTTTCTGATGGCTTAGTAGGAAACCTCTGGCTGGGAGATTTTTGTTTATATCATCACAGCCAAAGTGAAGACACCACAGCCACGGCACATAAGATGCCAGGGGGGTAGTAAGACAGATAAGCACTAGGTTCCCTCCCAAGGATGAATATACTAGAAGAAATACCCAGAGACGTGCCAACATTAGGGAAAGCTGACAGGAAACATGACTGTGCAGCTATGTCCTTCTTGAATCCTGGAGGCTTACCTGCATCTGAGTCACTCTCCAAAAATAACTAATACTGCTATAAGAATCCATGATAATAGCCAGTTTATTACTTCTGGGAGTAAGCTAGCTTCTTTTCTCGTTAAGTCCCCTACATAAAACCTATATACTTACTTGTTCTCAATTGTAGGCTGATCAGATCTGTCCTTAGCTATAGTGCTGATTCTCAGTGTCTCTCCTGCCCCTGGCCAGGGTGCTGATACTTGGAGTATGATTTTCTTTTAAGCCACATTTAATAATTTTAGAGATTTTTATCTTCACAAATATTTTTAGCCAAAGATTTCATTTGTTTTATATCAAGTCCTTAGTCATTTACCCAATCCCCAATCATGTTATTATTCCTAGGGAGGAAAAATCTATGTTATAATTATCCATTGTGCTGTAGTTTCCAGGGTTACATTGTGATGAAAATTGCATCTTTCCTCTATGTAAAGAAGATGACTAAATATCACAGAATTTCCTACAGACAAAGAGAGAGAAGAAATAGCTGGAATGATTTTTTTAAATGCAGAATTCCTTTCAAGACTAATATGAATTTCTAAACATGTTTGCCAAAACTATGGGGATGGTGCATTTGTAAAATCTTTAACGAGAGCTATATGGGATGCAAATGTATAAACAATGTTTTAGTCTGCATTGACATCTACACTGTTATTGCTCAGGGAAGACCCATACTCAAGAAAGCATGGATTTAACAACATATCAAGTTCTGGAATTCAATCCTTGAATTTCAAGGGACATGTTGGAAAAAAATGGTCCTATCACTCCATTTGTTTAAAAAAAGAAGTAGCTGAGGTAATCTCAGAGTTTTGGGTTGGAGTTTGAGTTGTAGCAAAGATGTTAAAAGAAGCAGTAGCAGTAGATTCTTGTAGCCATCCTTTTTTTATGTGAAGAATTGCATTACTTGGATTTAGCCATGCTAAGCACCAGCCCATCCTTTCTGGTCCTGTGCTGTTTCTGTAGGAAAGGAGGCTCTGACAACTCACCTTTGGGTTGTCCTCGTCCCCTTTTAAGGCTACTTATGCTAAAGGGAGATATGGGTGTTTGTAATAATAATGATAATTTGAAGATCTTCTCTGTCCCTTAATAAGCTTAAGGGAATTTGAAGATCTTCCCTGCCCTCTAATAGGCCAAATGTAATCACATGGAGCCTGGAGTGGGAGGAGCTTGGTAAAGGGTAGTGCAGAGACCACAGAAAACTGGAAATCAGAGCAGTTAGAGCTAGAGGGAGGAGAGAATGCACCCAAGGAGACAGCTAGGTTTGTGAGTGTTTGTTTGTCTCCTGCTGTGACAGCTAGGTTTGTGAGTGTTTGTTTATGGGAAGGCTAAAGGATGGTGTGGCTCCCTGCTGTGCTATGGTGTATTAACTACTTTGTCATTATAATGAATTTGGTTTCCTGGTGTTGGGATTTGGCTTTCTGGTGTCAGAATAAATGTTTTGCTTCTATCTTCTATTTGGAGAGTCTGTTATATTTTGTGCCTGAGAACTATGGCAGCATACTCACAGTCACTGTCAGCACTGTGAATATTGTGTTGGTGCTACAATGTTTAAAATACCATGGTTTAATGGAAAGAGACTTTCTCTAATTCTGATTTCTTGCCACCCTTCAACACTCTGTTTCTATTATTCTGGTTGCCTATTCCCGAAAAAGAAAGAGAGGAGAAAGGAGTGGAATTGTCCATTCCTATCCAAGAAGGAATGATTTGTAGTTGAAATCTTAAAGAGAAGAGTAGGCAGTGCATGTGGTTCATTGGAGATAGTTACCAGGCAGCAGCCTGAGTAAGGAGAAGGAAGAGGAACCACATGGAGCTATGCTGGCATGGTGCCCCCAAACCTAGGCATTCTAGTAGAGTCCTAATGACTCTGGAGTCAGCAAAGGGCAGATGCCTTCCCTAAGAAACTTTTATATCTCCCTACCTACTGGGATCAAGTGAGAGATAGAAGATAGATTTCCCCTCCTGTTGGGTACAGAGGTAATTGTGTCCTACTCTCAATATACTGAGAGGCTAAGAGAATAGGTTATACTACTATTGCTTCTACCACCACTACTAATATTAAAATTTTCTCTCTGCTTTTCTTAGGTAAATTAGTATTCCATCTTACCCTAAAGGGAGGAAACGAGAGTGAAAATAATCTCCTTCAAGAACAAAACTTTATTTGCCTTAAGAAGGTAGAGAAAGATGTCTTCTGTGGCACTGATGTGTTTCCTGGGAAATAATTGAGATAAAAAATAGAGCTGCTAGTTATTCCTTTTTGATAGCTGTGACATTGTACCAAATTGTGGACACTGCCCATGCAAGAAACAAATTACATAGTATGGTCTATTCCCCTGCTAGGATAGGATTGTTCCCCACAGTACAACTTTCATTTGTTATACTCTTTCCCTAAGATCATTCTAAATGTCTTAAGTGACAAAACTACTACTAGTTTCCTGTGGAATTTCAGCTGTCTGATAAAATTCATTGTTAGGCAATATTTCTCAACATTTCAGTACCATATTCTAGCATTTTATATTCTTTTGCTCAGACACAGCAATCATTTTTTCAGTTGGAAGAAGCCCAACAGTTTGCATTGAGTTCTTCTTTATGAAAAGAGACAGAGTTAATAAAAAGAGGAAGAAGGTATGGAACTAGAGTTACTCTTGTGTAGCTGTTGGCATGGCTTCTCCTGAGCTAAAGGGGAGAATAAACCAAGAGGGAAACATGGCTAAGCTGCTGCTAATGGTTTGGCATTCCTTCCTTCTTGCCTCTGAGATGAGAGTGGGGTGGGAGTATAGAAACGATTAGAGAAGAAAAGAAGGGATACCCACTAGAAGCAGCTTAAATTCTTTCAGGAGTTTTATTTTTGTTCCTTTTTGTGTGAGTCGTCATCTTCAGTGGGCCAGAAAGAGCATTTCTGGTTTCTGGTCGTTTCTAGCTGATTAAAACAATCAGCCCCCTCCCCTTTAGTTTTGAAGAATTCCTTTTTATTCGTATATGAGTGTCTTTCCTTCATTCATTAGAAAAAAAAAACATTCAATGAATGTCTGTTATGTGTAAGGCAGAGAATTTGGCACTATGAAAGACAGGAAAAGGTATTAAGCATGGTTTCTGGCCTGCAGGAGAATATAATGTAGTAGAAGAGGCAAGACTTAACAGAAATTGCTATCATGCAGAACATAACATGATGACTGAACATCTTGACCCTAATCTAGCTACACATCGACATTGTCATGCCGCAGATCTTACTTTTCATTGAGATGCTGTTCTACAAAGGCCACCTCTTTCATTTATTCAAACCATTAATTCAAAATCCGTTTATTCAAATTCAAATTTACTCAAACCAAACCTAATCTTTACCCTTATTGTGACCTTGGGTGCCCTGCTCCATTTCTACTCACTGAGTCCATCTCCCCCACTCTGCATTCACTTATCTCTATATACAGCTTTGCTCCGTTAGTCTGTCACTTTAATGTTTCATTAGCTCCTACTTTAGAATATCTTGCTTTGCTGCCTTTTTTTTTTTTTTTTTAGCTTTGAATCCTCTCCCTGGCTCTGACACCTCTATGGATAACCTCCATCATCTAATTTATCTTTTTCTGCTTCAGAGTGACTGAGCACCCTTGATGAAAGTCACAAATCATGCTGATTTCACCCACTACACATTCATGACATATAACATTAAGTGGGATCTCATGGCTGGCAGTCAAAATCCTTCATAACCTAACTTCTTCCTGCCTTTCCTGTCTTTTTATGCTTTACTTTCCAGCATGTGTTCTTTGATCCAGTGACACTGACCTCCTGGCTATTCCATCTCTTGGCTCTAGGTCTTATCTCTAGTTATTCTTCATGCCTGGAATGTTTTCCCTCCTCTGCTCAGACTATTGACATCTCTGACTTCCTTTAAATCTTAACTAAAATCTCACCCTTTACAGGAAGTCTTCTTCAATCCTTCTCCATTCTAGTGACTTCCCCCTGTTAATTATTAATTATTATTTATCCTGTACATAGCTTGCTCGGTATATATTTGTTTATGGCCTCTCCCCTTACACTGTCAGCTCCTTGAGGGTAGGGGCTGTCTTTTGTCACTCTTTGTATCCCCAGCACTTAGCACAGTGCCTGGCACATAGTAAGAGCTCAGTAAATTTTGATTTGATTGCTCCACAATGCTTTTTCTTTCATTGACTATTTTATTTCCCACAACTACTGTTCCAAACATTTTCTTCTTTCTACTTAACCTTCAATTTCCACACTTACTGCAAATGACTTGTCTCTTGTTTTCCTATAAAAATATAGGATTTGGAACATTAGAACAGGAAGGGAACTTCAAAAATATATCTAATTCATATTCCTCATTTTATAGTGGAGGAAATGGGATAGAGAGAAGCTAAGCAGCATCCTCAAAGTTACACAAATAATAAACGGCAAGATTGGATTTCAGCCTAGGTTCTGTGACTCCAAATCCAGGAATCTTCCCACCATGTTGCATGGTTTTTCATAGCTCTCTGCCTCTTTCTGACCCTCTGGGTAGGTGTTCTTAAAGTTTTTGCCCTGGATCCTCTTCTCTTTCCCTTTATTCTCTTTCTTGACAGTCTCGTGGCTTCAAGTAGCATCCCTATACCAATGACTTCCAAATCTATTTCTTTCATCCTGACCTTTCTAGATTCTAGGCTTGAATCTCCAATAGTCTGACAACTAACTTACAGGATATCTCCAGTAGAATGTTTCATGGGCACCTCAAACTCAACATATCCCAAACTGTCCTTGTAATCTTAACCTTTAAAGTGGTCTTCCTCTCTCCATGAGTATATGGGGTGGGGGAGGAAATAAGAATTTACATCTTGTCTGCTGTGTGCCAGGCACTCTGCTAAGTGCTGCAACATCACGTCATTTGATCCTCACAACCATCTAGGAGATATTTCAAAATAAGGAAAAAGAGGCAAACAGAGGTTAACAGAGGTTGAATGACTTGGCCAGGGTCATACATTTAGTAAGTGACTGAGGGAGGATTATGAACTCAGGTCTTCCTAACTCCAGGCTCAGCACTCTATTTGCTGTGCCATTAGCTATCTTATGGCACCAACATTTATCTGATCTCCCAAGTTCATAACTTTTAAGTTACCTTTAACTTTTCCCTTTCTTTCATCTCTCATATCCAGTCACTTGGTCCAGTTGATGTCACTGTCTCAATACCTCTTGCATATGTTTACTTTTCTCTATTTTCACCGCCACTCCCACTGGTGCATGCCTTCATTACTAACCATTTGGACTATTACAATAGTCTACTTATAAGTTTTTCTGCCTCTACTCTCTTTTCCTTCCTGTTGATTCCCACTACCATCACCAGAATATTTGTTCTTATGTGTAGATGTCATTATATCACTCCTCCACTCAAAAATCTCCAGTGGCTCCCTATTGGCTCTTCAGTAAAGTTCAGAATCCTCTACCCAGAACCACCATCCTACCTTTCCCCACAATAACGTTGTCAGCAAGGTGGTGGTCGTCCCTCATTTTTCATGTCTTGACTGGTGAGTGAACTGGATTTAAGTAAGGCAGAGTTGCACAAAGTCTTCAGCCTCACTCTCTTCCAGAGTCATTGAAATTCAGTGGCAGGACAAAAGTCAGGCAATGGCCCAGGGAGCAATAAATGACCTTGGTGTCTTCGTTGTCTGACCATGCTCTCAGCATTCCATTGTGCCTGCTTCAGTCACTTTCATGGTTGTTAGAACAAATTGTTCTCATCCATCCAATCTACCAGTGGAAGTCTTCATGCCTGTCATGTAGGTCAGAGATTGCTAATAGCTGAGATATGCTACTTTCTGGATAAATATTATAGTGAAGGAATTTTAATTAATTGCAGCATGGCACAGTGGGAAAAGACTTCGACCTGGTATCAAGAGGTAGCAGGTAGACATCCCTCTAACTCACTGACCAGTTTGAGGCCTGTCAGTTATCCTTAACTTAGGTTACCTGTTTGTAGCGGTGGGTTTACTGAGGCGTAGCCATGCTGCAAGCTATAGCTTCTTGGAGCCATAGGTTAGAGTTGGGTGACAGGTAGGCACCAAAGGTGGATAAGCAGGGTTTGGCAAACCCTCACCCCAGAGCCACTAGTATTCCCTGAATACCCCATATACCTGTCAATTTATTGTGCCAGGTAGGTATTATAAATATTATTACACCATTTAAAAACATGTACATGATAACTTTATTGTATATTTAAAAGGAATAGCAAGTTATGCATCATAGATTTGCAGTTTCATATGCAATCATCTTTTTAAACATTATACTATGTTATGAAAATACTTGTTTTATTCCATAAATTTAAAATAAATAAAATTTTAAAAATACATAGAAGAAAAAAGAAGGGGACACAAAGAGAAATTGTGTTGCTTGTTAAATTAAACATACAGTACACTTGTTTAAGGGGCAGCTAAGTGGCTCAGGTGGATAGAATACTAGGCCTGGAGTCAAGAAGGCCTGAGTTAAAATCTAACCTCAGACACGTAATTGCTGTGTAATCTTGGGCAAGTCACTTAACCTCCGTCTCCCTTAATCCACTGGGGAAGGAAACATCAAACCCTTCCAGTATCTTTGCCAAGAAAACCTCATGGACGGGAATCACAAACAGGCAGATATGACTGAAAGTAACCACCACCTTTTTTTTGTTTTTTGTTTTTACTTATTACATCATTTTAAATACCAGGAAACTGAGACACAGAGAGGTTATTTATCAGTCGTATAGCCAGTACATTCTGGATAGGAGATATAAACCATTATCTTTCGACCCAAAGTCAAGCTCCTTTTCCACTATGCCACACTGCAATTAATTAAAATTCCTTCAATAGGTAATATTTATCTTGAAATGAATACATATCAGCCCAGGCAACCTCTGACCCATAGACCAAATCTGGTCCTCCACCTGTGAGCTAAGAATGGTTTTTACATTCTAAAATAAAGTTTTATTGTATTTAAAAATGTAAAAACCATTCTTAGCTGGCCAGCAGTACCAAAGTAAGAGGTGGCCAGATTCGGCCTTTGGACTGTAGTTTGTGGACCCCTAATATATATCGTGATCACGATACAGTTTAATAAAATGTGGCCTATGTTCTTCCCACCTGCCTGGTTCTCTTGCATTTTTGTCTTTCCCTTTTGTTCTCTACTTGGAATTTTCTAAGTGTAGGGTTGGAAATTTTCTGTTGGCTTTATAGTTATTCTTTCAATATGTTATTTTATTTAAGAGATTTTCATCTGTGATTTAGTGATACTTCTGCATGATTAGAAGTTGCAATTAGAATGTCTTATTTCATTTCCATTTCCCATTCAGAGCATTAATACTGTATAATATGAGAATAATTCTAAAGTATAGCCTAATCATTCATTCATAGTAGGATAAATGGGTGAGATTTCCATCCTTTGAAATAATAAGGATTTTTCTGCTTTCAAATTGAAATCTTCTTCCAGAATTGTAACTCTTCTTTAATAAGCTAGAAAATAAAATTATTGTTTCACCTGCTGCACAGCAGAGAACTTTTTTTTAGTGCGTATCAAAGTAAAAGTAATAAACCGTTTATTATTCCCATCATATAAGCCAGCCATGCAGTAAAGCTAAAATCTTCAGGGTATGGAGATATTCTGCCACACTGGGATACCCGGAAGCTACATGTGAACCTTGATCCTGAGATTGTACTATTTATTGTCAATAATGGCACAGTCCCACTTCTAAAAACAGAAATACAGTGGTTGATGGGGTAGTGGGTAAGTCATTTTGATTGCCAGGGGACTCAGAAATAGGGTGAAACCAGAAAGCAGAGGGGAGCCATACAAGCCTTTCATTTTTCATAGTGATGCCAAATAGTCTTGTCTCATCTCAGTAGCTCAAACTTGGCTATGACATGAAGGAGCTGGTAATGAATGGTCCACAGAGAAGGTTGCTTGAGGAGTAAAAGTCACAGGAAAGATGATATGGAACCAACAAAATGTTGTGAGAACTCTAGGGATGTCCAGTGAACTTCCATCTGGGCAGAATCAGGAAAACTTCAAGAAAGAGGAATCATTTGAGCTGTGATTTAGTGGACAGGTGGTATTTTAACAATCCCAGTTCTGCCATTGCCTGACTCAACCTATTGGACCCTTTTTTCCTCATCTGTAAAATGAGTGGTTTTAATTAGATGATCTCTAAGCTCTCATCCAGTATTAGAAACCTGATAATTAGGGGAAAGGAGCATGCCAGGTGAGCAGAGGCAGTGGGAGGAGAAAAAGCATGGAGAGGTTACTTGCCAGAATACAAGTCAGCAGACATCAGTAGGAGGGCTTTCCCTCTTTCCACTCAAACTTCTGTTGTTCTTTCTCCCATTCATTTCTTCTTTCTTTCTTTCTTTTTTAGGCAATTGTGGTTAATTGACTTGCCCAGGGTTACACAGCTAGTAAGTGTCTGAGTCTAGATTTAATCTCAGGTCCTCCTGACTCCACAGCTGGTGCTCTATCTGTTGTGCCACCTAGCTGAGCATCCCATTCAGTTCTGATTGCCACCTGATCTCCAATCATCATCCTTTTTCTCTGCTCACACTTAGCACATGTGAAATGGGAAACCACAACAATATGTATAAAATCCTCTTTTCCTTTTCTTAAAGATAGAGGTGTGATCTGCAACACATGAAACTGGAGAAAGCTTCAAGATATTCTAAGGCATGATGACATCTGAGAATCCTTAACAGAGACAATCTCTTTAAAACCTGTCTCTTACTATGGAAAATTGTTGAAAGTTTCAATGACATCCATGGAGGTTCCTCCAAACCTTGGTCAAAACAGAAGTTTTAGGAAGTCACCAGCCATTGGCATTATGAAGTCTAATTTTGCTCTGAAGTTATCATTTAGCCCCTAAAGAAGTGAAATGGAAAAGTCAAACTCTGATATGAAACTATTCTGACAGTTTATGAATATAGCACTAATAAAAGTCTGCTGGCACACAGGTCAATATTTCACAATTATTGGAGTCAGTGGCCCTGAAAGCAGCTTGGTAGGCTGTTGTAGAAATATTACTTGGTGTGTGTGTGTGTGTGTGTGTGTGTGTGTGTGTGTGTGTGTGTGTGTAGGGGTGGGGGTGGGGGTGGAGTCAGAGAGAAACAGAGACAGGCAGAGAAGGACAGATGGACAGTCAGAAATAGAGACATAGAAAGTACATCCATGAATGCTATTAAAATGTCCCTTATCATCTTTAGATATTAATTATAATACTGTAGGCTCTGATTCTAGATGATTTAAAAGGCAAATGAAAATATTTTAGCTCATCTGTTTCATAAATGTTCATGATATCCGTTTGAGGGTTAGTAGGTATTTATAGAAAATTTTTTTTATCTGATTTATCTGGTTCTAAGACATCAATTCAGAAGTTTCTTGCAATAATACAGGAAAGAAGGAAACAGGCAATTATTATGTCCCAGATAGTGTACTAAGTGCTCTACGAATGTCTCATTTGGTCCTCACAATAAGACTTTGAGATATTTGCTGTTATTAGCCCCATTTTACAGTTGAAGAAAACTAAGCCTGGCAGAGGCTAAATGACTTGCCCAGGGTCACCCCACTAGTGAATGTCCAAAAGGCAGATTTGAACTCAGGTTTTCCCAATTTCAGGCTTAGGCTCCTATGTACTGCACCACCTAGCTCCTTCTGCAATATAAATTGCAACAAAATGAATGGCTACTCATCCTATATGATTCTGAAGTTTACCGTAGGAGGTAGGGAAGTGGGGTTCATGCAATGTGCTGGGAGTCTTCCCACTTTCTTCTGACATCACAAGGGTACTAATGGAGTATTCTGACTGTCACCTTAACAGGTGACCAGCCTAGCTCTTCTTCCTGTTATTAATTAACCATGTGAAATGGGAATAAGCTTCTGAATCTCTGAGTCTCAAGTAACTCTTCTATGAGGAGGTAATGTTACCAGCGTCAGTGGCAACATGGAACAGTGCAATGGAGGCTGGCTCTGAAGTCAGAGGATCCAGGTTCCAGTCCTGCCTCTGAGGATTACTAGCTGTGTGGCCTTGCACAAGTCACTTCATCAAGCATTCATGAAGACCCTACTATGTTTTGATACTTACCTTCCCTGGTTTTCTGTTTTCTCATTTTCAAAATGAAGGCAGAGGAGGGCCTCTGAGATCCCTTTTATCTGTAAAATTATGATTTCTAATCTTCCAGTTTCAAATTTTTATAACAGTGAGAGAAGCATGAAATGATCCATTTAAAGTTAAGTTTTGGGGGTTGGCTAAGTGGAGCAGTGAATAGAGCACCAGCCCTGGAGTCAGGAGGACCTGAGTTCAAATCTGACCTCAGACACTTAACACTTACTAGCGATGTGACCTTGCGCAAGCCACTTAACCCCAATTGCCATTCCAAAAAGCAAAACCAAAAAAAGACAAATTTTGGAGGGATCCCCTTCAAGGCTGCCACTGCAGAGACATTCTCATTAATATACCTGGTTAAAGGAATGCTCAAAGGAGGACTTTTCCCCCACAAAAAACATGCTATTGACTGTGTAGAAAATAACTATCCTTTGAGCCTATTAAAGGTTAGCTAGGTGTCAAAGTGGATAGAGTGCTGGATCTGGAGTTAGGAAGACCTGAGTTCAAATTCAGCTTCAGATACTTCCTGGTTATGTAACCCTGGACAAGTGATTTGATTCCTGATTGCCTCAGTTTCTTTATATGTAAAATGCAGTTTATTTTATTATCTACCTCCCAGGGTTGTTGTGATAATCAAATAAAGCTATATTTGTATAGCACTTTGCAAGTCTTAGAGTGCTATAGATATGTTAACTATTGTTATTTGCACATAATCATTGCCATATTGTTTTGTTTTAAGAGCCTTAGAATGAGCATAGGTGCTACACAGCAAGCTGTCCTTTTGGCATATAAACATATGTAAGTATTATCTCTAAAAATAAAGAAGTGTCTGGTCCCTGCATTAACCTGCGTGCCTGTGGCTCAGTCTGGGTTTGGGAAGGGATTATCCTGGGGGAAAGGGGAGAAGCTGCAGTTGGTGAATCCAGATTCTTCTCCCACTTCAAGTGCCTTCCTGAGCTTATGTAGAGCTGGATTTTGCACTGCTTTTCAGACCACAGGAGAATAGTTTGGTTAAATTAGGGCCAGGATCAGAGTGAAATTAGAGGTATGTTGGGATTAAAAGCCAGTAGGAATGCTGAGGATAAGACTGGCCTTTTCTGAGCTAATGCCTCTGAGTGTCAGGGCTATAATTAGGGATTTTGACAGTTGGGACAATCTTCATAAAATATGCTGAAAAGCAACTTGAAATATAAACCTAAATCAGATTTTTGAACGTTCTTTCAATTTTGGGGAGGGGAGAAACTTTGAGATACAAAGTCTCATGGAGGGAGATGCCCTAGACCTTTCAAAGCCATAGGTAGGAGGGTGCTGGTAAAGTCAAGAATAGGAGCAGGGTATGACTGGGCCAGGGAGGAACCCATCTGAGGCACAGCTTTAGGGAAACAGAGAAAATGACAATTTGGTAGCTTCTTTTAAAAATTAATTAGTCTTGCTAACTAGCTGCTTCCTTTGGTTATTTCTATGCTGCTGAAGGAGTTAAAGTACTATTAGTGCCTTTTAGATTTTGATCCCTTGTGACAAAGTCCCAGTTGTTCTACCTTAGTTACAGCTCTAATGACAGACTGGAGTTAGAAGAGACCTAGGGCATCAGACTAGGGCACTCTATTCCCCTTGCTTATATATGACACACACATACAGAGACAGTCATATATATTTACATATTACAGAGTATAAGGACTCAGGATCACTTACTGGGCCATCCCACTACAATTGAAACCTCCTATATATCCTGTTTCCCCTATAAGAACGTGAGCTCTTTGAAAATAGCTATTATTTTGATTTTTTATTTGTACTTTCAGAGTTTCACATAGGGCTTTGCATATACTTAATGCTTTTCCATTCATCCATTCCAATGTATCAGTTTTTTGTAAAAAAAAAGATAATCATCTATAACTATCTGCAAACCTGTCAAAAGATGAACTAATGAAGGAAGAGGAACTGTCTCCTTTGATCTAGGACTAGACTTGGTTCTATGGGAATCTAGAAATTATCCTTGTGCTGTTTCATTGTTTATCACACAGGCCTTTTAAATGGGAATTGTCTTCAAATGTGTCTGTGTGGGATACGAATTAGCTACCAAAAACACTTACTTAAAAGGAATGAAAAAGCCTTCTGCCAATATTTAGCCAGTGCTAAGTGAGGTGCAAAATCTTCTGAGGGAAAAGGCATGGTGCATTAATTGACAAAGAGTAATAAAGATCAATAATGATCTTAGCACCCTGCTTTAGTGCAAGGCCTGGCACGTAGTAGGTGCCTAATAAATATTTATTAGATAGGGTTAATAATTATCAATAATACTTGCCATTGACATAGAAATGTCAGCTTTCTATATCAAAGGACAGAAGACTAGTTGGAACTTGTACTCCTGCGATTGTACTCTAGGGGGCAGAAGAGACACTTAAGAGATCGACGTACATCCTGAGTAACTCTGCCGTGGAAGTAGCTTTAACTTTGGAGGGGCTGGTTCTGAGTTTGAGTACTGATACTCTTAAAACCTCTCTGACTTTGTTTTTGAATTTTTTTGAAAGAATATTTTAAAGTCATTAAACATTTATTCTCTCCACTCTTCTGTTCTCTTCTGTTTTCTTCTCTTCTATTCTTTTCTGTTCTGTTCTGTTCTCTTCTGTTCTGTTCTGTTCTCTTCTGTTCTGTTCTGTTCTGTTCTGTTCTCTTCTGTTCTGTTCTGTTCTGTTCTGTTCTGTTCTGTTCTCTTCTCTTCTCTTCTCTTCTCTTCTCTTCTCTTCTCGTCTGTTCTCTCCTCTCCCCTCCTCTTCCCTTCTCTTCTCTTCCTTTCTCTCTCTCCTCCTCCTCCTTCCCCCCCCTTTCAGATTCACACCTCCTTTTGAGGGGGGCAATTCTAGACCTAATATGACTTATTTTCTCAGGAAGTATTTTGTTCTCTTTCTTTCTTTTTCTCTACCCCTCTGCTTTTTCTGTGTTCTCTTTTTCTCTGCTCTCTTGCTTTCTCTGTCTATATCTCTAACTGCATCTTTTTTCCTCACTCATTCTAGTCTCTTCTTTTTCTGTATATATTTTCTTACTACCTTTCTTCTCTCTCTCTCTCTTAAGAAAAAAAAAGGAAAAGAAAAACAAACCCTTATAAGAGATATGAAATCAATTTAAAAAAATTGCCACATCAGACATCCACAAATTACTCCTATTCTATATTTTGAAGCCGTCATCCCTCTGTCAGGAGATGCGTACAAGTCTGATCATTCACCTTCCAGATGAAACAATGCATACTGAGTGACTTTGGCCAAGCCATTTTATGCCTCTAGAACTTTCTTCCCTTACCTACAAAATGAAGAAGTTAGACAACAGATAGATGGCTGTAACCAGAGTGTGGCTGTGGTTACAGCCCTGGAACTGGAGCCAGGAGAACCTAAGTTCAAAACCAGCCTCAGACACTTACACTTGGAGTCTGGGCAAATCACTTCACCTCTATCTGACTCAATAATAATAACTCCTACCTCCCAGGACTGTTGTGAGAATCAAATTAGACAATGTTTTTAAAGTGCCTTGGAAACCTCAAATTGTCGTATAGATGCCTGCTACTATCATTGTTGTTAGTTTGGCTGGAATGATGGTGTCTTAGTTTTCTTTCAGTTCTAAATCCTCTGTATGTATATGAAGATAAACAGGGTGCTCAAGTTCCATCTATAAAACTAGCAGAAGGTAAATTCTTTGAAGGGCAGCTAGGTGGCATGGTGGATAGAGTGACAGGCCTGGAGTTGGGAAGACATCTTCCTGAATTCAAATTGAATCTCAGACACTTACTAGCTGTGTGACCCTGGGCAAGCCACTTAACCCTGTTTGCCTCAGTTTCCTTATCTGTAAAATGATCTGGAGAAGAGAATGGCAAACCACTTCAGTATCTTTGCCAAGAAAAGCCCATATGGAGTAATGGACATGATTGAAAAATGATTTAAAAACAACAACAAAAAACTCTTCGGAGGCAGGGGCTGTGTTTTGTTTTTGTCTTTGTATCCCTGGAGCTGTGCACACAGGCCTTGAATGTTTGTTGAGTTGGCGTGAATTGAGCTCAGATCTGAAGTTACCTTTCCACTGGACCATTCATAAGAACAAAACTATTCCATCGGTTTCTAAAGTGCTTTACAGTCAACAAAGAATTTTACACACAGGAGGTAGTAGAAGTGTTTTTAGATAAGATGACCGAGATTCTAGAGCCCCTGAATTCAAGGAGTTTTTGTTATTGTTGCTGTTTGTTGTTGAAATGTTTTCAATCCTGTCTGACTCTTCATGAACCTATTTAGGATTTTTAAAAAAATACAACAAAACTTAGTACAAATATGTAAAAACTATTCTTTGTTCGTATTATGCTAGTGCAGTAGGCCATATTTGGCCTGTGGGTTGTAATTTGCCAATATCTGATATAGATTAGCAGTTGTCAAACATTTTGTTCTCAGGACATACTTTTTTGTTATTCAGTTGTTGTTTTTTCAGTTATGACTGACTCATTATGACCCGACTTAGAATTTTCTTGGCAAACATGCTAGAGTGATTTGCCGTTTCCTTCCCAGTTCATTTTACAAACGAGGAAACTGAGGCAAACAGATTTAAGTTAAGTGACTCCCCCAAGGTCACACAACTAGTCTGAAGCCAGATTTGAACTCAGAAAGATGAGTCTTCCTGACTTCAGGTCTGTACTCTATCCTACTCTATCTATTGTGCCATCTAACTGCTCCAGGACCCTTTTGCACTCTTGAAAATTATTGAGAATGCCATAAAGCTTGTTTGTTTGTGGGCTATATCTATCAGTGTTTTTTAGAAAAAAAAACTTAGTATTATTACAAAAATAGCTTTAATCTCAAAGATCACTTAAAAGTGCCTTGGAGACCCTCAGGGGTCCTCAGAGCACACTTTGAAAATTGTTGTTCTAGATGCAAAATGTGAAGTACATATCAAGTTACCACATTATGAAAAAAGGCAAGGACGAAATAGAGAATAAAATCTAGATTTGGGGATCCGTGATAGCCTGCAGGATCCACACCAAAAGTCAGTCACTGAAGGAAAATAAAACCAACTTCTTTGTAAGCAAGTCAGAAAATCTGGGTAAGAGAGAAATACGGTATTCTTAAATTTTGGTGCATGGGACTATTAGAAAGCATAGTAACTGTACATGGTTCTCAATGACTGGTAGAGTTGAAGAGTCAAATGAAAATAATTTAAATAAACTCTTAAAAGCACAGCTATGATATATGTTGCTTTTTGGAGGGGGGAGGGCAGGGCAATTGGGGTTGACTTGACCAAGGTTATATGGCTAGTGTCAAGTGTCTGAGGTGGGATTTGACCTCAGGTCCTTCTGACTTCAGGGCTAATGCTCTATTCACTGTACCACCTAGCCACCCCAGAGCTATTATAGTTTTGTAAAGATGATAAAAATGATAAGTTGGAGTCACTCGACCAACACAAACTATGTCCTATGGTACTGACAGAACTGGCAAATGTGACTTTGGCAAAGAAATGAAAAAGAAAGCTCTGTTGGATTTTTTTAAAGGAAGAGAATAGGAGTGTCTAGGTGGCACAGTGAACAGAGCACCAGCCCAGGAGTCAGGAAGACCTGAGTTCAAATCTGGCCTCAGACACTTAACACTTACTAGCCATGTGACCTTGGGCAAGTCACTTAAGCCCAATTGCCCCTCCTTCCCCCCTCCATAAAAACAAAAAAACAAAACCAAAAAAAAAAAAAAGGAAGAGTATAGAATCTGCAAACCACAGGGCTGTGAGCTTAACTTCAATTCCTGGCAAAACTTAATGTATTATT
Organism: Pseudochirops corinnae; assembly: GCA_028646515.1. Taxonomy (NCBI): domain Eukaryota; kingdom Metazoa; phylum Chordata; class Mammalia; order Diprotodontia; family Pseudocheiridae; genus Pseudochirops; species Pseudochirops corinnae. Next base: position 44,879,120 of record CM053591.1, on the reverse strand, counting down.
AAACAGATCTCTATTAAAGATTTAGAAAAGGAAATTTTGATCACAAAAGCTAGCATGGCTTGTTCAAGAACAGGTCAGCCCACACTAATGTACCATTGGTAGAGCTGTGAAGTGATTGAAACATTCAGAGAGCAATTTGAAACCATGCCCAAAGAGCTATAGAACTGTGCTTTTGATCCAACAATGCCACTACTAGGTACAAACCCCAGAGAGATTTTTTAAAAAGTAAAAGTAAAAGGACCTATTTGTACAAAAATATTTATAGCAGCTCTTTTTGTGGTAGCTAGGAATTAGAATTTGAGAGGGATGCCCACCAATGGCTGAACAAGGACTGATATATGATTGTAATGGAATATTATAGTGCTATAACAAATGAGAAGCAGAATGATTTCAGAAAACCCTGAAAAGACTTATATGAGCTGATAGAAAGTGAAGAGAGCAGAACCAAAACATTGTATACAGTAACAACAATATTGTATGATGAAGAACTGTGAATGACTTAGCTATTCTCAGGAATACAAGAATCCAAGACAATCCAAAAGAACTCATAATGAAAAATGCTATTTGTCTCCAGAGAAAGAACTGATGTTGTCTGAATACAGACTGAAGCATACTACTTTTCACTTTCTTTTTTTTTTTTTTGTTCTTGTCTTCTTGCCCAAAATGACTAACATGGAAATATTTTATATGATTGCACATGTATAACCTATATCAGATTGTTTATCATCTCAGGGAGAGGCCAGGGAAGGAAGGGATAGAATTTGGGGCTCGAAAATAAAAAAAAAAAAACCAACAAATAAATGTTTAAAATTGTTTTTACATGCAATTGAGGAAAATATGAAACATTATTATCATAAAAATATACATTAATTTTTTTAAAAAAAGGATTCAGGAGTGCTTTAGGAAACTGAGGCAAACAGGGTGAAATGACTTGCCCAGGCCACACAGCTAGTAAGTGTCTAAGGTCAGATTTGAACTCAGGAAGATGAGTCTTCTTGATTCCAGGCTCAGCACTCTAGTTACTGTGCCACCTGGCTACCTTTTTAGGTTACAGGAAAAGGTACCTATTGTACAGGCCTAGGGAGTTGTTAGCATGACTGTACTCTGCCTTATACACACCACATATGGAGAATTATGTTTAGTGTTTTTTAGGAAGGACACTGATAAAATAGAGAATGTGAAGGGGCAACCACATAAGTGAAAAGTCATGTGAGAATTGTTCATAGGAGCTGAAACTATGAAACAGGTCTACCAGGGCACGTGGAGAGATCATATCTGCCTTCTAGGGTTTGATGACATCGTGTGGAAGAAGGCTTGTTCTACTTGACCCAAAGGGTAGTGGTATAAACAATGACTGGAATTTGCCAAGAGGTGAATTTAGACTTGGTGGGGAAACAAAAGAAAACATCCTAACAATGAAAGCTATCCCCATGACGATAGGGTTGTCTCCAAGGTTGTGAGCTCTTCCTTATGGGGGGGTCTTAAGCAGAGGCTGAATGACCAATGTATAGATTTAGAGCTGGAAGGACATATAAAGAACATAGAGTTCTTTGCCCTCATTTTGACAAATGGGGAAACAAAGGCTCCTGAGGTTTAGTGATTTGCCCAAGTCTATACAGAATTGGTTGGAGAGGTTGCTGATAGGATTCTTGCTCAGATCTGGATTGGATTACATGGCCTCTGAGGTCTTTCCATGAACTCTGAAATTCTGACATGTCAAACTTAAAACTCTGCTCATAGGGCCAAAATAAGATTTTACAAAATCAAGAGGAAGAATATAGAGGATCTCACCCTGTGTATTTTCTAGGCTATATTTGAGGATTTTCATGACTAGTGTTGAAATATATGAAACTGAACCACAGGCAAAAAAATTAGTCTTTCTTAAGGAAAAATACAAGTTGGACAAGTACTGGCGGTATTCATCATTTCAATTTTTGTCATTCAAACTCCCCCACAGATTATTTTCTTACTGGTACAGCCTAATTTCTCCAGGATCTTGAGGCTCAAGGGTCTGTACTACTTTAGAAAGCTGGTATAACTATATTATTTATTTGATTTCATTTACAACAAAAAGTCTAATGCTACTGTTGTAATCTATCTGTGCATTATATCTTTATACTTAAATTATCTTCCTGCCTGTATATCCTTTCTTAGGTCAGAAGAATTGCTGAACCTGGAACTTGAAGACTTGGGCCTATGTATGGAGAAGACTGGACCCAACTGTCAGTTAATAACTAAGTCTAAACTCAGTAGATGCTTGGACTTCAGCTTCTATGGAACAAACACACATGCCCACTGCTTGGCTAGCAGAGTTCTGATCTCACCATTCAATTTCTCTAATGAGACCCTTTGAGTCACTTCCTTTCTGGGTATAAAATTAGAATGGACGGATTAAAAAAAAATCAAATTAGCAAATCTAAGATGATCATAATTCCTAATCTAATCAGGTTTTAGAAAGCTAAAATATTAAATACATAATTAATTATTTCACAGAAGAAAAATGAAGCCTGGTAAGGGAATTTGGTCCGACAACATCAATGCTCAATTGATTTATGAATCACTATGAATGTTTATTCACAATTTTATTGTGAAGTCTGTTAGGACAGGTTTGTTTGAGTGATGGCTTTCATATTGGGCCATAAAAATGTTTATTTTGAATTTGGAACCCCAAACTTCAGACAGCTAACAAAGTCAGTAAAGCCAGGATCCCTATTAGTGAAATTAATTTATGGATTCTAAGTCTTTTAAAAAATATTTACTAGATATAAAACAGGCAATGAGGGAAAGGTGAATTCTGCTGGAAATTTCTTAGTATGTAAGACTATTATGTGGGGAGGCACTCCCTGGACAGATTCTTCAGGGACATTGTTTGTCTGCAGACAAGTCCCCAGGAAAATTCTCTGGTGCATGGCTGAGTCACTATATATATGCCACCCCTACCCTGTACTGCCTTGTAATTTGGATAGAAATTTCATTGAATTTTGCATGCAAATAAATGGTGTGAAAGGAAACTACATGCTCATTATGGAGGCAGCTTCTCCAGCAGTCACACTCATGGGAGTGTCTTCTTTGGTTTGTACATAAATACTTATCACCAAATGCCCAGTACTGTGTTAGGTGTTGTGGAAAATTCAGAAATATGAGGCATAACTCTTATTCTCCAAAAGCCAACAACCTTGTTGGGTAGATGAGACATATACAACAAAACTTTTAATAAGAATATAAAGCAAGATGGGATTATGTGCCCAAAGAAGAGGTAAGGGTATGTGGCAATGTTCAGAGAGATAGTTATAGGTGTAGTCTGGGGCTTCATGGAAGAGGTTTATCTCAGGACAAGGCAAAGTAGGAATTGGGTGGGTGAGAACATTCTGGAATAGCATCAATCACTCAATGGATCATTTCAACAAATAGTCAGCAAAAAGCATGGAAAGCTTAATGCATTTGTAGAATTGAATTGGAAATGGTGATGGATATTCATTTAAGGTGTAAGGTTTGTGTTCAAATGTAATAGTAAAGATTTGGAAAAAGAGATTATGGAACATCTGTAATTACAGGGTGAAAATTTGGGAGTTAATGGTAGCCCACTGAAGGATATTAAGCAGGATGGATTGGAAAAAAAGAGCAAAATATCAGGTAGAAGCTAGTATCATACTCGAAAAGTCAAAGAGAATCCCAGTTGTCTCCTTGCCCAACCTGTAGTTGAACAAGAATTCACTCTAAGAAATCTCTTGTAGTTGGTCACCCTGATTCTACTTCAAGACTTCCAGTGATGAAGAACTCTTTTCCTCCCGTGGCAGGCCATCTCATTTCTAGACAACACTAATGTTAATGAGTTTTTCCTTACGCAAAGGAGAAATCTGACTTTGAAACTTCCGCCTGTCACTCTTAGTTGAACCCCTTCAGGTTCAAAAAATCCTCATGAGATCATAGACTTGAGCTGGAAAATACCATGCAGGCCATCTTGTCCAAACCCTTCAGTTTGTAAACAAGGAAACAGAAGCTCAGAATGCACAAGTGACTTGACTAAGGTCACAGAGATAGCAGATGGCATAGATCTGATTCTTCTTTGCTATGGTAGCCTTTGAAACAAAAGATCACTTGGCCCTTAAGTCTTCTCTTTCCCAGGATAAGTATTTTCCATTCTTTCAACCAATCTTTATGTGGGACAGTTTGAAATACCTTCCTCTTTCTGGTTGCCTTCCTTGATGTGCTCCAGTTTGTCACTGTCTTTCCTAAAATTTGATGATTAGAAAATAATATTTTGATTGTGTCGTTATCACAAATTGGGTGATAAGTACCTGAATTAGAATGACAACAGTGGGAATAAAAAGTAAAGGATAGGTGTTAGAAGAATTTCAAAGATTTAAAGAACAGCATTGTATAGTGAAAAGAGCTTTGCCTTTTGAGATAGAGAAATTTGGATTTAAATTCATATTCTGATAGGTACTAGCTATGTGACCATGAACAAGTTGTTTAACCTCCTTTTGGTATAAAATAACAATACTGAAAAGTGTGGTCAACAGCCAATATTGTCCACAAAGATGAAGTAATAAGTAAATAAGGATTTTGTCCATGCACTGGGTACAGACATAGCATTTAGCTCTAGAAGAGACCTTAGCAAACATCATTTCCATTTTACAGTTGAGGAAACAAGCCCAGAGAGGTAAAGTAATCCAAGGTCACCCAGGTAGGGAACGATAGAATCAGGATTAAAAATAAAGTCTTTTTGACTCCAAGGTCAGTGAATTTTTTTTATTAAATTGCACTTCCCCAAGGTTCTGGTGCATGATATGGTTTAGATTTCAGGGTCTGCATTTATTCTTAATGATCACTAATTAGCTTCTATTCATGCTACTTACTATTTTTCTCACTGAGTAAAAGCACACCAGTTGAAGTGGAAACAAAAGCAACTAAGTCTTTAGGGCATATGTTTTGACATTTTGTATAAAACAGACCTTTTCCCCCCATCAAATAATTCAATTTTTGGACTGTTGGTCTTCTTGTTCTCTACAATCAGATCATCTCAAAAGCCATGTTCAGAATTAGGGGTAGCTTCCATAGATTATCTAATAACCTACCTGTCTTCACTTCTGAGATGCCATTTGTAAACAGCATGAGAAAACTGAATTAACAGAGTAGAAACAATTCTTCCCTTCCTCCCATCCTTTCCCCCTCCCTTTCCAATTCATATTTGAGAAATTATACCCAGTTCCCATTCATCTGGCCGTCCTTATCCCATGGAGTTTTCTATTAGAGAGACTGGAAGATATCAATAACACCCTTCCCCAATAAATCTTAGTGTTTAGAAAATAAACAGGTAACCAGGCAATATGAACAAAAATCAATTTATTATATATTTTCTAATAATTTATAATAGCTTCTTGGGCTTTTAAATGTCTTTTTTTGTTATTTCCAATGCTTAAAAATTATAATTTTAAAACATTAACTGCTGTTTTATATACATTATGGTTTAATTTCTTGCTTCTAAATATGAATGTTGTGGCTCCCAAGTATAAACTTGGAAGAAGGGGGAGAGGGTACATTTCTTTTTCTTCTGACACTGCAGAATTTAAAATTTCACATCATAGACCTGTTTAGACTATATGAAAAATAGCCAAAGTCACCACCCTCTTCATATACTTCTTTTACATATATATAGAGAGAAATTTATAAACAGAATACATCTGATTAGTACTTGTTCGATATTCAGTAATGTGACTTTTGATTTTCATACCTATTTTTATATAAAATAACAAAATATACAGAGGAGAAGAGAGAGAACATCTTGTTCATCATCAGTACAGAGAGTAAATAAAAGTTTATGTATGGCTTTGCAAAGGTCGCTCATGAAGTGACTTTCACACTTTTTTAAAATTTTTTTAAAATCTACTTATTTATTTAAAAGCATCTTCAGAGAACGCGTTAGTGTGCTTACAATGGCAGCCATGGTGGTCGAGTGTCGGGCCAAGAGTCGCAAGCTGGGGTCCGCAGACGTCTTCCCGGTGGCTACCTCAGCGGCCCTCAGGAGGCAGATGTAGTTGAGGACCACCTCGTCGATCTTGGCCACGATCTCCTGCCGCTGTGCTTCAGAGCTCACAACCTTGACCAGCCGTAGGCAGGCCTCGGTCAGGCAGCAGAGCACTTGGAAGCTGGAGGTCACGGCCGCCAGCATCTCCTCGGGGCTTTTGTCCGCCATGGCCATTTTCCTGCAGGCACTTCCCAGATGTCTGGACTCTATGGATAATAGCTGCTTGTACTGGGAGAGCTTCAGGTCGTGCCTGGTTGCCCGGGGCGAGGACTCCTCTCTCTTCCCAGCACAGGACCGGACCAGGCAGAGCAGCTCATTGGCATCGTTTTGGGCGGCGAGGAACCCGTTGGGCATCTCATACTTGCTCTCCTTCAGGGTGTTGATCCTTGAAATGCGCCCCTCAAAAGCCAGCTCACAGGGGTTCAAGTTCAAGTCCGAGGCTGGGCTGCTGGGGGCTTGCGCACCGCCCGGGAGAACTTTGGAAGTCTCCCCCACCACCATCACCTTCTTCTGGATTTCAGCAGGGAGGCATGGGCTGGCTGGTTCTGGCAGCTCACGGGACAATTCAGGTTGATAGAGATAGGAGACTCGGCGACGGGCCTCGCTGTTTTCTTCCTCATCCTCTCCATCCTCATCTTGCCCTCGATTCAGGAAGCAATGACTAAAGGGTCCCCGGCATCTCCAGTTGCTGGCCTCCAGCTTCCGCAAAGGTAACGTTCTATACAGCTTGGAGTCCTTGTGGGCCCCTGAAGATTTCCTTTTCTCTTTCCCTTCAGGGCCCAAGTGCATGGAATTTTGTGAGTAACTTTTGGTTAACTTTTTGCCTAGGGGAATTTCGACCCTTTTTTCTGATTTGGACTCAGCCGCTTCTGGGATGCCAGAGCATTTCAAGCCAATAGCAGCCTTCTTCCTCTCCAGAAATGTTTCCAAGCCCGGGGATCCCGAAATGACACTGCTGCTCCGTCTCAGAACCCTTCTGTTCTGTGGCGTTCGGAGGCTCCCTCCCCTCAGCTCACATGGCCGCAAACTCATTCCCACTCCGTAGGCCTGGTTGGCTTTGGGAAAATCATTAGGGTCTTGATTTGAACTTGGCACCTTTGATTCAAAGTGAATGTTGGATGACAGCATGATGGAATCAGCTTTAGGATGTTGAGAACAAGCTGAAGACATGCCTCCTCGTCTTCCCTTCCCAGGCTCTGTGAAAGCTACACTAGGGGGAGTAGGAAAACAGAGAGAATCATTAAGCATCACCCTGACAATCATTTCTGCCTCAGTGTCTAGGGGACCCCTAACCATTTTATGTGCACATTTTGGGAAATTTATGCTGACTTTACAGGGTATATGACTTTGTTTCTCAATAAATGCCATACCTGCATTTGCACAGATCTGTGATTTTAGAAGATCACAACCTTTCCATGGGTGTCTCAGGCAAACGGTTTCATGAATTGTTTCTCCCCTCCCCAAATCATCACCTTGTTGCCAATCTTTTGATGATGATTCTCTGATGCTTAGTTAGCTAGGTCTTTATATAATGGACATATATCTTGAAGCCTTTCCATTCAGGTTCACCCTACCATGGGTCAGCTCTACAAGAATCCTCCACACCAAGGTGATGTATCAGAGTAACACTTTTAATGGAGGCAATCAATGCCTAGTATAATGAGCGAATATTGAAAACTGTCAATCAAAAGACAACTGATTCATTCACGAAGCTGAGTAGCACAATCTTCTTATAGGAGATAATGACAGCTTTATGAATTAAGCTGCTACTATTAGGTGGATATTTGGTTTAGCTATTAGGAGTAAACAGCACCTTTGGGCAACACATTCTATGTAGAGATTGATTATTCAGTTAGTTGAAATGCACTTAGATTGACACTTAAAAGAATTCACTTCCCATCAATTCATTTAGCTCATACATTTGGCTAAAAGGCATATCAATTTGGCAAGAGTTACATTAATTGTAAAAATTACCCTTCTGTTTTTGACATTCTTTGGATGCTGGAAAAGGACACTATGGAATCTTTCCTTTCCAGGGGTCTTTAAAAACAGTATGTATACTTGCCTGTCTGGTATGGTTTAAGTATAGCTAGAGTGACCATGGGTTCCAAACTAAAAATCAGGATAAACCATCAATCATCTTTACTTTATTGCCATAACCACACAGATATTATGGTGCTCATGGGCTTTTGTCATTGGAGATAGGACAATACCATTACTGTACTTATGCTTGTGTTTCAGGAACACCATGGTTACTTGAGTTATGATCATTTCTAGAGCCGTGAATAACTGAGCCTACAGAGTCCTGTCTCTTGTGATTTTTGGAACTGAAGTGTGTTTTTATTGTAATCTTTAATTGCGTTGACTTATTCAGCTATTTTTCTGAAATATTGCAATTCTTGGGACATTTTGATAGTTTATTGTGACTGTGTGACAGAATATTTGAAATTGAGGCTTTCTAGGAAAATCTGGGACATTTGGCCATAGGTATAGCCTGACTTGAAGGCCAAAGGATAAACTAAATAATGTCTCTTCCAAATCTCAACAATCATTCTTTTTCTTTCCCTGATAATAATTACATAATTAATAGAAGTCCATAGAGAATGAAACCAAATGGCTATGTTCCTTGTATACAGTAGGGGTCTTATTGAATTGTACTGAATTTGTGATCTCAAACAATGCTGTCTTCTAAGTCATGCATACCATATATAAATAAAAACCCACTTGTAGTATTTGTACATAAAAGATTTAGTGTTGTTCAATTAAATTCTAAAAGTGTACAGACTGTATAAATGTGAATAGCAAATTCAATTTTCAAATGGCTTTTAATTTAGCTACCTAAAAGGTTATCAAGTTTCAGGGACTATAAAATTGATATTTAAATTGACTGCCCGCCTTTATCTTTTGCACTTCTCCTTAGGTCACTTTTTCATTTTCAAGTTTAAGGTAAATTCTATTTACACATCCCTGCTTGTGATACCCCAAAGAGTCAAAATCATCACTTCTCTGGTGCTGTACCTGTGGTTTCTTTAATCTTGGGGAGCCGATGACATCCATCTCTCAAAGTGCCAAACAGTGGCTCAGCATTAACAGCTGTGTGCATAACAGGCACTGTCATCCGGTGACACATGGGATCAGTCTGTTGGTGCAGTTCCTTAAAAGTGGCCCCTGGGTTGGGAAGCCCAGCTGGTCTGTCATCTGTAGGAAGGTAAGTCATACCCTTTCCTGAGGCATCAGAGATAATGTGCTTCCCGTCCGAGGTGCAGAGGGGAGATTCCACAGGGGTAGGGCACGTGCTACTGCTGCTTCCTGTGCTACACCCAGCATCCACCGAAGAGCACTGGGAGCTTTGCAGAGAAAAGTGTCCCTCACTTTGCAAGGATGACATACGCTTGGCCAAATGATAGTCACAAAGCCGAGTGACACCCTGCTCGGCTTCGGGAAGCTTGGAAGGATGGTCCTCGGCAGACAGATCGGAATCCTCACGATGATTTACGTCTTTGGCTGAGGACACACAAGTCATGTCAGGCAGAAAGCTTTCACCTTGGCCAAGTCCGGGAGCACCACTGTTATCTCCCTCAGGATTTCCTTCATCCTTACACTCATTTTCCATTGTCCCCAGGCCAGATACCCTTTGAAAGGCTTTCCCACTCCCCACCTCTGATCCGGATTTTTCAGTTGTTCCACCATCAGCAGGCACATACCATCTTTGGCTGTCCTTGCGAAAGGCGGTTCTCTCCAGGTTAAAAGTGCTTAGTCGTGGACTGTCTCGTGATGCCAGTGTACCATATTTCCCTTTGGCATTTTCTTCCATCTCTGCTTTTTTAGATCCCTGCTGCTTTTTTCCTGTCACTGCCCCTTCAGGGACTATTTTTCCCTCCCCATCAGCCAGCTTGCTTTTCCTTTTGCTGGTGCAAGAATATACCACCGACCCCATGTGCAACTTGCTGAAATAGTCTGTGACTGACTTGGTCTCCATTGTTTCTGGTTCCATCTCCATGTTATCTGAGGGAAGAATCTGCTTTGAAGGCACGACTTTGGACTGTAGCTCAGCTGCTGGTCGAGCAGCCAGGGTCTGGGAGGACTTCACAGGCAAGCCTCCCGAGGGGATTTTGGAGATGGGGAATTCCGTCTGTTCTTCTACAAGAGGATGGTAGCCTTCACTAGTGGCCAAGAACATCCGGGTGGAGTTTTCTGACTGCTTCTGTGCTGTGGCCAGTTCAGAACTCTCAGTCATTTCTGAAGAATTAGTTTCATTACCTGAATCTGAGGAAGACTCGGGGCTATAAGCTCGCAAGATTGCTACACCTGTATACCATAAAAAACAAGAGCCAATTAATGGAGATATTGCAGGCACTTGAATACATGTAAGAAAATGGGATTCATCTCTTATAAAAATACGTATTCTTTTTCCTTTAAAAAAAAACAAAAAGGATTCTGACTTTATTGCACAGCTGTTCCGGAAAGGGAGGGGGAAAAATGCCACATGTTTAAAAAAAAGAAAAAAGAAAAAAAACAAAAACAAAAACAAAAGCAAAACACTGAAAAAAAAACCTTTCAACAATAACAATAGCAAAAACAAAAACAAAAAGGTCCCTGTAACAGTAGGTCCAGTACATACTATGAAATGGGACATGCGTCAATGAGGCTATACAACATAACAGGGATGAGTCCTTCCTAGGGCCAATGGCTTGCAGGGGTGAAATGGTATGATTATCATTGAATGAATGTAACAATCATGAAAGAACCTGAATTGTCATTTGTCTGCTGTTCCTCTGAAGCTGCTAACGCCTCTAAGGCCTGCAGAGTGGAGACTACAGCATCGTCTAGCCGCTTCTCACACTTTCCTTCAGAGCTGGTAGGGACAGTGTCAATGAGGGACACAGGAATTTCATCATTTTGTAGGCTGCTGGTCTGTTCCTTATCCTCCCTAAACTGGGTTGTCTGGTGCTGAGAATCCTCTTCATCAGAGCTGTCCCTGAAGCCAGGTGGAGGAGCGGCAATGGCCATGTTCAAGGAGTGCAACAGGAAGTCATCCTCATTATCATCACCCTCAGGAGGAGGAAGGGATGTGAGGTCGATGATGTCATCGCTGGACCCAGACAAGTTGAGGATGGCAGGCCTATTTATTTCCCCGACCACGAGATCTTCCTCACAGCTCACTTCATCTTCATCTTCAGCATCATCTGTGTTTTCTGAGTAACAGATCTCATGCAGCAAAGGCTCTTCGATGCCTTCGGCGGCTTCGAAGTTCTTCCCATCGCCAATGTTTGCATAAACAGAGTTTGTCACAAACTGAATGCTTTCGACATCTGGAGAGAAATCCAAGCCTTTAATATCATTGGCGTTGCTCATGTAAAGAGCTCTTTGTTTTTCCAGCATTTCTGGACTCTCATCCAATAGTCTTTCATAACCAAGGTTTTTGGGGTTAATATCATCCAACGTAAGCTCTCCGAAAATAAAAGATACTTTAGCACTCCTGGGAGAATCCTGTGCTTTTTGACTTGTCTCTAAACCCGAAAGTGACAGCAATGATTGCTGAGCAAGGCCTCTGCTTTCCACTTCACTGGTGGGGTCACCTTGTTTGGTTAAGTGATGGTCAAGGTCATCTGAATTATAGGTGTTTTCTATGTACAGATGCCTGTGGTCTTTTGGACATAAGGTATCATCAGCGAGATCAACATTCTTATGTTTTGAGTCTATGTATGTTATTTGTGGCTCTTGTTCTCCATCAGCAATGAAAGTGGTCATTTGTGGTACACAGTTCCAATCAGAGCCAAGGAGATGGTGTTTTCCTTTAGTTTCAGGACCTTAAAGAGAGAGCCACACAAAGACACATTACAAGGTATTCTAGTTCCTGGGATGGCTGTTGAAAGCTTCTTAATCTAATTTATTCAGTATTATGCATGTTTCGTTAGTCAAACATTTTATACGTGTATATAGACATAACTAAAGACCTTTTGGTTAAAGATTTGACCTTGGCTAGCTAAAAGACCTGAATTTGATATGACTAGCTCAAAGGTGCCACCTATGATGCTTCAGTATGGTAGTGGGGAAACAACTGAATTTCACTGCGACTTCAGTTACCAAGAAGTGATATTATTTATGCCTAGGTACCTATAACCCTGAAAACATGATGTGACTTTTAAAATGTTTAGTCATGGTACTCTGAAAGGTTACAAGATGGTGTTGCACCTCCAGAAAAAACAGGCTACTTTTTTCTTTGTCATCCAGACTAAGAAAGGTAGAAGCTTTTTTCTTCAAAAGTGATTAAGACAGAAGACTTCAAGAATGGCTATGTCCTCAAACTTGAAGTAAATATTAAAATACACTTTACAAAAAAATTCTGGTGATACTTATGGCCCTTTCAAAGAAACAGTATGAGTAAATTATTGCTTCTCAGTACAGCATTGACTGAGGCATGTAGTATGCCAATGTTCCATGGTACATTTGTGAAAAGTTTTACCCTTTTTACTAAAGAAACTCCTAAAATGTAAGCAATTTCTTTATGTATTTGTACAAATTTTAGCATTCCATGAAAAAATAGTTTGATTTACCAAAAAAAATGAACTTTAAAACTTGAAAACAAAAGCCAAAAAAATCTTAATCCCCGTGTGATAGGACTAGGTTAAAGGGCTGAAGGATTCTTTTTTATTTTAATATCAGTGAATCTTCTCTGATATTTGTAGCCAAAGTGAATAACATATGAGCATGCTCACTCCAAACGCTTTTGAAACTCTCTTCCTTTTCCTTCTCTCTCTGTTTCTAGGGGCATCTTTTCCTCTGTAAGAACATGTATTTGTATGTGTGTGTATGTGTATGTGTATGTATCTATGCATAGCTATCAGTCTATTCATCCTGTGTTCTTTGTTTCCCACCTCTTTTGTCTTTAGCTCCTCTTTTTAGCTAGTCATAATATAGAACTGAACTAGTTAATTAACTGGATTAATTAAGATTAATTAACTTGTATTAATTTACCTTTGCATCTTGATAATACAATATGATATTTGCTTGTAAAGTAAGCTACTATGCACCAGTCTCTGTGCTAAATGCTTTGCAAATATCGTCACATTTAATCTTCACAACAATCCTATGAGGTAAATGATGTTATCTCCATTTTTCAGTTGAGGAAACTGAGGCAGACAGAGGTTAAGTGACTTGGCCAGGGACACACTATTAGTTAGTGTTGGAGGCCACATTTGAACTCAGGTCATGCTAATTCCAGGCCTACCCCTTTATCTACTGTGCCAACTAAGTGCCTACATGCTTACCGTTCAGAAAAAGTGTTTAAAAATTATTTTTTTAAATGAATGACTTTGTCAAATATCATTGGCAATTCCCTTTTGGCATCTGGTGGATCTGTGATTTCATGTGTGTCACTACTGCTTCTGCCTACTTAGACTTATAACCATTTATTATGTTCGTCCCTTATGCTCACGTTTGACAGGAGGAATATTTGCTCCTGTGCCCTGATAGGTGGTTTGGACTTGTTATTTTTCTTAAAAGTTACGGTCTTGGAGATTTCATTCACTCAGAGGAGGAACAGAATTAAAAGGAACTACATATCAGGCAGTCGACGTAGCTTTCTGATGCCCTTGGGACCAAAATCAGGTTATGGCTAATTACCTGGTTCCACCCTCAGGCTTAGGACAAGCAGATCAGCATCATGAGGGGCACAGGGAAGCTATGGTCAGCTGAATGAGTGCTCTGAATGTCTTTGCTCTGTTAGACCTAAGCAAACTTCTTTTTCTTAACTGTGAGGTGGACTATGAATATCATTTTTTTTTCAATTTTGAAACCCAAGTTACCAACCTTCCTGAGCCTAGTCTGGCATATTATACCATGCTTTTGCCTAAATCTTCCAAAGAGGGTATATGCAATGTATTGAAGTCTATCTATCTGCTCTCATGATCCTTATTTTTACTTTGAGATATAGTCAAGAAAAATGTTTTACATTTCTCAATTTTACTGGCTAAAAAAGCAATTAAGACTAGTCTGCTATTTTACTTTAGCCTTTAGATGATTTTACCCCACTCTTTGCCTTGACAGTCCGGATCTATCCCATGACCCTTTGGTAGAAAAGAAGTTCTGGGGAAGGTGCTATTAAGTGCCCATTGTATACAGCTATAAAGAAGTTCTGGGGAAGGCATTACTAAATGCTTCTTACATATGTATGATACCACTGTTATATCTGGGACAGCTAGGTGGTACAGTGGATAGAGGGCCAGGCCTGCATTCAGAAAGGCTTGAGTTCAAATCTGAACTCAGACACTAGCTGTGTGATGTTGGTCAAGTCTTTTAGGCTGTGTTTGACTTAGTTTCCTCATCTCTACAAATAGGGGATAATACTAGTACTTTTATTTTGCAAGGTTATGTGAGGCTCAAATGAGATAATAATTATAAAGTACTTGGCACACAGTAGATGCTACATAAATGTGAGTTATTGTCACCTTCACAGAAAGCAACAATAATTTAAAAACACAGTTATGGTATTTTTCCTCACTCCCCCTTCACTTTCCAAACACTATCAGGGGTCTGAGAATCCAGTCAAACAAACAAGATGAAAAATGATGCCCCAAATTGGCACCTGGGAACCATGGTTATGGGCCACGAGTTAATTTTTAAAGTTTGTCAAAGCAGCAACACCAACTCTAGGGTTTGTCTGGCCTGTGAATTATCCTGGACTTATCCAAGTAATTGATTTACCCAGATGCCATTGCTGCTCCCCACATTCCTGCTTCCACAGCCCAAATAACTGCTGGGGGTAGTGGGAAGATACTGTTATCACCATCATATTACTTGGTAATCCCATTGCCAAGAAGTATGGAAGAAGGCACTGGGAGAGCTTCCAAGGAAAAGAGCTATCCCTGCAGTAGAATAATTAATTTAACTATTAGGTCTTTCTGCCCTGTGTCATAACCTTGAAAAATACTTTGTTATATAGACTGTTAACAGTTTCATTCATTTTTACTTCTACCACACTACAAATAATAACTTTACATTTAGATACCAACTTAAGGTTTATAGAGCACTTTTTTAATAACCTAATATTATTGTTGCCATTTTACAAATGGGGAAGCAGAGAAACAGAGAGGTTAAGTGATTTTTCCCAGGGCTTCAAAATTAATGGCAGAGCTAGAGTTTGTAGTCCCATTTTCTGATTCTATGTCTACTGCTCTCACTCCCACACAGAGCTTCTTGCTTTCAAGAACAAACTATACCATTTTATTTATGGTTTTATAGTTTATGTTCAAATCAATAGGATTCTTTCTGGGGGCAAGTATTACAGTGCTAGAGTGTCACAATAGTGGGATGTGACAAAAAATTATGGGAACTAGTTTTTGTAATTCTTTTTCTTCTCTCTTTTTCACTAGTCTGCTTAAGCTAGTTAAAGATATCTTAATATCATGTTTTACTTTTTTGGGGAGTAGGTTTGAGCTCTCTCATCATCATCATAGCTGCCTTATCTATAGGTCTTTTAAAGTTTACATATCACTTTACCCACAACAGCCCCCGAAGGGATTTCACAGATTTTATACATGAGGAAATGGAGACTGAGAGAGGTTAAGTATGTAACCCAAGATCACACAGCTAGTTAGTGTCAGAGCTGTGGAATTTGAACTGATGTCTCCTGACGCTATAATCACAGCGTCTAACATAAATGGGGATAGAATGAGAGGTGGTCATACTTATTTAAGTGAATACCTGTTTCTCTG
This sequence comes from Pseudochirops corinnae, assembly GCA_028646515.1. Lineage (NCBI taxonomy): Eukaryota > Metazoa > Chordata > Mammalia > Diprotodontia > Pseudocheiridae > Pseudochirops > Pseudochirops corinnae. The sequence continues at coordinate 44,863,376 of CM053591.1, read as the reverse complement.
TTTCCTGAATTTTTCTTGTTGGCCATGTTAAATATTGACCGTCTGGAATCTACCAGTAGCCTATAATATCCAGCTGTCAAACAGGCAAGGTTCATTGCATCTGATGGTTCCATTAGCAGAATAATAGGCTAAAAACAAGAGAAAGTTTTGGTTAAAGGTCGTCCATTTTAAAACACCTTATTGAAATGTCAGTGTCTAGACATCTATGTTTATGAAGTGTACGTGAAAAGGGTTTCTTTGCAAATGCTTCAATGGAGAACAGCAAATGAATGTTAGACATGCCCAGCATAGAAAGACTCTTCTTTCTGTACATATTCAGGAGATAGTTTTTGAAAAACCTGCAGATTGTGAATTCATCTAAAATCCTAGAAAATGCAAAGTTTTATTTCATGAATCCTGTTTAAAAAAAAAAAAACACTATGACAAAATCAAATCCAATTGCTCTGGAAAGAAAGCATTTTGATTTTCATTCCAAAGTTGTGATATTTAAGAAGCTGAGTTACAGAAGGCTGGTTACCAGGTACCACGCTCTAATCTAAAAATAGCAAGAAGATAAAGCTTAAAGATCAGAGTGAAAATTAGCCCTAAAGAGTTGTAGAAATCAGTTGAAAATGACCAACAAGCCAAAAAAGAAACAAGGCCACAAAGTAGTGGATGATATAATACTTTAAAATAAAGTGTAAAATCACTGAGCCTAACAGACATGGGTGTTGACAAAAATCTTGGCTAGATATTTCTAGAAATAGTGATGCTAGATTAAAGAAACTGCCATGGGGGCAAAATAAAAGGAAAAACAAGAAAGAACTAAACAGGTGTTTTCCCCCACTTTGGTAGTGAAGGGACTGGGATTGCTCCTCAGTTGTTTTTGAATGACTGGATATGTTTGAGACATATTACATGACTTGCCCATACCTTCTAGGAGTTCATTTTACAATTTGATAAGAAACACACAGCAATATAGGTATGTACATCTATACAACAAAACACATATACAATATATAATGTATATAATCATACGTCCATATATATACATATATGCATTGCATATATACACATGTATAATTTATATGTTGTGGTATGTATATGTATACTCCCTATGTATGTGCATGTATACATACATATGTGAGTATGTTCACACTATATACTAATTAATTATGTTATAGTTGGCAAATGGAGTTACCAAAGGGCATAGATAGCAAATACTTGAAGTATTTATGTGTGGGTAGTTAGACATGTGTGTATATATACATATTAATGTATACATACATATATGAACATATGCACACATACATATATGTGAGCATGCACACACATACATAAACACCCACATATGAATACTTTAAGGATCTGTGATCTATGCCCTTGTTATGGGAATTTGAAGATCTTCCCTGCCCCTAGGCCCTTTGATAGGCTTACATGACTCTGAGAACCTTCCCCGATTTGAAAATATACTCTGCCCCTAATAGGCTGAATGTGGTCACATGGAGGCTGTGGCAGGAAGCTTGTTTTTCAGGAATGCCCACATTTTATTACTTTGTTATTGGGCAATGGGTCAAGAGGGTTGTGATATTCTCTGATCCAGGAGAAGGCTATATACCCTGATGTGAGTTTTTGCTTTGGGGCTCACTTTGGGAAGAATTATATGATTTGGTCAGATGAGACTCTGGGAAGCTGTTGAGCCACCCAGCTTTGAAAATGCAGATATTGGTGCTTCCCTCTCTGGTAATTAACTAGGTATGGATGTAATGGTCAGACGGCTGGAAGCCTGCCTACTGATCTGTTTCTTTGTCTGCTTGTAACTTCTGCTTGTAACTTATGTTTGTACTCTCTGAAGTTCAGGGTGCTGACTTTTCCCCCTGAACTAGGTAAATGATATATGTTTGATTAAAGTAAGATTGTTAACCCATTTTGAGTTGCTTTCCTTTAGAAAAGCAGATCTAAGAATCTGTGCTAGCAGCCATCCTGGGTATGCTAGGGTGCTTGCTGATATAGCCCTTTGGGAATTTTCTCAGCCAATTATAATCTAGTAAATTAATCTTAGAGCAAGGGGCTAAAGTGATTTGATTAGGGTGATATTATGTTAAGTATTGGTGACATGATTTTATATAAACCAGACTTCCTTGATTTTGCCCAGCTCTTTATCTACTATACCACACTGCCTCTCACAGTATGTATATTAACATATGACAACTGCTTCTACCTTCGTTTCATGCCCCCCAAGCAGTCCAGATGAAAGCCAGCCTGCCATGTCCAGATGACTGAGAAGTGCAGCTTCTTCTGTGATAGTACTCTTCCCTTCCCTTTCTCTGGTTGCTGTTCACAGCAGCATTATGCCCTGTTTAATTTCCTTCCCATTTCCTGTCCAACGTCCCACCAGTATATATGTCTGGTCACTTCAAACATGAACCTCATGTGGAACTCACGTGGATACTCTTTGGGTATATTTATATTCAGGCTTACTTCAATTTGGAATAGACTAATGCAGCCAGTTGTATGTAATGGTAATGGGAATTTGAAGATCTTCCCTGCCCCCTAATAAGCCTAAGGTAATTTTAAGACTTTCCCTGCTTTGAAGATTTTCCCTGCCCCCTAATAGGCTGAATGTAATCACATGAAGCCTGTGGTGGGAGAAGTTTGCTAAGGGTGGAACAGAGCCCACAGGAAGCTGTAAGTCAGAGCAGTTAGAGCTAGAAGGAGGAGAGGACCCATCCAGTGACGGAGCTAGGCTTGGGAGTAAATATTTGTTTCTGGGAAGGTTAAAGGATGGTATGACTCTCTGCTGTGATTTGGTATGTTAACTTCTATGTTATTATGATGTATTTAGTTTCCTGGTGTTGGGATTTGGTTTTTCTGGTGTCTGAATAAATGTTTTGCTTCTGTCTTATATATGGAGAGTCTGATATATTTTGCAATTGAGCACTATGCTGGCATATTCACAGTCACACCATCGACACTGTGAATATTGTGTTGGTACTACATGGTATCACCAGTATCCCATTCTACTTCCTAATCCATATTTAAATCTCAACCTAATACTGACAGTAGCATGGTAACCCCTTTCTTGGACTCCCTCAATTTACTCTCATATTCTTTGGCTTGGTCCCCAGGGGCAGCTGCTATCTCCAGTTCTATGGATAGCTCTATGAAACTTTATCCCTAACATTATATTTTCTTGAGCTGCTACTGGTGTGCTTCCCATTAATAGGGAACAGATGCAATGAATTCTCAGCAAAGACATTTACGAAGAACAGTAGCCACAAAATATCATGCCTTCCCTCGACCCCCACTCTATAAACTCAAACTAAATTTGAATTTGGAGTACAATGGTAATAAGACACAGGTATAGAATATACATGTGGCAAAGGCAACTCAAAACTCGTGGTACTTTGGGGTCTGGTAGTCCCTATTGTCTTCATAGAGTTTTCATGCATCTCTATCTGAGTACAGCACTTTTGCTACACAAGGAATGTTCAGGTGAGGTTCTGGGGTTTGCTTCTCTCTACAGCTTGATTCTTGATTGTCAGGGTTGATTCTCTCTCGAGTCTATAGTTGGCTCTCTTCTCTGCTGCCAGGAGTCTTATTCCTCACAGCTATTTCTTCTGTCCCTCTGTTGTACCTTGAATGGTCTTGGATCAAAGAATTCTCCAAGTGCTAGATGGGATGTAGCTCTCTTGGCAAGCTGCTGCTCGACACCACGGCCAACATGAAAGGGGAGGAAAGAAAAACTCCCCTCTGACCATTTGCATTCTTCCCAAACCTGCATGCCTCACTCTCACAAACCGACTATGTTTTAGGGTAACTGGGGGAGGGGTACCCATCTTCTATTAGCCAATAAGATTTTTCCTTGTGATTCACTCAGAGAAAGGGGTTCACATCTCCTAAAAGAATCATAACATGTTTATCTTTATGTTAGTTTAATACCTCATCAACACCTTAAAATTAGATTTTGGGCTTTCTGGACTGGGAGTTTGTCAAAGATCAGTTTCCCTGAACTAGTTTTCTTATTTTCTATGGTCCCTAAAAAAGCACAATTCTTTTTGTCCTGGGGTTTAGTTCTATTTCCATGACTTCACATCTAACTTGCTCTCTATGTAAAGATCTTCACTTGGCTATTTCACTGAATTTAGTACAAAGAATTTTCCTGAGCCTAGGGAAGATAGGAACACATATAGATAGACTGGGATTTGCACTGTTGGAGGGAGCATCCAAACTGATGATGTCATATATCCAGTGGAATACTCCTCCTTTTTCTTGAAACAACACCCCCTCATCAATATTTCCAAACCCTTCCCATTAGATTCTTTTCTGGCTGTGGACTCTTCTCTATCCCTTCCTGCTCTGAAGCACCATTCTAAAACCACTCATATATTCTTTTTCCTCCTCAATTATCACCCTGTAGGGTCACTACAAAGGGCATCTTTCCTGGCTGACTTTCTATTGCTTGGGCCAACTAGTTCTTCTCAGCATAAACATTAGCACAGGTCAGGGTACCAAATCTAAGTAGAGAGTCAGCATATCATATGGAGAAGGAGAGCTGGCTTTAGAGTTAGGAAGGCCTGAGCTCAAAACATATACTATCTGTGTGACCACAGACAAGTCAATCAATCAGTGCCCCAAACAACTCTATAATTGATCAGTATGTATTGAACCCTGGCAGTTTTCTATACCCAGAAATCACAGGCCTAAACCAAGCCTGTACTCCTGTATTCCCCACTCCACTCTCCCCCAAAAAGTATATTTGTGTGTGTCTGTGAGGGGGCAAAGGGGGATTGGTTTACCTTTGGGAGTCTAATCAACATATGATTTGGGGGGAAAGGGTTTTTTAAATTCATTTCCCCCCCACCACATCAGTTACTACACCTCTATCCTGTCTTCTCTTCCTCCTCCCCCAATGACATCCATACTCAGTGAGATAGTGGAGAAAGCCCTGAACCAAAAGACAGAAGATTCAGACCCTGTATCTGCTAAGTATATGATCTTGAGCCAGTTACTTAACCCTCAGTTTCTTATGTAATATGCTAATAATAAATAATAAAGCTGAGATTATTTACCTCACAAGGTTGTTGTAAGGATCAAATATGATAACTTTTGTTTTCAAATTGTACAGCCGCTCTCAGTTTAATAAGAAAGGGTTGTATTCCAAGAAAGAGGACTAAGTGGAAGGAGACCTTCCCCCCAGCTTTATCCTGGAGTTCAGATGTACAACTGGTCTGATATCAACATTTAATTCATTTCGGTTCAACTAAGTTCAACAAACCAAGAGGCTGTGTTGCTTAGGAAGGGGCCTCATGAATGAATCACAGACTTTTAGAACTAGTCCACCCCTCTCATTTTACAAAAGATGAAACTGAGGCCCCCCTAAAGTTAAGGGATTTGACCAACTTCATGTGGCCATTAAGGAAGAATCTTTCTTCTTGGTCCTATGCTCTTTCCATTGTTCTATATTGCCCCTCTGAGACATTCTGGAACCCATTCGATCTGAACTCTGAAAGCATCATTGATGCAGTCATCAATCGATCAGCACACATTTATTAAACATCTATTATATATCAAGCACTAGTCTAGGCACAAAGATATAAATGAAGCAAAACCTGCCCTTCAGGAGGCCACATAGAGATCTGGCCCTGGAATCAGGAAGACTCATATTTGTGAGTTCAAATTTGGCCTCAGACATTTACTAGTTATGTGACCCTGGGCAAGTCACTTAACCCTGTTTACCTTAGTTCTTCATCTGTAAAATGAGTTGGAGAAGAAAATCACAAGCTACTCCAGTATCTTTGCCAAGAAAACCCCAAATGGGGTCATGACAGTTGGACACAACTGAAAACAATGTAACGACAGCAGCAACATCCATCTATCTATCTATCTATCTATCTATCTATCTATCTATCTATCTCTATGACATATACCAAAAGGATCATGCATTTTCAAACTGGAAGTAACCTTAGTGACCATTGAGTCTAGCCTCCTCATTTGACAGATGAGGAGACCAAAGCCCAGAGAGGTAAAGTGTCTTGCCTAACGTCACAGGTAATAAGCCTCTGAGGCAGCATTTGAACTCAGCTCTTCCTAATTCCAAGACTAGTGATTTATCCATTGTACTTCATGATCCACATACCTATACAGCTATACACCTTGTATAAAGCAAGGTTGTACCATCTGATGGCTAGAACTGTGAGACTTACTTTTACATCCAACACGTGGAGTTCCACCCGAATGGAGCCTTCATCTTCTGTAAACATTTCAATCCTGTTGACGTGGCTGAAATCGGCCAAAAGAGCCACCAAGTTGGTTTTGGTGTTTATCACGTGACTTATGCCATACCTGGGTCCAACTAGTAAAGTCACTTCTGAACGCTTTTCTGCCTGCTGTAATAGGAACACAAGAGTAGTCAACCTTTGGAAAAATCATCATTTTTAAAAATAAGATTACTGTTTTACTAATTCCTTCAGTTAGATGAGGAATCAAGGACATGACTATACTAAGGCCAGGACACATTATGAATTATTTAGAAAATAAATGTTATCACATCACATAACAGTATTATGTGAATATATGAATCATTAAAGTATTCAAGATTTTTTTTTAATGTAGAAGCTGTCGCTGCCTCAGTTATTTAAATGGAAACCATTGTTAGAATCTTTTTTTTTTCTGGGTCTGTAAATTTTCTAGGGCACTTTGCAGCTGGCATTATCTAGTTCAATATTTCTTCTGATATTTTCAGACTGCAGCAAAGTAGGTTAGAAATGAACCTTAGGAAGGAACCCGCATTGATCTGCTTCTGTCATCCAGATAGCCTTGTGCAGGAAGACTTCTGTAATGATGGTACACAGACTATAGAGGCTTTTCATAAAGTCAAGGAAAAAAAAACAAATTACCACTAATGTTGCCTTGAAAACACGGCCCCCATACAATCTAAGATCACTGAGGAACTTGAGATAATGGACCTTGGCTTGCAAAGCTGACAGCTGAGGAGAAAGAAAAGCAAAGATGTTATTGCCATAGTCTTGGGAGGCAAGAGGGAACCAAGAACAAACCCAAGGGGAAATGGAGCTGTGATCCCCCTGGTAGAGGGGATGAGGCTCCCCACAGCAAGGGCTCTCTGGCAAGAGGGAAGGGAAATTGCGGCACATTCGATTTTCTGATGAACGAATGCAGCTTGAAATCTTGAAATTAACATCTCACTTGTTTGGAGAAATGTATGAAGGATTCTGGCATTTGGATGGGCTGCATCAGGGCATTCAGCAGCCCTGGAGCTCTTCCAAAAAGAGAGAACAGGAAGTTAAGATGTTCAAATTAAACATCTGCTCACTGAAGGATTTCAAGAGCAGATTGGAGCTTTCTCACTGTAATCAGTGACAAAGGCAGGCTTTTCTCCAAATTCTGGTTCACCAATGGGAGGAAGCTGGCAAAACAGGAACTGTGTGAGGTTCACTCCTATTCAGTATTTGTAGGAGCTTAGGTTTTTTTTTTTTTTAATTCTAGCACCTGCATTTTATAGAAAGCTATTTAATCCCAGCTCCTCACTTTCCCTCTGCCAAGTTTCTTTAGGTCTTTATAAGTTCTCAGAGAAAATTAACTTTCTAAACTCAGAGTGAATTGCAGAAATGTTTGAATTTCCTATGGAAGTTCATATTTTATTCATTTACCTCCAAGAATCTGAATTTGAATCACATGAATCATTTACAAATGAAATTCAATCTAGATAAAACTCCTTTTATACAAATCTAAAAATGTAGGGTCCATATCATAAAGGCCTTTTGATGTAGGAGTTCTTGTTTGATACCAGTAAGCAAAAAATCTAAAATCTATCAGCCATATTTACTATTAGTGAAAAGAATAAGAAATAGATATATAAAATCTATGTATATACACATATATGTATATGTGTGTGTGTATGGATTCTGGATATAAGAGTAAGGTATACACTGTCAGACATGTCAATGTGTTGATTAACTGCATTTTTTTTTTTAACAGGGGAAAGTTCTCTGTGGAATTAAGGTGGGGAGGTGTCGGGAAAGTGATAGTGATAGAAGGAAAATAATATCAATAAAATTTTAAAAAGAATTAAAGGGAGACAAATAGGACGGAGGTGAAGAGGGAAAGAAGAAAGGAAGGAAGAAGGAAAAGAAGGAAAGAAAGAAAAGAAACTAAAGGAAGAAATAAAGGAAAGGAAAGGAAGGGAAGAAGAAGAAAGGGAGGAAGGAAGGAAAGAAGGAAGAAAAGAAGGAAGACAGGAAGAAAGGAAGGAAGAAAGGAAGGAAGGAAGAAAGGGAGCAAGGAAAGAAGAAAGAAAGAAAGGAAGGAAGAAAAGAAGAAAGGAAGGAAGGAAGAAAAGAAGGAAGGAAGGAAGGATGTAAGAGAGGATGAGTCACAGAATGTTCAATTAGAGAAGACTTCTGGCCCTATCGTTTATTAGCCATGGAACTTCTCTGGGAATGTATTAGTGAGCCTGATCGTTATGCAGATCAGTCAAGGCCCAGATTGGAGAGAAATGGGCCAAAGATTTTAAAAAGAAATTAGGTCATGAGAGAGAGAATATGAATTAAAAAACAAATGAAATGAATGGTTTCCCAGCTTTAACTCAAGGACTTCCTCATGAAAGGTGAGGCATCCTTTCTTTGACCTAAGGTAGTACGAGAAAGGGTGGTGCCTATGGCACAATTGTTTGGTCAAGTTTCTTAAAGGAAGCTATGGAGGAATGGGGAATAGAAACCAGGTACTAAAACAGTGATGTGATATCCGACATTAACACCAGAAAATTACCAACATAAATAAATACGGATTTATGTTCTATCCACAAAAGCTTTTATGATCAGTGGTAACCAGTAAGTGTTTTCTCGGGCTGTTAGACTGCATCCAGGTTTGTAGGTCCCATGTTTTGAAGGATCTTACTATTTCTATCTCCAGAAACACTATAACCAGATAGATTTATGTGACCTGCTTTTTTTTATCATCCATAAACCAGGGTTCTCTGTATCTATTAACAGTGCACATGCTCAAGTCATATTCCTCTTCTTTAAAAGCATATGCAGTACTAATAATGAGGAATTATTGTATTTAATATTAATAATTTTTTTAAAAGCCTGGTAGGCACTGTTACTAAGGTGAATGAACCATCATTTATAGAAAAGAATCTCTATACCTATTTATTATCTTCAATGTCAGAGGAAAAAAAAACCCAAGGAACCACTTAGTGTTAGGCTCAGAGAAGATAAGACAAAACTCTTATGTTTTTCATTAACCATAGGCCCTGAATGGGAGAAAACACACATGCTAAATAACATGGGCTAGGCCTTTGTGAGTAGCAAACAACTGTTTGTCACTTTCAAGATAGTTCTGTGGTTTAATAAATATATTTCTCATTGTTTTTAGAAAAACATTAAAGTTAACACAGAAGTTAAACAGTATTATTGCTTCTGAAAATGAGGTACTAAGTATTTTACTAAAGGACTAATTTTAAGCATTTTTAATGCATGCAGTCTTCCCTTTATAAAATATATTTTCTATTAAGATGCAAATGTAATACCTTTTTCCCCGGCGGCACTAGGTTTTGATTTGCTTTGACAAGGTGGGAAAGTGCTTTCTTTATGTTCTTTTCTTTCATGCTTTGCAGCACAGCAGATGGAAGAAAAGTCTCTAATCCCCATTCTTTTCTGCAATAAAAGGCATATCTTTAATTTCACATTCCTGTGTTATTTGGTTATTGAGGGCTAAGTGGTGTTGTGATGCTTGTTTGAACAAATGAACTCCTGAGGATGCAGAGAGTGGATAAATTCGGAGGCTCAAGAGATACAATATTTAACCATTAGCCAAGGCTTTACATTTTTTAAAATTAAATTTTTATTGATATATTTTATTTTCTATCACCTACCATTCCCAATGTATCTCACTCCTTTTCCCCCCTGGAGAACCACTCTTTTCAAAATAGAATAAAGCTGAAGAAAAAAAAAGTTTTTTTTGTTGTTGTTTTAATTAACTAATTAATGAATCTTAACTGATATCTGTAATGCTCATCACCTATAGTTTCCCACCTCTTCAAAGAAAGGAGGGAGGTTATTTTTTTCCCTTTTTTAAAAAAAAATATTTTTTATGGGTGGTTCTTTTTTTAATATATCTCTTCTTAATTGCTAAGTTAAGTCATTCTAATTTCACAGCTTTCAGTTTCAATTATTTTCTTGTTGCTGTCCTTAGTTCCTACTATTTATGGTGCTGTGTACCTTGTTTCCCTGGTTATGCTTTCTTCAGTTTGCATCAGTTCATCAAGTCTTCCATTATGTAAAAAGGCTTTTTTTTTAAAAAAAGAACCATATTCTTTCTTGTTCTGAGATTGAAGGTCAAATCAGAAGTTGGGATCCCTGAAGAAATGCATTTCTATCATTTTATAGTGTCACTTTGTGTTGATATTTCTGTCTCTCTTAATAGTGTTTGTTTTTCTGTCTCTTGCTTCTACTGTTCTGTCTCTCTTCCTGTTGTTTTTGTTGTTTGTTGTTTTGGCATGACAGCATCTTTATTTTTCTAGGGCAGTGAAGTAGAGACAAAAAAAAGTATTGGACCAGAATGAGCTAGGAGATCTGGGTTCTAATCCCAACTTTAACACTTAGTTCTTGTTGCTCAGTTGTGTCAAACTCTTTGTGATCCCATTTGGGGTTTTCTTGGCAAAGATAAGGGAGTGGTTGTCATTTATTTCTCCAGCTTATTTTACAGATGAGGAAACTGAGGCAAACAGGGTTAAGTGATTTGCCCAGGATCACACAGCTAGTAAGTGGCTGAGGCTGGATTTGAACTCAGGTCTTCCTGACTCCAGTTTTGGGCTTTATCCACCGAACCATCTAGCAGCCATCAACACTTAGTAGTATTGGGCAAGTTATTTAAGCTCTTTAGGCCTTTGTTTCCTCATCTGTAAAATTAGCATAATGATATCCTGTAGAGCTGTTGTACAGAAAGCTTTTTAGAGCATTATATAAATATGAGCTATATAATTAATTAATTAATATTGTAATTTCTATTATTTTGTTCTTATTCAGTCATTCTGTAATATCCAACCCTTTGTGACCCCATGGACCATCCAAGGGGTTTTCTTGGCAAGGATATTGGAATATTTCACCATTTTCTTCTCTAGTGGATTAAGGCAAACAGAGGTTAAGTGACTGTTTCTATTATAGTCATTTATTAATATTATGTCTCTGTGTTTTTCTGTTTATTTTGGCTAGATAAATCCAGAGCTAAATTGCTCTATCATTCTTGCCTTGAATGAAATATTATAGTGCCAAAAGAAATGAAGGTGATGTAGAATCCAGAGAAACATGGAAAGATTTGTGTGAAATGATGCTGAATAAAGAGAACAGTGTCCACATTGACTATGGTCATGTTAAAGATACTAACAATAAAAATCAATTAAACAAACTCTGATGAACCACAATGAATAATTTCAATCCTGGAAAAATAAGGAAATACACCTTCCTTCTCCAGTAAAGGGGTGGGGATTATGGATGTGGAATGTGATACTCACTGTCAGATGTAGTTTAGTGGATTTGGCTTTGCTTAAAGGTGTTTTTTTTTATTACAAGGAAGAATCAAGAAGGGGGGAATTAAGGGGAAATAATTATAGGATAAAATCAAAAGGCAATAGTAAAAAATAGTAAAATAAAAAAAAAAACTATATGTACTTGTTTCCCCCCATGCTTGGGACTCCCTGCTCTTTTCACTCTGCTGCCTGCCTTCCCTGGCTTCCTTTCAGTTAAAGTCTTACCTACCTTCTTCAAGTCTGTCCCAGTCCCTAGGTAGCTACATGGTATAGTGGATAGAGTATTAATATTATGCTAAGGATGGCCTGAGTTCAAATCTGTCCTTAGATACTTACTACTTGTGTGATGCTAGATAAGTTACATAACCTCTACTTCACTTTCCTCATCTGAAAAATGGGGGCAGCAATCATAACACTGACCTCTCAAAGCAGCTGTGAAGATAAAGTAAGCTGATATCTGTACCTGAGGCAGCTAGATGGCCCAGTAGATAAGAGCTCTAAGTCTGAGGCAGGAAGACCTGAGTTCAAATCTGGCCTCAGACACATACTAACTGTGTGAGCCTGGGCAAGTCATTTATTCTCTCTTTGGAAATGGCAAACCACTCCAGTATCTTTGTTAAGAGAACCCCATGGATAGTACCGGTGTGCTATAATCCACGGGTCGTTAAGAGTTAAACACGACAGAACAAAAACAACAACAATGTTATTTGTAAAGAGTTTTGCAAAACTTAAAGCACAATATAAATATTAATTATTATAATAGAGATACCCAGTTCAGCGTATAGAACGATGGTCCTGTACTTAGGAAGACTTGAGTTCACATCCATCCTAACACACTTCCTAGCTGTGACCCTCAGAAAATCACTTAATCTTTGACTGCCTCAGTTTCCTCAATTGTGAAGTAAAGATAATAATAGTAACTCCCTTTCAGGGTTGTGAAGATCAAATCAGATAATATTTGTAAAGTGCTTAGCACACATAGGAGGTGCTTGGTGCACATAGTGTGCCTAATAAATTCTGGTTCCATTCAATTCTCTTTAATGCTAACACCTTCCCTATGTGGATTATATCTAATTGATCCTGTATATGTCTTGTTTGTACATAGCTATTTGCATGCTGTCTCTCTCATTAGAGTGTGAGCTCCTTGGGAGCAGGAATTGAGTTTAGCACTTTTTGTATCTTCAGTTCTTAGCACAGTGTTTGGCATGTAGTAGGTACTTGATAAATATTTATAATGCCATGAACCAGCAGATTCCCAAAAGAATGCTACTGTGAACAGCTTTTAGAGTTCAGATTACAAAATATAGTGAACACTCTGTTTATTCCATTGCAAATCAAGACAAACATTCAAA
>CM053591.1:44760791-44849997 GCA_028646515.1 Pseudochirops corinnae | reverse complement strand
CAGTCATTAGAAAACCACACAAACCCTCTACCCCTTGGTGTCCAAAAAACCTCAGTTTCATCCAAGGGGAGGCCTTTTCTTCATCTTGACTCTGGGTGGTCTCTCTGATTCCCTCGATCCCCTTCCAAGGTCCCAGCTCCCTCCTGAATCCACCAAACAGTCACCTGGATTCAGAAGTAGACAGCTCCCAGGTCCTTCTCCAGTCCTCAGGGCAGTCCTTGGCACACACTGAAGTTCACAGGATCCAGCACATCTCAAACTCTTCACCACTTCTCTTGTCTGGAACTCAAGGATCAGCCAGGCCACGAACAAACAAAGTCTTATCCTGGTCATGCTTCTTCAGGCAAACCCTCTCAACCTTCCAGGCAGCCTTCCAGGCAAGCCCTCTCAGCCTTTCATGTGGCCCTCACCAGATTCTGGTCTCAGGAAAACTCCAACTCAGTTCTCATCAGTTCTCAGCTTCCAGATGCTGGGAGAGAAACTCTCTCTCTCTCTCTCTCTCTCTCTCTCTGTCTCTCTCTCTCAGCCGACCTCAGTCTCCAGGATTCTTCCTTCACCAGGGGCAGTGTTCCAATTCTGTCTGTCTCTGGAATTCTTGCTTATGTACACACCTCAGCCAATCCCCTTCTTCCACATCAACAGGGGCTCAGCCAATCCCCTTCTTCCACATCAATAGGGGAGTTCATGCCTTCTCAACAGTAGGACAGAGTTTGCACCTTCCATACTTAGCACTAAGTATCCTGCTAAACTGATTACTATTACAATATTCGAGAACTGAAGTAATAAATATTTCTATAATTCTTGTAATTAGAACTGTCTAAAAGTTAGAATGGGCTGCTTTGGGAAGTGGTGTATTCCTCATCACTATAAGTCTCGTGCAGAACCTGAATGATTGCTTAGAAGACACTTTTTTTTGGAGGGGGGAAGGCAAGGTAATTGGGGTTAAATGAGTTGCCCACCGTCACACAGCTAGTAAGTGTGTTGAACTCAGATCCTCTTGATTTCTTGATTCCAGGGCTAGTGCTCTATTCACTGTACCACTTAACTGTCCCTCTATGTCTTCTGAATACAAATTCATTTATTTCCACTGCTCCTAACCAATTGTTCAAACTCTTCTGTTGTAATCTTTTCCTCCTCCTGTTTTTTAAAATGTATTTAGTGAACTCTATTGTTCTCTGGAGTTGATTAAGAAAGTGGCCGTTGGATCGCTAAAATGAAAGGGAAGACATCCCTTTACAAAGATGGCACGCTGCATTCACCCTCTACCAAGATGGAGGTTGGGTAGGCAGAGATGGTTCCAAAAATCCATTTAATATGTTGAACTCGGAGAGAGGACATATCAGATTTTAAACTGATAAGAATAGATACTACACTTGATCTTAGCCCAAAGGCCGCGAAGCAATAATTCTTGTTCAGGTAAAGATTGGATGAGAAAACCTCTGAGATCCCTTCCAAATGAGATTCTAGGAATCTGCTATATGTGTGAGCTTGGGCAAGTCATTGAGCCTAATCTGAGTCTTGGTTTTCTTATCTGTGAAATGAGTGTTGAATTAGATGATTACTAAAGTCCTTTCTTATTCTGAAGTCTCATTATGCTCCTCTGCTTTGCTTACAATAGGTGCCAAATAAATGTTGATTAAATTGACTTGTCCAAGTTGACATATATTGTAACAGACCAGGCTCTGAACCCATACATTCTGATTCACAGTTCACTAAACTAAATTTTTCTACCTGTTTCACTGATCAAGTTCTTTCTCAGAGTTATCTGACTGTCTTCTTCCTTGGAACTTACTGTACTCACTATCTATGCCAATACTTTTAGCACGTAGCATATGTGATTTCATGAGGCTTATTGATTTGCTATTCAAGTCTTATGATTATTTCACTTCTAAATCTCATTTTGAGGCATGTCTTGAATCCCCAATGAGAGTGGAAGGTCCTTGAGAGCAAGGCCTGAGAATCTCTTGTTTGTGCTGAGACATAGTACCCTTCCAAGTGGAAATTCTCAATAAAACTGCCTGTCTGCCTGACTGAATGAGTAAAAGGAATAATGGTCTGATTTGTGCTATCTCTGTACAGCACCTTAAACATTTTTTTTGTTTGATCTATGGACATTCTGTTAGAGATCTTTGTATTGGTCCCTCTGTACCACACATGCTTGTGGCAGTGTAGAGTTGGATGTGCCTCTGTCATTTGGACATTTACCCGTGTGACCTTGGCCAACCCCCTTAACTTCTCTGGGCCTCAGTTTCCTCATTTGTAAAATGAGGTTGAAATAGATGGCCTTTTAGTTCCCTTTCTGCTTTAAATCTACAGCCCTTCAACCTAGACAACATTCACTTTCCTCTCTAGTCACACTGTTTCTTCCCATAATGCATCTTAATGAGTGTTAGAGTATTCAGTGAAACATGTACTAACTGGAGAAAATGGAGACTCTGGGATAGGTAAGAAGTCATTTAACACAACCATATTTTGGTTTAACAATAACAACCATGCTGATGTTGTGATAACTTTTGTTTCTTAGAAGGAAATAGGACCCTAGTTCTCTACCACCTTAGCACTAATTGCTGCAGAACTGTTTAGTATCTATTCAGTTGGTGGTTTCTGGCTGGCCTTTAGTCTACATTGAAATGGGTATCTTCATTTGTAAGACTGTGGGAAGAGGGACATAACCTGAGGACTGTTGGCTTTAAAAATGGGAGCAAAGATTTGTTCTGAGATGTCTGCCACTGTTCCATTGAAAGCAGAAAGGTGACTGGACTGCAAGTCCAGAGAATTGTCTGCAGTCTAGATCAAGCTCAGTCACTAACATGCCTCCTGATTTTGGCCAAATCACTTCATATCAGTTTCTTTATCCGTAAAATACATGTGCTTGGATGAAATGCATTTCTAATGGTCTATCATTTTATATGGACAAAATGAGGATAATAATACTTGTACCCAATTTTACAGGGTTCTTTTGAGTATTACATAAGATAATGGAAGTAAAAATGTCTTTTAAAAATAAAGTGCTATATGAATGCAAGTATAGGCCCTGTGAGGACTGGCAGGTGGTCCAGTGGATAGAGTGCTGGGTTTAGAGCCAGGAGTTTAACCGAATTAACTTTGGCCTCACACACTTCCTAGTTGTATGACCCTGGGCAAGTCCTTTCATCCTGTTTGTCTTAGTTTCCTTATCTGTAAAATGAGCTGGGGAGGAAATGGTGAACCACTTTTTCTTTACAAAGAAAAAGAGTTGGACACGACCAGAAATGACTGACAACAACAATGTAGGCCCAGTGATGGATGTATGTATGGAAAGAGAGAGACAGAGAAAAAGAGACAGAGAGAGGGAGAGAGGGATAAATATATTTGGATAAATATATATTATAAATATATCTAGTCCATAACTAGAGAGGTGGACCCTAAAGGATGATCGTTCTTATGCACAGAAACTAGGGAAATTGTCTATTAAGCAACAGAGGGATTGTGATCTGTATTCATAGAGGAATGGCTACCTAACTGTGGCAGATCCTTGAAGTAAGTGGTATAAATTATTTGATAGCTTCCATATAAAGTAATTATAACTCTGATAGTGATACACTTCAACTTCTACCCTACCCTACCCCAATGTACTTATCACATTACAATGTATATTGTAATGATTGCTGCTTGTCTCATATCCTTACCAGAATATAAGTTCTATGGAGGCAGGACCCTTGTCTGTCAAACATTTCCCACTGCCTAGCACAAAGTAATTCAATCTGATCCAACAGTTGCCCTTCTTCTGTGCCTGGTGCTGGGGTATGGCTCTGGGAGTATTAAGACAAAATTGAAAAATAATCCCTGCCCTCAAGGCACTCACATTTTGTTTACATGTTTGACTTCATTTAATAAGGCTTAAAAGTATTTAATTCATTTTAGAAGGTAAATATAAATATAAATAGTAGCTATTATTTTTAAAAATGTCTTTATTTTATGAAACTTCAAACAGGACTGTGGATGGAATACTGGGCCTGGATTTTGAACCTGAGTTCAAATCTGCTATCTGACACTTACTAGCTGTGTGACCCTGGCCAAGTCACTTAACCTCTGTTGACTTAATCCACTAGAGAGGGAAATGGCAAAACACTCCAATATCTTTGCCAAGAAAACTCTACAGACAATGTACATGAGGTCATGAAGAGTCAGATGTGACTGAACAACAACGGCCTCAGATGGATGTGAAGAATCTTCTTATATTACAAAGCCGCCTTGATTCAAGAGCTCATAGGCACACACCATCAAGTGCTTTGGCTATAACCCATATGGAGCAGGGCCCTGGATCTACCAAAGCAGGTAGACCTGTGATCTATAGCATTAAAGAATTGCCTAGAGCTCCAAGGGGAAAAATGGATTGGCCACAGGTACAGAGTCAGAACATGTCACACTTGAAGGGGCAGCTAGGCGGCACGGTGACTAGAACACTGGCCCTGGAGTCAGGAGGACCCGAGTTCAAATTCACCCTCAGACACTTGACACACTTACTAGCTATGTGACCTTGGGCAAGTCACTTAACCCCCATTGCTTTGCCTCTCCCCTCCAAAAGAAAAAAAGAATATGTCAGACTTGGGACCTGAAAACATGTCTTTCTGGATTTGAGACCAGCTCCCTATCCACAAGCCCATGCTGTCTTTATAACCCATTTAACCTTGTAAAGGCAGTTAATAGGGTGCTAGGCCCTGAGTCGGGATCAGATCCAGCCTCAGACACTTAACTAGCTGTGTGGTCCTGAGTAAGTCACATAACCTCAGCCTGTCTCCATTCCTTCCACTGTAAAATGGATATAATAATACCATCTACCAATAGGGTGGTTGTGAGGATCCAATGAGATAATAATTGCACAGTGATTAGTGCAGTGCCTGGTACACAGTAAGTACTTATTAAATGCTTATTTCCTTCCGTCTTCCTTTCCTTATATATACCTTGGGCCAGACCCGGATAAACTCCTACTGTACCCAAAGAATTTCTCCCAGAAAAACTCTTGCCTTCTCCTATTCTCTATTCCCCTCTCATCCCCTATTCTGTCCCTATCCTTTCCAGTTCCAGTTGAGAGAGGGAGCCAGAGGGAGGTGGTAGGGACAGAGTCAAGAGCAATTGCTGGGGAGGCCACTTTGGTTATAAGGCACTGCTGGTTAACATTTGCTTAGACGAGACAGGAAAATAGATAACAACGGCCTCAGATGGAGGGGCCGCTAGAGGGCGCCATAGTGCATAGAGTGCCTGGCCTGGAGTCAAGAAGACTCATCTTCTGAGTTCAAATCTGGCCTCCTGGGCAGTCACCTAACCCTGTTTGCCTCAGTTTCCTCATCTGTAAAATAAGCTGGAAAAGGAAATGGCAAATTTCTCCAGGACTTTTGCCAAGAAAACCCTAAATGGATTCATGAAGACTTGGATATGACTGAAACAAAAGAACAACAAAATCACAGATTTAGAACTGGAAGTGACCTTTGAAGTCTTTGCACCCAATCTCTTCTTTTTCTAGATAATGAGAGAGAGAGAGAGACAGACAGACTGAGAGAGATAAAGAAATAGAGAGAGACTGAGACAGAGACAGAAAGAGAAACAGAGAGACACAGAAAGACACACACAGAGACACAGGGAGAGACAGAGAGATAGAATCAGAGAGACAGAGAAAGACAGCAAGAGAGAGATACAGACAGACAGAGACAAAGAGACACAGAGAGAAAGAATCAGAGAGACAGAGAAAGACAGATACAGAGAAGGAGACAGGCACACACAGAGACAGAGAGAGAGACAGAGAGACACAGAGAAAGACACACACGCAGAGATAGAGACATAAAGATAGAATCAGAGAGACAGAGAAAGATACAGAGAGAGATAGCAAGAGAGAGACAGAGATAGAGAGACACAGAGAGAGAGATGGAATCAGAGATACAAGGAGAGAAAGATAGAGAGAAAGACAGAGAGACAGAGACAGAATCAGAGAGACACAGAGAGAGACAGAGAGAGAGAAAGAGAGAGACAGAATCAGAGAGATAGAGAGACACAGAGAGAGACAGAGAGACAGAGAGAGACAGAATCAGAGAGATAGAGAAAGAAAGATAGAGACAGAGCAAAGCACACACACACACACACACACACACACACACACACACACACACACATACACACAGAGAAAGAAAGAGACAGAGAGACAGAGAGAGACAGACAGACAGGTGAGTGACTTGCCTGAAGTCTAAGACAGCTAATAGGCAGCTGTCTCTACAGAACATGGAGCCCACTTGCTGAGCTCTAAATCCGGCCCTCTTTCCATGGCCTCTCAAGTCACAAAGTCCAAGGAATAATTGCAACCAGGTCAAGCTGAAGTGAAACCTGGCAAGTGGCATAAACAAAGGCATACCTTGGACTGAAAGGAAATTTTAACTGTGCTCTCCCTCTTTCCTCTTATTTCTTTTTTTATTCAGTTGCCATGGGAATCTCTGGGTGAGATCTCTATGAGTCCTGAGCAGCAGCCAACTGTGCTCTTCAAACAGTCTATGGTGCGTTGGGGGAGGAGTGCTCCAGGCTTCCCCTTCCCAGCTGAGCAGAGTGACCATGTGCAAGTCAATTCAATTGACTGGGCCTCAGTCTATCATCTGGTAAGGGAGAATATTGACATTTGTCCTCCAGGGCTATTGTGAGGACAGTGCTCACTAAGCCTTGAAGCACCACAGGAATAGGGTGATCCTTTTTGATCTGCATGGAATGTGAGAGCAGAGAGTGTACAATCCCATGCAGGATCGCACAATCTTAGGGTGCCTTCTAGGTCTAAAGCCTAGAAATGTGAGGGATAATAAGAGAAGGCAAAGATGGCAAGGGAATTTATGGGCACTAGGAGCTCTTGTATCTCTACCATAACTGTTTTCTAATATAATGCAGTCTTTTCCCCTACCTGAGATAACTAACCTTATCTTCCCAGATTGAAGCCATTTGAAAAATAATACTGGGTACTATTTATATTTACTTTGTAAAATGAATTAAATACTCCCCTGACCTATTAAGTGAAGTCAAATGAACAGAATATGGGTAGAATATTAGTAAATGTGGGTGAGGTCATTGCAAATGTTTGTAGACCAGAGAGAATTAGAGTTTTTGAAACTATAATCAGCGCTGGGTTTAGATATTTATGTTAACAGGTAATAATAACTAATATTTAGATAAAATCTACAAAGAACTTTATATACATTATTCCATTTGAGCCTCTCCACGGACCCTGTAAAATGGGTCTTGCAGGACTGTATCTTCATTTTGCAGATGAGAAAACTGAAAATCAGAGCAATTAAGTGACTTGCCCATGGTAACACAGCTAATAGCTTTCTAAGCTTTGACAGATACCAGATTTAAATCCAACACTCTCTCCACTCTGCCATGGTAATTTTCATTGCCTGAGGACCATTGTCTGGCCTTTGCCCTATAGTTATTGCTAATGTACAGGAGCTCAGTGGCCCTCTGGATCCTAAATGGACCTAGGCAGTTGCCCCTATAATTTTGAAAGCCCTCCTAAATTGTGCCTGTCCTTTGTAGATCCAGAAAGTGTTAGGTAAATTCTCAAGAGCATTTGCTCTAGTCCTATTTGCACGATTCTGTCTCCACCTTCATCTCCTCTGTGTGTGTTCCATCAGCAAAAGGTCATTCTACCCCCTGTGGGCCATGTAGTGTTTGAGACCCCAAATAAGCTTTTCAATCAATAAATGGAAAGCTACTACTGTTAGTCATTAGAAAGACCTGGGAAAGCATGGCATTTGAGGTAATTAGGCTTCTTTTAATTTACTAATGGCTTTTGGGAGCTGTAGAAGCTAGGGCTATGTGATAATTTTGCCCTTTCTCTAATGCACAGAGACTTTGATCCAGCCTTGGCCTATGCTTTAAACAGTCCCCTTTTCTTTGCCATGTGTATTACACTTTGTCGGGATTAAGTGAAGATTAGTCTACTGGATATATCATTGCCATTTTGAAACGGATGACACTGGAGACATGGTCCTTGTGTCAAAAGATGGTCCTTAAAAATGATGCATGAAGAAGGTAGTAAGAGATATTGCTGCACCTAAATTGGAAACCAGCCCACAGAATTCCCCTTTAGTTGCTTTCAAAGTTGTTGGTAAACACAACCTTCTTTCTGACCATATTTGGACATACCCCATCTTGAAAGCAGATAACCTTTTTTAGCTTTAAAAATAGTCACTTGGACAGGTGCTCCCATTTCAACTTGGTGCTGCAATAGCCAAAGAACACTGATTTCACTGGTTTCTCTCCACCCCTGCAGATTGCAACTCTTCCATGCCTTGGGATCTTGAACTGGAGGGCATCTCAGAGATCATCTAGCCCAACCTCTCATTTTGCAGAGGAGAACATGGAGGCAGTTTAAGCAACTTATCCAACACCATAGGATAACAGATTTAGAGCTGTTAAGAGACTGCAGAGGGTAATCTAGTCCCAGCCCTCTCATTTTACTGAAGGAGAAACTGAGGCCAAAGAGAAGTGAAATGACTTGACCAAGGTCACATAGGTAGGAAATAGGAGGTAGAGTGAGGAAGTGAGCATTTGAACCTGTCTGCTGTCTCTAAATCCAGTGTTCAAAATTCTTTTTCACTTGATGGTCAGAGGGTGTGTGTGTGTGTGTGTGTGTGTGTGTGTGTGTGTGTGTGTGTGTGTGTGTGTGAGATGTGCCTTTCTCACAAAGTTAGGCTGTTTATGTGATGAAAGACTTAGCCAATCACTGGATTATATCTTCAGTCTTTCTAGCTTTACACGACCTGCCAGAAATTGTGCTCTGTTCTCAAAGCCTTTGAGAACCTGGGGTTACTTGTATCCTACAATGTGGCATCGAAGTCATTTTAAAGATGGAATGAGTAGGCTGTGGAAGATAAGCTACTGAATATATATATATATATCTCAGTGGGAATACAAAAATCTCATCTAAAATGGTCCCAGACATTATAAACACCAATCCATGCCCAAATAGCCCAAATAGCCTTGGCCTCCTCCCCCGTGCTGGTGTATACTTACTCAATGTATTTGAGGGAGATCTTTTGGGTTTGTTTGGTGGTGACAGTGGCGATATACATTTGTAATGCTGCCAGACGCAGGGCGATGTCATATTTCAGCTCTGGTCCAAATCGCTCCTGTACCACATCATTACAGCTCTGCAAACAAACCAGCAGAGGGAGCATCACGTTAAGGAATCTGGATTCACGACTTTCTCTAGTAACCGCAGGAATAGGTGATGTATTTTTCCAAGTGTTCAATTACCTCCCCCTTCAAGCTCCTCCCCCCACAAAGGAGGTTCCCCATAAAAATGGTTCTGCCCTCCTTACTGGCAAAGTGCTAAATGTTGATTTAATTGAATTGCATTCACGAGCACAGTGACGATATGAAACACAAGGCTGATCCAAGACATGCTTTTTACTGACTTGTTTTCCCCTTAAAAAATTAGGAATTTGGATGCAAAATTTCAAAACTTAGGTGCCTTGAATGAAAGTGAGAACCATATATGGGTACAAATAGCGGCATATACTTTTAAGATATGCTGTTGAGAGATGCAAAGCTGTCTATCAGGAGGAGACCTCTAAAGCACAGTCTGTATGGTACTCAGCTTCCATAGCCAGAGATGTCACCTAGGGATTTGAAGATCAAAATAATGACTCAGTGGAGTTTGTTCAGACTTCTACTCTCTTTGTAAAGTACTGTTTGAATATTTCATGTATTTCATTTATTCAGGAAAAACTATATTTCTCTTCCAGTTTTCTTAAAAACTATTTTAAGTCTTCTCTCAGGCTCAGGGGACTATGGGTGGCTTGACATTATTTAGAAGATATTGGCAGGGCTGGCAAAGGCAAGGAAGAGATTGGGATAATTGGAATGGCAAATCGAAAAGGGATATTTCTTTTTATCCTACAAAAAAAACTTAATGGGAAATAGTCATCATAAGATGGGCATATTTCCTCACAATGTAGCATCTACCAGGATTACCTGAGTCCTGAGGTAGGTAAGAAGTCACAAAACCATAGATTTAGAATGGGAAGAGACCTTAGAGGTTGTCAAGCCCGACCTGCCTCATTTTACAGAGGAGGAAACTGAGATACAGAGAGGTTGTGGTGCAATTAAAACTCAGGTTTTTGACCTCAAATCCAATCCTCTTTCTATTTTGCTACACTGGTCTCCTTGGACCAAGTTACCCTTGGAGTTGGAATTAGGTCCAACTATGGGTTGATGAGTTCTTCAGTAGGTGTTCGTGGCTTCCTTCCTATTAGGACCTTGACTATGGGTTCACCTTAAAAAAAATAGATGAACCGGTGTTACCAAGCCCAGAGACATATTAGTCCTGGCTATCACATTATAAGATTTAGAACACATCTCTGAGGAAGATGAAGCAGTGAACAGTGGTGGAAGCTTATGTACAAGAGAGGCGGATAGAGTCAACAGCGAGCAGGACTTGTAGCCTGTGGGATTTCTAGGATCAATGCAAAAAATATCCTCAGTCGAGCCAGGAGATGCAGGACAAACCAGTAGTAACAGAATAGCAGGCATGGAGTTTGTTAGATGAAGTTTCTGGTCTGTCTCATCTATATATTTATTTATGCTGTAGATATTTTTGCATGTACTTGTCTCCCACATTAAAACACAGTGGTGATTGTTTCATTCTTCGTTCTTGTATTCCTAATGCTTGACACGTAGTAATACTTGCTTATTGATATAAACACCACGTCCTTCCGCTTATATTGTCTCTATCTATACTTGACTTTGCCACTGACACCTGACTTGAAGGATGAAGTTGTCACCAGACTGGGTCATTTGAATGAGCAAATCAACATTACAAAATTCCCTGGCCACAGATAAGACATGGAAGAAGAGGAAGGGGCATTTCCTCAGCTTCTTTAATGCTTCAATTGCCCTTTTTCTTCTGGCCTCTTGGAATAACCAGTAGTTTTCAAGAAATAAAATTTATTTCACTGTCAGGGAAAATCAATCTGCCTTCTCATCCTTTCTTCCTCTTTTCTCCATTGAGAAAGCAAGAAAAAACAAAACCCATGTTATGAACATAGTCAAGCAAAACAAATTCCTGCATTGTCTATGTCCATCCCCCAAAAAAAGTCTGAGTCTATATCCTGAATCTATCATTTCCCCATCAGGAGGTGAGTAACATGTTTCATCATGAATACTTTTGGAATTATGGTTGGTCTTTGTACTGAACAGAGTTCCTAAGTCTTTCAAAAAAGTTTGTCTTTTCAATATTGTTGCTCTTGTATAAATTGTTCTTGTAGTTCTACTCACTTCACTCTGCATCAATTCATCCAAGTCTTCCCAGATTTCTCTGAACCAATAATTTCTTGTAGCACAATAGTATTTCATCCCATTCATAGATTGTAACTTGGTTATCCATTTGCCACCTGATGGGCACCCTACCAGTATCCAATTCTTTGTCACTACGACAAATGGTTATATGTCCTCTTTCTTTGATCTCTTAGGGCTATAGACCTAGTAGAGACGTTACTATAAAAATTGTTGTTGTTTTTTAACACCTCAGAGTTGGGGACCACTATTGCTTGGCTTCCAGGTAGTAATGTCAAACTTCAGGAACAGTGGAGGAAATACCTCACTTCTTGCTTTTTTGTTTTTCCAAGTCTGCTCTATGACACGGGGATATCTCTCAGAGTTGGGCTTGAGTTTACTTATGTCCCTTTCACCTATCCTCTCAAGCCCCATTTTTTTTGGAGGGGGAAGGTAGGGCAATTGGGGCTAAGTGACTTGCCCAAGGTCACATGGCTAGGTTTTTTTTGTGTTAAGTGTCTGAGGCTGGATTTGAACTCAGGCCCTCCTGACTCCAGGGCCTGTGCTCTATTTACTGTGCCACCTAGCCACTCCAAACCCCATTTTTTTGTAGGAGCTGTCATTCACTCACATTATTTATAAGTGAGTCACATACATCACATAACTAATTCATTGGGGAGATAGTCTGAATTAGCAAAGTGTCTACATTATAGAATATTTGTAAAGAGTTTTTATTAATTTTAGATATATCCTAAAACAAAAACTGGTTGGGACAGTGGAAGAATTTGATATGCATTTTGGATAATGTCAGGTTTTTTCTCTCTCTCTTTTTAGGTTTCTCTCTTTGCTGTAGGACATGGTTCAATCTGGAGACTATTTGCTAAGTAGAGTGAATATTTTCCAGAGGCTACTGTGATAGAGAAGATGAAAGAAGAGGGAGGGGAATCAAACATATTTTTTTAAAAGGAAAAAAAAAGACCTAATGGCTAACAAAGCGTTTGCCAAATAGAGGTCCTCCCCAGGTCCTGCTGTGATGGAGAGATAAATGTAATTTATAACTGCATGTTAATTGTTAATATGCAAATGAGTATTATTAAAGTGCTTGAAAACGTTTTGTTCTCCTGAATAGGTTATACATTCTTGTTAATTTGCTTAGTGATCAATCCCTTTCTTCATAGAGAGCACAAAGGTCAATTTCAGTCCAGCCTGTGTCCGTATTATTGTGTCGATGAATGAGTGCAGTCTGAATTAATTAACTTTTACTGTAAATTTATGGTAAATTCTGTGAACTAGCAATTAGTTGACAGTATTTATGCTGAGATTTCTCTTTTTTAACCTGTTTATTTAACTAATGGTTAGTGTCCTCATTAAGGGCTTCTAGTACTTTAAATTGTTCCCTCTCTTCCTTTTCCTGGCAAAATTATGTGTTATGCTTGTATTTACTCCTCTCTTCCTTGGATGAATTTTGATTGCATTTGGAGCTTCTGACAAGAACCCGGACCATCAGTTAAATAAATAAGTGGCTGGATTGAGCATAAGCTGCATCTATGCATATATGTATAACTATGTCTAATCACATATAATCGGGGGAGGCTTTGGATGTGAAACAAAGGAATGTGGAGAGGAATCCTGCTCTCTCTCTCACACACAGAGCTATTCAGTCATTTCCATCCCATCTTACTCTATTTGGGTTCTACTTGGCAAAGATACTGGAGTGGTTTGTCATTTCCTTTTCCTGCTCATTTTATAGATGAGGAAACTGAGGCAAGCAGGGTTAATTGACTTGCCCTGTGTCACACAGCTCCTAAGTGTCTGAGGCTGGATTTAAGCTCACAAAGATAAGTCTTCCTGGCTTCAGACCTGGCAGTCAGCCAACTGTCATATTGGCCTTTATTTCTTTTTTTTTACACTTGACTTCTCGGTTCTTGAAGTAATGGCTGGTCACTGAAGCTAGAATATTACTACTATAGAGGTGGAGTTATGACAATTTAGGCTCCTGGTCTATGCGTAAATGTGGGTAAATTCTGATAGAACAGTGTTATCAGCAGAGAATAATATTCTGCTTGAATTAATTACAGGGTGACTCCTGGCTATTTGGCATGTCCAGTAAAGAGGTATTCAGGACAAGGGGAGGCACTAAAAAATCCAGAAGGTAACTTTTCACTTGCCAAAAACTTTGTTTGAATTGGATTAAAAAAAAAAAAGGAAATCTTTCTAAAATATCAAGGCTTCCCTGCCTTAGTATATTGAGGACACTGAATATAATTTAACCTTTTCCTGATGACTCAGGATCCTTAATATTAAATACTGAGTTCTCCTCCAGCATAGTATATAAAGTATTGCTTTGCATGGTTTACTGAACTAAGGAGGGTTAATTTGTCCTTTCATTTTTTTTTTTTTTTGGTCCTCTCTCTCCTTTTTTTTCTATCTTTTCCCATTCTGGTTGGTTAGGTATTAAGAGTCACAACCATCAGGAGCCATGGATAGCATCCCTTTCCTTAGGTAGATGACTTCATAGCTGCTATGGTCCTCAGTCTTCAGATTGTCTCTGCTATTTCCAACACTAGTTCTTACCCATAGGCTTTTCTGGTTACTGTCAAGTTGATGGTTATTATGGATGCTTAAAGGCTCCCACCTCCCCAGCATGAAATTACCAGAAATGGTAGGATGCTACTCAATCAATCAGTTAGCATTGTGCTAAGCGTTGTAGATACAAAGAGAGTCAAAGAAGAGATCTTGCTCTCAAGGCACTTACAGTCCAACCATGGGTATAGGGGCGGGGGAGAAAACTCTCAAACTACTATGTACAAACAAGATATATAGGGTATAAATTGGGATAGTCTCAGAGGGAAGGAACTAAGGGCAAGTAAGACTGGGAAACATTTATGGAAGGTAGGATTTTAGCTGGGACTTGAAGAGAAGTATTTCAGGAACAGTCAGTTATACTAATGCATAACTGAATAAATCTTTACATTCGAATGATAAAAGACTGTAAATTCTTTCCTGAAAAAGAAATTCTATGAATAATCTTTGTCAGAGGTAGGGAACCTGTGGCCTTGAGGCCATTGGTGGCTCTTTAGGTCCTCAAGGGTGGCCCTTTGACTGAATCCAAATTTCATAGAACAAATTTGTTCTGCTTTTAACCTCCAACTCTGCTTGGTTTGAACTCCCCAGTGTGTCATCTTCCCCTCCAAACTCACTGGTGTGTCCTCTCCTCTTCCCAGCTTACTTTTGTGTATTTTCTTCTCCTATTAGATTGTAAGCTCCTTGAGGGCAGGGATTGTCTTTAATTTTCTTACTTGCATCCCTAGCATGTAGCACAGTGCCTGACTTATATTAGGTACATAGTAAATGTTTACTGATTTTACATTACATGTAAAATTACATTACATGTAAAATTACATTACATACATTACATTACATTAGATTACATGTGGTGAGAAGAGGGGAAAGAAGTTCTTTAATGTAAGAACATAAAAGTGATACATGCATAGCATATGTAATATATATATATATGATATATATATACATATATATAAAATATATGACAAACTGGTCATATTTTCACATACCTGCACATATAGATACTCAAAAGCAACTGGATCTCTTCTCAAAAGGTCAATGGGATCCTTTGGGACAAAACTGATTCGGAAAAGACATCTCATCTTATGGGAGCTGGGTCTCTGCGTCACCTAAGGCGTGGAGTCAATAACACACAAATCTTTTAATGCTAGAAAGCAAAAAGAAGGTCACCATCAAGGGACACTCAAACAATACTT
This sequence comes from Pseudochirops corinnae, assembly GCA_028646515.1. Taxonomy (NCBI): domain Eukaryota; kingdom Metazoa; phylum Chordata; class Mammalia; order Diprotodontia; family Pseudocheiridae; genus Pseudochirops; species Pseudochirops corinnae. Next base: position 44,834,929 of record CM053591.1, on the reverse strand, counting down.
TCTCTTTCCTAAGAAGAATAAAACAGTAAATACTTGAAATTTATTGGAGAATAGCATTATTCTAATTATTCACACTTTGAAATCCATCCTCTTGTTTTTCTTTAAGTATTAACATTCCAACTGAGTATTCTTCCTGAGGTTTGTATCTCGTAGTGTAAACAGTTAGGCAGGGAATCAAGTGTATTCCTCCATACCCACTATCTATTGGAATCTTATCTAAGGGCATGGAAAGACATTTCAGAGGAAGCTAGGCTTGAATTTGGTAGCTACATCAAAATTTAAGGTTCATGCTTTTCAATTAGTTTCAAGTTCTATGATTTGAGGTCATCTGAATGAGTTTAACTTTCCAAATAGTTTGAGAGATCTTGAAAGCCAACTAAAAGACAAAGCATTTTGCTAACCAATTCATTCTTAGTGAAAACAATAAACTTAAGAGTCTAATGAAAAAAGACAAAACAAAGTTTGAGTTAAAAACAAATTACAGAATAGTCTGGTTCAATTTTTTCCAACTACTAGTTATTGGCAATTTGGGAATTTTCAAAATTCTTAACTGTCCCCTTTATCTTGCTTTTTTCACCTTTAGATCCATTCTTCTTCCTAATTCCCTGTCTCTTACTTGATACTCTGACATTTCCTTAGCTGAGATTGTGGAGGGTTTAAGTGGTCCACAGCAGAGCATTTATGTATTTTTCAAAGCCACATTATAGTTTGGATTGAGAAACGCTTAATCTAATGAGTGGAATGGTACACTGGGATTCATAAGAGATAATAAAGAATTCACTGCTGGGTCAAAACAATGATGCATGTACCCCTTATTCCATCTCTGACCATGGTATTAAGGGGTATTTTTTCAGAAGTTCTATTTGCCCTTTGTAACACTGATCTGAAAAGATCAGGAATGTATTCATAGCATCCCTAGCTTCCCCTTATTGTCAGTTATAATTATTATGCATAAATTAAGCTAAAACTTTGCCCCTTTTTCACTTTTCATCTTCCACCATCTTCTACCATAGTCCATATTCACTTCTGAATTTTTCTTGATGGTAAAATCACAAATCCTACACTTTTGTCTCAACAAAAATAAGCCAGTTCTGTCACTGACTTGTTGTATGTCCCATGGCCAATCATTTCTGCAACTAAGATTTTTCATCTTCAAATTGCTGCCAGTCTCTATCCTTCTCCTTGTTTCCTTTTTCTAGGAGTGGCAGATAAAAAAGAACTGACCAATGAAAATCTCCTTAAGGCACCTTTCAAATCATTGCCACAGAATGAACTGCTGAAAAGAGAAATGAGAGTAATGAGAGTAAATTTCCTTCTCTACCTGCCCCCCTTCCCCTTGATAGGGATTAGATTTTAGAAATTAATTAGTGTAATTTGATCATTGTTCTGAATTCATTAGAAGAAGGTAATATAGCAAGAAGACTAGAGTCTGGATGAAAGCACTTTTCCATTGAAAATCTCAGTAAATACTCTGTTTAACACACAACACACTTCATAAGGCACAAACAAATATTAAACTGTTTGAATTGTCTGAATGTCAGATTGATATTAAATCAGGTGCATATTAATTATTTAATTAAGCACATTTGCTTAAGAATCCCTTGAGCATTTTCATAAAACTCAAATATTTGGAAAAGACTTTGTGTTACTTGTTACGTGTGGCTCAGTTGAAAGGAGACTGAATTTTAAATCAGAAGACCTAAGTTCAAATCTTGGCTATCTCACTTGCTATCTAGACAAGTCATTTTTCCCCTTTGAGCTTTCTTATCTGTAGAAAGAGGGGGTCAGGCTACAGGATCTCAAAGTTTCCTTCCAGTGTTTGCCTTCTAAGATCTATAATTTCTTATAGATATTTCTCCCTGTATGACATGTTACAAATAGTCACAGTACATTTGGCCTATTCCAATGAAGCAGAGATCTAGAGGTAGATTGATATATGGCAGTTAATTGAATGCCAGCTTTTAATTATTTGACATATAAGATGCCTATGTAAGATATACAAAGACCTCCTTTTTTGTCATCTCTATGCTCTTTTTCTTCCAACTCTGGGCCACGCAACTTGACCTTATGTCCAAGAGTGGCCACCAGAAAGTGTCTCCCTCAACCTTCCACCCTGAGTCAATATTGTCATTGGAGCCTTCTCAGTTGTTCTCACTAAAATAGTGGATACAAAGTTTATGGTCGAACGGAGCAGGTAACAGGACTATTTGTCTTATCAGCAAACAGATGGTGATGACATGTTGGCAATAAGCAAGCTGGGGCTCATGGCAGTCTCACATATGCAGAGTGGGCAGAATTGAGGCAGGAATTTCAAGTTTTTAAAAATACTCCTATGTTGCTACACAGAATGGAGCACCATTTGACACAATCACAGCCTCATTTAAATAATTTCAGAAACCTCTTTTCTCTTCTTCTGTTTTAAAAGACTCCAAAAGGACAATCTTTCAAGCAAGGTAAACACAGCAGTATAAATATAGCTTTTTTCAGAGATATAATGCCAATGAATAGCCACAGAAGCCTTCAAAAACAATTGTTTATTAGACAAATGGACTGCCTATGAAAAATTGACTAAAGAGGAAATATCCTAAAGTGGGTAATCACTTATGGTGACCAGTAATTGGTATTTCCTTCAGTGTGTAGAACAGCTAATTAATTTTAGTCATCCAAGAGATATATAATACAGAAACTGGCCAAACCCTACATATATATCACTAATGACTAGTGACTATTTGAGTGTATTATTTCACAGACCTGAGTAAGAGTCTCCTGTTCATGTAGCAAGAGAAGTCTGGTTACAGCTCCTTCCATCCTCTGTTCCAGCATCAGGGAAAAGTGCTCAATACACTTGATAGAAAGCTTTTCTTGAAGAGTTAAGATGACATCCTTATTAAGGAAAAAGTTACAAGATGTTATCAAAATTGTGGCAAATCCTCAATGAGTCTAGTGTGACCTAAAAGCTTTTCAAATTTAGGCTATAGATATTAAAGTTCTATTTAGATGTGTCTGAGATTTGATGCTGGTGATACTTCTGCCATTTTTTTTTAGAATTAAAAAAAATTAAAATGGTATTTTAAAATTACATGTAAAGACAGTTTTTAATATTCATTTCTTAATAAGATTTTGAGCTTCAAATTTTCTTCCCTCTTTCCCTCCTCTCCCTCTTCTCAAGCAACAAGCAACTTGATATATGCTATGTATTGATATATGCAATAATGTAAAACATCTCTATATTAGTCATGTTGTGAAAAAAGAAACAGAACAAAAAGAAAAAAACCTATAAAAAATAAAGTGAAAATAGTATGCTACAAGTTGACTCCACCATTCTCTGCGTGAGGACAGCATTTTCCATCATGAGTCTTTTGGAATTGTCTTGGATCTTTGTATTGCTGAGAAGAGCTAAGTCAATCATAGTTGATCATTGCACAATGTTACTGTTATTGTGAACAGTGTTCTCCTGCTTCTGCTCATTTCACTCGGCATCAGTTCATGTAAGTCTTTCCAGTTTTTCCTGAAATCTGCCTACTCATCATTTCTTATAGAACGATAGTATTCTGTTGAATTCATATACCATAGCTTGTTCATCCATTCCCCTATTGACAGACATTTCTTCCACTTCCAATTCTTTGCCACCACAAAAAGCACTGCTATAAATATGTTTGTACAATACGTGCTTTTCCCTTTTTAATTATCTCTGGGATATAGACCTAGTAAATACTTCTGAGTCTTAAAAGTTGGAGTTATGGGAATGTGTCCACCATACCCCACAAGGTCTTTTACATTACTGAAGACTAGAGAGGTTACTAGACAAATCTCTATAGATGTGGAATTGTGGATTTGTGATGTGAATCACATTATTAGAAAGGATTATAACAGATTTTCTAGTCTAGCCCAAGGAGGAATACATTTAAACCAGCATTGAAACAGGCTTTGCTATTCTTAAAAATCTCCCATGAAGGGGATTCAATAAACACACGCAGATTCCAGGGTCTAACAATACTTCCTGTCAGGCAATACTTCTTTTTATATTCTTTTGTTACAGCAGTTTATGACAGGTCTTTATGTACTTAAAAACTATTGTACTACCCCTTAATCTTCTCTTCTCCAAGATAAATCCTCCTTAGGTATTTAACATTTCCTCAGAGGTTTCATTGGCCAATCCTTTGACTCTTTTGGTTGCTCTCATTTTGGCCCTCTCTGATTTCTTCATACGCCTTTAAAATGTGGAGCCCCAAATTGCTCTCAATAACGCTTTTGCTTCAACTGAACCTAATGGGAAGAGTTTTTCAGCTTAATTCAAGAGTTATTGTCTCCTGTGTTCAAGATATGTGTGTTCCATTCTTTTTTTTTGGCAAGGGGGATTGGGTCTACCTATTATGCCTGGGCTAGGTATATAAAGGTCACTCACAAGCCAGATCTCACTTTGTAAAGGTATAGACGGCTTTGACTTACTCCATTTTTTTTTGGCTAGAGCAGGTTCTGTCCCTTCTCCATCTGATCTCCAGATGGCTCACCGTATTAGTGTTAAACTTAAGTTTGGACAACTGATTGACTAAGCCAACTGTACCTCAGAACTCTCTGGCTCAAGTCATGCACCAGCCTCAGCCTCCCCCAGTAGCAAGGATTACAGATGTGTGCCACCCTTCCTGACTATGTGTTCTATTCCTAAAGTGAACTCAAGGTCTACAGAGGGAAGAATTAAATTGGGTTTTTCTAGTTGTTGTGTGTGCCAAAGCACACATTATAGGGCACCATTCTGTTCCACCTGGGATGATCTTAGCAAATTAGCATCAATAGCTATTCCCTATTGTGAGTCTGAAGAATCTTGGGAAACTTTCATTATAAAGTGTAAGAGAAATAATAAAGCTACACTATTTCTATTTACACCTACCCTACTGTGAGCCAGGATACTGTTAAATTGCAATTTAAAAATAAAGGCTATAACTTATTTTAGGGAAAAAAAACACCTCTGTTTTTATTGCCCTTCTCCCAGGCTCCTGACAACCATCTGCAAGGACGCAGGGAAATCAGCATTGTTTGAGTTATTTGTAATCTGAAATCATTTGGGTTCCTATTAGATAAGATACAAGATGATGCACAGTGAAAGCAAATACAAGTTTGTATTTATTTATATTAGAAAATCATTGAATTCTTCCTCTCCATCATAAGGTGTTCAACTAATTCAATTCATCAAACATTCATTAAGAATTTACTGTGGGAAAACCACTGTGCTGGGCATAGGATGAAGGGCAAGATACAAATTTTAGCTAAAGACATATTTCCTTAACCCAGAGAGCTTACTGCTTAGGGGAAGTCTGTTGAAGTCTCCAAACAGAAGGAACTGACTGGTTAAGTTTGATGTACAGAAAAAAAAAACCAAAGGCTTTTAAAAGGAGCCATAGCATACCGGAAGACAAATTCATCATTCCTAAAGCATTTCTCATGACTTGACCTTTCTCCTCCAGTGGCTAGAAGGTGAGCAGGAGGAAAAATGGACTCTTCATTTGGAACCCGTTGCAAATGAATAATCCCCCATAAAGGATGTAAATGTTTCTTTTGAAATGATTCAAGAGGAAGTTAAAACTGTTGGCATCAATCTTCTCCTGTCAGCTCTAATACCTGCTAAATTACCAGATGCTTAACAACAATTTAAAGTAAGCCATTTGCAAACAGAGAGCTAATAGACAATGTAAATGTAGATAGTGCTTTTATAAAATGTTTCCTTATGCCACATCCACAAGTATTAGTTCAACAACTTGTGTCATATTTCAAGTAAGTTATTCACACAAAACATAAATAGGTGTGTGTGTGTGTGTGTGTGTGTGTGTGTGTGTGTGTGTGTGTGTGTGTGTGTATGTATTGGGGGAGAGGAGGGAGGCAGCCTGAACCTTCATAGAATTAAAAAATAAATGCAGGTCCCTTTCCTTCTAGTCTTTTCAGTTATCACCAGGTACTTTTTATTGTCCTGAAATCCTTTTTATGGTTCCAGATGAAGAAAACCTGCCCTCAGCTGATGGAGCATTAGGGAATAATCAAATTCCAAAAACATTTTTGTTCAATAAAAAAAAAGAACACAGAAGCCATATGCATTTCTTCTCAGTGCAAGTAAGAAAACATCATTTCCTCTGCCACACTAGGAATGGCCTGAAAGTTACCAGTGACTTTGGCATAAATTGATTGTTTTTAAAGCTTCTATGAGGGGTGGGATGGACAGTGGACCAGATGTCAGAAAATCTGAGAGCTAGTCCCACTTCTGCTACCAATGAATTCTTTGAACTTGGATAAAGGCCTTTAGCCTCCTTCAACCTCAGTTCTCTGATCTGTCAAATGGAGATTGAAAAGTGCTCTTGATAGGATCAAAATCTCACTTCCAATGCTTGTGTGATCTTGGGCAAGTCACTTAACCTCTATTGGCCTCAGTTTCCTCATCTGTAAAATTTGAGGGTTAGATTAGATGACCTCTGAGGCCCCTTTCAGCTCTAGAGCTATGATCTAAATCATAAATTCTATGATCCTATAAGATAATATATGTGAAAGTTTTTTGTAAAACATTATCCAAGCTTATGTGCAAATGTGCCTTCATTGGTTTAGGGAAGTCCTGGAGTAGGAATAGATGTCACAGATGCAGTTGTTAGTAACTAGAGTTGTGAGGCAGCTAGGTGGTCCAGTGGACGAAGTGTTGGGTAGGTAATCATGGTGACCTGAATTTGAATCCTGCCTGAGATGCTTTCTGGCTGTGTATGAGTCCTTGGTATCTCTTTCAGCCTCATCTTCTTATCTGTAGAATGAAGATAGTAGGAGCCTCTACCTCAGAGGGTCTTGTGAAGAATAAATGGTATATATCCAAAGCACTTTGTAATCCTTTTGTTTTTGTATAGTCATTTCAGACTCTTCATGACTCCATTTGGGGTTTTCTTGGCAAAGATACTGGAATGGTTTGCCATTTCCTTCAACTTATTTTACAGATGAAGAAATGAAGCAACCAGGATTAAGTGACTTGCTCCAGGTCACACAGCTATTAAGTGTCTGAGGTCAAATTTGAACTCAGGTCTTCCTGAATCCAGATCCAGTGCTCTATCCAGCCACCGATCTGCCCTTTGGTAATTGTGAAAGTGTTATATAAATGCCAATGGTTATCATTATTAGCTCACTTTCAGCTCTACAGAGTTGTCTGTGATACTGAGAGTAATTTAATCATGGTCACACAGCTAACATGGAAGAAGACCATCTTGAACTCAGGTCTCCTTGACTGAAGCCAGTCAGTCCTCTTTCTACCATTCCACATTGCCTCTTACAAATATGTTATTTAAATCAACAGTTATTCCTTAACCCAAGAGGAGATTATTATGTTATCATAGATTATATAATATAATAATATATAACAGTATTATATTTAATATATAATTATATCTAGATTTTTCTAGATATCCATCATTTTCATGAAATAGATTTTAAGAAACGAGAACTGAACTATGTAGACAGAAGAAACCTATCATCAGATCACCCTACACCTCTATTTTGCTGGTTGACAAGGTAGTTGATATTCAATTAGTATGCAGCATCTTAATCTACTTGGCTTCTGATTTTGCTGACAAATAATGCTGGCCTTTGGTAGTATACCAAGACATCTAGGTGACGTGTAGGCAATTTTAATTAATTTGAAGTCACACGAAGATTACTGCCTCTGTTTTCACTTCACCAACAGCACATAATGTTCCTTTTTTATTGGCACAAAACAGAGCAGAACCTTATTAGTTTTTAAGCACTCACATTTGACGTGAAGGCAACCAGCTAAGAACAAAGGAGAGATGCCTCAAAAGACTTACTGTCACAGCTGTGTAGCATGCCTCATGAGCTTGTAGCAAGTAGGTTTACCTTTATTGAAGTGCTGCAGTCAAAACGGAATGACTTGGTTTGCCCATTTTCTAAGTAGACCTTCAGAACATTTGGCATGAAAAGAAGTGAATTGTCCTTTACTGTTTCCTGCAGAAAGGAGTAAGTCAACCAAATTAGTATCTTTTTATTCTGAGTAATTAAGCAGTTGTTCCATAGTAAAAGTAGTACAATGAATAAAACCCCACAATTTTCCTATGGGCAGTCATTTGACAAAGCCAAAACTATAATCTATTGTATTCTGGTCATCCCTGCTGTTAGCTCAGTAGGGAAGGCAATGCAGCTGAACTAAAGTGAGTGGGAAGTGAGCTGATACAGATGCTATTAGTAGGATGATACACCATTATTCTTTCCAGGCTAGGATTATAACTGATCAACATTAACCTTATGTACAAGCTTGTGTGGAAGTTTTCCTATAACTCTGCATGCTATGAAGATATGATTCCTGAATAACTGAGAAACCTCTGAGCCAACATTTAAGCAATATATGACATATTTAAGTAGAGAAGAGCAACATAATGATTGTAAGTGTTCCTTAGACCAGTCCTGATACTTTTGTGGACAGAGAGTAACTGAATACTAAGGGGGAAAGAGAAGTGTTACTACAATGGTCTTGAGTCTATGGGTTTTCCTGTGGGTTCAGCTGATATATCTGCCATTCTAGGTAGAGACAGTATTAAGAGTGGGTGTCCCACACATTTTCCCCTTAGGAAATCTTGCATATCTATAGCTGAAGTCTGGGTACCATTCTGAAGGTTGGGTACTTCAAACATCAGGTAATCACTTTGTGATGATTTCATGTCTCCAATTCTGAGAATACTATATTTCTCTTTGATACTACCCTCTTCCCTAAGACTGTAAAAGCTTGCTTATAAGAGGAAATAGAGGTTTTGCAATCCACCAGAATGACCAATATTAAAGTTTTGAGGATCCTGTAACCCAACAGGATGACCAAAGGTAAAGTTTTAGCAGGAATTCCAGGTCTCAAGTCATAAATGACTGGTCTGTTATAGACAAAAGAAATGAGTCTGGGACAAAATTCATCACATGTTCTGTGGTCTGGATGCACTATTATAAAATCTGAATTGTATAAATATAATTGTTTTGATTTCAAGTGACAATATTTGACACCAAACATTGACAACATTTAATTTAAAAGTGCTAAATAACTGAGATTACTTTTGACAAATTAAGGTCCAATAAATATTAGCATGTTTCTACCTCAGTGGTTTCAAATAACAGTATTAAAGATAATTTTAAAAAAATGTTATTTTCTGCATTTAAAAAACTAATATAGGATATTCTTTGAATATATTACAGGAAGGCAAAGAATATGAAAGTGGCTGGTTTGTTTAGTTTCTAACATTGTAACAGATTACATTAGCTAGCATTTATATTGAGCTTTAAGATTTACAAAACATTTTACAAGTATCATCACATTTTATCCTCACAACAACCTTGTCAGGTAGGTGCTATAATTTAACGCTCTTTTAGAAATGTGGAAACTGAAGCAGACATTAAATGACTCATGCAGGGTTACACAGTTAATAAGGGTTTGAACTCAGATCTTTCTGACTCCAGGTCCAGCATTCTGTTCACTGAGCCATCTAGCAGCCAAACATATAGAGGTAGCAAAATGGCACCATGGAGAGCGATGAATTTGCATTCAGAGGACCTGGTTTCAACCTTTCTAAGCCTCAATTTCTTATAACCTAAAATAAGAGAGTGAGACTGCCAGCACTACAGCTAGAATCCTCTGAAGTCCCCAATCAACATTTCATGTTTAGAAAGAACACAAAAAATGACACCAGGGTGTGATATATGCCAAGTAGTGAACTACAGAAATTTACCCTTTTAAATTCTTTCTCTTTGAGTGGAAATATTGACATTTGGGGGAGTGGAAAAGGACAAAATATAAATAAGCTACACTTGAAAGAGCTCAGTGAATCACTATATTGAACTGTGTTCTTCACTTACAAATCTGATGGACTGAATACTGACTGGGTTTTACGGGCTTAGAGCCAAGTACTAATGAATTGGGGTGAACTAGCTTATATTTGAATAGAAGAAGGAGGTTGGATCATGGAGATGAATAGGGGGTGACAAAGGAGTAGGTATGGGTGAACCTTACAGCCTGCATCCCATGACATTAATTCCTCAGTTATAAGAGGGAACCTGCTGGAGGCAATCAGCAGCTGGCCCTGGGTCTCAGGGAAAGAACCCTCTCTAGTAAGCCTTGTTATTTCCTAGAACTGCCTGAAACTGTCTGTGAAAGCAGCTTCTGGAATAATTTACTCTGTTTAGATACACAAAATATTTTCTTGTTTTGCATCAGGCTGTTCTGTCTTGGGCCAAACAACAGATATGCTTCTGTTTTATCTAAGGACTAAAGCCCAGGAGGAAGGCTGCTGCCAGGCTGGTTATTTTCTCCTGAAGTAGAGTGAAAATGCACCTATGTAATGTAGGAGGGTCGTTAGCATAGGTTAATGTAGGGGGTCCTAACACGGGGACCATCAACTTGAGTTTTCTTTTTAAAGTACCCTATTTCAATATAAAAAGCTTTCTTTGGAATTCTATAAATTTTAATTCTCCATTTAAAAACATTATTTTAAGTAAGGGCCCACAGTCTTCACTAAACTGATAAGAGGTTTTCATGACACAAAGAAGGTTAAAACTCCCTGTATTAGAGTATTTGGTAAATGAGTTGACACTCTGTGCACTGTGAGAGCAAGAGGCAGATAGGTGAGGGGGAAAAGCTGAGTTTAAGGGATGGATATTCTGTAGCCAGTAAGAAGCAAATCCTTCACTAAAGTAGATACCTGTGATGCCTCTTGGTGTGTTGGAGGTAACCGCCAGGCATCAAATACTTTGCCAGCAGCACAATATCTGGAAGGTCCTACAGAGTTAGAATGACTTTAAGTGTGGGCATGAAGAAAAACACACACACACACACACACACACATACACACACATCACATGAAGACCAGTCTAGCTAAGTTTAGAAAGTTGCTTTATTCAGTTTTTTTCATTCATGTCTGACTCTCTGCTACCATATTTGGGGTTTTCTTGGCAAAGATATCAGAATGGTTTGCCATGTCCTTTTCAGCTCATTTTATAGATAAGTGTATTGGTAATGGAATTTGGAGATGCCCCTGAATTGGCTTGGTTTTTGAGTTGAGTGTTAAAACCCAGAGCTTGTGAATCCCACTTGTGGGATGGACTTGTTGAGGTGAAGAGAGAGGGCTGAACTGGGAGGGGCCATGAATTGGGAGAGAGGCTCAAGCCTAGAGAAGGCCAGAAGGACTTTAGGAGAGCAGTATCCAGTATTGTGGAGCCTGAGTTGCTGAGAGAAAGACTGCTAAGAGCCTGTTGGAACTGCCACCTGGAACTGCCAAGGACTGAGGAGGCATGGCTGTGTTGCTGGTATTTTGTCTGTCTGTTTTGATGTTGTTTTGCCAGATTCACCTGATGGTGAAGGGCAGTGCTGCTGTTATAGAGGTCCTGGAACCTGGCTGTTGGTTCAGAAGCCCCGAAAGAGAATTTTCTTGTGGTACCTGCACAGAAAACCTGGAAGAGGGCCTTGCTGATACTTTCAGGGGTTCTGGGACTGTTCTACAGGCAGAGAGTGACTTGATGAGGACACTGGCTATGGCTTTGTTGAGCCTTGTCTCCCCAGGAACTGAGATTGCTGAGGGCTTGCCACTAGTGAAGATGAAAGAAGGCCCTTTCTTTGGGTATTCAATGCTGGGTTTAACCTTATAACTTAAGGGTGGATGGCCTTTTGTGTTCTCCTGCCCCTTTTGAGATTCAAGGGTGGGAAGCTTTTGAGTTTTCTTTGTGCTCTGTGATTGACCAAATGAATGTACTTTGTTTATGGTTGGAGACTAATCTCCATTTGAGAAGAGACTTTTGACTGACTAAATGAATGTACTAAGAGTGGAGTAGTACCTGGATTGAATTGAGAACTTGCTAAAGGAACAAGTTACACTGTATTTTGACTTTCTCTGTTCTGTGAATGTTTGCTGAATAAATGGGGTTTACTATGCTGGTAATCCAAACCTTGGAAGTTGCCTTTGCTTGGCATTACAATAAGGAAATTGAGGCAAACAGGGTTAAATGGATTATCCAGGGTCATAGAGCTAGCAAGTGTCTGAGGCTAAAGTGGAACTTGTCTCCGGAGCAGCACCACCTAGCTTCCCTTAAGAAAGGCTTATCATTAAAAGTCTGGTCACTCAATGATGGATAAATGGTGGAAAGGGTGATGTACTTGGAATCAGGTGATCTAAGTTCAAATTTTAATTCTATCATTCACTATGCCTATGATATTAATCAAGGGACAACCTTTTGGTATGCATAGGGAACTGGACTTGGGAGTCAAGTAGGCCTAGGTTTAAATACTTCCTCAGAAAGGCAGGATTTGAATGTATTTGATCTTGGGCTGGTCACTTAAATTATCTGTGTTTCAGTTCCCTCATCTGTAGAATGAAGGGACTGCATCAGGCCACAAGCGTTTAAGTGTTTAGTATGTGCCAGGCACTTTGCTAAATGCTGGGTATGTAAAGAAAGGCAAAACACAATGTTCCTGATTTTAAGGGGCATGCAATATGAAGGGTGAGATAATGTGTAAACAACTAGTCACACAAAATTTTAGATAATTTCTAAGATTCCTTCCAGGATTTGAATCCATGACTCTATGATCCTCTAAAGATTTCTGACCAAAGCAACTTACAAAGCCAGATCTATTAAGAAATGAATGAATTTTGATCTATAATGGTAGAAATATTATCCATACAAGTGAACTCATAGATCCTTGAAATAAATAAAATTCCAGGCCAATTTGGAAAAGTTGCTCGCATAATCACAATTCTGGTGTGGTTTTACAAGCGGAAAAAAAACTTCAAAGGGACAAGAATTTGAATACATTTGTTGTTACTTAAAAAAATTCAAAGTAGCATGTGCTTTTAATTTTTCCCTAAAATTAAATGGAACAACACATTCACTCAATAACTCATCCATTCAACAAATAAAAACTTGACTATGTGCAGAGTCTTGTGCTAGGTGCTGAGATAGACATAGTTTAAATGATGATGATAATAACTGACATTCATATGGTGTTTCAAAGCTTGCCTACCTAACAGTTGAGACTTAAGACAACTATAAGAGGTAGGAGTTATGCTATAATTATCCCCATTTTATAGATGAAAGATGAAGTGATCTGATGACAGTCATGCAGTCTGTAAGTGACAGAGGCAGCAAACGACCCTAGGTCTTCCTAACTTGTAGTTAGTTCAGCACTCTGTCCACTATACAACACTGCCTACCAAGATAGCATCCCTGCTCTCATGTAGTTTAACACTGTTGTTGTTCATCCTTCTTTCTCAAAGAAGACCAATGACATCAGCAAGGTGATGTTTTAACTCACAAGTGAATTGGATTTAAGTGAGACAGGACTGTGCAAAGTCATCAGCCTCACTCTCTCCTCCAGAGTCAATGGAGTCCCGTGGCAAGATGGAGGTCAGGATGACTGGTGATGTTCCTGGATGCAGTGGGAGCCCTTGGCCTTTTTTAAGATAAGGTCTTTCTCAGGTCTCAGTTTGTCTGAGGCAAAGCACATTCAGTAGTTAAAGGCTAGTCAAGAATTGAGAAAAAAGATGGCCTAGTTCACCTTCACAAAAGAATCAGTCTGGGAAGGAAAGACCCTTAGAGCTTCTGACCAGAACAGAAACAATTGCTATTTACACTCTCTATGAGCTATCAGAACCCAAACAATGAACAAGTGAGGCTTGAACTGGGGCCTATTTTATTGACCAATTGGGATAAGACACACGTGTTTAACTTTTATGCAAAATATATTCTAAGTATGTTAAGAGATGCACAAAATAAAGGAGTATGTGAAGCATGGAAGGGGCAGGGGAAGTCATTGCTCACTGGGCAATCATGTAGAAAATGGCACCTGAACTGAGATTTAAAGGATGGGCAAGAATTCAACAGTCAAAAAGGATGAAGAAAGATGTACATGTGTGCATATGTGTGTGCATGTGTGTGCACACATAATTGTTACTAGTATGTTTCATATTAGTCCAATAACATGAATGAAGAACTTATGTATTCTCTTATTTCTAGTTTATTAATTTGTAGATTATATATTAGACAATGGGAATAGATATAGAATACTCCAATGATTTTGATTGAATTTGACCTAGTTGGTAACTACTTCCCTCAACAAATATTTATTGGGCACCTACCATTGGCATAAGACTTTGTGTCTGTGTTGGAGGAAGTAGCAGACGTGGTCCACCACTCTCAAAGAGTTTACAACCTAGTATGGAGTTGGTAGAAAATGGGGCAGGAGAAATTGTAATTAAAAAGAGACCTCAGTGCATAATCAGTAAGTGACCATTAATGATTAATTATTCCAGTCAAAAAGATGAAATTTGAGTGAATATACATGACCTTAACAAATCTCTGCCTCACAAAGAAGAGAATGTTAAACTCACCGAAACCTGGCCATTGATGATGATCTCCTCTGAGAAACGCACTTTAACAGGATTGGACTTCAACCTTGCCTTTTTTGCAGCACTAATAAATGCTGACTTGGGAGACTGGAAGGGAAAGAACATTTTTTTTTATCAGATTAATTTGGAACAGAACCTAGAACTCCCTGTGACATAATGGCTCTCTACTTGTTCTCATAAATTCCTCATTTTATTTGAAGATATATGGTTTGGCACATGCTCATTTAAAGAACTAAATCTAAATCATCATTTAAATAAAAGTATGGTGAAAAAGCCACCAATGAGCACAGAAAGATCCCCTCATATGCATAAACTATTAGAATTTTATTTGATCACTGGACTGAAAAATACCAAAAAGTATGTTCTGTGTCACAGAACATTTTCCAAGTGTTTTTTTTAAGTGACTGCTCTAAACTGTGCCTGCATGAACACATAAGCTCTGTTCTCATTATAGCCCTATCAGGCAAACTGTGAAGAGAAAATGATGGCATTGTCTAATGCTATCCCTATACAAAACCAGCTGAGAATAAGTTGTTCGAATAGAGGGGAAAGAGGCATAGAAAATTAAAAACAGTGGATAATTCAGCTATCATTTACATCTGTTTGGGGAATAGAGTAGGACAGGCACGTACAGATACATTCATGTATTCACTCCTCAGCATTTCCCCTTTTGGCTCAGTCCATTGTTGGTGGCAAGGATCTGCCTGGACAACAGTGGAGAGTAAATCCTAGCCTGCAGTCAGCAACCAAATCACAGCCAATTGAAAACTGGCCGGATATTTTGTTCCCTCTCTGCTTTTCCCAAACTCTCTAGAATTTAATTGATATCATCTAATCTTATCTTCATGAACAAACATTTAAATGTTTGTTCTTTTATTGAGAAATAGACCATACAGAGAGAGTATGCTTTCTCTGATGTTCAAAAGCAAAATGGATTAATCTACTTTGAAAGGGAGGGTGATCCAGGGTAGCAGAATGAAGAAACAAATGTTAAATTTTAGTTCTGGGATTACTCAATTGATTCACTAAGCAGTCTTGGTTCAAAGACCAGAATGCCACCAACATTTTTCTCAAATTCCTCTATAAGAAAGATACTGTGCAGAGTTTTGAGAGCATTAAGACAAAAATCAAATAGTTCCTGCCTAAAAGGAGCTTACGTTCTCCTGGTGTTGGGGAAGAGGAAGGTGGATACAACATGTATACAAATAAGTAAATACAAAGAAATAGGAGGAGGAAGATAAGATTATGATATATCATATGCGATATATTAGAGAATTAATGGAAGAGAGAACACCTGAGTTGATCCTTAAAGGAAGAAGAGGACTTGAAGAGCTGGGCAGAGATAATGACAGAGTGCACTCCAGGCAATGGGGGATGGCTTGTGCAAGCGCACAAAGACAGGAAATAGTTTGTTGAGTTCAGGAGATTGTCATATTACTTCTCCCCTCCCCCTCCAATTAGATATTGAAAGAGACCAATGTGGTTGCACAATGGGGTCACTGATGAGGCCATATTTTATTAGAACATATATAAAACAAGAAAAGGATGAAAAAAAGAAGGGGCAAAGATCAAAGCGCAGTGTAAGTAACGGCTATGAAAAAATCCTAAGAACAATAAAAATAATTTTTAAAAGTATGTTTGGAATAAGAAATAGAAAATGAAAGCAGTACATCTATTTTTGGAGTCAAATAGAATTTGCCTAACATGACTTTTACTCTGAGGGCAAGAAATATTTGTTAAAGAGCTGGCCATTCTGAAATAATAATATCGCCAACAACAATAGCTGGCATTTATGTAGCTCTTACTATGTGTCCAGCATTTTGTAAACATTATTTCATTGATCTTCATAACAACTCTGGGAAGTAGGGACTATTATTAACCCCGTTTTGTAGACTGATATCCTACTTGGGCAATATTTCTCTCACTTCCTCTAAATAAGATGATAGGAATCTATGAAGATCTTTATCCTTCCTAACACTCATTTAAAATGCATTTATCTCCAAAGATGTGCATTCATATACTTTTTCTTCCTCACACTAGTAGTAATAAATAGCTTTCACACAGTGCTTTAAAGGTTGCAAAGCATAGTACATAGATAATCTCATTTGACTCTAACAACAACCCTGGGAGGTAAGTGCTAACATTACCCTCATTTTACTGATGAGGAAGTGAAAGGAAACAGACATGAAGTGACTTGGCCAAGGGGACATAGCTATGAATCTGGATTTGAACTCTGGTCCTGCTGACACTAGGTATGGGGCCACCTAGCTGCCTCAAGTTCTTGAAATCTAAATTCATTCTAAATAGGCTAAAATGAATCATTTAAGTCTACTGTTCAATCTTAGAGCCTCGAATGCCTCCTTGAAATAGGTATTATGGTGTGGGCTGAGTTAGAATAGGGAAGAAATGGAAGATGAGAACAGGAATGAACTTTTTGGATGCTGCTAAAAGAGAAAGGAGGGAAACCTCTGAAAAACTCACTGAAAGATCAAGAAGGTGGTTTATAAGCTTTGGGCAGGGCTAAGAGGAGATCTAAAAGACAAATCAGACATGTATGGAACAGAGCAAAAAAGAAAAGTCTAATTCCCAGTATTGTTGCGTATAGCACTGGGAACTATAATTCTGCAATTAAAGGAAGAAGCTTTGTCTTTTCTCATATCCAGGTGAGGAGAAAGAATTCTGAAAGTCAAGGAAAAATGGTGATAACATCCTGAAGGGAAACATCAGCAAGCTATACATTCGGGCTTGCTGGTAGACAAATAGTGAAATGATAGGGGTGAGGGTTAGGCCTTGTACCATTCTGCAACAAAGTGGAAGGTGTAGTGCAAATGGGTAACAAGAAGAAAATACAACTACTCAAGTTTCTATTTTGTTTCCTTCCTCTGTATCAAGCTCTTTAAACTGAAAAGACTAGAATAAGCACGTTAGAAGGGGAAAAGGAGCAGCTAAGTGGTGCAGAGGATGGAATGCTGGGCTTGGAGTCAGATTTTTTTTTTAGTTCACTTTTTTTTTTAGTTCAAATCTGGGCTCAGACACGTATCAGCTGTGTGACCCTGGGCAAGTCATTTAACCCTGATTACCTTAGTTTCTTTATCTGTAAAACATGCTAGAAATGGAAACGGGAAACCATTTCAGTGTCTTTGTCAAGAAAACTCCAAATGGGATTGCAAAGAGTCAGACATGACTAAAAAAAATAACTGAACAAGAGCATAAGAGTTTGATCTAGAATCATAGAAGATCCTACGAGCCTACGATCCTAAACTGAACTGATTCCAGAATATGATCGCTGAATTACTGTTATTGGTAATCTCTGAAAAATTGTGGAGAATGACAGAGATGTCAGAGGGTGGGGAATAGACTGAGGTCCTGATTTTCTAAAACAGGGTAAAGATGGGCCCCCAAAACTGTGGGCAAGCACATTTGATGTCTTTTCCTGGTAAATTCCGTGATGGATTATATGGATGGTTTGGGAAGCCATGTCCAACACATCTCTTTTCTTTTTCCTTACATCAAGAGTTAACTTTTTAATGTCATGGACTCCTTTGGCAAAACAATAAAGCCTATGGATCTTCATTAAGAAAGAAACCAGTCATATTGAAAAATAATTAGAAAATGAAAATATCACCACCATGATAAGCTCATGGACCCCAGGTACATGGAAACCTTGGATAGCATTACTAGACTGGTAGATCAGGGAAATTCCACACATATAATATAGCTAGATTTTAGCATCATATTTGATGAATTATTTCCATGATATCTTTGTGAACAAGAGGGAAAAATATAGGCTAGATGATACTCTGGTTGGGTAGACACGTCCCTGGTTGAATGACTGTACCTGAAGGGCAGTTGTCATTTAAGAGATGTCAACCTAGAAGAAATCTGTTCAGAATTTTCCTTTCTGATTTTGATGATGCCACTGATGGCTTGCTAATAACATTTGAAGATGGTGAAAAGTTAGGAGACATAGTTAATGCATTGCATGACAAAATCAGGAGCTAAAAACATGACCAGGATGGAATGATGTATGCAATCTAACATGCTGAAATTTAATACAAATATGAAATCTTTGCCTTTAGGGGTAATTTTTCAGTGGAAGAGTAATGTGACAGAAGGGTTGGGCTTAGAGTCAGGAGGACCTGGTTTTAATGCCTCTAGCATTTGCTATCTTTTTGATTGTGGGCAAGTAACTTTTCCACACTGAGTATCAAAATTTTTTTTCACGTAAAATAGAGATGATGCTGGTAGTACCTACTTTATGGTGTAGGATTTGAGGTTCAAATGTAAATTGTTTCATAAACCTTTTGAAAGCACTGTATGAAAGCGATTTGGAACTGACTAAAATGTCTATACCCAGAGATCCCACTGCTAGGCATAAACACCAAGGAGACAAAGAAATAAAGAAAGGGGCGACATATGCTAAATACTTATAGTAGCGCTTTTTGAAGTAGTAAAGAGCTAGAAACAAAGTAGATATTCATTGACTGGGGAACAGATTATAGTTCATGATTACAATTTAATATTTATGAACTATAAGAAATTATGAATATGAAGAACAGAGGGAGTCTTGGGAAGATTTATATGAACTGATATGAAAGGAAATAAGCAGAAGCAGGAAAATGATAGACCATAATGAATACAACAATGGAAATGTAAAGTACAACAGCAGCAATTGAGATAGGATATTTTGGGAATTATAAAGCTGGCCATAGAAGAGATTTGAAAAGGTACTTCTCTCTCTTCTGTGAAGAGGCAGAGGGACTCTAAAGGTGGTATATAGCATATACTGTTAGACTTGATTAATGTGTTGGTTAGATTTACTGAATTTTTATTTTCTCATTTTTTAGTTCTTTATGATAAGGGATGGATCTTTGGGTGAGGGAAGTAGAAAGGATATATTGGGACATAATGAAGATGTAAAAACAAAGGCTATCAATAAATATTCTAAAATAACTTTAAAGCACCATAAAAGTGTCAGTTACTATTATAGTTCGTGGGGAGAAAGGCTTAAAAGGTTTTAGTAGCAAGCCCAATATGAATTTATAGAGTGATATGGCTACTTAATAGGCTAGTGCCAACTTAGGCTGCATTAATACAAGGATGAGGCCCAGGATGAGAGAGTTGTCTATGGTTTCATAGATTCAGAATTAGAAGGGACCTCAGAGATCCTTTAGAGCAGCAGCACCCTCACTTTGTAGATACAAAGAAAGGTCCAGAGAGGCTTGCTTAAGGTCACATGTGTTGCACGTGGCCAGGTCCTCTGGACTTGAGCTCAACTCCTCTGACTTCAGATCTAATTCATCTTTGCCAGTATATGACACTGGGATAGTTTCACTGTAATCTACTGGTGAGATCACAGCTGAAGTATTCTGGATACTATACTATCAAGATAGAAAATTCTTGGGGAAGGCAGACAGCTGAGTGGGAAAAATGCAGAATTTGTATAGCTGTGTACAATGATAAACTAACTCTTGGGTATAGGATGGAATTGTCTCCCAATGGGGGTAATTATGATAGTGAGATCCAGTCCCTATGTGCACTTGTTATGGAGATTGGTGTCATTATTGAATCAATGAAGCAAAGTCTTGGTGTATTTGTGACTGTGCCATGTGGCTACTGAACAAGTCAAATAAAGACTGGAGCCAATGTGTGTGAATAGGTGTTGCAGCTAAGTTGCATAGTGGATAGAAAGCTGGGCCTGAAGCCAGGAAAACCCAAGATCAAATTCTGCCTCAGACACTTACTAGTTGTGTGTGACTTTGTATTAGTCACTAAACCTCTGTTTCCTCATCTGCAAACTGGGGATAATAACAGTACTTACCTTCCAGGGTTGTTGTAAGGATCAAATGAGGCAATCTATGTAGTGCTTTGAAAAATTTTAAGTGTTATATAAATGCTAGGCATTGCTATTATTACATACTGGTGAACTAGGATGAGGAAGTAAAGGTATATGAATGTACATCTCTTGAAACGAATGCACATTCAGAGAGGGGGAGGGAGGATGGGCATCTAAATGAAGATCTTCATAGATTATTCTTTCATTTAGAGGGAGTGAGAGGAACGTTATCCAAATAGAATGTGTGGAGTCATTTTGGGTACATGGAGAGCTGTTTCTAGGGTCAGGCAGAAGCAGAGGACCCTTGGCTATGTAGCTGATTGGAGAGGTTGTAGGCTTTGGATTCCCTGTTAATATCCATGGAACATTTTGGGAATGGTGATGAGCAATTTCTTACAGACATAAACATTTGGTTGGCACAATTCTGAGTGTCTGCACGAGAAAATAGAGTGCACCCAAAGCATAAGCATGAATGTAAAGAATGGTAGGTGGATTGTGAGTTGATGTGGGCCTCTGTTACATTTTTAAAATTGAGATTATTCTCATATTTAAAATTAAGATTATTCGAGGAAGAGTAATCAGGATGACAAAGGTTCTAGAAGTGATATCGTATAAAAATGGTTGAAGACAATAATTTTAGCTCACAGAAGAAAATACTTCATTGAAGGGCACAGTAATTGTCTTCAATGTTTTGAAGGCATATCATAGTGAAGGAGTCTTAGATTTCAGAAAGTGCAGAAACAGGACCAAAGGTCAGTTATGGGGAGGGTAATTTTGACTTAGTAGAGGCAAGAAATTCCTAAAAATGAGATAGGAGGTCGAACTACATAATCTAAAATGTTCCTTCCAACTTCAAGATTCTATGATTCTATATTCAGGTTTTTACCTAACACTGTAGTGATCAATAATAGCTATCATTAATAGTTATCATATATAAATATCCTTCTTGAATATATTTTTAAAATATCACTGTTATTTATAGTAATCCATGTCTAAGGCAATTTCATAATTTGGGACAAAACCCAGTGTAACATAGATTTATATTATTATGGACACTGAATGATAATCTCCAGTTTACTGTACCCTTCACATATTAATATATTATACATTATATTATATATTCATATATTCCCACAGCAAATGGGAGTTAGCACCAAAATAAACTATTTCTCAATTCAGTACAGGTAGACTAATTAAATTATAATTATGCATATTCCCCCAGGATCCATTTTTAGGGGGTCTGTTTGGAATCTTTGGCTTAAGTACCATTAGAGTCCAGTAATTAATTTCTCATCCTTTTTGTTGTGAACTGAGCACTTAGAAACTTATAGGATATTAATCCTCAGAGACAGAAGTTCTCTGTCTAAAGCATTTGGACAGAAACTTTATTCTGATAGATTGTTCCTCAGAAACAAAAACTTAGTCAATCAAACAAACAAAACAATCTCTCTAGACAAGTTTTTTAAATGACTAAGAAAATTCTATTGAAAAGAAAAAAAAATCCATAGATTGTAGTACCCTCATCTATCCTCTTATTTATGGTCTGTGATAAGTAAAGATTAACAAAAAGTAATATAGGGAGGGTTTTTGAAATGCCATCTTTTAACTGAAGGGAAAACATTATTCTTCCTTAATGAATTGAAGCAGGTGGTATCTACATTGACACAATGGGTTTATCATAAGTGAAGCATTTGTGTCTGTGTGAAAGCTATATTGAATGACATTAGGTGAGCTATTTTGACACAGAACATTTTACATATCCATCACCATTAGGGAATGAGCATATTGGTGAATTTTCCAGATAACTGAAGTTTAATCCTTTAAATACCAAAACCTTAAAAGCAGTTTTAACCTCTTCCAAAAAAAGGAAAACATCTTCCTAAAATGCATTATGTACTTCTCTGCTTTAGTAAAAGCATACTCAACATAACTTCTTTTTGGTGGTTCAGTGGATAGAGAACCATATCTTGAGTCAGGAAGACCTGAGTTCAAATTAGGCCTCAGACATTTACTAGCTATTTGATACTGTATAAGTAACTCAACCTTTTTCAGCCTCAGTTTCTTCATCTGTAAATGGAGGTAATAATGACACATATATTTGTGCGTTGTTGCGATGATCAAATGAGATTATAATTGTAAAGTGCTTAACCCAGTGCCTGGCACATAGTAAGAGCTATGTAAATTAGCTCTTATTACCATTAATTTCTCATTATTATATATATATATATATATATATATGAAAATTATGGCATAGAGGCATTGATGCTTTAGGGGTACTGCGATGTGTAGTACCACAGTGAGATAATCGACTCCAGGGTTATTCCAGCAGTTCCCTGCTATTGTCAATGTGCTCACCTCTACTAGTATTTATTCCCCTTGAAGTATTTCCCTTTCTCCGCCTCCCTCTTTTAATCAACTATAACTGCCTTTGAAGGAGCTTAACACTTAAAGTTCCTATTCCCAGGATAATTAGTTAAGCCTGGATTATAAATATCCTGAAAAAAAGTCACTGATTGAATTCAATTCTTTTTTTCTCCCTAAAGCATTTCATTAATTTACACTAAAAAGTACCTCATTATGACTTGGCCAGCAGTACCATCACACAGAATACTTAGTGATGGAGATAAATGATGCTATAATGATGAATGGCAGATATCCATGAAAGTCAATGTACACTATAGTCTGAGAGACACAGGAGGAGGATGCTATAGGGTGGTTATGAAACACTTTGGTGCTGAAGGGAAGGTCTCTTTGAGCTGGACTTCACTAATAATGTCTTTGTGAAAAATGTGACGTGGGCTAGGATAAAGGTCACTTGTATATGATCTATGATGAACATAGACTTTATAGCTGAGTAACCTCAGAGGACATCTATCTCATCCAATCCTACAATTTTATTGATGAGGGAAGTGAGGACCAGGGAGATACTATGACTGACCCATAGTTACACAGCTAGTAAATATCACAGATCAGCAAATTAAAAGGATAACCAGTGTCATATGGGAAAGATCCAAACTTTTAAAGACCCTAAATGCTTCAACACATTGGCTAGAGAGTAAATGAATAATAATAGCATTAGTTATAATTGAGTTTTATCTACTTATTTTAAAAGGCCATATGGGACCTCCATCTGACTGCACATTTTTTAGCCCTTGGCATCACTCTGAGTTTTTAAAAGTAATAACAATGTATTTATTAAAAATTCTATAATTCACACTTTTCTGTAATTGTCTAGCCTTTTTTCTGTCTAATCCTTGCTCCTTAGAATTTGCCATGTAATTTCACTTTAGTTTTGCAGTATCATTTTAACAAAAGGTGATTAGATTTTAAAAAGAATGCCATAGGTTTTCTTTTACATGTTTCAATGCATTCAGATAAATAAGCTAGGTTTTTTGTTTGTTTGTTTCTTTAGTGAACCCTTTTTCTAGCCTTAATGTGTGGGGTTTAGGAAGAAGAGTTTAGGAGCTGTGGGAAAGATGGAAATGGAAGCAATAGGATGAGAGAATAGATGGTGGAGACAATATAATTCTATGCCAAGTGAAAAATAGGAAGAAAATACCTGCATATGTGTATGGATGCATACATGTGTGCATCTGTATGTATGGGTACATATATTTAGAAAGCAAGTTCTAGGTTGTTATTTCTGCTGACATTAAAAAAAGAAGGTCAGTAGATTAGATGCTGAAGTGTAGGACAAGGAAGGAAGGATATTACAAAAAAAATGAAAGTTATTGTCTAGCTTACTACTAGAAAACAGTATTAATGTATCCTTGGATTCACTATTGTAATGGTAAAGGAATTTGAAGATTTTCCCTGCTTCTTAATGGGCCTCAAGTGAAACCCAACAGGAGGAGCTTGATTAGGGGGAGGCTTGTTTTTCAGGAAGGCCTATACCTTTGTTACTTTGTAGTTAGGCAGTGGGTCATGAAGCTTGTGATGTCCTCTGACCCTGAAAAAGGGTCATTTGTGGGAAGGGTCGTATGATTTGGCCATATGAGACTCTGGGTAGCCATTGAGCTCCCTAGTTTTGAAAACTCAGATGTTAGTGTTTCTCTCTCTGGTAACTAACTGTGTATGTATGTAATGGTCAGACAGCTAAAAGCCCTGTCTGTGGGTCTGTTGAATTGTGTTATTTTCTCTGTCTGTATTTTTTTGTCTGCTTGTAGTTTCTGTTTGTTTTTTTCTCTGAAGTTCGGGGTGTTGACTTTTCCCCCTGAACTAAGTGAAATACACATACACACACACACAATTAAAAATTGTTGACCCCTTTAAAATTGCCTTTCTTTAGTAAAGCAGATCAAAGAACCTGTGCTAGCAGCAATTCTGGGTATGCTAAGGTGCTTGTTGTTACAACTAGTCATTGATATCTATTTAAAACAGTTCTTGCTACTGTGTCATGCACCCTGAGGGTGCTTAATAAATATTGGACAATGCCATCTTTCGGAAACTATTATCTAGAGAAAAGAAAACAACTCAATTGTGTTAAATGCAAAAATGGAAAAAAGTGACATGGCTTAAGAAATATGAGGATTTATTTCATATCAGTTATGTGTATGTATATTTTGTCTCTTCAATCAGATGGTCTGGAGGTAAGAATTGTTTTAATTTCTTGCTATTCCCTGTAGTACCAAGGCTAGTGCTATCAACTTGATGTGTTCAATAAATGCTTCTTGAATAGAGGAGTGAATGGAAGGGATTTGAAAGACTGTTTTTTGTATGAGGATGTTTGGCCCAGTCTCATTGCATCTGTTTTCTCCTCTGAAAATAGAGGTAAAATTTGGCTTACCTCAGAAGTAGGGGTGACTGGTGGTGGCACATGTGTTGGATCATACTAATAGTAGCTCTATTTTCCCTGTTTTTATCTCTTATTTGCATTCCTGTTGGACAAGAATATAGTCCTCATGTTGTGGCATGGGGGATGAACACATTCTTTGCAGCTCTTTAAGCTCTTTCCTCTATGCTGATATCTACAACATTCCCTGTGCTTACATTACCTAATCCCTTATGTCTTCTTATTGGAAGTCCTATCCATTAATTCATCTGCTCCATAAAACTTCCTGATCTCTCCAGTCAGTAATGATTTCTTCATCCATTTCCCCTCTTCAGCTTCTACCTCTCTTGATGTATCATCTATCATTTGATATATTTATTTGCATATGTGGCATATCTACCTCCTGGGTTATAGGTTCCATGAGGAAGACAGATGTTGTCTTATTTAAAGTTTGTATCCTCTCCAGGATTTCCATTTTCAGAGGCTCTGAATATCCTCAGTGCCTAATTAGTGATTATTGAAGCAGAAAGCCATAGGTGCTAGTAACCTGCATGGAACTGTACCCAAAGATAGAGATGGAAATACATTATCATTTTTAGGAGTTAAAGTTTTTTACCATTACACTTTCTTTAAACAAGGAGTCTGAGAAATCCCTAACACAAGCCTCCATGCCCAATGTCTTTAACACGGCAAGATCAGAGAAACTGGCATTCTCTGAACTAACTAATCTATCCCACCAGTAAAAGGAAGAAAACAAGCATTTATTAAGTGCTTACCATATGCCACATGCTATGCTAAGCACTTTGTAAATATTATTTCATTTGATACAACACAAAGTTGGTGATATTATTATTATCAGTCTCATTTTACAGTTGAGAAACTGAGGAAAATAGAAATTGAGGGACTTGCTCAGGGCATTGCATGAATAAAATGCAAAAATTCATCCCAAAAAAAGGAGCATGTTTCTCATTTTGACTTTTAAGTTTTTTTGTGTTCAGGGGTCAATACACATTTATTAAGTGACTATTATGTGCCAGACACTGTGCATCTGCATCTCTCATAGTAGCTGGCACAATGGTTCAGATAGTAGATCTATTTGTTGAATGGAATGCCCATAATTTGGAAGGGAAATTATATAAAGGGCAAAAAAATGGAATTTCTGAAGGAGTCAAGTAAAAACCAAATATGTGGTATTATCTTCAAATAAAGGTGGTAGATATCTGGGCACTACCACACTTAGGTGAACCCACCTGCCATTGTGTGACCCTCTCTGGGATCCTACCAGCTGTTGGAGGACTCATTCTATACTTACACCATACTACGACATTTTAGCATGGGCACAGACCCACATATTGAATTTGGCAAAAGTGTTTCAAACATGAGTCCATTTCTTTATTTGGTGATATTATGCAGAGGAAACCAAACATAAAAATGCTGGGCAGCAAGTTGTAAAAGTAATTAAAATGCTAATTTTTATTGTGAGTAATAAAAATAGAATTTATTGATTTTTAGTCTGCTGGATCATCTGTTTCTGTCCATGAAACCTGGAATCTGGACTATGATTAACAAACAAATGTAACCCAGTATCAGGAGTAGGAATAATTTAGTGAATTAAACAGCGAATTGCTTTATTCATGGATAAAGTGAGCACATTCAATATATATGTATATATTATTAGCTTCACAAAGAAATGTTTCAATCATAGGCTAAAATCGTGTACGGTGGAGGTGATGATAATAGAAACTGTGGTATGGTAGTAAGACACAGAAGCAAAGATTCTCAGAGTTTGAAGAAATCTCAGGGAGTATCTAGGCTGACTCTTATCTAAACTGCTAGGTAGCGTAATGGGCAGAGCACTGGTCCTAGAGTGAGGAAGATTTCAATGAGTTTATATCCAGCTAACGATACTTTTGGGCTATGTGACCCTGGGCAGATCAGTGAACCAGTCTCAGTTTCCTAATCTGTAAAATGGTGTAACAATACCATCTATCACCCACAATGTTGTTTTTAGGGTCAAATGACATAATGCTTGTAAAGTGTGTTGTAAACCTAAGGTACTACATAAATGCCAGCTATAATTATTCACAAAACTCTCCCCACAATATGCTCAATAGGTGGCCATCATTCAGCCTTTGCTTTATACTCTCTAGTGAGTCAGTGCATTACAGTCTCTGAAAGCTCTCACTATCAGACCCCACAAGAATGATATTGACACAATAAGATACGGCAGATATGAAGGGAAAATTCAGAATGGAGCTTATAGACTTGCAAGAGGAGACATAATTTTTCCACTGTCTGGTTTTTTTTAATCTTTAAAAAAAAATTCTATGAAGCTCCCAAGAGCCTGGAAACAGAGGCATCTCACAGAAGTTAAGGGGAGGAGAGGATATCAAGAAGGAAGTTGTGGTGGACAATATCTAAAAAGGCCAAGGAGGATGAGGATCAAGAAGAGGCCACTGGGTTTAGCAATAAGGCAGTCACTGTGCCCCTTTGACGGCAGCTAGGTGGTAAAATAGAGCACTATACCTGGAAGCAGGAAGACTCATCTTTGTGAGTTCAAATCTGATCTCAGACACTTACTAGCTCTATGACCTTGGGCAAGTCACTTAACCCTGCTTGCCTCAGTTTCCTCATCTGGAAAATGAGCTGGAGAAGGAAATAACTAACAACTCTGGTATCTTTGCCCAGGAAACCACAAATGATTGAACAACAACAACACAGTGGATCCAGAAGAGGGAAGATCACTGTGAACTGGAAGTGCGTGTGTGTGTTTCATGATTTATATGGATTACCACATGAATGTAGAGTTAGAGTAGATCATTTAGTCAGAGCCAGAATTCAAACCCAGATCCTTTCACTGACTCAAAATTTTGTGCTCTTTACCATACTATCCTGAGATAGTTTGGATTAGATACTGTCCACCACAACTTCCTTCTTTATATCCTCTCCTCCCTTTACCTTCTGTGAGATGACTGTTTCCAGGCTTTTGGGAACAACACAGTATTAAAAAAAAAGATTAAAAAAAAACCAGACAGTGGGAAAATTATGTCTCCTCTTGCAAGTCAATATGCTCCATTCTGGATAGTTTGATCTTGACCTTAAAATATTGGAAGAACTTGGGTAAATGGAGAAGATCAGAAAGTTATTCCATAAAAGAAGAAATGGATGAGGGAAGAATGTACTTTGAGGGGACAGATACTTTAAAGACTTGTGATGCAACTACTACAAATCATATATAATACATGCCTTCCTGAGATGAGTTGCTGAATTCTGATAGAGAAGAGAGGAAGGTTTCTAAGGAACAATGAGATGTTTTCAAAGGATACAATAATCACCACTACCACCATCATAATACCCACATTTCAAAAGAACTTTAAAGTTTATAAAATTACTTAAAATTACAATTAATTAATTAATAAAATAATAAATAAAATAAATAAATAAAATAATAAAATAATAATAATTAATAATTAATAAATAAATTAATAAAAAATTAATAAAATTACAGCCATCCTGTCATAGAGGTAGTAGAAGTATTATTACCCTCATTTTATAGATGAAGCTTAAAGAAATGAATGATTTGTTCTCGGTCATATGACTAGTATAAGAGCCAGAATTTGAATATAGTTCATCTTGCCTCTAAGTCCAGGGCTTTTCCCGTGCATCAAATGACTTGCCTTTCCTCCTGATCTTCTTGCTTAAGTCAATGGATGAAACATCTTATTTTTGTTAAGAAAGCTTTCAGATGTTAGCAAGGATGGACAGGATCGTAATGATCTCATGTTTCTATTGGATTTAAAGGATAATTTAAGCAAATAAAATGCAGACTTTAAGTTCTATCAACAACTAGAACTGCTCAATATCTTTCTTATTGGAATATATTTAGACTGGTGCCATAGAAATGTTTTAGACAGCAGAAAATAATTAAAATGTGAGTGCCTTAAAGTTAAGTGAGAAAGAAAAATTGTACTATATAACCTAAAAAATAAATCATGCGATCTGTGCAAAAGCTTAGCGATGATTCATTCATTCAACACTTAGTTGAATAAAGTACTTAACTGATTAAGTACCAACTCTCTGCCAGGCACTGTGCCAGGCACTTGAGATGTAGGGGAAAAGGAGGTGAGTTTTTGGTCCTCAAGGAACTTATATTCTATTGGGAGTGGGGTACAACATGTGAGGAGGGAGAGAAAAAGAGAGAGAGAAAGACAGAGACACAGAGAGAGACAGAGAGACAGAGACAGAGACAGAGAGAGACAGAGACAGAGACAAAGACAGAGAGACAGAGACAGAGAGACAGAGAGACAGAGACAGACACACAGAGACAGACAGAGAGACATACAGAGGGAGACAGAGAGAGAAACAGAGAGATAGACACAGAGGGAGAAACAAAAAGAGACACAGAGACAGAGAGGGTAGACAGAGACAAAGACACAGAGATAAAAAAGACACAGAGAGGGACAGAGACAGAGAGTGATAGAATGACAGAGAGACAGAGACTGAGCTAAAGAGAGAAGACAGAGACAAAGACAGAGACAGAGAGAAACAGAGAATGTGAGGAAGCAAATGGGAGGAATCAAGTTTAGCTTTTTAAGGTAGTTGACATTTGAGCTAAGCTATGGAAAGCTAGGGGTACTGACAGGTGGAGATGATGAGAGAGTGCCTTCCAGGTACAGGTATATAGCCTGTGCAAAGGGATAGAGGTAAGAGATAGGATACACAAGACTGAATGTGGGGAACAGCTAGTAAGTCAGTTTGGCTGGAAGACAGAGAGCATGGGGGAGATTAATATTAAATAAGTCTGAAAAGTTAGGTGGAAGCCATATTTGTGAAGGACTATTGAGGCCAGATTGAGTTTTTCCTGAAGGCAACAGGGACTCAGTGCAGCTAGGTGATATAGTGCATTGAGCAGTGGACCTGGACTCAGTAAGGAATGAGTTCAAATTTGGACTTGGATACTTACTAGCTGTGTGACCCTAGGCAAGTAACTTAATCTCTGTCTCAGTTTCCTCATCTATAAAATGGGGATAATAATTATACCCACTTTGCAGAGCTATTGTGAGAATCAAATGATATAGTAATGGTAAAGCACATAGCACACTACCTAGCATATAGAAAGTGCTATATAAATCTTAGCTTATTATTATTATATATTTTTTTATTATTTTTATCAAGTGGGGAAGTCCTAGGAACATTAACTTGGAAACTATGTGAGGACAGGTTGAAAGAAAGATTCTACAAGCTGAGATACCAATTAGGGAACTATTTTAGTAATTTATGTGAGAGGTGAGGAGGGCTTGATCTAGGGTAATGGTCATTTGAGTGAATGTGAGAGGTTTTGTGGAAGTGACAGGATTTAACAATTGATTGGCTAAGGAGAGTAAAGAAGGAAGAGGTAGGGAAGACACTAAAACTTTGTAACTGGTTGTCTAGAAGAATAGTTATGCATTTGACAGCAAAAGAGAAATCTGCAGGAAGGGTGCATTTAGGGGAAAGTTAATGAGTTTCATGCTGGACACACTAAATAATAATCACTAGCATGCATGTACATGTAGTATTTTGAGGTTTACAAAATGTTTTACAATTATCATCTCAGTTTATCCTCACAAGAATCCTAGGAAACAGATTCTATCATTATCTCCACTTTACATATGAGGAAATGAAAGCAGACAAAGGTTAAAGGTCTTACCCAGGGTCACAAAGCTATTTAGTGTCTGAGGTGGGATTTAAACCTGTGTCTTCCTGACTTCAGGTCCAGCACTCTATTCACTATGCTACCTAGCTGCCTCTGCGATGTTGAAGGGACATATGAGGGAGGTAGTTAACAATGTGGGGCTGCAGTCCAGGAGAAAAGGGGCTTTAATAGGGACATTTGGGATGTACCTGAATAAAAATTAGAATTAAACCCAAGGTAACTAATGGGATCACCAGAGTTCTAGAATGGAGTACTCAGAATAGAATCTTGGGGGATAGCCATGCTTAGTGGGTGGGAGATACATGATGATTTGTCTAAAGAGGCTGAGAATGATCAGACAGACAGAAGACGACTGAGAGTGAGAAGTATCACAGATGCCACAGGAAGAGAGAACATCTAGAAAGAGGGAAGGGGGTTATGAATACTATCAAAAACTGCACAGATATCAAGTAGAATGGAGACTGTTAAAAAGCTAGTAGAGTTAGCAGTTAAGAGATCATTAGTGAAGTTGGAAAGAGTAGTTTTGGTAAAGAGTTTGTGTTGGAAGCCAGAATACAGAAGGCTGAGAAGTGAGTGAGTGGTGAGGGAACAGAGACAAGGATAAATGAGTTTCGAGATATTTAGCTGTAACAAGGAAAAGATACAATATGATGGGTTGAAGGGATGGTAGATTCAAGTAAAGACTGACCCATCTTTAGGATAGAGTAGACCTGAGAATATTTATAGGAATTAATGGACAGGAAGAAATTGAATATGTAAAAGAGGGAAGTAACGAATGAGTAAAAAATTAGGAAACAAGACGGCTTGAAGACAGAAGAGTAAGTTTGGAACAGAAGTTGTGGGGAGGGTAATATAGAATTAATCATGGAAAAATATAATAATTGTAATGAAGAAGTGAGGGTCAAATTGAGAATGTTTGATTTTTTTTTTTTAGATATTCCCAGTGCCTGGCATATAGTAGGCACTTAATAAATGCTTGTTGGTTCAATTATAGCAGAAGTGTATTCCATTGCTTTGGTTGTTTGAATTTCTCCAATAGGGTAGTAGTAAAGATTTCTAAATGAAGAGATGGAAGGGACCCTAGAATTTATATTTTGAGTTTCTTCCTACTCTAGTCTTCCTTCCACACAGCTGTCAAAAAGATTTTCCTTGAGCAGAAATCTATCCTCATCACACCCCTACTCAATAAACTCTAGTGTCTCCCTATTACTGCTAGGATAAAATATAGTCTCTTCTGTTTAGCTTTTAAAGTCTCTTATGACTTGGGTGTCTTTCCAGGCTCACTACACATTATGGCTCTCCCTGAACCCAGTTCTTTAACTAAACTATGCTCTCTGTTCCTAACATGTGGTATTCTATCTCGATACCTTTACCCTGGTTATCCGCCATGAGGGGAATGTACTCCTTTCTCACCTCTGCCTCATAGAATCCCTCTTTTCTTTAAGAAGTAGCTCAAGCATCATCTTCTACATGAAGACTTCTTCTGAACCCTGCCCAACTAGTAGCTAGGCACCCTCCTTCACAAACTACTAACTCATGCTCAAGTCAAGAGATCAGTCTCGTGATGTCATTGGTCCTCTTTGAGAATGAAGGATGAAGAGCAACAATAACAGCAGTGTATTTGTTGTATTTTGACATTTGTTGCTTATTGACATTGATAATCTAACTTCCACATTTTGCAGATTAGGATATAGAAGCTCAGATATCAAGTGACTTTCTTAAGGTCTCAGAAAAGATAATTAGGTTCTCTGTTTTCAAGTCCAGTGCTCTTTCCCCCATAGGATGCTATACCTTCAGTTTCTGGATCACTAGCACCCTGTCCCTTCCAAGTACTAGCACCAGGAGTAGCTCTTTTCTGTCCTTTGGGACAGAAGGCTTCAGTTGCCCCTCAGGAGGAAGGAATGTGCTCAGATCTAGATGCAGAGAATTAAGGAGTGAGCATTTCCCCTTTCCCCAGTCCTTCATTCCATCATTCTCACTCTTTCCCACTTATACATGCCAGTCTCCAGGGTGAAATAACCCCCACTGCTGTCCCTCAAATGTACTCCAGAAACACAAATT
Source organism: Pseudochirops corinnae (assembly GCA_028646515.1). Lineage (NCBI taxonomy): Eukaryota > Metazoa > Chordata > Mammalia > Diprotodontia > Pseudocheiridae > Pseudochirops > Pseudochirops corinnae. The sequence goes on along the minus strand of CM053591.1, from coordinate 44,802,161 downwards.
TTCACTTGATCAGTCTTATACTTTTACACATGATTGATTGTTCTATCCCTTTCTCCCTGACTTCCTCACATTCAACTGTCTTTGTGTCCATCTGAGGGTTAGTGTTGTCCTGAGCCAAGCTAGGACAGTGGACTACCTCTTCTCTCTCTCTCTCTCTCTCTCTCTCTCTCTCTCTCTCTCTCTCTCTCACTCTATCTCTCCTTTCTCTCCCTCCTCCTTATTTCTGTCTCTCCATATTTCTCTCTCTCTGTCTCTCAAACACACACACACACACACACACACACACACACACACACACACACACACTGACTCAAACACCATGAGCCTGCCTGCATGCAAGTTAAGTAAAGAAAGAAAGCCTGGAAAGGATGGTGGGAATTATCCTGGGTTCTGTTTTGACCAAGCATGAGTGGAGAAGGGGAAAAAAGATTCAAGGATAGAGGATAATCTTTGTTTAAACTGGTTAACCACAGGTTCAAGAATTCAAGGGGAGGAAAGTAAAGCCAGAGAGGAGGTAATTGATTGGGAGATCAGAGAGGGATTGAAAGACTGAAGGTCACAGTGATGATGATGAATAGGCTTAAGAGAAAAAGATGGCAATGTAGTAAGATTAGGAAGTTATGAATGAAAGGAATTTTAGTATTCAGAATCATGGCAGTTGTGTGATACTGAGTTCTAAAGTATAACTAACCATCTCTGTGTGTGGCTAAGACAGAGTGAAGATGCTTAGAAGGTAAGGAGGATGAAGAATTGGGAATCCAGTGTTTGAGGAGACATCAGCAAGTATTTAAAGGCAGACTGTGGTTGAGAGGAAGATTATGACCCAGGCACTTAGTCACTTGGCGGCAGGTGAATAACTGTGACAAGTATCCTGAACAGGTAATATAGAAGAATTGATAGAGAGATGGAGGAATAGAGACAGATGGGGTAAACTTCAAATCACGAGAAGATGCTGAGTAATGATAACAAAGGGATGGTCTGGAAGTGACAGTGAGGAAGGAATGAATATGTTTACTCTTGTCCCTGATTCAGTGTTTAAGAAGGCATGAGAGATGGAGCATCCAGAAAGTTGGCAGAGGTGATCAGGTTTCTGTGAACACAAGAATAGATGGAGTGTGAAGGTGAGAGATTAGGCTAAAGGAGAGTTTGATAACACTAGAGCACAGGTTTCAGAGGACACCACAGAATGGAAAGGCAGAGAAGGATATAGGCTATGGAAGAATAGCATTAAGATGGATAGGGATAAAATTATGGGCAAAGAGAGCAGGGAGAAAAGACTTTTGTCTCAGAAGATAACAACTCACATGGATAGGGAAATAGGAGTTGGGAATTTGTCCTCTTTAGGATGGAGGAAAATCACATTGATTGGAAGCCCTTTTCTCCAGGATTCTGTGATGAGTGAACATTAGTGTGGGGGAAGTTGCATCATCTTTCATCATTGACATGCTGAACACTAGTACAGAGGTAGAGAGTTCTGTCTAGGAATCAAGATCAAGAAATAACTGATATTTGGGTCTTCCCAACTTAACACCAGACCAGTAGCCTGAGTTCAAGATAGTGGGGACACTGAGAAGATATCATTCATGTAGAGCATGGGGGGGAAGGGAAGATTTTGGTCCCCAGTACCTCAGTAACTGGAAGTACCTGCTCCCTAGTTTCACTGGTACCTTGAAGCTTGGGAGTTCTGATTGACTACTCTCGCTCTGCCCACATATCTAAACAATTGTCAAATCTTGCCATTTTTACCTATACAACATATCTCACATCATGCTCCTTTCCAGTCACATAGCTACCACCTTAGCCAAGGCCTTCATTACTTCTTACCTAGCCTGATGAGGCAGCTAGGTGGAACAGTCGATAGTGTGCTAGACCAGGACTAAGAAAGATCTGAGTTCCAATTCAACCTCAGACACTTACTAGCTGTGTAACCTTAGGCATGCCATTTAAATGCTGTCTGCCTCAGTTTTCTCATCTGTAAAATGGAGATAAAAATATCACCTATCTCCCAGAATTGTAATGAAGATCAAATGAGAGAATAAATGTAAAGCACTTAGTACAGAGCCTGAAACATAGTGCCATGTAAGTGTTAACTATTATTATTATTTCAGTGGCCTCCTAAACTGGTTTCTCTGCCTCAGGTCTCTCTCCATTCTACTCCATCCTCCACAGAGTTGTAAAAGTAATTTTCCTTAAGCATAGCTTTGACTATGTAACTGCTTTACTCAATAAATTATAGTAGTTCTCTATTGACTCTAGGATAAATTATAAATTCCTTGGTTTGGCTTTTAAAGGCCTTTAACAATTTCCTTCCTTCCTTCCTTACTCCTTTCCTCTCTCCCTGACTCTTTCTTTTCTCCTTCTCTCCTTCCTTTCTTCCTTCTCTTTCTTTTCTTTCTTTATTCATTTCTTAAGGTATTTAAGTATGTCTGCATTTATTTAAATCTGTTCTCAACCTAACTTTCCAGCTTTTTTTTCTTTCTGTGCATATGTTACTCCTCCTTCCTATACTATATAATCCAGCCAAATTGATCTAGCTATTGTTCACACATAGCAGTTCACCTCCTATTCCTGTGTCTTTCCACTGGTTGGCCTCATGCCCAGAATGCATTCCCTCCCCCTCTGCCTTGTAGAATCTCTCTCCTACTTAAAGATCCAGTCCAAACACTACTCTCTACACGAAACTTTCCTTTTTTCCTTAACGCTAGTACTTTCTCTCCCTAATTACCTTGTAGGAACTAGCCTTGCTTTTATTTCCTTCATATTAATTTGGCATATACTTATTGCTGTTGTTCAGTCATTTCAGTCATGTCTGATTCTTTGTGACCCCATCTGGTGTTTTCTTGGTAAAGATACTGGAGTGGTTTGCCATTTCCTTCTCAAACTTATTTTACATATTCCAAAAATGAAGCAAACAGGGTTAAGTGACTCACTCAAAGTCACAAGGTTAGTAAGAATCTAAGGCTAGATTTGAACTCCAGGTCTGTTGCTCTATCCATTGTAGCACCTAGATGCCCCCTACTTATGAAAGCTACATATCTTCAAATATGACATATATTGAAAGAGAATCTCTATAACTCTTCTACCTAACAGAGGGAAGGCATGTGGAGAAGAAGCTTGGCATACCTGATGGAGATTTGACCTTGGAGTGGGACCTATGTTCAAGGCTTGTCTTTGGCCAATAGTAGTTGTGTGGCCATGGGTAAATGTAGCTCTCTAAGACTATGTTACAGATGAGTTGTTAATCCCTATCCTTGGAAGGGTTTTTGTGCTGAGACTTTCCTACACTTTTCAAATTCCATATGCAGATTGAAATAAAATCAAATAAGAAATCATTTTTCCCATGTTGCCACATTTTGGCAATATTTTGATTAAAGATAGCTCTGAAAATGCCAAGAAAATGGAAGCCTAAAGTATGTGGGGGTGGGTAGCTATTTACTCACGGCACACTCACAGGGTAAGGTTGAATGACAGTGAGGAGGATCGATTCTTTGCAGTTTCTGTAAAAGAGGAAAAACAAACATATATGAAATATAGAGAACCAGGGCTCTAAAGGCTCCAATAGTTTTCTTTGGTTATGAGATGTTGTGATCCATTGACAAGAATTCATTGGGATCCCAGGGCAGGACAGATCGGAAAGCCACAAAACAAACCTTGAATCTACAGTGATAGCTAAAATCAAAGGGCATCCCAAGAGTACCAAACAACCTGGTTTAAAACTTCCCATGCAGTTCACATTTGGAGGTACTACATGCTTCACTATGCAGTTGTACACTAAAATAATGCTCTGTTGAGTAGGGAACAGTTTTAAAACCATCAGCTCAATCTGTCCTTTGTATCTTTTCCCTGTTAAGAAAATTGATTTCTCTTTCTCCCCTTCTGTGTTTCCAATTTTCTTTTCTGTTTTAAAATTTCTCCATTTCTGCAGTATTAGTCTGGGTAATTTTTCGCAATGGAGTGGTGGGGAAATGGAAGAAAGATTTCTTAAATTAGCTCAGCTATTTGGGAAACTAATTATCTTATAAGGGTCAACATCATTTTGAAAAATCCTTTATGGCACTCTATGTAAAAGCAGCATGCTGAAAATCATGCCCTTGTGTACATCACCTACCACATTGTGCCAACTCACTTAACAAGCAGTAGCAGTGCATAGTATACTGGCATAAACATTATAGAGAGGAAACATTATAGAGAGGAAACTATTGGGGAAGATTTCAGGCTAGAAGGAGTGTTTGAGTAGCAAAGGGAACACATTGGCAGTTAGTAACTGAATGAAGCAATGGTTTAATTGTCCCCAAATAGCAAATCATCCATTATAAATGTTATTATTGCATCACTGTTTACAATTCATTCTCTTTCACTCCATCTCTGTCCCTTTTATGTGTCTCTCTCTATTTCTGTCTTCGTTTCTTTCTCCACATTTGTGTCTCTGACTTTGCCTGCTTTCCTGTCTCTCTGTTTCTCATTTGTTAACTAGAGAAAGGCTAGTTGCAACTCTTTGAAGAAGGACAAGGCTTTTTTCCCCTCAAATTGCAGTTAATTAGCTGGTGGTATGATTTATTGCTTAGCTGTGTGAAGAAAAGATGATCTGTATGCAAGGACTGCTTCCTTAGACAACCCACCACAAATCACATTTGTAATACTAACTGCTTTGTTGTCGCGCCTGCACACTCTTCTGGCTGTGTTGCTGCTGTGTCCTACTGACATATTGCTGGGGGGAAATCAATGGAGCAGTGGGAAACAGGAATGGAATAGAAATTCAGGGTAAAATGAGGAACAAGCGAAAGAATAGTGGGAATGAAGCTGGTCTCTTCCATCCCATTCTATGATGTAACTCTCTCATTTTCAGAACCACAGCTGCTGGACAGTGGATAGAGAAGACTAGCATGGGTTTCAGGCATTATTATTAGAATGGGTTACACATAATGCTGAAATCTAATTACAAGGACAAAGTGGCAGAGCACAACATGTCTAAGAACTAAGGTTTTATCATTTTTTTTCCAGATTGGAGATGATTAGACAATGTGAGGGATTCATATCTGGATTTGGTGAATTGGGAATCATAAATATGATTTCTAGGTTCAACACACACACACACACACACACACAATTTCCATAAAAATAAAACAATGTTTCCTGGCTGCCTTGATTGGCATGCAGGACCTTTCAAAATCTGACATCCAATATTTTCTTGTTCAGTTGTCTCTCTTTGTGATCCTGTTTTGGGGTTTTCTTAGCAGAGATACTGGCATGGTTTTCTATTTCCTTCTCTAGCACATTTTACAAGAGCTCAGGCAAACAGTTAAGTGACTTGTCTAGGATCACACAGCTAATAAATGTTTAAGGCCAGATTTGAACGCAGGAAGATGAGTCTCCCTGACTCCAGGACTGGTACTCTATTCTGTCCAGTTTTATTTTATAATGTTCTTTTCCACCTATCCTATCCAACCAAACTAGGCTTTGCTGTCTCCTACATATATTTTCCTTTTCCCCTACCTTATTCATTTTGCTTTCTATAAGGCAGTTAGGTGATAAAATAGATATAGTAGAGCACTTAGAAATAAAAGGAAGCTAGTTAGCACAGTGGATAGAACACCAGGCCTGGAGTCAGGAGGATGTGGCCTCAGATAATCACAAGCTGTGTAACCCTGGGAAGTACTTTCCTCTTCCACATGTTGAATTCTTATCCATCTTTTAAAGGTCAACTAAAATCCTCACTTTCCCTCACTGGGTCACCTTGAATCTCCAGGAAGCTCTCCTTGATCCCCCTTGAAGAAGCCCTTGATGAACTCATGATCATGTTGTGTTATGTGTATTGTAGTTATCTCTTCTTTGTAGATTATATTGCTCTATTAGATTAGAAGCTCTCCAAAGACATGGTCACATTTTATCTCCATTTTGTATCCCATTTTCTCCCTTTGCCTTTGTCCTACCCCTAGTACAATGCTTTGAATACAGTAGGTACTTAATAAATGATTGTCGAAAGAAGCAACTACAAGGTAACACCCCCCCCCCCGCCCCCCAACTAAATTGAATTGAATTAAAATAATACGGTATTCAAATAATAGGTTTCTTGTCTAATTGTCCATTCTAACCCCCTATCCCTCTCAAGGAATTCCTATGTATCTCTGTTACTAGGAAAAACAAAGATGTGTGTCATGGTGGGATTATGGTTTGGGTGAATTGGAAGATTTTTTTTTTGAGAAGTGAAATCAGGAACAAAAGTGTGTATGTGTGTGTGTGCGCGCACACATGTGTGTGTGTGTGTGTGTGTGTGTGTGTGTATGTGTGTGAAGGAGGTGAAGCAGATCAGGAAGGATACAGAAGTAGGGTATCACAAAGGAGACAGGTTATTTCTGAGACCATTGGGGCAAAACAGAAAAGAACAGAGCTTGTTGGAATCCAGTCTATGCTATTTTGGACTGACCAAATTGTGAATTTAAAGAGCCTGGCTTGTCTTAAAGAGCCTGACTTGTCTCTGTCACTAACTAGCTGTGTGACCTTGGGTAAGTTGCTTAGCTTTTCTTGGGCCAGAATTTCCTCTGTTGTCTAAAGAAAAGCTTGCATTAGATTCTTTCTAGAGCCTTCTGGCTCTAACAATCTGTGTTGCTGTGATTTTTGCATAGACTAAGGGCCACGGCCCCACCATTTGTAGCATGCCAAGCCCTGGAGATCAACAAATATGCCTAGAAAATTTGAAGAAGTTTCACGAAGTTTCTCAAAAATACTCTACTCCAGTGATCTTTGCTCACTATTACACTTTCCTATTAGGAACTTTATGAATAAACATCAATGATCAAATAGTATTAACTTGATAATGACAGCATTTCTTAAAGCATTCCATTACATTGTCTTCATTTGCAGTCTTCAGTGCCTTCCTCCGAAATATTTCTAGTATATACCCCAACTGACTTTAAATGAATAAATAAGTTATTTGATTTGAAATCAAATATTCCTATATGCTGCATTGAAATTCTGTCTTACATCCTCAATCTCACACCACACTCATCTCTAGTTATTTAATTAAAATCTGTCAAGAAGATAGAATGAAATCCATAGTCCCCCGAATCTCTTAGGTCTCCCAGCCTGTCACTGAGGGGAGAAGAACAAACCCTAAAATGGTTTTGAAGTGACAGCAAGATGTCAAAACCCCGGAAGGGGCAATACCAACAGCAGAGTAACTGAGTATCTTTATGGTCTTCTTCCCTCGCCCCCGCTCCCACCTCTACCCCTGCTTCCCACAAGCAAGCATATCCTTGCCCAGCACATTTGCAGGCCAGTTACAAGTACAGGATCACTTATCAGAATATTATGTCACTGCATCCCTAATGAGTGAATTTTCTGCTTCCACAAAATAGATCCATTTTAAGGGACAAACTCTTCTAGGACGGTTTAATGAGTTGGTTATTGTCATTTTAATCCCTGAGTCACTGTGCTGACTTGCTGGGAGAAATACAATATAACCTTCCTTACCTTAAACCTCTCCTGTAAAGATTACCCTTAATTATATTTTCTTTTCGTTGTTGCAGCATAAGTCTTTCTTTAGTCCTTCCTCCTGCAGGCTCCTTTCTGCCTCCACAGAAACATTTTTGGGGACCCCAAACATCAGTGGCTGTAAGGCATGCTGTAGTATCAGGCTTCATTTTATAATTTCATTGTGCTCCTGCTGCAGAGAGCCAGGCTGAGTGAGGGAGAAGCCTAAATCCAAGAGAGGTGGGTCTCTGAATGCATTATGAACTTCCTTTCTATTCCAAGTGATGATGAAGCTGGTGTTCCCCAAGGCCACCATTGTACAGAGAAGCCCAGTTTGGTCAGCCTCCTGAATTACCCTGCCTCCCTTCGCCCCATTTATTCCTAGCTAAAATTTAGTTCATTTTCTGTGTTCAGCGTCTACTCAAAGAACAAATATGTAAGCAAATGACAATTTGCATACATGGATGGGATCAGTACAGGTCATCATTTGTTCACCTTTCATGCCTCCCGAACAAAGGCATTCACCAACTTGGTGAATCAATGGAGTCCTTCAGTGCAAAGAAATATTTCAGTGCTGCAAACTCTCATTCTCTAATGGATTTGTAATCTCCTCAATGTGGACATTCCCTCCAGCAAATTAATTTACAATTTATCTTTAAGCCTGCCTGTTTTCTGACTTTCAAATATGTCTTCCTATGAGAACAGAACAGGTAGTCCACTCAATGAATTTATATAAAAAATTAATAGTTAAAACATTTTTTAGGGCTTTTAAAAAATTCTGAATTTTCTTAAAAATGAAATGATGATGACAACTCAAAGAGGAATACTCTGAGGTTTACAGTGTAATTCTGTAAGCGATCTGATATAGGTAATATAGGTGCAGTCATGCTAAAGATATTTCCACATTAGTAATATCGTGAAAGAAGAAATTGAAGTGGTTTTCACTTCTGTAAGAGTCAAACGGATGTAAGGTAACTGACTATAAGAAAGTAATTTAGCTCAAGTGATGGACTTTCAAAAGACAAATGAGAACAGTGACCATCCAAAGACAATCAGTGCATGTTGTCTTTATTAGAATGCTTTGTTCTAGCCATTCAGGTTGACCTTCCATGTTGATTCTCCCAGACGATCTGCACAAAAACAAAAACCTGATTCATATATAGCCATAATTCCAATTAATTGAATCCTACAAATGATTGGAGTAGAAAATATTTTAAGGTGAAAAAAGAGCAAAAGATAGTGGATCTTAGAAGGCACAATAGTGAAATAAAAGTCTGATAAGGTAGAAATGGATTCTGGAGCCCCAGAAACTTTTTATAATGTCATGAAAAAAAGAGTAGTTTCCCCATGGACTAGCTAGGTGATATAGTGGATAGATTTCTGGTCCTAAAGTAAGGAAGATCTGAGTGAAATACAACCTCAGACACTTACTAGTTGTGTGACTTTGGGTAAGTCAGTTAACTGTTTACCTCCATTTCCTCATCTGTAAAATGTAGATAAAAATAGCACCTACCTCCCAGTGTTGTTTTGAGGATCAAAACATTTCACTTAATAATAATAGTTCCTGGAACATAGTAAGTACTATATAAATGTTAGCTATTATAATAATAATTATTCTTATTATTATTTAGGGAGTATTCACATAGATAAGATCACAAATCCATTGAAGTATGCTTGTTTTTTTCCAGAATTGGATACAGTTTAAAATGATTTATTATTTAATGTCATTGCTTCATAACTGCTAATGTCTTTGCTGTGAAAGAGAGTACAGCATAATGAACAGAGAGGCAGAAAGTTCAAGTTTCCTCTCTGCCCTACACTGCCTATGTTTACCTGGGTAAGTCATTTTACCTCATGCCTCAAGCAACTGTGTAAGATTAGAAACTGCAGAGAATGTGCCAGTTTACATTACTGAAGAAAGTTCTTTACAAGTAGCTTCCTAAATGAGTGAAAGCATGCACGGGTCCAGTTGAAACCAAATCAATATTCTTTCAGAATTTATAGGACAACTTTTTCTTGTGTGATTATAGAGTTCTTTCATTTGGAATAGCTTCTCTACCCTCAAAAGTAAATAACTTTAATTATCAGTATTCCCTAATTTAATTTAAATTTTAAAAATGTAAATAGTATTTTATTTTTTCCAATTACATGTAAGGATAGTTTTCAACATTCACATTTTATAAGATTTTTGAGTTCCAAATTTTTCTCCCTTGTTTAGTACTCTCCCCCCTCTAATACTGTAAGCAATCTGATATGTTATATAGATACAATCATGTTAAGCATATTTCCATATTAGTCATATTGTGAAAGAAGAGACAGAACAAAAGGAAAAACATGAAAAAACCCTATGAAAAATAGTATGTTTCAATCTATATTTACACTGTGTCATTTCTTTCTTTGGATATGGATAAGCATTTTCCATCAAGAGTCTTTCAGAATTGTCTTGGAGCATTATATTGCTGAGAAGAGCTACGTCTATCATAGTTAATCATTGCACAATGTTAGCATGCTTGTTTTTAATTGGTTTACCTTACCTTCCTCTTTTTATATTCTCTCCCCAAATAAAAACATCCATGAGAACATGCTCCATCAGTCCCAAAGTACATATGTGGATGTGGGGAAAACAGTGAGATGGGGAACAACAATTAGAAATTATGTCATTGGCATCAAATACCTAATGCATCTTTAAATGGTAGACGTTCACTTTATCCAGTTGCCAAGGATCTACACCTACCACACAACTGCAGATCATGTTTAAACTGCCCTGCTTCTGTATTCCAGCCTCCTGTCCCTCCTGTCTAGAACTTAAGCTCCTATCCAAGGAGCTTGGGAATCTGATTGGTAAGCACCCACTCTGTCTTCTCTAGAACCTAGATGTACCGTGCAACTTCCTGATCATCTCTATGACGTTGCACATGCATCCTCCTCAGTCTCATTCCCAATTTTCTAACTCTGGCTTTGAGAACAGTAATCAAATTAACATGGACATCCCTGCAGAGAACTTGCCAATTAATAAGCATTTATTAAATACTTATGGGGTATCAGGTACTGTACAAAGAACTAGGGATAAAATGAAAGGCAAAAGTGTGGTTCTTACCCTCCAGGAACTCACATTCTAATGGAGAGACAATATGTAAATAACTGCAAATGCAAGATAATGTACATTGTAAATGGGAGATCATCTCAGAGTGAAGGCACTAGCAGCTGGTGAGAGTGGGGTTAAGAAAAGGCCTCATAAAAGGTAGGATTTGAATTGTGACAGAAGGAGCCAAGAAAGCCAACAGGTAGAGGGGAGGAGGAATAGAATTCCAGGCCCGAGGAACAGTCTGTGAGTGAAAAAGCAAGGAGTCGGGAGATAGAGTATGTGTCTAAGAAACAGCAAGAAGCTGGATGTCATTGGATTTGTGAAGAACATGGAAGAGAGTCAGCTATTAGAGGACAAGAAAGGTTAGGAAAGGGACCATCAAGGAATTTTATATTTGATTCTGGAGGTAAGAGGGAGCCACTGGAGTTTATTGAGTGGGGAGAGAGGGATTGATATCATCAGATCTGAACATTAGGAAAATCACTTTAGCAGCTGAGGGTAGGATGAAGGAATGGGAAGAGACTTGAGGCAAGGAGACCAATCTGAAGACTGTTGCAAAAGTCTAGGTATGAGGTGAGGAGGGCTTGCAACAGGGTGATGTCTATGGGAGTGGACAAAAGGGAATATGTATTAGAGATTCTATGAAGTAGAAATGTCACATAGACTTGGCATTGCCCCATGACTACAATCACCAATTCCAGGACTTCCTTATATATGATATAACATTCCTTATAGGAGGCACCTATATGCAGAGGAAACAGTAGTGAATGTGCAGTCAGAAAGTCTTGAGTTCAAATCTGGCTTCATTTACTTGTTATGTAACGGTGGACAAGTCATTCAAACTCATAGAAGTCCTATATGGAACAAATGAGAAAATATTTATAAAGCTTTTTTTACAGTGTCTGGTATAGAGTAGAAACTTAATGAATACTTTCCCCCTGCCTTCCCTGACTACCACTACCCTAAGTGTATTCATTGTCTTCCTCTTCTGGAATGTCATTTCCTTGAAGGCAGAGATTGTTTTGCTTCTTGCATTTGCATGCATAGATTTTAGATCTGTGCCTGGCATACCGTAAATACTAAAATGTTTTTTCATTCTTTCATTCATTTATTCATATGTTTATTCATTCACCGTTTTATGCCATCTCTTTCAATGTCTACTTTGAAGGCTACACATAGCTTTTCCCTTCTAATAGAACCCACATACTTTCATAAGGGCTTCAGTTTTCCTCAATTTTCTTATTCTTGCAAGAGATCTTAGTGGTCTTTCTGGAAAATCCAGAAAGCTTCACAGGAAGAGATATTTCCTTTCTGGCTCTTTCTTTTTCTACCTTTCGTTTTTGTCTCCCTGTCTGGGAGACAGATAGAGGGAGACTAAAATCTTAGTGACTTTTGGTTCCATAGGATCAGTTCAGGCATTGTAGTCTGTTCACGACAAGGTGAAGGAAAACATTATCTCCTTTCATTTTCAGGAAAATAGTTGAAAGGTACCACAGGGCTACACCTGGTAAGATGTCATATGAATAGGACTTTAGTACCTGACCTTTTCCATATCCTGTGTTGTGATTATAATTGTGTATCACATCTCTTCCTAACAAGTTCTAAACCCATTGCCAGAAAAGGGGAGAAATAGCTATCAAATCAAATTACAAAGCACTAAAAAAGTCAGTATACAACTACTAAGTACGATTGTCAGTAGTTATGTGACTTGTTAATATTCTGTTTGTTGGCCCTGAACCTTGTCTCTACCTCAAAGTCTTCCATGGGAAGAAAAGAGTCTCTTAATATTTGTCAGCTATTTTCAATGGACTCTATGGGAGCAAATAGGGTGAGGGAACCACAAGAGTGACCTATGCCAGCTGAGACAGGAGTGAATGGATTAGTGAAATCCCAGGATGAATCAAGGATGTCATTTTTTCAATAGCTCTAATCCCTTCTTCTTATCAGAGGTGCTTGACAAGAAGCAAAGTTGACAGCTCTGATTTTCACTTCTTCCTTTACCAATTCTCTCCCTGCTAATGCTCAATAAAAAGACAAAAGAAAGTAGCAAAAAAGGGAAAAAAAACAATCAAAGAGCCTAGATAATCCATGGGATAGATAATCAATCTCTGAAAAATTGAACTCTTTAACAATGACACAACCTATTTGCGCTGTAAGTGTATTTGAAATGACTTTAAAATAGAACATGTTGCCTACCATGCAAAATGAAGAAAAAACATGTAGAGTTGAAAAGCATTGTGAATGAGAATGCCCAAAAGTCTGATTCATTAACTTGGATGACATAAATAATTGTGCTACAGTTTAGGGAGGATACTACTAGATGACTAATTCTTATGTCCCTGTGCTCTCTTGTTTTGTCATTTGGTGGTCTTATCTGCTCACATGACTTCAATGAATATCTTGCTTCATGTGACTTTTGGAGTTGTATCTGTCTAATGGTTGGCGGACAATTTTTTTTAAATTAAATTTTTACTTTTGGTATTTTATTTTTACTTTTTTTTTTTTACTATAACTATTCTTTTTACTATTTTTCTCTTTTACTATGTTTTTACCATTTTACTTTTAGTATTTAAAAATTTTTACTTTTAGTATTTTATTTTTCCCCAATTACATGTAAAAACAATTTTAACATTCATATTTAAAATTTTGAGCTCCAAATTCTCTCCTTCCCGCCTCACTCCCCTCATTGAGAAGAGTTTTTAAAAGTATGCTTCAATCTCTATTCAGATTCTTTCTCTGGGGATGGATAGCTTTTTTCATCATAACTCCTTCAGAGTCATCTTGGAATATTGTGTTACTGGGAAAAGTAGAGTCATTCTCAGTTCATCATCTTACAATATTACTGTTACTATGTACAAAGTTCTGCTGGTTCTACTCATTTCACTTTGCATCAGTTCATGTAAGTCTTTCCAGGCTATTTCATCACAATCATAAGCTGGTGGTCACTTCTAAGTCTTTTTTGTGGGATCATCACTTGTGTTCTGTGTCCTAACCCCCATGCATGAGTTCATCGCAAGACTGTCCTGGGTGCTCTTTAGTCTTTCCATACTCTTTCTTGGTGATATTATCTCCTTTGGGTGATACAAATAGAATTCACTCCATCATTAGGGGGCATCATAGCTTCATGGTCATGTGGTATTTAGGACAGGACCTTTGAATCTACATTAATCTTCCCTAAATGGAATACATGATGAATAAATAGTTGGCTAGTTCTGCCCCTCTTTCTGGCAAAGCCATCCAACTAGCCATCAAAATATAAGTCAATGCAGAGGATTATTGTCAGGTCACACTTGTTGGGGTGGCTAGGTGGCGCTGTGAATAGAGCACTGGCCCTGGAGTCAGGAGGACCTGAGTTCAAATGTGGCCTCACACTTGACACACTTACTAGCTGAGTGACTTTGGGCAAGTCACTTAACCCCAATTGCCCTCCAAAAAGGAAAAAACAAAAACAAAAAAAACCAAAACAGGTTACACTTGTAACTTGTCTCCATACATATAGTCATTGAACTTTTCATTGTCAACTCATTTCAGAGCCAAGATTTCCAGCTTGTATATGAGGTTTTCAGTATCACAATTGCTCAATTTCTGCTGCAAATACACAGAACTTCTGGTGACTCTCACTCTGTAGGGATGGAACAGTACCTAATTCTTCCAGGGTTGGCATATATCTACAAGATAAAAGTTTTTTAGAGTATATATAGGCCAATACTGGTGCATGTTTGAAGCAACTGACCACGTCTTTGAAATCTTGTTCCCATCTCTCTGTCCATTGGTCTCCAAAAGGTTTTGTTGGTTTTAAGGCAACTTTAAGTTTCTTGCCTTTCTGCTTTTATACTCTTCAATAATATGTATTCAAGTTAGATAAATGCTTAGCAAAAGCAGTTTAAAAAACAAATTTGTATTAATAACTGCCAAATATTAGAAAAGTCTTTAGCTCTCTATGGCACTTTGAATGTGACCAGTTTAGGAGTGTTTCTATTTTGTTTGGATGGTTGCTCACTTCTTGCTGAGATACTATGAGGCCCACCTACTTGACAAAGGTGCTACAAAACTGGCATTCATTAATCAAAAGTCATTAGCAATTTTCCTCACATGGATCCAACATTTTTTATTAACCTTGTCTCATGTCTTCCCAGATCTCCCCTAATGTAATGATTTTGCCAGGTACAGCAATACTTGCAGATAGTTCATGTTTCAATTATTTTCTCCATCAAAAGGTGCCCTATAAGGCCTTGAGACATATACTAAACTTGGTAAAATCCAACTGGGGAGATGAAAGTGGTCTTCTCTTTGTTTTCTACTACAGGAATTGGGTAATAGCCATCCTACAAGTCTAACATAGAGAACCACTGGTTACTTAACAAACAAAATCTAAGGCATCTTGAATTCATGGAATGGTATGCTGGTCCATTATCATTCCTTTGGTCAAAGAGGTTGGAGGTGGGGTTCTCTTGGTTTCTCCAAAGCTTAGAGCAAGTGTCAGTTTCTACAGGAAGCCTCTCCTAATCCCCTTAGTTGCCAATGCCTTTCCCCTAAAGTGATCAATCAACCAACTAACCAATAAATATTTATTATGCACTTATTATATGCCATGCACTGTGATACAAACACCACAATGAAATAGAAATTACTTTGTGTGTAACTTCTCTCCCACCTTTTCCCCTTCTCTTCCCTCCCCCTCCCTACCTCTTCCCTTCCTTAGACTGAGTTTCCTTATGTCACCCAGACTAGAAATGCAGTGGCCACTCCTGGTTGGCCTGGAAGCTTTTACTTGCTCTGTTTCTTATTTGGGCCAGTTTGTTCCTACTTCATAGTCTGTCTGCTCTTGGGGGTTTTCCATATTGGTGACAAATTTAGTGTGGATACTCTGTCACCCTTTAGCCCTACTATTTCTCAGAGTTCTGTGGCTCAAGTGATCCTCCAGCCTCAGTCTCCCCTTTAACAGGGATTACAGCCCAGCCTAAATAATTTTCTCTATTCATTAAGTTTTCCACAAATAGAATACAAAGTCATCAAGGGGAGAAATTGTATTGTCTTTTGCTATCCAGTTCTTATCCCAGTGGCACCCATCAAATGCTTAAATAATTTTAAAGTGAATGCTTACTGAATTGCAAACCCTATCTAGTCTTTTTAAAAATTTTATTTTTAATTTATGGGATAAACAGAGTATTTCCATAACATAGTACACTAAAAAGTACAATAATTTAGTCTTAAAAGGCTCATGGGAAGGAAATTTCATAAGAGGAACAAAAGAATTGATATGACCCGTCAGAAAGAATGTTCTGGTTCAAATACCAGATAAATATATTCATATTTTCTTTTCACAGATGACATGAAAAATTTTCAATGTGAACAGTTTTTTTTCTTGGTATTTAGAGCAGGGAATCTAGAGAAACTAGAGCCACATGTACTGCTGACATAATTAGGCTTTCAAGACCCCCTGCTCAGAAAAGATGGAAGATCTCCTCATGCCAGGCCCAAGAGCATGTACTGGGGCAGATGGAAGAGGAGGGAAATTCATTTGGTCACTGCTGCTCTTCAGCCACTATTTCCTAAGTCTTCTGAGACATTCATACTTCTATTGTTTTCTTTTCCTTCTTCTTCTGAACATACTAGTCATTTCCAGTCCAAGTCCTTATGCCCAATCTTTCTTCATCCCAAAGGACAAGTTGTGACTGTGGGAGAGAGAGGGGTGTAGACAAATAGCTCCTGAAGAAAACACCTGGGCTTAATAGAATTCAGTCAATAGTGCAATGTGGCAGCCAGAAAACCCAAAATTTCTAGAGTGGGGGAGGGTGGAGGAAAGAAAAAAAAGCAATTTATGTGATAACTTTATTATATGTTTAAAAAGAATAGCAAATTGCACATATGTAATAAATTTGCAGTTTCATTGCAATCATCTTTTTTATTATGTTATGGAAATGCTTATTTCATTCAAAGTAAAACTAAAATAGATAGATGTGAAAAAAAGTCATATTAGGCTACATGGCAATGTTATGGTGTCCAAGGGCCTTTTGTATAGCCTGGGTGCTGTATCTCAAGAAGGACAATGGCAGGTTGGAGCATATTCTGAGGAAGCTGAGTCAGGGTGCCATTTGTTTGGGGGGATCCTGAGAGAAAAGACTGAAAGGAGTAAGACTGTTTAGCCTACAGAAGGGAAGGCTTTGAGATGGGAGTGAGAGAATGGAGGGGAATGGAAATGATAACTATCTTCAAGCATCTGTAGCACTAACACACTGAAGAGGCATTAGCCTTTTTTGTGTGTGTGTGTTGTCTCAGGGGCAGAAATTAGAGCAGTAAGTAAAAGTTATAGGAAGATTCTTTGTTTTGTTTTGTGTTTTTGCTTTTTGGAGAGGGGAAGGCAGAGCAATTGGGGTTAAGTGACTTCCCCAAGGTCACCCGGCTAGTTTTGTGTTAAGTGTCTGAGGCCAGATTTGAACTCAAGTCCTCCTGACTCCAGGGCCCGTGCTGTAGTCATTGTGCCACCTAGCCACCCCTGTTATAGGGAGATGTTGCAGATTTTAACTTGATTGAAAGGAAAACTTTTTTTTCTCTTTTTAAGAAAATTAATTTATTTACTTTTAGCTTACAACATTCAGTTCCACAATCCCTTGAGTTTCAAATTTTCTCCCCCTCCCTACCATGGCAGCATGCAATCCTTCACATTAAGCATTAGTCAAGTTGTAAAGAAGATTATAACCAATGAAGTGAACAAGGAGAAAGAAGGAGCAGAACCAAACAAAACTAAATATAAAGACAGCAAGTAGTTTGCTTCAATCTGCATTCAAACTTCGTAGTTCTTTTCTCTGGATGTGGATATCCCTTTCCATCATGAGTCTTTTGGAGTTGTCTTATAACCTTGCATTGCTGAGAGGAGCCCAGTCTATGAAAGTCAGTCATCACAGATATAACATATCTGTAATTATTTACAAAGTTTACCTGGTTCTGCTCTCCTCAATCAGTATCAGATCATATAAAGCTCTCCAGGATATTATGAAGTCCATCTGCTCCTCATTTCTTATAGCACAATAGTATTTCATTACATTCATTTACCACAACTTGTTTAGTCATTCCCCAATTGATGGGCATCCCCTTGATTTCCAATTCTTTGCCACCATGAAAAGAGCTTTGACCTAACAATATCACTTTTAGGGCTGTATCCCAAAGAGATCATAGAAGTGGGAAAAGTTCCCATTTGTCCGAAAGGAAAACTTCTTACCAAATATTGCTATTCTAAAGTGAAATGTGCTGCCTCCTAAGGTAGTGAGTTTATTGTCAATTGAAGGTCTTTGAGCATAGTGCATTATAATGGGTGAGTGAGAGCGTTTCTGTTCTAGATCCTTTATGAGCAACAAGCATCCATGATTTTCTGACTTGGGAAGGCATCAGCTACTATCCCCTGAAAGCTGGGAGGACTGAGAGGAATTTATGTTCACAGCAATAGCCATGCTGCTTTCACACACAGAATCATTAAAAAAAAAATTTCTGCCAGTTACACCAGTGGTTAGTTAAAAACCTACAATTTAAATTCTTCATCATCCTAGAAGCTTGTCTGCTCTCACTAAAACTGACCACAGGAAGTAGCAGAGTTGATTGGCTCACTGCAGTTTTCTGCTTCTCATCAGGACGCTAGAGGCAGCTATACTACAATTCTCACCCCTGTAGTAATTGTAAAGAACTACCAGTCCCATCGTGTTTATGGATTGTCAGAGTGAGGTTGGTATAATATACACACATACATTTATATACACACATTTATTTTATATATATATGTGTTTATATAAATACATATATACATATATATATATACACACACACACACATACATACACATAAAGCATATATACAACATATCTCTATATTGGAATTTCAGGGTATCTGTATATATGTGCATATATACACACAGGTATATATAAAACATATACATATGTATATATATATATATCTATATACACATACACAAACATACATATATACGTACAGACATCCACCCATTTATCTATTTGTCTGTGTTTATCTATGTCTGTCTATCTATCTATCTATCTATCTATCTATCTATCTATCTATCTATCTGTTTGTCTGTCTGTCTGTCTATCTATCTGATACAGAGAGAGACAAAAAGACTAGTCTTCAGGACGAAGGGAAGGAGGAAGGGCCATAGTTAAGCCTAGATATGGGATTCCTGTTTCAGAGGCTGATATTGGTCATGTATTAATTAATGCTACTAGTGCATCTTCTAGTGAGTTCAAATTGGGCCTCAGACACTTATTAGCTGCATGACCCTGGGCAAGTCACTTAACCCTTTTTGCCTCAGTTTCCAATAAACCACTCCAGTATCTTTTCCAAGAAAACCCCAAATGGGATTATGAAGTGTCAAACACAATTGAATGAATGAGCAACAACAACAAGCTACTATGTTCATATGGGATAGTTCCATGTATCTGACATTTAGGAATGAATTAGGCCATGTTCTCTCCAATCAGGGGCCACAGGTGATGTCTTGTGTGCATTACAAACACTGGAGCTATGGATTGCAAAATAAATGCTTTATGCAAAAAAGAAAAATGACAAATGTTGGAGTATATGTGGTAAAATAGAGACACTAATGCATACCAGTGAAGTTATAAACTGATCCAACCATTCTGGAGAGCAATTTGGGACTATGCCCAAAGGGCTATAAAACTATGCATACCCTGTAGGCCAGCAATAGTATTACTAGGTCTGTACTCTAAAGGGATCAAAGAAATAGGAAAAGGACCTCTATGTACAACAGTGTTTATAGTAGCTCTTTTGTGGTGTCAAAGAATTGGAAACTGGAGAGGGAGATGCCCATCCATTGGAAATAACTGAACAAGTTGTGGTTTATGATTGTGATTGAATATTATTCTGCTATAAGAAATGGCAAGCAGGATGGCTTTAGAAAAACCAGAGAAGACTTATATGAATTGATTCAAAATGAAATGAAAAGAACCAAGAGAGTATTGCATATTGTAAATATAATATTGTAAGATGACAGACTATGCATGACTTAGCTATTCTCAGTAATCCACTGATCTAAGATAATTATGAAAGACTTATGATGAAAAATGCTATCCACCTCAAGAGAAAGAACTCATGGAGTCTGACTGCAGGTTGAAGCATCTTTTTAAACTTGCTTTATTATTCTTATTAATTTAGGTCTGCATTTTCTTTTGCTACATTGTTAATTAATATACATGATTGCACATGTATAATCTATATAAAATTACTATCCTTCTTAAGGATGAGTGAAGAAAAGGAAAGAGAGAGAGAATTTAGAGCTCAAATTTTAAAAATGATAAAAATAATTGTTTATATGCAATTGAAGAAAATAAAATAAAAATTAAATGTAACTGCTCTGTAGCCAGAATAAGACTGACTTGTGTGTGAAATGAATGGGGTGAAGCTCTACCTCCTTGTTCTACCTCAAAAACTTCCTTCTTTGTACACTTCAATATTTGCAACAATATTGAAGGAGAGGCTGCAGATCTTGGAAATTTTTTTTTGGCAATGGGGATAAATATACTAGCAATTTTTTTTCCACTTGGGGCAAATATTGAGAAATGGTCAGCATCTGGCAATAGGCTCACCAATAACCTCCTAAGCTGGTTTCCCTGCCTGGAGACCCTCTTCTTTCCATTCCATCTATTCCATAGCGGCTAAAGTAATTTTACTGATGCCCAAGTCTTTTCATGTCGCCCCATTACTCAAAGACTCCAGTGACTTATCCTTCCTAAAATCCTTTACCTACTTGCAGGCCTAATTGATTGTTTTCCTTCTTACTCCATGGTACAATCAAATGGACTTTCTTGTTATTTCTCTATCTCAGTTGCATTTGCCTTGGCCATTCCTCATACCTGAAATATACTCCCTCCATGCTTCTATCTAGCTTCAAAGTTGCTCTTAAGCATCATGGCTAGTGCTTCCCCTCATAACCTATTACCTCCAGCATTTAGCACAACACCTGACTCTTAGTAGGTAACTAATAAATGCTCTTTGGGGTGGCTAGGCAGTACAGTGAATAGAGCACCGGCCCTGGAGTCAAGAGGACTTGAGTTCAAATCTGGCCTCAGACACTTGACACACTTACTAGCCATGTGACCTTGGGCAAGTCATTTAACCCCAATAGCCTTGCCTTCCCCCCTCTGAAAAAAGCAAAAAAAAAAATGCTCTTTGATTGACTGACCTTGTATTTATGTATTTATTTGGAAACTACTTAGAAATGTACTTGTCTCTCCTGAGAGAAGAGGAGGAGGGAGAGCATAGAGAGCAGGTACTTTGTCTTTGTAACCCCCAGAGCTTAAAACAATGCCTGCCACAGAGTAGGCACTTAATGAATACTTGTTGATAGAGTTCTTCGCTATGAGAGTAACTCCTGGGGGCTGAGACACCCCTGGGGTGAGTGCTGCCACCAATACTGCCTTAGGAGGGAGTCAATCAAGACAGAAATAATCCCAAGGAAGAGCTAGGGCAGAGAAAGAAGGAAGAATCCTAGGACAGGTTTGTTGGCATCCCTGAAACTTCCCAGAGTGCGGTATCTCCTCCAGATACCTGCCCCTAGTTATGGACAATTCATATATTAGGGGTAGGGTTTTAGTGCACAGGTGACTTGGGACAAGGTAGTAACAGATTAAGCGAACAATCATTAAAACACTACAATAATCATTAGGGAAAAGATTGAGAATCACTGAAATAGGATAAGAAGCCACTGAACTTAAGGACCATCATGGTAGCAAAGCTTTCCAGTTTGGCCATATTTCTTCTTCCCTGCTGTGTTCGCCCAACTTTGCCTGTACCAGTGAAGAACAGACAAAGCTTCCTTAATTCTTTGACCTCTAAAAGCTATTATGGAGAATTCTTATTCTTTGATTCCATTTACTTCTATTTCACTAGTTCCTGGAATAAAAAGGTCCCCTGAAGTGAATTCTGTCATTGAAGCATACTCTTTGCAGGTGCAAGGAGAAATAAGTGCTATTATGATCATTAGATATCATGCTGAACAGGAGATCAATTTTAACCTTCTAGATCTAGATTGAAAAAAGGTTACTTAAGGAGTGGGCAAAGTTGTATAAGTTGGCAAGTGATGCTGGGAGGATGAATGGGTTTTCTGCTTCACTAAGTGAATCCAAACCAAGCAGCATGAATTATGCCATAATTACAGGTGGGACAAGATGCCTTGCTGGCAGCCAGCAATAATCTGAGTGTGCCACATTGTTTTGGGAGTGCCAAGGGCTTAAAGCATGCATTATTGTTCATTTTCCTGTTGCTTAGATTTGCCCCTCACTCTGATTTTAGCCATATGTACCTTTTTGGGGGGATGCATTGTTTTGAAGGGTTAAAAATCAAAGAACATTTTAATTGTCTGAAAACATCTGAAGGACTCTCTCAAGGAATTCTTGGAAAAAAACATCAAAAGACTCTTCCTCTAGAAGAGCAGGGGGATTCCAAAGAGGGCAGATTTTGCTGGTTTGATCAGATATAAGAAATGCACCCAGAGATAAAAGCTGTGATCTACAGCGGAAAGGACAAACTGCACAATTACCGTGCACAGTTATTCATGCCCTACAATGGGTATTCTCTTGCTGGCTGATTGTACTTCAGAAATTTCTAGCTAGTTATTTTAAAAGCTTATAATTTTCTAAAATGACAACTTGTTCCAAGATGTTAGGAATTCTTCTCATACCACAAATGCTGGTATGAAAAATTATTGTTCTGAACTTAGAAACTGTGAGAAATTCACATTGCCTGGGAGATGAAATGCATGATGGAAGCTTTGTATACTCTGTTTATAAATGTCTCATACATAGGGATAACAAACCCCATCCTTGTGGCTCATTCAGTGAGCAAATCAGCTGGAGGTTATGCCCACTTAGAGCAAAAGATTGGGCAGGTCTTGTTACAGACCTTGGGTTAGTCATGTAACCTCTCTGGGCCTCAGTTTCCCCATGTGTAAAATGAGGAATTCATCTTAGTTGTGAAGTTAGAAGTTACCTGGGGGAATATATGTAATCATCGTTGAGTTCAGCATTAACGTGGTTTGGAGTTACATTGATATGGTGTAACCTTTATCAAGATAGAATGTTTAAGCCTTACAGTTTATATCCCTTATTACAATCCCCAGAGTGAAAGTCTTCCTTTGGTGTTTCCACCCACTAGTTGAACCCATCTCAAGTGAACTGACATGCAGATAGCATTTGCAAAATGAGGAGAAACCATCATCACTTTTGGCAAGTACTGATGTAAGCAGAATAAGAAGGGTTTTTTTCTTTTCTTTTCTTTTTTTTTTAAACAATAAATGCTCTAAGTTTCCTTACAATTTTTGCTATTATTTTTCAATTGTTTTTGGTCATGTCCAACTCTTTGTGACCCCCCCCATTTGGAGTTTTCTTGGCAAAGATACTGGAATGGTTTGCCATTTCATTCTCTAGCTCATTTTACATATGAGGAAATTGAGGCAAACAGGGTTAAGTGACTTACCCAGGCTCACACAGCTAGGAAGTGTCTGAGGTCAGATTTGAACTCAGGAATATGAGTCTTTCCGACTCCAGGGCCAATGCTCTATCTACTGGGTCACATAGCCGCCCTTCAGTAAGCACTTAAAAATGCTTTATCTATCTGTTTGACCATGTTACTCCCAAGCTCAAAAGCCTTCAGTGACTCCCTATGGTCTCTAGAATAAAATACAAGCTGCTTCTTTGATTGGTGGAAATAACTGCATGAATCGTAGCATATTAAGATAATGGAAGATTGGACCTGAGTTCAAATGTGACCTCAGATACTTAACACTTACTAGCCATGTGACCTTGGGCAAATCACTTAACCCCAATAGCCCTGCCTTTCCCCCTCCAAAAAGCCAAAAAAAAACCCAAAACCAAAACAAAACAGAACCAAAAAGCCAAGATAATGGAAGATTATCAATGAATCAAAGCAATGAATATGAGGAATCCAGAGAAAAATGGAGGTGCATGTGAGCTTGTGTAGAATGAAATATACAGAATTGGTAAAGCAATGGGCATGGTGAACACAATGATGTATACTAAAAGAACATTAAAACAAGAGTGAACTCTTTTTGGAGTCAGAGGACCTTGGTTCAAAACCCATTTCTGACACTAACTGTATCATTTTGGGCAAGTCATTTAATCACTCTGTGACTTAGTGTCCTGATTGGTAATATGAGGCAGTTGGACCAGATGGTTTTTGAGGTCACTTGTAGCTTGAAGTAGCTGACCCTATGATTCTACTCTTGACCCCAGAGAAGATAGAAGCAAAAAGTGGGACACCAGGGAACAAAATGTTCAATATACCATTAAATATGGTCATTATACTGGGGTTTTGTTGTTATTCAGTCATTTTTTCAGTACTGCCTGACTCTGGGTGACCCCATTTGGGATTTTCTTGGCAAAGATACTGGAGAGGTTTGCTGTTTCCTTCTTCAGCTCATTTTATAGATGAAGAATTGAGGCAAACAAGGTTAAGTGACTTGCCCAGGGTCACATAGCTAATAAGTGTCTGAGACCAGATTAGAACTCTGGAAAAAGATTCTTGCTGATGCTAGGCCTGGCACTCTTTACATTGTACCACCTAGCTGCCCTTCATTATGCTGGGTGCTTTTGCTAAAATGATTTTTGTTGCTGTTACAAGACATTGTTTATGGGGTGAAGGTGGAGAATATCCCTAGATGTGATTATGATATGAAAAACAAAAAGCATCAATGTAACTTTTTTTCCCAAAGAAAGTCAGGCATAATGTTTGGATCAGTCAAAAATATCAACCAAAATAGTGTTTTGGTCCTTTGAAGGTCACCTCTACAAGAAGCATTATTACTATGGAAAATCTAGGAATGGCAAGAGCAATTCTGTGAGATGAAGACAAAAATTAGCTGCTAGAATTTTGAAACCAATTGAAGGTTTTTTTGCCTTTATATTTATTTATTTTTAGTGTACAACATTTAGTTCCACCTGTTTTTGAGTTCCAAATTTTCTCTCCCTCCTCCTTACCCCTCCCCCCAAGACGGCATGTAATCCAATATAGGTTCTATGTATATGAAGTTTTGAATGTGTAAGGGTAGAAAGTGATATGCATTGTCATTTGAGAAGTTAAGGCTGTTATAATGCCTAGCTGTTATCCAGAGTCAAACCTTTAAAAAGAAAATGAGAATTGGTCTTACATAATTCAAATCAATTTGCTTTGACAGCAACTTTCTTAGCACTCATTTCTTAGCACATATTTATGTTTGATTCAGAGTTCTTTTGGAGGCTCTGCCATCTTCTGCTTAAATCTAACAATATTGTAACAATCTGAAGCTGGTAATATATTTTGAAAATAAAATTAAAATGAGGGTTAGTAAATTTAGTTGTGTGTGCAACATGGCCACTGATGAGGCAAGAAGTAGAAGTTGCTTCTACTGCAATCCTCGCTACGTGTGTCAGTTTTCAAAAACTGTGAAAGAAACCTGTCACATCACCAGAATCGCTCACCAGCTAGTTCTGTGACTGTAAAACAGGTCTAGCAATAATGATGAGTCTAATGATGATATTAATGAGAGGCCCTTTCTTAGTTCAGAAGATTGTTGTGAGGACAAATTATATATGGGAGAAATGCTTTCAGCTTCTTGGAAGGAAGCTGTTATGTAAATTCGAATTCTCTTTCTTATTGTATGTTGGCTCGGAGATTGGCAAATAAAAGGTATTAGTGGGTGGATAGGAGGAAGGCCTGAGGGTGGGAGGGGAGGAGAAAAAAAGCAAAGGAAATATACTGTAGAAGAAAGTTCATTTCACGTGTTTCTGGGTCACTGCATATCCTTAGGTCTGAGTCACCTAGGGTTGGAATTTCACCTCTTTAGCCCAAAGCCTAGGTTGGAGGTGAGGTGATTTCCCAGTTATGTGATCTAGAATAACTAGGTAGTACATTCCATTCTGACTGACTTCACCAAGAGCACTCCTTCAATTATGGTTAGCATGGATGGTCATTAGGGCTGACATCTCTCTTCCCTTTGTGTAATTAAGTTCTACCTCTAATGATTTCACATGCCCAAGTTGTTGATCTGTATGCACTGAGAAATGTTTTCTCTGTACAAAAATAAATCCCTCGTTCTAAGAGCAGAGGTTACAATTTGGCACTCACAGATTCTGGTGTCTGAAAGCTTTAGCATGCAAAGGACACAAGTGTGTCTTCTGGTTTAAATGGTGTGTGTCAAGATGCATGATTAAAAACAGACTTGTCAAAATTCACTACAACAGAGGTTTGACTCATATCACCATCTCTATGGACACATCAGACTTCTTGATGCTACAGGCAGTATAAATGGTTTTCCATGACAACTAACAATGAAGTTGTTTCCAGTCAATTCATTGGAACTTAACCAAATTCATGGTGAGGAAGGGGAAGGAATGTTTTTGAAAAAAAAATGTTGGGAAGTGGTGACCTCCATTTGGCCTCAGCCCCCTCCCACCCACCCTCCACACAGTAACACCAATCACCTATCCAAAATAACATTTTGATCATAACACTCTCCTCTCCAAAGCCTATAATGGCTCCAAATTGCCTCTCAAATCAAATGAATATTCCTAATGATGGGCTTCCAGGCTCTTTGCCAATTAGCCTCTCCTTATCTAACTGGCCTCATTTTGTGTTACAGCTCAGCTTGGTATGGAGGTACAGTAAAAATAAGTGCTGGACAGAGAACAAGGAGACCAGGATTATAGACCCAGCTCTGAAAAATGCTTATGTTCCACTGAGGAAATCAAATGTACCTTCTAGGGCCTCAGTTTCCTCACCTGTAAAATAGAGGCATTAGAACGAGTGATAGATGAGCCTACTACTCTAAAATGCTATGATTCTTCCAATCACACAAACCTGGTGACCTACCTAGCTGCCTGGCACAACATCTGGCACATAGTAGGTGCTTAGTAAATGTCTATTTATCGATTGACTCATGAAAGGCTGTATTGCCTTGTGATTGGAATATTAGGCTTGGATACAGGAAGCCATGGTTTGGGTTTTTTTTGGCACTTATTAAATATATAATCATGGACAAAACTCAAAGCCTCAGTTTCCTCATCTGTAAACCTAGATATATGGCTATAAATAATAATAAAAATAGTAATAGTTATTATTACTACTATTACTACTTACTAGAGCCTTTTTTATGCTTCCCCCCCAAAATGGCCTCATTTCTATTTTAGCAATATCCTCTTCTTTCAGAACACTGACCAGTAATTACTTCTAAGGAAACTTCCCAGATGAACCTCACTTGGGTTCAGTCACCATTCTTTCAGAAACCTTCTTTAACTCTGTGTATCACTGTGTAGATTTTAAACATCACACAAAGGAGAGGATTGTGGGAACATGGTAGAGTAGGTCAGAAAATTCCAAACTCTCCATATTTCCTCCAAAACAAGACAAAATAACATCTCAGGGTCAACATAGAGTAGCAAAAATAAATAAGAGTTGGGGCAGAACAGTGGTCTGCCTGGAACAACCAGAGAAGATCCAAAGAAAGATTCCAGAATGGAGGTTTACCTGAGTGAAGTATAAACACCTCCAAGCTGACTCACCTGAAATAAAAAGCATGGAACCCTAGGGGCAACTAAGCTGGGAGGTAGCCTCACTCTCAGTCACATGAATTTTCACCCCCTGGACAGCGTGGAGAGTTAGGCATTTGAGTGGTGGAAGGCTGAGGAAGTCTCTGCTGACAAGGGATGCCAGGACCAGCTGTGCTGTTGAGATGCAGTCCTGGGCAAGAAGGAACCAGTACACGCCCAGGGAGTACAGAAGCAGTAGAGTGTGGGCACTGTTGATGGTGGGCTGAGTTCTTAGTCTTGGTTCCAGACAAGAGTGGACAACTGAAGGTCATAGCCATTGGATGGTTCTTAGGGAACAAGAGTATTTCCAGTATAGTATTGTAATGGTGAGGGAATTTGAAGATCTTCTCTGCCCCTTAATGGGCCTTATTTGGAGCCCAACAAGAGAACCTGCTTGTTTTTCAGGAAGGCCCACACCTTTTGTTACTTTGTAATTAGTCAGTGGGTCATGAAGGTTGTGATGTTCTGTTTCTGGACTCACTTATGGGAAGAGTTGTGTGATTTGGCCAGATGAGACTCTGGGCAGCTACTGAGCCCATGGGCTTTGAAAACCCAGATGGTGGTACTTCTCTCTGGTAGCTAACTATGTATGTATGTAATGATCAGACAGCTAGAAGCCCTGTCTCTTGGTCTGTTGAATTGTGCTATTTTCTCTGTCTGTATTTTTTGTCTGCTTGTAATTTCTGTTTGTATTTTCCAGAGTTCAGGGTGCTGACATTTCCCCCTGAACTAAGTGAATGATATATATGTTTGATTAAAGTAAGTTTGTTAACCCCTTTTGAGTTGCTTTCCTTTAGAAATGCAGATCAAGGAACCTATGCTAGCAGTCATCCTGGGTATGCTAGAGTGCTTGCTGATACAGGTGTGCCAGGGACTCTAGCTGTGATTTGGAGGGAGAAAGGAGTGCATAGATTGGACCTAGGACAAAGTTGAAGAAATAAGAGTAAAAAGGACCTCAGGCCAAAGACACCATTTCCCCACACTCCAGAATTAGAGGTGATTATAATAATAAAAAAAACAGCTAAAATTTTTAAAAAATGGGCAGGCAAAGGAGAAAGAACCCAACCATAGGCAGTTACTGTGGGAATAGAGAAGAAGACTGGGATTCCTCTTCAGAGGAGGAAACTGAAGCAAAAAAAAAAGCCTCTCCTGCCCCAATAATGTCAAATGGTCACTTGCCCAAGAAAGAATTCATAGAACTCAAAAAAGATGTCAATAAACAAATAAGAGAGATTGAAGAAAATTTTTTAAAGTAAAAACAATCCAAGAAAAACAAGAAGATTATGAAAAGAAAATGAAACAACTAGAAAAGGAGATCCAGAATCTCAAATAAGAAAATACCTCCTTGAAAATTTGAATTAGGCATGGGGAATCCAGGAAAGTTATAAGAGATCAAGAAATAATAAATCAAAATATAAAGAATGAAAAAATAGAAGAGAATATGAAAAATCTTATAAGAAGAAGCTGACCTGTAGAGCAGATCAGGAAGAGAAAATATAAGAATAATCAGACTACCTGAAAACCATACTCAAAGAAAGAATCTTGATATAATACAAGAAATAATTGAAGAAAATTGTCCTGAAGTATCAAAACAAAAGGGGAAAGTAGAAATAGAAAAAAAACTACCGATTATCACTTGAAAGAAATACTTGGAGGAAAATCTATAGGAATATCATAGACAAATTCTGAAACCCCCCAGATTAAGGAGAAAATGTTATGAGCAACAAGGGAAAAATAAATTCAAATATGATGGAACCCTAATTAAAATTACACAAGACCTGGCAGTGAGTACCTGAAAAGATCTCAGGTCCTGGAACACTATATATCAAAGAGCAAAAGAACTGGGGCTATGGCCAAAAAATATCATACCCAGCAAAGTTATGGATAATCCTGAACAAAAAAAGGACATTCAATGAATTGACAGATTTTCAGGATTTTATTGCCAAAAAACCAAAACCAAAACCAGAATTAAATAGAAAATTTGACATACAAGATTCAAGAGAAATATAAGATAAACATCAAAGACTAATTACAATTGTCCTTACAATCAGGACAAATCGTTCACTTACAATACATGGAATATAAACTGTATGTCTAAGATTGTCATTAGTAACAAGGTAGTTTGATAGAAAGATTGGGGTAGATCTGAGTATGATGTGATTCTAAAAAACAAAAAGATGTAGGAAAAGGCAAAACAGTAATTATTTGATACAAATGAGGTGCAAGAGGAAGAACTGATACAGAGGAATTAGATGAGTGAGGATGTTGGGTAGTTCTGGAACCCTACTCTCACTGGGAGTGGGTTAAAGAGGAAAGAATACATATGTATCTAGAATACATATATATCTAAAATTCAGAAAGAAATAAGAGGGCAAGGATAGGCAGGCAGGGAGAGAATAAGGAAGTGACAGAGACTAGTGTAAGGGGGAAAATAAAAGAGTATGTAGATTAGTGGAAATGGGATAAAGATGAAACATAAGAAATCTTCTAAATTCAGAAAGAAGTAAGAAGGTAGGGGTGGAGGAAGCAGATAAAGGAGGGATTCTTGAAGTTGGGATAGGTTAGGGAATAGGAGGGCAAGGTAGAGTGTAGAAGTAAAGTAGAAGAGTGAAGAGGGGTAGGAATAGGGTGAGAATAGTGAGGAAAATAGGAGAAAAATATTCAAGTAATTATATTTCAGAATGTGAATGGGATGAATTTACCAATAAAATGGAAACTGATAGATTAAAAATTTGAATTCAACAATATGTTGCTTTTAGGAAATTCTATTAAAAAATACACACAGACATAAAATAAAGGTGAGGAGCAGAATTTATTATGCAAAAAAGCAGGGATAGTAATGATCACAGACAAAGTAAAAGCGAAAATCAAATTTAGTCAAAACAAAAAAATAGTGAAACCACACTATGTCAGTTATATTAATCATTTTAGATCATATAAAATAACTAGAGAGTATAAAAAATGTGAGAGCATACCTGCCAAAACAGACACAGGAACTATATGAATATAAACACAAAACACCTTTTATACAAACTTAGATCTAAATAATCTAAATAAGATCTAAATAAAAAAAGTAATTTTTATTGTGTATTGGTAGATAAAGCTAATATAACAAAAATGATAATTTTACCTAACCATCCATTTAGGTAATACAATCCCAATTAAATTACTAAAAAATTATTTTACTGAGTCAGGAAAAGTAATAACAGGGTTCACTTGGAAGAGCAGAGGGTCAGGAATTTCAAGAAAACCTGGGGAAAAATATGTAAAGGAACTAGATTCAGTACTATCAGACCTTAAACCATATCATGATGTGACAGCAATGCTGAGAAATAAAATAGATACTTTTGATTATTTGAATTAAAATATTCCTGTATAAATAAAGCCTATGTAGTCAAGAATAGAGGAAATGCAAAAAATAATTGGGGAAAAAAGTCTCATAGACCATCTCCTAGGTAGAATGTGATTGGGTCAGAATACTGATGTGGTGTGGGAAATGATGAGCTAGGGGATACAGAAAAATATGGAAAGACTTGAACTTATAAAGGAAGATGCTATCCACCAGATGACAAGTGGAAATAAAAATAATGTGGTCTTTTGTTATATGCTTTTGAGTATATATGTATATATATATATATATATATAAATATATATATATATGTGTGTGTGTGTGTAAATGTCTATGGAAACCTATGTATATGTATGTGTGTATATGTAACTATATGCATATGAGTATATGTATGTATTTATAAGTGTGTATATGTATATATACATATATGTATATGTAAGTATGTATCCATACTTAATTGTAGCCTTCTGTGGGTAAGGGGGTGGAAGAAAAAAAAAGCAAAAAATACAGAGCAGATGACAAAAGAAAACATGCCAGGAAGCAAAGAAAATACGGACAGCTTTGAAAATAATGTGTAATATTTATTTCATGGGTTTTCTTGAAATGGAAATTTATTGCTTTATATTGAATCCTCTTATGTTCTGCTTTGTACATTGCAATGTGTTGGGGTTTTTTGCTTTTCTTATTTTGTATTTAAGTTTGAAATAAATTTAAATAATAAAAATCCAAAAAATGACAATTAAAAAAACATACCAGGAGTGGCTAGGTGATGCAGTGACTAGAACACCGGCCTTGTAGTCAGGAGGACCTGAGTTCAAATCCAGCCTAAGACACTTAACACTTACTAGCCATGTGAACTTGGGCAAGTCACTTAGGCCCAATTGCCCTCTTCTCCCTTCCAAAAAAACAAAAAATAAAAAATATAAAACAGTCCCCCTCCCTCACACAACAACAATGGCAACAACAATAACGACTGATGATTAGAAAGAGAGTAGATACAGGGAATTGGGAGATGAGAGAAAAAACTCAAAGGTTGCTTTGCCGCAACAGATCAGATGTCTTGAATCATTTATGTCAAAAGGGAAATTCTAAGTATGGTATCAGGCCTTGGAAGAAAAGTACTGAAAGGGGAAGGGGAAAAGAGATAAGACAATATTTAGGAGCATCTTAGTGCATTACCCTTAGAGCAGGTTAAAGAATTTGGAGAAAGCCTAGTTTGCTACAGCATACCACCTATGTGAAAAGCCTAGTTTGCTAAAACAAGCCAACTCAAGATTTTCAGCTCACAGATGTATCTAACTCACTGATTGAGAAGCTCTGATCCAGAGGTAAGGACAGTTCTGAAGTTAAAAGGCAGTTATCGAGGGGGTAATTTTGCTGTACTTCTGAGCTTGCTTAGGTTGAAAGGAAATGGTAGCAGTTTCTCCCCTGTCCCCTGTGTCCCCAAGGAACATGATATGCAATATTAGCCCAGTGATTCTGAGGGCTAATTTTATTACCTGAGGTGGAATAATCAGACCATACCTCGTAATGCAGACACTTCAAACATCTGTCCAAGACTCCCATCCTAGAGGTACTGAAAATAACTCCTGCTGAACTAATATGAATTCTGGCTGTGACTCAGGGAACCACGGGAGTGAGTGGGTTTGTAAAGCAGGTTTCTGATACACTTGTCAAGAGTGAGTTTAGCCTCCCAGGATAAAATACAGCCTGCTTTTTACTCCTGGCTCTGACAGTGACTCACTATGAGGTCTGGTGCAAATCACTGAATTCTATTAAGTTGCTGGGCCTCTCGCAACCCTACTTACACCAGTCTCTCAAGGATGTTGTGAGAAACACAGGATCACACAGTCATAGAATTGGAGAATTGGAAGGGACCTCAGTGGCCATTTAGTCTAACCCATACATACAAGGAATGCCCTAAGAGCATTGGGGTCTTTGGATGAGGAGTGAAATGCCAACACAGTCATTTATATTTCATTGCTCAGCAACATTCCACATCCTTCAGGCAATTCTGCCTAATAAATAAAGATCTCTACTCATGGAGCAGTCCTGGGTTCAAGAAAAGGAAATATATCCTTCATTAGACTTTGGGAAAGGAATATTCTTCAACAAACCTCGGGTAAACCTGATCTTTGGCTTAAAAGATATGGTCACTTGTGGGATAGTGAGTCCTAAGTTTTATTTTATTTTATTTTAGTAAATGCCTTTGTTTAGAGCTAAAAATGTATTGTGGCAATACCTCTTCTGTTCAGTTTTGCAAATATGTTATGTCCTATGTCCAAAACACCGTGGTAAGTGCTCGATATACACAGAAAAAAAAAAAAGAAAAGATGCCTTGCTTTTGAGGAGTTTGCAATTAAATAGGGGAAGGGTACATGTCCAATAATGAGAGGCAATAGGATTTTAGATTGAGAATTGGAAGGGACCTCAGATACCATCTAACCTAACACCTTCATTTTACAGATGATGAAACCAAGACACAAGGAAGTGGTGATCTGGTAAACGACACACATAGCGTCAGAGGTGGGATCTGGACACAAGTTCTCTTCTAGTCCTAAATCCTATGCTCCTGCTTTCAAGATAGGGGCAGCTAGGTGGTACAGTGGATAGAGTGCTGGGTCTGGAATCAGGAGGACTCATTTTTCTGAATTCAAATCCGACCTCAGACACCTGCCAACTCAGACACCCTAGATAAGTCATTTAACCCTGACTGCCTCAGTGTCTTCAGCCATAGAATCAGAAGGAAATGAAAAATCACTCTAGTATCTTTGCCAAGAAAACCCCAAATGGGGTGAGGAAGAGTTGGACATAACTGAAAATGACTAAACAACAGATGATAATCAATTTCTTTAACAAAGTTAGGGAAGATAAAGGGCAGAGCAGATGTGAGAAAGAGGGAAATGTGAAGCAGTTGTGCAATATTAAGCATTGTTAGGGCTGCTAGGTGGCACAGTAGGTAGAGTATGGGGTCTGGAGTCAGGAAGATGCATCTTCCTGAGTTCACATCTTGCCAGATTCTTCTAGCTGTGTGACCCTGGCAAGTCACTTAACCCTGTTTACTTCAATTTCCTTACCTACAAAGAAAGCTGGAGAAAGAAACAGAAAACTATTCTAGTATCTTTGCCAAAAAAACCCCAGATGGGGTCATTGGAGAGTCAGACATGACTAAAAATGACTGAGTGCTAAATTTAAAGCTGGAGTGTTTAGGAAAGTGTCCATGGAGGAGAAGAGATTTGAGCTGGTGGGTATCTAACAGCAACTTTCCCTAAGGTTTAAACCATAGGATGCAGAAAATGGCAGGGATGGAGAACTTGCAGCCTCGAGGCTACATGTGGCCCCCTAGGTACTCAAGTGTGGCTCTTTGACTGAATCCAAACTTCTTTTGAGAAGGGGAAGATTGTACTGCATTATCTTTCTGGCCCCTTCTAGCCCTAAATCCTATGTTCCTATTTTCAAGCTAGGGGCAGTTAGGGGGTGCAAGTTGATTTGTTGTATAAGTGTGAAGTTTGGATTCAGTCAAAGGTCCACACTTGAGGACCTAGAAGGCCACATGTGGCCTCGATGCTTGAGGTCACAGGTTCCCTACCCCTGGTAGATAGTTTCCTTATGTCTCCAGTTTAGTATAAATAAAAGACATGTGGGGATGGGGCTGCAAAAATGTGATAGTTCATGTAGGGATGCCTCTAGTTATTCTGAGAATATATATGCCAAAGGCAGTTTCTAGAAAGCCTCGTGGCAACTCTTGACAAGGATCTATTTATCTTTCCATCCCACATTCTTTTATATTGTCTGAAAAGCTCTGAGGAGATGCTTCACCAGGTGTGTAATCACTAACCTTTCCATCTAGATCTAGATGCAAATCTGTTGTATGGAGGCAGCCAACATTAAAAATGAGCCCTGGAAGCTTTCTCCTATTCAGCTGTTTTGTCAAGAAGACACACTGAATAGGTGTATTCCCACAGCACCAGAATCCTTGGGGAAAGAATGTTCTTACTTCTTGTAAGGTGAGAAAACTGAAGGATTTGTCCAAAGATCTGGGAGCTATTGGAAGTCTCAGGCAACGAAAGCACTAGGGAGCTGAGGAGGTATCGTGGGTAGAACCCTGGTCCTGAAGTCAGGAAGCTTGTTGTACTTGTTACTGTTGTTGCTGTTGCTCAGTTGTGTCTGATTCTTCGTGACCCCATTCAGGGTTTTCTTGGCAAAGATATTGGAGTGGTTTGCCATTTCCTTCTCTAGTTCATTGTACAGATGAGGAACTGAGGCCAACAGGGTTAGGTGAATTGCCCAGGGTCACATAGCTAGTAAGTGCCTGAGGCCAGACTTGAATTTAGGAAGATGAGTCTTTCTGACTCCAGGCCCAGTCTCTATCCACTGTATCAGAAATACCTGGTTTCAAACCAACCCTCAGATACTTATTAGCCAAGTGACCCTGGGCAAATTACAAATTCTTTCTGCCCCAGTTTCCTCATCTGTAAAATGAATACCTCCCTGGGAAGTTGTAAGGGTCAAAGGAGATGATATCTGTAAAATACAGTTATCTCTTCCACATTGCAACTTTCCCCATCATGGTTTTGATATAAGAAATTAAATGGGAATTTTGTGGAAGTTTTGAGGAAGCCAAAGGTTAGCAGACAACACAGAAATGTTTAGAAACTCAGAAATACATAAAAATATGTATAGTATTATATAACATCAACATATTTTCTCTTTCAATACCATAGTGATTCAGACTTCTTCTCCAAAGCAAACGGAAGGCCAAAACTTTTACATGGATTTTCCAGATCGTGGGGGCAGCTGTGCCCCAACCTCTATGATGTGGAAGGGATAACTGTACTTTGCAAACCTGAAAGCACCATATTAATATTTTTACTTTTAGAAGAATATTCTTTCTATCAGCTAATAAATAAGCATGTAATAAGTACTGTTGGGCACACAAGACAATTTGTTGTTATTTTGTATGTTTCTACTATCTGTCCCCGTGTCTGAAATTCTCTGCCCCTTCCGTTTTCAGGCTTCCTTCAAGATCTGGTTTAAATCTGTACCCCATGGGCCACTCACAGCAAAAATGCAGAGGAAAACATCCTCTGCCTTTTTCATGGGTGGCCTGAAATCCTTTGGTGGGCTTCAGGTTGTGCAGGCCTGGCTTAAACTGTATTTTTTTCAGAAGGCCTCCCTTCTTCCCCCTTTCCTCTGAAATTACCTTCCATACACACTGTGTAGATCTGGTGACATGTCTCTTGTTAGAATGGGAGCCTCCTGAAGGCAGGAATGGCGTTTTGGCCTTTCTTTGTATCTCTAGCACTTAGCATAGAGCCTGGCACCAAGTAAATACTTAACAAGTGCTTGCTCATTTATTAGCTACTTGGTGCCAGGCACACATGCAAAATACATGTATGTGTGCCTATGTATCTATGCAGCTGTATAGAAGTACATGTATGCATGTATTTTGTAAGTATATGTATACATATGCTTAACATATATGTTAGTATGCACAGTGAAGATACCAACGTAAACCTGAGAGAGTTACTGTCCTCCCTCAAGGAGCAGACATTCTAAATGAGAAACAGCACATATGTCTTTAAGGAAGTATAAAATACAAGTAAAGAAACACAAAGAAATTTCACAGGGACATTTGCAGCTAGGGAGAAGAGGTGAGGGGAACAGTCATTTATTAAGCAACTATCACATGCCAGACTCTTGACAATTATTATACTATTTGATCTTCAGAATAGTCCCGTGAGGCCAGTGCTATATTATCCTCATTTTACAGATGGGGAAATTAAGGCAGACAGATTCCTTCCTTCCTTCCTTTCGTCCTTCCTTCTGGAGACAATTGGGGTTAAGTGACTTGACCAGGGTCACACAGTTAGTAAGTGTCTAAGGCCATATTTGAACTCAAATCCTCCTGAGTCCAGGGCCAGACCTCTATCTACTGTGCCCCCTACCTACCCTGGGGAAGAGTTTTCAATACCAAACCTGAAAGTACTTAGCTAGGTACTAGGATACTAGGATAACCTAGTGATGGTCGAGTGTCATTGGAGCTTTTACTTAGTGAAATGATAGGTATAGACCAATGACTGACATTGGTGATGTGGATGGAACAGAGAAGGAGATATTTGAGACAGAGAGACAAAAATAAGAGATTTTTGCAGTAGTCCCAGAAATGAAAGCCTGATCAATTATTGTTGTATGTTGTAACATTGAAGCATGTTGTATTGAGTGACAATTCTCTTATATAATAAGAGAATTTTAATGTTTAAAGGAGTCTTAGAGAGCATCTGCTTCAATGCCATTGTTTTCCAGATTAGGAAACTGAGGTCTTTACAAGGAAAGTGATTTGCTGCAAAGTCACAAAGAAATTTAGTAACAAAGACTTAAACCTATGACTTCTGGCAAGTAATTGTCCCTACAATAACTCCTTAAATTCTAATCTTACTCCTGCTGTGAACGATTAATACTTTCACAGTGTTTATGATTCCTATTCTTATTTCATTTATCACTTAAAAAAATTATAAGGGGCAGTTACTAGCTGTGTGAAACTTACTAGCTGTGTGACCCTGGGCAAGTCACTTAACCCTAATTGCATCCAAAAATAAAATAAAATTTGTGGTACATCTAACCTTCCCTTGTTTTGCCAATATCAACTAAACAACCTTGGTGATAATCACACTTCAATGGAAGAAACAGGGGAATCCAATCAATGCACTATAAGTAAGTGGAATTAGTTTTATATGTCTGTGATTGGATTGATTTATATATGAAGTTAAAAAATGAATGACCATGGCTTGAGTGCATCTGACTTTGATAGAGATAATTCTGAAAAGATTACTGTTACTTCAAGAACATAGAAGGGCAGTATCTCATTTTCAGAAGGAAGTCAGGAAAATAGATGGAGATTTGAGAAGTCATACTTTTCTTTGAGCTCAATCAAGATAAAATACATTAAACTTTTACATGAATAATAAGGAAATCATTATATTTTAGTTCTTAATGGATCTGTGCATTTGTCAATGTGGGCATTCCCTTTGACCTCTCCATACATCAGGGAACAGTCTTTATCATGTGCTGCAGCCAAAAGTGCATCATATGGTGGTCTACCCTGTGAGTCTTTGGAGACTTAGCCAGTGTACCCTGTGACACTGGTCTCCTGGTTGTCCCATGAATAAG
This sequence comes from Pseudochirops corinnae, assembly GCA_028646515.1. Classification (NCBI taxonomy): domain Eukaryota; kingdom Metazoa; phylum Chordata; class Mammalia; order Diprotodontia; family Pseudocheiridae; genus Pseudochirops; species Pseudochirops corinnae. The sequence continues at coordinate 44,764,486 of CM053591.1, read as the reverse complement.
ACAGTTCATCTGTTTGTTCTGGGCATTTTCTCTGTCTCCCATGCTTAGAACATTCTCTCCCCTCCACTCTGTCTACTGACCTCCCTAGTTTCCTATAAGTCTCAACTAAACCTTCTACCAAACACCTCTTAAATGGAGTTCTTTCATTCTTTTAATGTATTTCCTGTTTATTATGCATGAGGCAGCTAGGTGGCACAGTGGAGAGAATGCAATGGCGACTATGAATATGCCAGCATAGTTCTGAATTGCAAAATTTAACAGTCTCCATATAGAAGACAGGAACAAAACATTTATTCAGACACCAGAAAGTCAAATCCCAACACCGGAAAACTGAATTTCTCATAGCAACAAAGAAATCTATACACAATAACACTGCAGAGAGCAACATCATCCCAAAGCCTTCCCACACTCACAAGCCTAGCTGTCTCCTTGCCTATGTCCTCTCTCTCCCACTGTAGTAACTGCTCTGACTCCCAGCTTCCTCTGGGCTCTGCTCCACCCTTCCTGCTTTACTCTTAAGCAAAATCCTCCCACCACAAGCTCCATGTGATTACATTTGGCCTATTAAGAAGCAGGGAAGATCTTCAAATTACCATTACCATTACAATGCCAGGCCTGGAATCGGGAAGACTCATCTTCCTGGGGTTCAAATCTGCCTTCAGACACTAGTTGTGTGACTCTGTATAAGTCGCTTAACTCTTCTTGCCTTAGTTTCCTCTTTTGTAAAATAAGCTGGAGAAGGAAATGGCAAACCATTCCAGTATCTTTGCCAAGAAAACCCCAAATGTGGTCACAGAGAGTTGAACAGAACCAAAATGACTGAATAACAAAAATTTATCATGCATATAGCTTGCTTTGTATACATTTGTTTGCATGTTTCCTCTCTCATTAGGTTAGAAGCTCCTTGAGGGCAGGGACTGTATTTTGCCTCTTTTGCCCAGTGCTTGACACAGTGCCTAGCACATGGGGGACCCTTAATAAATATTTACTGATTGATGATTGTTTGATAGTCTTTGAATGACAGACACAGAGCTTAGCACAGCATGTGGCACACAGCAGGCAGTTAATGAATCTCTGGACTCAAAGGTTTTTCTGGCTTGGAAGGGCTGCTGGAGTCTGTGCTTCATTAACCTTATTTTCATAAACTCCGGATTACCTCCATGCCTCGATGATGTATCTGAGGAGGGCTTCAGAGAAGGAATGAAACACACTATTCCAAAACATTGGCCCTAGACTCATGAATAAATAAAAAAGGGGGATACTCCAATTTTGGCTTTGGGTAGGAACTATTTTTTGGAGAAACTTTAATACTTGAAATAGTATATAGAGACAATATTTAACATATAAATTGCTGAGGGTCTGAATGTTACTTTTTAGCAGAAGGTAAAAATGGATGTCTTAGATTTCTAGATAAGTCTAAGGTAGTCTTTCTGAAAAGACTTTAATTAAGAGAAAATCTGCACATTTACCTGGAGAGGCTTATGCGAACTGATGCTAACTGAGAAGAGCAGAACCAGGAGAAATTTCTACACAATGATAGACACATCATATGTGTAACGACCAACTTTGATAAACTGGACTCTTCTCAGCAACACAAGGTTTCAAGACAACTCTACAAGTCTCAGGATGGTAGGAGATGTCTACATCCAGAGAAAGATCCAGAAAGAACAGAGTTTAAATGGAGACTGAAGCAAACTACCTGCTCTCTTTCTTTTCCATGTTTGGTTTTGTTTCCTCTTTCCCATTGTTCATTCTATTGGTTACAACCCTTCTATACAACCAGACTTATGTCCAATGTGAAAGTATTTGCAGATCCTGTACTTGATTGCATGCCACCATGGGGAGGTCAGGGAGGGAGGGGAGAAAATTTGAAACTCAAGGGATTGTGGAACTGAATCTTGTAAACTAAAAGTAAATAAACAAATAAATTTTAAAAAAAGAAAGAAAACCTAGTCAGGCCTTAACCAACTCAGAAAGTGAAAATATTTTCAGTTGATGAAGATGATATTTTAATTAAGGTACAAAGATTAACAAAACATTTTAAAGTCTATATACCATATAATCTCAGTCTCATATTAGGAAAGGTTCCTACAAATTGACCATCAAATATGATTAATTTGTGATGTTCGGATAGCCAATTCTTTTATGTCAACTATAACAACAGGCAAAACTGATCAGAAATTCTGGATTCTATGAACTTGTGATCAGATTTTGAGAGTTCTATATGCAGTACAAAATAATATTTTGCCTTCTGGTATGTCCACATGAAAAATAATCCAGTGTTGCTCACCAAGGACATTCAGTTATTATATGCAAAGTCTTGCAATAACAACTTTTCAGGGGGGGAAAAAACACCCAGTCATTCAGTGGACCATCTATTATGGCTCAAAACAAAGAATCAGAAAATAAAATAAAGGCAGGTTTTAGAATGAGCTCTTCCTTTCAACACCCCGAAGATTATTTCTCATGTTCTTCTAATAGCTAACATTTATATAGATCTTTAAGGTTTACAAAGTATTTTACAAGTTTCTCATTTGATCCTTAAACAAATATGATAGGTGCGGTTATTATTCCTGTTATTCAGGTGAGGAAACTGAGGCAGACCTAGGCTTGGTGACTTGCACAGGGTCACATAGCTATTAAATGTCAGAGGCCAGATTTTAACTCATGTCTTCCTGACTCCAGGTCCAGTTGTCTAACCAGTGCACTACTTAAATGCCTCATAAATTAATTCCTTTCTCCCTACTAATTGCGGAATTTAGAGCCTACAAGGTCCTAAGCCCAGCCTTCTCATTTTATAGACTAGGAAACCAAGACTCATGGAGGAGGGTGATGTAACCAAGGTCACAGAGCTAGTAATCAATCTCTATTGCCAAATCCAGAATAATAGTATACTTCTTGTTGTTTTTCAGTGGTGTCCAAATCTTTGTGACCCCATTTGGTTGTTGTTGTTGGTTTTTTTTGGAAAGATCTTGAAGTGGTTTGCTATTTCCTTCTCTAGATCATTTTACAGGTGAGGAAACTGAGACAGACAGCAGTTAAGTGACTTACCCAGGTTCACACAGCTAATAAGCGTGGTAAGGCCAGATTTGAATTTAGGAAGATGAGTCTTCCCGACTCCCCGCCAGGCATTCTATGCATTATGGCCCCATGTAGGTGACCTTTCACGCACACTATGTTCCCCCCCCAATGTTAGCTTTGAATTTTATTTTGTCTTAATTTGACTCCCTCTGTTTTTAAGGATAGGAAGAATCAAAGCATTGCACAGTGACAATTATTGTTCTTTGCTATCTCTTCAGCTTTTGCTGTTTTAAAAAACAAACAAACAAACAAAACCAAAAACAAAACCATTATGTTCAAACCATAGGCGATTAATGAGGATAAAAATCAAAATGGATGGATCTGTCTTTCTAAATAAAAGTCCAGTCCAGCTTTGATCTTTGGCATCCACTTTTTTTTTTTAACTGAACAGAGCTTTTATTAATTTTCAAGATAACAATGAGAGTTATTGGGCATATGAGTAAATTTAAAGGTTAAAAATGGAAGGGTTAAGCTATCACTCTTTGCAGATGATATGATGATATACTTGGAGAATCCCAAAGAATCAAGTAAAAAATTTCTTGAGACAAAAAATAAACCCACATAAATCCTCAGCATTCCTATATATTTCCAACGAAGTCCAACAGCAAGAGATA